>OZ010795.1:328850346-329534346 GCA_963932465.1 Maratus speciosus
AAAAAAAATAATAAAAAAATCTATTAAGAGTTTTTAACTAAAAAAAATGGTTTTCACCTATGTTCTATAATCCGCGAAGCCCGTATTGGATTTCCTATTTAAGATAAAAATGAATTGTCACGGACACGAGTTTATTGATAAGAAAACCTTTCTCGCAAAAAAATATTTTAAGATTCGCGAAAATGATTGAACATACGCGAAAGTGTACGTGACTGATTGTTACTGTAAATGTCATATGGCGCCGACTTATTCGCAATCTATAAGTAGAAAAGCTTATTAGTACCAAATGGAGAAGCTACAGTATACTACTGGAAAATTGTGGCTATAAAATCAAATATTTAATCATGTTTGATCAGACTCGTATTTATTTCCCATGTCCTTAAGGATATTTATGACATCTCGATGGAATAAAGCAATTTTAACACAATGTTTAAGAGTATGTATTTCATTAAAGTAAGTCTGCAAACATTAATATTTTATACCTTAATGTATACTTATTGTAATATATATTTAGATTTTATGAAAAAATTGAAATATCTATTTCTGAATCGCCATCGCGCGGGAAACTTGCCAATGGCATTTATAAAATTGAAAATAAAAATATTTTTGAATTCGATTGATATCTTTTGATTGCGCATTGACGAATTTCAAGGATTTTTCGCATTAAAAAGAAAGTGAATTCTGTTAATTTATACACACGCTATAGACAGGATATGTTGTCAACGGCATTCATAAATAAGATTTTTTAAATGTTTTAGAAATCGGAAAAAAAACTCCCGATCACGCGTATACTTTACAATATTTAAAAAAATACGACCTTTTTAATATTTTTATATTATTTATAAATAAAATGCATTGCATTTTTTGTACCTGTATAGTTGGATTTGCTTATCAGCGAACCTCAACACAGCATAGGCAAAACGTCCATCTCTTAGCTTGTCATGAAATACAAAAAGTGATGAACAATTTTCGGTATTAACCAAAGAACAAGGAATCCACTATAGGAAGGTGGATGCACTTTAATTTTCACATACGCCGTTCCCATCCAACTAACCTTGAACAATTGAAAAGTGTGAGCTATCTACGTACAATACATAATATGTGGTACTTATTGTATAATTCCTGTAGAAAATTTTCAATAATCATAAAATTGTCGTATTTCAAGCAACAGGTCTCTGTACTTTAAACTATCTTTTTAACAGAAACAATTTTAGAGTGTGTTTTTTGTGAAAACCCTGGTATGATTGATCTCGATGATAAGTTCTACTGAAGTAACCATCTAGTGTTGCCAGGTCTCTCCCGTAAATTGGGGATCCAAATGCTTTGGAAACCAATATTTTAAAGAAATTCTCTTCGCCTTATGTACTGGCATAATTATCTGCTATAAAAGATGCAAAAAAAAAAAAAAAAAAAAAAAAAAAAAAAAAAAAAAAAAAACCCTGTAAGAAATTAGTGGTGTCCAGAGCACACAGAGATCTGATTTACGCGAAATACCTGGCAACACTATAAATATCACTTGATGACTCTGGTCCACAAGCTTGTAGTGATTCTCTGAAAATACTTTTTCTGAATCTTTACTCAAACTGAGTAAAGCAGGTGAACTTTGTTATATTATATTTTTCTACGTCACAAGATTGTTTAAAAGATTTGATATTACATTAGTTATGTTTAAAAATAGATGTGGAGAAGCTAATTTGACTATGTTCTATTCAATGAGTACAGTATAATATGGTCCTTGTAGTTGAGTGTTTGATTAACATGTTTTTTTTAGTGTTCTCTTTAAAAGCACATTCTCCAGCTTTTAAAACTCTTCTCAGAACAACGTCTCTTAAATGAAAACGTCTCTTGTCAAAATTATACCAGCCAATACATTTTCAATGTGAGAAAAGAACGAAGTTCGTTCGAATGCGGAATCTACAAAAAGTTTCAGGTTATCAACCAAATAACGAGAAGTTTCAACGTCTCTGGAAACAGTAATAGGCCCGTCCGTTACGATCTTGTTAATTGAATTTCGACGCATACTCAGATGCAAGATTTAGAGATAAAATTAAATATGATTTTTAGCACATGATGAACTTGCCTTACTCACATAATATCTAAGGTGTGTGGTGACTTTTGTAAGCCATCTAGATAAGAAATAGGATAAGACAATTTATTTCGACAGTTGTCTGTTTTGATTTCAAGGGAAAAATCTAGAAAATATTTCTAATCTTTACCTTGATACACTACGGGAGTGTATAATCTAATGGTTCAAAGACATCCAATGGCAGTATTTCAAACCCCATGATTTATTATCCAATAACTTCGCAAAAGGAATTAGGTCTCGCAGTCGCTTTTCTTAGGTTTTAAAAAGATGGACGAATGGTAATCCGATGAAAGGGAGGAAGTGGATGGCCAGTTGCATTGGACGTCCACATAGGCTTGAATCTGAAGAATCACGCCTTGTTATCAGGCATTATTGGTGTTAATTCCATGGCTTTGAAAAACATCTAGGTAGTCTGTTGGTTGGGTGCAAAAGTTCTACCCGTTTTGTGGCGAAAACAGGAATGCGGAGAGCACAAAAAGTTAATCACCTATGAAATCACGTAAGGACTATTATTATGCATGTCCTCTTGCCATCTGTTTGGCAGCAAGCAAATCCCATGTTGATAAAACTCCTCTGTTTTAGAATAAAAAAAAAACTGTTGTAATACCGTTTTTACAGTCTCCATATCATAGAAGGTGCGTCGAGAGAAGGCGTAGTGTAACGATCGGAAGAGGCAATAATCCGAAAGTGCAAGATATGGGGCTATACGCCGAGGTTGGTAAAACTTACCCACCAAGGTGCAGCAATTTTTGCCGAGTTCTTAAAGCAACATGAGGCCTGGCGTTATCGTGGTGAAAGAGAACTCCTCTGCGTCTGATGAGTGCTGGCCGCTTAGACGTGAGTTGTGCTCGCAGTCTGTTCAAATGTTGGCAGTAGAGGCCTGCATTGATTGGTTGGTTCGCTGCGAGGATATCCCAGTGGATTATTCCCTTGCCATCCAATCATACACTGAGCAGAACATTTTCGGATTAGAGTCTTCCTATTGAGGTCGATGAACTGTCCTCTGCAACTGGTCACACGGTCCATCGCCACTTCACATTACGGTACAGTCAGTAGCAACTTTTCATCTACCATTACAATTTGGTTCAAAATGTGTTCCCTGCTATTACAGGAAAGCAAAGAAATACAGGTGCAGATCCTCTCTTCACGTTGCTTTGCTGTAAGCTGGTGTGGTACGCACTGATCGAATTGGGTGATGAAGCCAAAGGGATTTATCCATAATTCGACTGTTGTTATGTATACCGAAAACATTTACGCTAATTCTCCTACTGTTGGATATGAGGAATGTGTTATGGCTGTGTCCAGATACACATCAGAAAACACTGACGGACGCCCAGAACGGGCATGATTTTACAGCTCCTGTTTGTCTCTGTCCTGGAATTTCCTAAACAAGCGGCGACGGCAGGTGCTATCGTCCACGGCATCCGCACACATATTTGACAAATGCTGCGGCAAGCTGAGGCTGTCGTAGCGCATTTATCATACTTGTACAGTAAACAATGTCTGATATGGTCTTTCTCGCTTACCATGTTGTTTCCCGTTACGCATGAGTTCTTCTGACAAACGTTGTGCCCGTATATACCCTACTGCTTCGCACGTTATTGGCCCCTTTCCTGTCCTTGAAACGTCAGCTGTGACGTCCGTACTCTACTTGATATTTGCGTATGATAAAAAATGGTAGAACTTTTTTACTCATCCAATAGTAAAAAGTCTTTCTTATAAAGTATATTTTATAATGCATATGGAATACCTGAAGAATATTTGGATGCAATTGAAATGAAACAAAGTTAATGATTATGCAAAAGCCTTTTAAATGTGAAATGCATAAATATGTAAACATAGACTTCAAACATGCATTATAATGAACTGAAATCATGTCTGAATTTGAGTATGTTTGTAATGGGATCTCTATATATAGGATGAAACCGATTTATTATCAGCAGACAGATAAAAAAAACACAATTAAGTATTACCATTATTAGTAAATTTTACAACTGTTAAAAATTTAATACGAAATTTACTTCTCTGGAAGCAAAATAAAAATATATAGACAGCTTACCAAGCTGTAAAACAAAATTAAAATTAAAGATTTATTTCCCTGTTCTTTCGTATGGAAAAGAGGTTGAAATTTTTTTTTAAGTTACGAAAACGATTTTGTTTCACTGAACCGAATAGAGATAAATAAATGTGCTATTTCAAAACAAAATAAATCAACAAATTAATCACTTTTTTAATTTGAATACAATGTTCCTGATAAACTATGCAATTCTTAAAAATTACATTTTTTTAAATTTTATTCGTATGCAATTAAGGTTTTACATACTATCTTAGTTAATTTTACTACCTAACAGAAACAAAAACAGGTCCAGTAGAAATCTAAATCCTTCATTTGATTAAATTAAGATGTATGTATGAGAGAGAATTTTGCTTAAATGAATTGAGACATTATATTTAATCGGAATTTAATTACAATACACTCGTTTATATACACTAAATGAAATGTTCATAGAAAACGTGATGCGATAAAAACGCATCATCTAAATAACCAATTTGAATTTGAATTTAATAAATAAAAGTAATTTACTCGCACAATATGATTAGTAAAAAAGTACAATTGTGGATGTGTATAATTTTTATTTCAAGAGATTCCAATAAAGTCAATAATTTTTATGTTGTATGTCTGTAAATGATTATGTTTTATGTAATTATCGTTAAAAGCCATGAAGATCAAACAAATCTCTCTCAGACCTTCTTAATTAGACATATATACCGCCATCTGTTATTTGGTAGCATTTAGCTTAATACATGTTTTATGGGGGCACAGGACCTTTGAGATTGTCGAAAACGATAAAAAACATCGCCATTTTCAAAGTATGCAAGCTCAAATAATATACAATTAAGGTTTTTCTTTTCTCTTTCTGCCTAAAGTATGTATTCTTAAATATCCTAAACAGAAAAATAAATGTTGTATCTACAAAAGTAATATTTAATTTTAATTTTTAAAATTCATATCACTATTACTTCAATAAAAATCATTAAGTGTTGCGCGCATGATAAAACTAGAAATTATGCATATAGAAGACTATTTTTGCTCAAAATATAATCTTAATACACTTATCTGCAACTTTAAACCGAAATAAACACAAAAAGTATTGTTTAAAATTTTGCACATGCAATTTTAAAAATTTCGAAAAAAAAAATCAAATCTTATTTTTCAGGTGTAAAAAAAAAAAAAAAAAAAAAAAAAAAAAAAGAAAGAAAAAAAAAGTGTGTAAATTATTTAGGTTTTAGCATATAATGTATGAAGAAATGAATATGTGGTTAAATTTTAAAAAATGTGGCTTATAGAGTTTGAAAATAAGTGCGCCCATACTAAAAATTTACTGTGAGAAAACGCAGTTTAAAGTTTCATTATCCAAATATCTTCTATAATACAAGCTTTTCATAAATGAATATAACCCAACAAATAATGCAGATTTTTTAATGAGATGTTTTCCACATTGTTAACAAAGTTTAAAGATTCAGAATAAATTAAAAGCAAAGATTGACTTTTTGAAAATTTAAAGGTCCTAAGCCCCTTATGGCTCTTCAATATAAACGCTAAGTGATTTATTAGTAAATTTTTGGCGCCACCTAATAAGGATAAACCAGGTATAAATGTTGTAACAGGTGCCTGAAGTAGACCCCCCCCCCCCCCATGACATATATTGCACGCTACTGGGCAGCAATCTCAAAATTAGAACGAATTAAGAATAATAATAGGCGGACAGAGGTCTCTTCAACGACAGCGAAGCGGATCAAAATTTGAATACGTAAGTTAAAAGCCTATCCAATGAAAGATGGCTAAGAGGAAAGTAATGCAGGGGCTCTGTGAATCGGGTCCTTAAAGGGCCCCATACAAAAATCTCTGAATTTTTATCGTACAATACAGTCGGAACTTCTCTTTTCTTAAACAAAAAATCGGAACAGCCAATTTTACTCCAACTACATCACGCTAGCGTGATAATCTGTAGCAATTCTGTATCAGATCTTTCACAACTTTTAGAATTCATGGTAGAGATCTGAAGAAGCCCTCACTGAGAAAGCATGACTATGAAACAAATGCATACCTTGATCCCACACAGTTTTAAGGAATTCATAAAATTTCTCATCTGATATAAATTATGTTGGCTATCAGAAGTTATGCTCAATAAGAAAGCAATAATAATAAAAAAAGTCTGTACTCTCGTCCATCTACATCATGAAAAACAGACTCACCTAGAATGCGTGATTAAATAAAAAAGCAATAAAGAGAAGAACTTCCGTTCTTCCACACCCCCTTCCCCCCCTCCCCCCCACACACACACCACCACAGAAAAAAAACTTTTATCGTATGAACTTTCGTTTTTGTGCTCGTGGAAATATCCAATTACCAATTCACAGAGTTTTGGACCATAGTGAATACAATTCACAATCAGCCATTGGGTGATATGCATTTTATCATTTGAATTTTTATGGCTAAATTTACGCATTATGTATATTTAATAATTTGTATATTTATTTTGGATTCTCATATTTACAATAATGTTTTTTTGTTATAACGGTATTAGTTCTCATTTGATAATTCTTCGCATATTTGCCCATAAATATTTATGCGCTGTGACGTCATATATTGTAATCTATATAAAGTACTATTTACTTTTAAAAATAATGATAATATGTAGGTCCTAATTGATAAAAAAATATCTTTGTTTAAGTATTTAACTATTATTCATATAAAGTGGGAAGAAAAAGAATATAATTTCATGATTGAAACATACTTGTATAAAAATTTCATTTCATATACAAAATTGTTTTTGAATATATATTAAAAATTCTAGTTATTATAATAAATGTTGTTAAAGTAGAATACTCTGCACTTTCCTTTTCTCTTAACGGCGTGTATATCTTCATTAATATTTTACCCTTTAGATTTTCCATTTTCCATCTATTTCAAAGCCACGTTGTTATTTTTATATTTATTCTGATTAAGGCTTTGATATTATAAATATGCCTTATCCTGACAATTTTTAGAATTTTTTTATTGAAGATTGTGGTTCCCCCACAGACTTCCGATAATTTACCCCGATTTATTGTAAAGGAAAGATGCTGCGGCATGCGCTCATTTTAAATTAGACAATAACATATGCTAACAGGGCATGTGTCTCCTTTTAAGACCATGATCCACAACGCCATGCCTACTTAATATTCCCCTCCCCCCCAACCTTCAATTTCTTAAAAAATGTTTAGAGCCCATTTTCAACGATATTTAACTTTTATGTTTTAATTCTTCATTTCTAAATTCTTATCGGAATATGTACAAATATATAGTATATAAAAGAAATTTTGTTTGATGTTAGGCATAAGTTATATTCTATTAACGTAAAAAATTATAAGCATATTTATGGAAAACATTTATAAATGGTATATACACATCTTTTTTCCTTGGAATGACAACTTATAACAATTTTGTCTTCTATTTTGTACATATTGAAATGCACGTTTCGTTTCTCCATAGGCAACAATGTAGTTAGAAAATTATCAAATTTGTTTATTCTCGAAATGCTTGTTAAACTGCATTGCATGTAAGCTTAATCTATATACAGGGTGCAATATGTTATCTATCGCCGACCTTTAATTTCACAACCGTTGTCGTAGACGTATATTTTCAATTACAAAAACGTTTCAAATGAGGTAAATGTTCATGTTTTGGCATTATTTAAAGTAAAAAAATCAATTTTATAAAAATTACGAAATCTAACTTTTTATACGGTCCTCCAGTCCTTATAGTTATATTTAGTAAAAGTTTACACATATCACAATATATATAAAACAAAAAGATTGACATCTGTACTACAAAAATTGACACAGTTATTAAATTTCAAAGTTTGAGATTTTTGCACATGATTTTCTTTGAGGGATCAGTTAAAAGATGAATTAAAGTAATTCGAGATCAAAATCCGAGTACTATCTGCTTTTTTACGGCGAAACCACCTTTAGCCGGTATCGCCAAATCGGGGTATCACCAAAGAGCGTTATTTCATCTAAAAATTTGATCTGGCTTTTAGGGATCGCATACAAAGTTAAGAATGTAATATTGAAATTAAACAGAAAAATAAATATCAATTTACTACAATATCAGAAAATGGTTTGCTAAAAAAATGAATACATCAAACCTCGGAATCTACTAGAGATACTGATCAAAGTGTTCTCCATTGGTGGTAATGCACAACTGAATGGGTGACAGTACTGAGTCCTGTACACGTTAGAGCATAGCAGATGTGCAAACTGTGCGACAATCAAGGATGATGTGCTGCTTCAGATAAACCAGAGAAGTGGTCTCAGTCGCATAGACATGTGCCTTGATGTAACCCTAGAGGTAAAAGCCCATGGGAGTCAATTCCGGCGAACACGGTGACCATTCTTCCGAACCACCATATCCAAGGATCTGCGTACCGAATTCGGTAGGCAGTTTGATGTTTTACGTGGAGAGGGTCCCATCATGTTGAAACCACACGGCATGCATGTCGGAGAGGCAGCTCTTCATATCAGTCACCTACCGTGTTTTGTAGTACATGCAGTTAACGATCATCCGTTAAGGTCCCGTCGTAGAAGATGATTCCAAAAATCTGAGTTCCCCATGTACCGTACCACACGTGTCGTACTAAGCGGGCGATGTGGAGGTTTTCCAGAAATCAGTAAGGCTCATTGTGTACATTCACAATGCCACCCCGTGTAAGCATTGTCTCATCCGTCCACAGAATGTCACAAAGGAACGACGGATTTTCCTCTAAGGTGCTGAGCATGAAATTACAATAATCAAAGCGCCGTACGTGGTCAGCAAGCATCAATGATTGCACCAGTGTCGGATGCTATGAGTGCGCATTATGTGCATGTAAGAAATGCCAGACATGCTGACCACATGCCTCGCTTATTTCCGCCGTGCTCAGTTGTGGAATTAAAAGGGCGATTGCTAGCACCTCTTCCGGTGTCACTGGAACATTACACCTTGCCTGTCTACTTTTTCTGGGTCTTGGTGAAACAGAGCCCGTCTCTCTAAGATGGTGCAATGCATCAGTTATAGTTTCATGCGCTGGATTTAGATCCTTAGGGAAACGTTCTGAATAAACACTCGCAGCCTCTCTGGCATTCCTTTAACATTCACCATCAATAAGTATCATTTCGTGATATTGCATACATGCGTAGCTTGCCATCACGATCTCAGCGCTGAGTAGCAGGTCCACTGCTAGATGGCTCGTGTTTTATCCTGAACATGAAGCCCTGCGGTACTATTATAATTTTTATGATCCCAATTTTCATGCTCGGCTGGTCGTTTGCATTCCGCTGCCATTTATCTAGTTCTTAGTGAGTATGTTTTATTTTCCGGTTATCGATTCTACCTACTTTGATATTTGAACGTTGTTCGACCCATAAAAGTTATATAAATATTTATTTTTTTGTTTAATTTCAATATTTCATTCCTCGTTTTGTATACCACCCCTAAAAGTCAGCTCAAAGTTTTAGATGAAATAACCCTCTTCGGTGATACCCCGATTTGGTGATAGCGGCTAAAGGTGGTTTCACCGTAATGACATTGCACCCTGATTTTGATCTCGAATTATTTTAATTCATCTCTTAACTGATCCCTTAGGGAAAGACAAAATCAACTGCAAAAATCACAAACTTTGAAATTTAATACTCTGTCAATTTTTGTAGTACATATGTCAAACTTTTTGTGTTATACCTGTTATGATATGTGTAAATTTTTACTAAATATAACTATAGGGGCTGGGGTGCTTATAAAAGTTAGATTTCATAATTTTTATAAAATTGATGTTTTACTTTAAATAATGCCACAACATGGATATTTACCTCTTTTGAAACGTTTTTGTAATTGGAACTATATTTCTATGAACAACGGTTGAGAAATTAAAGGTCGGCGTAGATAACATATTGCACCCTGTATATATTTATCTTGTGTAGGGCTGAATTTGTAGCTTGCCGTTTGGAAACAACCGCAGTAACACAATTAATTTGCCTTTTTACATTCCACCAATCAGAAGTGTGATTTCACTACTTAAACTCGCGTCATATATCAAAAATAAATTGAATGCTTTTCATAAAGTGTAAACATGTTAAAATGATTCCGTTTAATTAAGCACTAATCGCGTAAGAGCAGAACACTGATTATTTATTGAAAAACGATATTAAGTAATCTGTGTAAATAAAATGACAGTGAATAATTTTTTATAGTAAGCAATATGGGTAACGAAATGTTTCCGATGATGGTAGTGACGTCATTTGGAAAACAGAAGATGCATTTCATCCACACATTAAAATATTTTACTATAACTGTGTCAGTAATGAATTCCATCAATCAGAAGCGTGATTTCACCACTTAAACTCGCTTCATATTTAAAAGAAAAAAAAAAACAATGGTTTTCATAAAATGTAAACATGTTAAAAGGATTCCGTTTAATTATGCACTAATCGCGTAAGAGCAGACCACAGATTATTTATTGAAAAACGATATTAAGTAATCTGTGTAAATAAAATGGCCGTGAACAATCAATCATAGTAAGCAATATATATAGAAAACGAAATGTTTCGATGAAGATAATGACGTCATTCGGAAAACAAAACATACATTTTCATCCATGAATTAAAATATTTTACTATAACTGTGTCCGTGATGACATCATATTCCTGATACTTATTCCTACACATAAATAGACTAGACTCTTGTTATTTATTTAAAGATCCTCGGTATACACGATATAAAATATTTCTGAAAATTACATCCAATTAATTAAAATGAATATTTAATGAATCTCATGAATTTTAAAACAGTTGCTTAAATGACGCTGAAATCTCGGATAGGAAGAATGGTTCTGATGGTAAAAATGATGTTATATTATAAGGAAAGTATTAATTCTCTTATTGACTTCAAAAGTATCATGGCACACAGAAGAATTGTTTCAAACAAACAACCGATTTCTGGAAAAGTTTTCCATAGTGTGAAGGAGTTTTCTCCCGGAAAAAAGCGCAGAAAAAGCCAGGAAATGCACAGGTTTTGAAAAACGGTTTGTTAGGAACTGCCAATGACGTCATGAACTTTAGAGTCTATATAAAACTGAAATATTTTAGTATTTGTTTTTCAATATGACGTCATATTCACTGGCCTTTACATCCAATTCACCAAATTAAAATTCAATCTTTTTAAGTACAATACGGTCTTTTGGAATATGTAAGAATAACAATGGCCATTAGTTCGTTTTACCTTCACGTGATGCATTCAGAAAATCAGCTTTTTGATCAAAAGTTTCTTCTAGATACACCAGAAAACGCTTTCTTTACCTTTTGTTAACTTGACAAGTGTCTGAGAGATATTGAATTTTTCATGTCGAACGAACTTTAGATTGTGTTTGTTGATTTATATTGAACTATCTTGGTATCAGGTAGTGTTTTTCCAAGAGTTTTCCCAAAGTAATTTAAGCAGTACTGTACAATATTATGCGCAATAAGTTTTAAATTAATTGTGTTCCAAAGTAATTTTTTTTCAGTTAATTATTTTACATTTCAAAAATTGATAAATTTCACAATGTTAAAATAATATATGCCTATTGGTAGCACCAACTAAATGCATTTTAAAATGTGATATAAACGAAATTTTTAATTACAGTTTTTTAACATTAAATTTAATTTTTCATAAGTTAAAAGAATTTATGAAAGCACTCATTAAGGCTAGAGTTGCTGCAAAAAGTTTCGAGCAAGCAAAGCGAGCTGGGAACGCGTAGCGGTTCCAATGTGAATTGTGTCGCATTTCACGAGGGTTGGCGAACATTAGTGAGCAGGGAGCAGAGGCCCTAGTATTTATAGATAGACTAAAGACACTCAACTGATAATATCATCTTATTTAAATTGATTTTTAGATTTTAAAAAGGGTTATTCCACGTCAACAAACTATTAGAATTTTGGTATGGAAATAATTGGTATATTTTTGTTATAGCGACCCAGGAAAATGAATCGCCAAGCGACCAAGATATATCACTAAGTAGTATAACATATACGAGTTATAAGTATATATGAAATATATGATCAATTTATAGACATGACACATATAAGGAGCATATATATTGTATGAGTATAATATCTGTATGATTTACTTTATGATATATAAGACGTAAGTATTGCTTAAATATGACGTATGCGGCATATAAAATGCGTACATGGATATATAAGATTGGCGACACGCTTCTTGACAAGGAAGTACAAATAAACTTTAGCAATAAACTTAAGTAAAGAAATATACGTCGTACAGTTTATAAAACATTAAAACAAAAGTTAGAATTAAAAAAATTTTTTTTCTGTTCCTTCAGACGAAAAAAATAAGTTGAATTTATTTTTTTACTTACGAAACAGCTTTTGCTCCACTGAACCGAATTGAAATAAATCGATGTCGTTTTTGAAAATAAAATAAATTAACAAATTAATCACTCACTTAATTTGAATCTAGTTCTTTCTGATAAGATATTCAATCGTTAAAAACGTCTTTTTAAAAATTTTTATTAATGCAATTCTAGTTCTACAGAGTACCTAGATCCAAGAGACTGAAATCCGAAATGCAAATGCCTTCATTCAGCTTAATTAAGATTGATATATAAAATAGAATTTTTTTTAACGCAGTTGAGTGATCAAATGCAATCGAAATTTATTTTCTATTCTATCATTTATATTCTTTCGCAGACGGATGCAAAATTTTTCGAAATGTAAGCTACTGTAAAATTTAGCCGTAACAAAATTCAGTTTGTATTTTAATATGCTTACAACCACTTATAAAAAAGTTGACAAATCTGATAGTTATACTTGGTTTTCTATATCATGTACTTCAAGGCCCCACCAGTGGCTGAAAGGTTCTGCTCTCGAAGCTGGTAGACGGGAGGTGCTGGGTTCGAACCCAATCGCGCCCGTCGGCCAAATCGTTCGGAGTTTTCGTGGTTTTCTTCGAACCGTGGATTTCCATGCGTTAATACGGATTAGGTTCCCTTAGAAAGACCTCCACGAAAGGCACTCCATTGGGCCTATATCCCTCGTGTAGATAATCGACCGTCAACAATCAACCCAACACAACCCATGTACTTCAAGTACGGAAGCGTGTTTCTATGATCAACTTTTTAACACTTTCCCTCCCATACATTACTTGTTTATGCTAAAATTCTGAAATTCTTAAAATAGGTTGATTTTATGCTCAATATAAGAAATAATAAACGATTTTTTTTATTGTTTGATTAAAATTTAAATTAATACATGGAAATTATTCCAGAGGGAAACATTCGCCTTGCATACAATATTTCAAGTGAAAATCAAATTTCAAAGTACAAAGTAATTGCTTAAAAGGCGCAAAGGCCAACATAGTGAAAAAGATTCCAGGCCGGGACTCGAACCCGGGCCATCAGTATAGAGCACTGACGTTCTACCGACTAAACCACTTGGAACGACACCCAGCACGGAAAATTTCTCACTGTTATATGTTGGCAAGGCTACAAACGCAGCACAAGATGGAATATTCAACGTAAGCCACCGAACTGGGGCAAACACGGAACATAATTAAATCCAGCATCGATAGAAACATCTATTCTGTTTCTATCGATGCTGGATTTAATTATGTTCCGTGTTTGCCCCAGTTCGGTGCCTCACGTCGAATATTCCATCTTGTGCTGCGTTTGTAGCCTTGCCAACATATAATAGTGAGAAATTGTCCGTGCTGGGTATCGTTCCAAGTGGTTTAGTCGGTAGAACGTCAGTGCGCTATACTGATGGCCCGGGTTCAAGTCCCGGCTTGGAATCTTTTTCACTATGTTGGCCTTTGCGCCTTTTAAGCAATTACTTTGTACTTTTGAAATTTGATTTTCATTTGAAATAAAATTTAAATAATAATAAAAATAATAAATTATAATTTAAATAAAAATAAAATTTAATAAAATATTTATATAAACTAGGCAAAATAAATTATTGAAACAATTTTTAATGCAATATAAAAAAATAAAAACTTTTATAAATTATAATAATTATATATATAATATAATTATTGTAATATAATATAATTGAAGCAATTTTTAATGCAATATAAAAAAATAAAAACTTTTATAAATTATAAAGTCTATATAAAAGAATGTTATTCATGTCTCTTTTAGCGAAATGAACTGAATCTCATATCAGAAATATTAAAATCATTTGTTTGCATAGTGCTGTAATCTATTAAAGAGAAACAAAAATTTTTATCTATTGGGGATTATACATAGTTTTTATTTCCGTTATTTGAAATAATATTAGGAGCATCCGGATATATATATAAAAAATAATAAAGAATGTTATCATTCCATTTGGACTCACTAGGAGTAAAAGGGTTAAGAAATAGTCGCCAGTACTTTTTTTTTTCATTATGTAATGGATGTTTTTTAAATAATTCTCAATTTTAAATAAAACTTTTTTTTTAGATACATTTTTCTCCAAATACATCCGTTTATATTCTCGTATGCATGAAAGAAGTGGCTTATATAAACAAATTAATATCCAAGTTTTGATTTTGACTTATCTACCGCTTTCTAAAATTAAGTTCGCATTTAGCTTCTTAAATTAAAGATGATTTTGAACGAAATCATTTTGTTGGCAAATGGAAAAATTTCGTTTCTAAAACAAAAAACATGAGAAATTTATTTTATGCGTCCAATATCACACTTGTATTTTACATGTAAACGAGTACTTTCACAATTTAAGTACAATATCTTTATATCCCCCTCCTCTCCCTCCACCTAAAAAATAATCTGAAAGATGGTCATTACTCCAACCGTAAAAGCCACAGAGAAAAAGAAAAACAACCACGAGGTTAAAATTATGACTTCGTTCAATTGATTTTTTTTTAATAAATAAACTTAGGGGTCGTCCTTATATACAAATTGTACTAAGCTTTTAAATTGAAAAGCAGACACTCAATTATGAGAACTTATTCCGATTTTCTGGTACAATTTAGCATAGGGTACTCACCGGGAAGTTATTCGGTGAGCATTTTTAGGAATTATGCAGGCTTAAAATCTAATCTTTAAATCTAATCTTTAAATCGTTTTCTACTTCCCGAAATAACATGTAATGCTGGATTTTGCTTATTTGAAGTTTTTAGAAATCGAATTTTTTTAAAAAAAATATTATTGGTTACAATTCATAATTGTTATTTTTTTCGAAATTTGAATTCAAGAAATATATTTCTTTTTCTAAATTAATTTTCTAAAAAATTTATGAATTGTAACCTACGAATTTTTCAATAGAAATCGACTTTTTAGAATCTTCAAACATGCACACCCAAAATTTTATCTCATTTCACCGAGCGCTTTGAGTTTTTCTGAAAAAATCTACCCTCATTGCAATCTGTTTTGCAATGTTTAAAAAGGGAAATTGACGTTAGAAATTCCTAACCTTCATAATTTCTCAACTATCTAAACTCTATTTGACTTTGTTTATAAGATTTTTTATTATAAGGTAAAATTTTCAGAAATATCCAAAATATTCTATAAAAATTAGATATTTCTATTGAAATATTTTAATACCTGGTATACTTTCACTTTGAAGACATCACAAAATTAATAAAAGAAACAACGTTATTTTTTTCAGCATAATATGAGAAAAGACATAATTTAAATCAAACGGCTGTTTTTGTTTTTCTATGCGATTTTTAGAATTGGAATAATGGCCATTGTTCGATTTTTCAAAGGGGTGGGTGGTTGTGTACATAAATAGATAAGTATTTTTATTTTTGTGAGAAAATTAACTTTTTAAATAAAAAGAATATATTAATGTTTTAGCGTAACTAGACAAACAATTACTAGTAATTTATTCTGGAAAATAGAGTAAAGAAAATTACGCATAATTTCGTATAAATATTTTTTGTTTTTAATTTTCATAGAAAATTTTATTTTTAAAGACCTTGTATTTTTTAAAAAATATATTAATGTCTAATTTAGGTAATTAGTCAAACGATTACCGGTAATTTACACAGAAAAACAGACTAGACATAATCCCTTATACTGCTCGGAGAATATTTTTATTATTTAATTTTGTTTACTATACAAAATTTTATTATTACAGTACTCTTATTGATAATTTTTCGAATAATTTTTAAAGAACCATTTTAACTTAAAAAAAATAAAATAAAAAAAAGCTTGTATTTTTACTGAAAAATAATATAGAGAAAATGGTTATGCTTTTTGGAGAAAATTATTGATATTTTATTTATATATATATTTTTTTTTTTTTTAGTTTCCGCAGTGCATATATTAGAATCCGCAAAATCCTATTCAATTAACAATATTTTTGCTTCTAAATTGTAACATTTTTTAAGGATCATTTCAGCGTAATGGGTCAAACAATTATTATTACCGAATGTTAAAACGCAAAATACAGAAAAGTTTATTTTTATTTTTTAATTTCCCTAGAAAATGTTATTTTTATAGTGCTATTACTTTTAAATTTAAAAGCATTATTAGTTTCAGTATAATTAGTCAAAAAATTGTATAGTAATTTATCCGGTAGAAAAGAAGCAGCAAAGCAATTGGTAATGCATTAAAACCAGGGTTGTTTGCTTCGTACCTTGATTTTTCAAACGTAAATACGGGTTAGGTTCCTTTAGAAATACCCCCACGGAGGGCACTCACCCCCCCCCCCCCTCCTCAGGGTCTATATTCCTCGTGCTGATAATTAGCCGTCATAAATACAACCAACCAAACAGGGTTGTTTGATTTAAATCACGATTTAAGTGATGATTTAAATCAAAGGATTTAAAAAAAATCTTTGATTTAAATTAGTTTTTTTTAACATTAGTATTTACAGATTAAATAAGAGTCAAATTCATCATTTATGTTATAAGGAAAGTCATCATTCATTTCAGATTAAAAATTCCCTTTTAATAACATTAAAAAAACTTTTACCAATTCAAAATACTATTATTTTATGAAAGTAAATGCACTTGTATTAAAAATATTGATAAATGCTCTCTCATTTTTAAATTGTTTTCTTTTTCAAATGATCGGTTCATTTTTGCAAGTAAAATGCTTAAGCTATAGTGAAATCTATTTAAAATAATGCATTTAATGTAATAGTTCTTTCACTGCAGAATTACTTTATCTGAAGCAGATTACACGCAGTTCATGAGTTTGTTTTATGCTTAGTTGCTTAGAACTGCAAATTATTGCAGGTCTTCAAATTCATCCCATATGATGGTGATTCAAATATTGATCAAATAATATGATCAACACTTGGACTATAACATAATAAATATTTCGACTATTTATCTAAGACAGCATTATAGAATTCCGATTTCATCTTTCTTCTATAATTGAAAATTCTTTTATAGCTGTGACTAATCCCTTCCCCCTTTCTTTTCCTTCGATTCATTGCTTACTTCAATTCAAAATATAAGGAATATTACGGTACCTTATTCATGGGTCTGTCCAGGATTTATGTGTCCGGTTTTTGGGAAATTTTTTTTATTGAAAAATCTAATTACAATTTTGTGAATTTGAAAAAATCATTATATACAGGTTCTTGTTTATGTTTTAACAAGATCGTTTATTTAAAAAAGAGTATGTAATAGGTATTTTGTTGACTTCAATTGTTTTGTGACATGTTAAGTTTTATTTTAAAATAATTAATTTGTGAAAGTTTAAGTCTTGCGACAGAAAAGAATAGGGAAAGTTCTATGTTGAAGACAAAGAGTTTTGTGAAGGGCGCTGTTTTATGATGAAAATTTAAGTGAAGGGTCCTGTCTAAATATTTAAAAAAATGTGAAAGGCCCTTTAAAGGATCCGAATTTTTCCGAAACAAATTCCGGTTATTTCTGAGCAAAGCAGTCATCCCTACTGTCCAAGTAAGCATGATTGATTGTTGAAATTGTCAACGCTGGGGAGATAACGCTGACAATTAATAGTTTTAGACTTTCAGTTATGTAATTCACCTGGTAACTATTTTGTCAATCATTAGATTAGCACAGTATAGTGTGAATCAAAATTTGAAACAATAATGTTATTTACTAATACAGTTACAGAGAGCTTTTGGATTTGTTGATACATGAGAAAAATGGTTCACAGAAAAAAAGTTCCAATGTGGCTTTATTTTACAGGAAAAATACTATTTTTGGAAAATGTGTGATAGCAATATGCAAATAGTGTGGTGATAAAATGATGGGGATTATGGTAAGAATGTAAAACACAAAGAATCTTGCAGTCTATGTGATAAAGATAACATTCGTGAATCTGAATGAGCAATGGAATACACATATACATTTAAAATTCTTTGTTACATTTAGTATGTGTTTATATATTATATATATATTATTGGAGTAATACTTTAAGGAAAAATAAATAACTTTAAATTAACTAGAAATTTATACACAGAACATGCATAGATATATGCATAATAATTTAAATTTAATAGTAGAATAATAAAAGTTTAAGTTTTAAGTGAATCTTTTAAATTTGTTTGCAATAATTTTTAATTTTTATTTAAAATAGCTTGATTCTTATCTAGGAAATGTAATGAAATTAATAGAAATGTGTAAATCTATACAGAAAATTAAATAAATACATACACGTACACAAATAATATTAATAAAAAAATGTGATTTAAATAAAAAAAAATCCGATTTAAATCAAATAAATCGGATTTTTTGATTAAAAAACCAAATCGTGATTTTTAACAACCCTGATTAAAACTGATATAGTCGGATAGTTAAGTAAATTTTATTTATCACGTCTCTAAGGGGATTTACTGTCGAATTGATAATTACTTTATATTTTGATTAGAATGATGCATCGAAAGTATTGACGATAACAGTCAAGTTTAACTTTTTTAATTGAATCTTTGTCTTACAATTCTTTTTATTAATATTTAATTCAGAATATATATATTTTAATTTAGACTTCAAGTACATGTACAAATTCAATCTTGAATTGGATTATTAATTGGATTACCGAGCGAAGAAATTTGCTTTCGTAGTACATTAGAATTAAGTAGGAGATATTCCAAGCTTTTAAATTTAAGAACATAATCGTATGTTCTAAGAATAAATCAAATTATTTAATTTTCCAAATTACAAGAAATTATTATTTATATTCCTTGGATAATCTTATGACTAAGATTTATTTAATTTTATCTCAAATTTAAAATTATTGATAAAACTTGTTTTGAGTTCACTTTTAGTTGATTCTAAGGAATATTGGCTTTTTGAAGTTACCCAAATCTCTTACAAATTATTATTACTATTTATAAAAAATATTTTTATGATTTATTTATGAAGCATAATTATAATTATTATTTATTAGGATTATTATTATCAAATATTTATTTTTATGGTGTTTGTTTCGGGGCATAGAATTATATATTTTTTTATTTATAAATCTTTTTTACACATTTTATTACTTAAAATATGTGTTTATATTTTTTATAAGTAAAAAAAAAAAAAAAAATTGAAATTTTATTTTTCTAAATAAAAAAAAATTAATGTTATCCATCTTTAAAATTGCATATATCTTCTGAAATTATAATATGTTTTTCATACTCTTTTCTTTTTTGAGAGCTGAAATGAAAAACACCAATTTTGTGTTCAGCATTATCTTAAACTTTTCTTTTAAAAGAAATAATAGTTTTAAAAATAAAATATAAGATTTTTTCACTCGAACTTTTTATGACAACAATCATATTTTTGAATGGTTAGCTAAAAGAAATAACTTGAATACAATTTAAAAAATATACTGACGAAAACCACTCTAGAATGCTTCACACCTTTATTATTACATCATAAAGATTCAGTTTCATACAAGTGGTTCAGAAACTGAATACAATATCAAATTCAAATACACAATTTCGGATTCAAACAATTGTATCACTCACTTAAATAAACATCAAATGTCCATTAATTCTAAATGAAAATCAATTTAATGTTAAACAATGCAAGCAAAAAAAAAAGAAAAATAAATATTAAAAAAATATTAACTGAAAAATAAGCAGAACAAAATTTGATAGATATTTTTTCAGATACTGAAAATACTTTCTAACAATAAAAATCAAAAGGATGCTGAATTGAAAATAAAAGATAAAAAATAAAAAATAGACAATTTTAGAATTTTCTTAAAGGAAAAAAGTCTCTAATGTTGATTAGTCTATTTTTTCATAGGATATAAATCCAGGATATATCTTTTCAAGATTTATTTGTTGTTTCTATTTTATATGAGCTAATACTGTCATGTATATCCGGTATCCCTGTCAGAACTTTGCCAAGTTTCCAGAAAAGTTTCTTTTACAATGTTACTTTCAATTAAAACAACAACACCTATTTTTAGTGGAGTACGTAAAGTAGGATTTTTCAAATGGGATGTTATAAAATAAAGTAAATATTGCTTCTTATATTTGGACCAGATTATTTTCAATGCAAGGGTTTATACTCTTTTCTTTTAGGAAGGGAAGATCTTTTACACCCATCTTCATTTACATCAAAAAAGATATAAGGAAATGAAAGTTCATTATTGTAATTTAAAAAAAGAAAACCAGTGGAGTTGGAATTTGAGGTTCGACGTTTTCGTTGAAAACATATGGTAAGAGATGTAAGTTCAGGATAGATTCTACTTCAACTAATAGTGCTGAAATTTCTTCGTATCTCAATAGAGCTTTCCAGTTAAATTGCTCAGGCTTTCTTTTGCTGATTTCACAAGCCGTTCATAAAATCCTACTTACCATGAAGCGCTTTCAGTGATGTTTTTCCAAACTTTTTTATCGAGAAATTTCAGAAATAGGTCGGTAGCAATGATGTCGGATAAATTTTCAATTTCTTTTTCAGCTTTCTTGAAATTTTAGAGTTGTCTGAGTAAATAATTTTACAATTTTCGCTTCGCGCTAAGGATCTTCAAAAACAAAGAAGTGAGTCCCTTACCAAATATCTAGTAAATCCACAGGCTATCCGCAGGATAAAAAATATATACTTCTTGGATTTTGCCGAGCTTTTTCAAGTAACTAGGACCAGAAAAATCTAAACGACATATCAAAAATGGAGAAAATTCATTCAATCTGTCTCAGGGCAGTGGGACTGTAATTTGGTCGGCAGGTTTGGAAAAATATTTATGACAAACAACACACTTTTTTATAATGCTTTTTACCAATTGTCTTGGTTTAGGAATACATTATTGGATCCAAATTTTGTCAAAGTATAGGCATTTCTTCATGCATCATGTTTTTCATGGTCTTGATGTATCATCAACACTGTTAACCATAAATGCTTAGACAAAATGGTTATATGCTTTTTTTCTATAGGAAAGTTACAAAATTCTAACCCTCTTTCTAAGCGTATAATTTCAGTTTCGTCAATAAGTGGAACAAAATTATAGAGATGTGAATTTTCCTTAACTAAATTGTCATAGTTAAGAGACAAATATTATTCTTTGGAAAATTTCTGCTGTTCATTTTATATTATATTATATTCAGCTGCTAACAATTCTCCAGCTGTTAGTGTGACGTAGACTTCAGAAAACTTTTTAAGTTTAATTACAAATGTATTTCCTCAAGCAGTTATTCTTAGTGATTTCTTCAAATTACTAAATTTCGTTAAATCTATCATATTCTTAAGTTATTTGACAACACACTTCCGCTACAATATGTTATTCGTTTGGTTTTTATTTTGTATTTTTTGTATTTTAATTCATTCTCATCAATTACTTCTTTATTTTCAGATAATTCGAAAATTCTGGTGGCAAACAAACCCCTTTGGACCTAAGAGCCAAGTTGCGACATTGATGAGTTTGGGAACGTTTGCTCCTCTTGAGACAATGTTTGCGAGGTTGTCTGTCCCGTGGTAATGATAAAAGTTAGTGAGTTTGTGTACACTCTTACACTGAGCTTGTTAAGGGAACCGCTACAACATTGGTACAATACTCCAAAGTGAACTCGAGAACACCTCTTAGAGATTTTGTTTTTCAAAACATGATTTAGCTGTTTTAAAAAGTAAGTTTTAAAGGATTGTTTACTGGAATTTTTGAAAGCGATATTATTTTTTCATCATTCGAACTCTTGTTTCTACACAATGAAAATTTTCTGTCTTTATAACACAGAATAAATAAAAAAATGCCCCTTCAGTTAAATCTTATCTCAAAACAGTAACGTAAATTATAGGCTTTTAATGATTAAATAAAAGTAAATTTTAACATGCAAATTTTTGCTTTTAATTTCAATAAATGTCAAACTTCTGACGATTATTGTGTATCCCCATTGTGTTTCTTTGCGCAACAAATCTTTTCTCAAGTTCGGCGAGTCAACATATTGATTTTTCTGCTTCTTTGTAACTTCTCATCTTCATTGTCGAGTATAGTTATTGTTGAATGTAATCATTATTAAAACTTGTAAGTGTACTTTTCGGTTACTTCTGGTCCCAAAATAATTACAAAATGGTTTAAAATTAGTTTAGATAGGTTGATAGATTTTGCTAAAAATCCATACAATTACAGTAGAACCTCGCTGATCCAAACGTCGCTTATCCGAAATTCCTGTTAATACGAACCGATTTTATTTTCGAAAATTTCGAAAATAAAATTTTCGAAAATTATTGGACTTGAAGAATAGTGGATTACGAAATTTTCCGAATTACATGATGAATGTCATGTAGAAGTTAGAAACAAACAAAAATGGAAGTAAAGCATTTTTTTAATTCTTTAAATAGCTTGAATCTCTCTCTCTATATTCTAAAAAAAAGTAACTTACACTGTCACCGCCGCCGCCGGTTTTGAATTTTTTGTGACTGGAGGTCTTTCTCCGTTAATATTAAGAAGGATATTGCATACAAAAATATGAAAATCAGCGGTATTATAGAGAAATGTTTGATAAACACGCTGATGCAGACAGTTTTCAAATCGAAGAATTATTTTAAGAGATATTTAATGCTAAAGTTGGACAAAATTGTTCCATTAAAAAAGTTTTACAGGAGCAAAGACTATACATGGAAATTAATTCATTTTTAGATCATTTTATACGTTAGAATTTCCCGGTGTGCAGATTGCATTTATTTTTTTAATTTGTCTCATTTTTTGAGGTTTTATTTCTATTTTAATTTCAAATTTTCAGCATTTCGAGAGATATTATTTACTTATTTTAGAAAATGGTATTAATTTAAACTGTTGCCAACTGTATAAACAGCGCAAACATTAATGTTTGCTTCAAATTAAAAAATTATTTACATGTGACTATTATAAACAGAAAAAAAACTTTCAAATTAGAATTAAAGAATTACGTATAAAAAGCAAGAACTTAACGTGAATTTTAAAAGAGAAAGGATATTGTAAAATAATAAATTCATTAGCATGCATTAGAAGTCTTAAATATGAGAAATTACGTCACATTTACGTCACATTACACTTATTACGTAAAATGAAGAAAAAATAATATTGAAAAACAGTTTAAATTTAAAAATTGCGCGAGACATTTTATATGTTGAGATGATCTTTTCAACTATTTTTGTTAGTGTAGCGCAAATAATATTTCATTTCTAACATAAGCATTTGCACGTGAATATTAAAAAGAGAAAGAAAAGTTTGGTAAAAATTACGTCAGATTAAAAACGATACATTTAAAAGGACTTATTTAAAAGAACTTTCTTTTCGCTTTGTTAAAAAATACCGGGAGACAAAGACTCTGTTTACTTAATTCATTTTATATTAGCTTATTTTGAAATGTTTAACTGATTTTATTTAATCAAAGACGAAAACAGCCATTGTATCTTTTAGCAGCAGCTGATTTTTCCTTAAAATTAACCAATCAAAGAGAAATGAATAGAAACCGTTTAAAGGGAGATCGCCACTGTTTTTTAAATTATAATTCAATCTTCCAAAATCTTTTTAAAGCCGATCAAATTAGTGTGCTGTTAGAGACTGCGGGGTTGGCGAGCGTAGCTCGTAGGGGGCAGAGCCCTCTAGTAGAATAAAAAAAAAATACTCAGTAATGTAAAAGTACAACATATGTAAGCGAATATAAAATGAAAAGGTGCATTGTAGTCCTACTCGTAGAAGCTATCTTAAAAGAAATCTCGAATATCCCTTTGCTTGCAGTCAGCATAAAATTCTTTCCTAAAATGCAAAAAGTATTTAATTCAGGTGATAAAAATATATTTTGTTTTTTCAACAGTTTCATTTCGCAAATTATCTACATAAATGTTTTTCCCCCCTTAGTCGACGTGGTGACTGAGGTATTTATAGAATCGCGATTTTGAACCATTTGTAATACGTTGTTACACAATTCCTCATTCTGAAGTTCCATTGGATTATTATAATTATCAGGAGTGATTAAACAAGGAATATTATTTTTTTTTTTCGAAAGTCATGCCGGATTATCCAGCATGCCGAACCTTGGGATTCCGGATTACAGGATGTTTACTGTACTAATGAGTACTTATAATCTACATTTTTTTAGCACGCATTTTGTATTTTTATCGTAATTTCGGGTAATCTGAATTTTTTGTAATCCGAACAGGCACCGGTCCCAATTAGTTCGGATTAGTGATGTTCTTCTGTATAAGCATAAATAAAACACTTTGTGCGAATTTTAATACATAAGCTAAAATCGTTGTTAAGGATTATGAGTCCTTGATGATTAAGCTTATGAATCCATACAATTCTTCTGATAGTGGTCTGTTACTAGTGCCGCCAGGTCCAGTGTTACAAAAAACAGGACAGGAAGACAAAAAAAAAAAAAAAAAAAAAAAAAAAAAAAAAGCGGGACATAAAAACGCAGTAAATTATATGAAAATGGAATTTTTTTTATAACGGAAACCTGTCATAAACGTTAAAATGTCATTGTCTTTGCGGTAGGAATACCATACAATTATACTTACTTAGACAGAAACCTCTTTAAGTGGTCTCAGGACTTTTAAAGCTTTAAAATTTTCGAAATTTAATTTTTTTTAGATGTTAAACTCCTATATTTTGTATTGATATAGTTGTTTCCTTGAAATTCCCATTAGAACAGAAGTTATAGCTTTTAGTATTATAACCGCCTAATAGCTGAAGCGGCGTTTCCGAAACTATGAAGTCATTTTTCTCCAAATGACGTCTTTGGGCATAACGCGCACGATATCTTAAAACTTCTGAATTTTTTCCACGAAATTTTCAAAACATATGTTTCATGTTAGTCTGTATAAATGGAACCTAAAATTACCTTTTTATTGTTAAAAAAATATATATTTTTAGGTGATTATATTGTTGAAATTTTCTAAATTTTGCATTAGCTAAATACTAATTTGTATTAAAAATTTAAAAATGCTTTAAATACAAATTTATTTAGGTTCAGTGTAATTCTTACTATCTGAAGTATAAGTAGGCACCAAAGTTTTCATTCTCTTCGCAAAGTTTATTTTGTAACCCTGCGCAAAATCTGTCAAATGTCTGATAGTTTGGAGCCCCTTGTAAATGTTAATTTTGCATCTTGCAATTTTTTAAATATTTGAAATGAAAGAACAGACTTATATCTTTAATCCGAATTGAAATTGTGTCTTAAAATCAAATACATTAAGATATTAAATGTTCAAAATGGTCTCTTTTTTTTTCAATTTTAAGAGTCCTGAGACCCCTTAAAACATCATGTTTTCCTGTCCCTTGCGACAACATCTTAGCTGGATTAATTATACTAAATAAACAAAATTGTGTAGATTAAAATCTGTGAAAGGGGAGTCGCTAGGGACAGAAACAAAATTCTAATTCAGCAGGTATAATTGTACAGTATTCCTATCGCAGTGACAATGGAATTTTTACTCTAAAAATATAATTTCATTATAAAGAGGTTCAATTTACATAAGATTTGCTGAACGTAGAATAAAATTATGAGAATGTACTGCTTGTAATCACAAAAAATCAGTTGTAGACAGATTTCCGTCTAGCAAGGTAAATGTTAAGTAATTCCTTTGGAAGGTACTACATATGTTTTTATAGACAGATTATATTTTTGTAGGTTTTACTCCATTAAGTTTCACTCAATGAAGATTAACGAATAGCATAATAGAAAAAAAAGAATTTGTAATTCGTGCAAATACGGTGCTTACGCGGGATAGATCTTGGAGACTCTGAAAATCGCGGCACCTGGGAACATACGCTGTAACACACATACTATCAAAAACTGTATAAGAAACACCATTTTTGCGATATCATGTTTACTCACGCACACTTATATCATCGCAAGAACACGAAAAAGGAATACCAACGTACACACATTCATAAGCACGTATATATAAAACCGTTGTAAATATAGCACAAGCTGATTCAGGGAAATGCCTAAACATACAGATATACCTAATTTTCATAGTCAATTTTAGGTAGATTTCGTATGAAATACTACCTATTGGCGTCGTTCCTATGTTAGAATTTCTGAAAAATTTTTGCAGATCTACACCGATCATGACCCCTAGAACCCAAAACCACCCTCAGTAAAAAACTTTATGTATATATATATATATATATATATATATATATATATATATATATATATCACTTTCTTCTGGACACGATAACTTTCACAATTCTGCACAAATCTCTTCCCAACTGATATATAAAATCAAGGGGTATAAAATCTCGGTCAAGTTCGTTAATGGGCAAAATCAGAAAAAGGAAATGGAAATAGGGAGGGGTTTTGTGAAAACCGAAAAACCCCCATAACTTCTTAATTCTTGTACACATCAAATCAGTTTAAAGTTTTTATTAATTCTAAAAATAGGACCAAAAATTTATGTATCACAGAGTTTTGATAAAATTAAAAATGGGCTCAAGGGGCGCAAAAATAGCGTTTTTGGGAGAAAAAAATTCATAACTTCGTCAATTATCAAGATATCAAATCCAATTAATTTTATTATACATCTCCTTAATATTATCTACAACTTTTATATTTACAAGTTTTTGATAGTACCAATTCGTACCGCAAAAAAAGTTAAAAACGAAAACAAAAAAAGCTGGCTGAAGAAGAAAAATTTCCATAACTCCGTCAATTCACAAGATATAATATCCCCATTAATTTATCAGATATCGTCTTAATATTGTCTTCAACATTTATATGGACAAGTTTTTGATAGGACCAATTCTTACAGCAAAAACAAATTAAAAATACATAGCGGTTGAAGAAAAAAATCATCTTATTAAGGGTGTATTCAAATCCAAACTGCTTATTTTCTTACTCATTTTTAAATTCATTTTTGCTCTCAAACGCATCCAATTTATAGATTCTCTTCTTCAGAAACTATATAATGTACCGTTTTGATCTTTTTTTGATAGAGGCAGAATATATTTCAAAAAATGATGTCAAAGTGGGCATTTTAAACAGAATTTCCCGAAGCGATTGTGTTAGAAACGAAAAATATTGCCCTACTGAGAAAATAATTGTTTATTAATCAAGTTTCAATTAATTGAAAGAAAAATAAAAACACATGTCGCTTATAAATCTTTTCAAAAATCAAGTCAGCAAGTTTTTTATTTTTTCCATTAAAAATGAATCTGAAAATGTGTCAGAAAATTTCAAGTTGTTGAGCTTGGAAAAGTATTTTTTTGAATACCGCCTTAACATGATTCTGATAAAACCAGCTATTATATAAAAATGAAATAAAAACTCGTGAAAAGCGGCCAGATAAAACTGTAAAAGTGGATTTATATCTAATCACGATTTAGTTTTTTGTTGTGCAATTAATATACTTAACTTCGAAATCTACCTTCGCCTGTAGGCCGAGCCGGCAGGGATTTTTTTTTTTTTATTATCATGATGTACTTTTCTTACACTTTATGTATCTGAAGCGTAAAGTGTAATTTATTTATTATCTTATTTATTTGCAGTTCTGTGTACTAAAGCATGCAGCGGTACAAGGTAATTCGTTTGTCTTGTTTCAGATCTTTAAAATTTCAAAGCAACATTATACTGTTTTTTCAAGTGAAGTAATTACGGGGAGCTTACATCAAAAAGGTAAATCACTCCATTCCATTTAATTAAGAATGGTATTTGAAACATTTTTTTCATATTTAATTGATTATCAAATCATAATCCGGACTCAATATTTTTATTTAATTCTTAATCAGGATTTAATTTCTTTTTTGCGGGAAAATAGCGTCTTAGTATCATGAAAAATATTACTAATTTAAACTTTAATGGTAGATTGTATTATTAAACATTGTAGGTTTTGTAGTCCTTTATAAGAAATAATATTTAAGTATTTTAAATATCGTTAAATATTATTTTTTGGGGAACGGCTTGCCCATAGCTGGGAACATTCAAGTTTTTTCTGACTCCTATTGCAGAATAGCAATATTCGTCTTATAACATCTGTCATTAAACAATTATGCAACAGTTGTTACATAAAAGTCAACAATGTGTCATGACTTTTCTGGTAGCCCAATATGAGGAAAAAATGAAACCCTTCAGGAATGAAGTACTTAACACTAAATTACTATAGTAAAAAAAAAAAAAAAAAAAAGACAAAAGTTGTTGTTTTTACTGTATCTGTGAAATAACGAAATGTAATTCCTATATGTATAATCTTCATATTGCGATATTATGATGAAATGCAATAATTAACTAAAATTATAATAATTGGCTTGTACAAAGACTTTTTTGTAGTCAGAAAAAGTGACTGTATCTTACAAAGACAAGGATGGTAATCGATTTTTAATGAACATTTGAATTCAAATTAGAAAATACAAATTAAATATATGAGGATGTTTAATCACGCAAGTAACTGTATTAATAATTATACACTGTAAAAAATAACAGATGTTTCTTATTCTACAAAAATGTACTATAATCAAGAACGACAATAATCAGTAATCTCTTCAAAGACACCGAAATTTCCGAAGTCGTTCTTTTACCTTTAAAAACCTCAGAAAACTATTTATTTTCAAAATTTATAGAAGAATTTATAAACATAAATTTTTTTTGGCTGTTCATCATTTTCGGAAACATTTCTGAGTATCTTTTATAGAGAAATAATCAGTTTTCTCGAATCGGAATATCACTTTTTCGGATGCTACCAATTCTCGTGTAAATATTATGATATTCAGAAACATGTTTAACAGACAAACGTACAATATTAACAGCATTAACATTAAACATTAAAATTAACATTTTGTTACAATTACATTCACCAATTTAGTTACGGTGCTGAAAATGTTTACTTGAGAATTAATACAATCCGAAAAACCAATTTTCCGGGTGCAGAGAACTGATTAATACATTGTAAAAATGCTACTGGGAAAGGTTTCCAAAAATTAACTGCAGCTAACAAAAAGCTATTTTTGTAAATTCTTTCTTAAATTTCGAAAATAAATTGCTTTCTCAAGTTTCTAAAGACAAAGGAATGCTTTTCGAAATCTTGGGAGGCTCGGAACAGGTTATTATATATTTGCGTTCGTGATTATTGTACATTTTCGTAGGTTAAGAAACATCTGTCATTTTTTACAATGTACAGAAAAAAAACTGTTATATTTATTACCCAACTGAAAAGAAGGGTTATGTGTTTCGCTCGTATCCATGTATGTGGATTCTTTATACCCTCGAAACATCCCAACGGCTGGATAGATTTTAATGAATAAGGTCTTTATCGATTCGTCTTAACCGTCCAATGGTTATAGGATATTTTTCGTTTTTATGAATTCAAAATGGTGACTGTAAACTACAAAATGGCGGTGGAGAAGAAATTTTTTTTTACGTACCCTATTGAGTGACGCATCATTGGATAGGTCTTTCAAAATGCAGACGATGTTTCATTGACTATTTTGCAGTCAGAAGCTCCGTTTAAATATTACACAACCTGAAAGTTGTGTATGTAGGATTTCTAGCTTTACTGCAACTCTAACCTTCATAATAGACATCTATAGGCCTCATCAAGACAGTGTTTGTAGATAGGAACTAACAATTAAACACAACTTAAAAGTCATCAATACAAGTAAATAAAAAAAAAGATAAGTAATATAAAAAATAGTTTCATATTGATGAGAAATAATTAGTTCGCTTTTTTTACGTAGTCGAGTTGTTTTGATTTTTTAAATTTAATGTATTTATTTCTAAGTATATTTCATCGAAAGGTAATTAAAAAAAATCAATTTTTAAAATTACCCCTTTCTACGTTACATTAGGACCTCGTTTCAGTATTCTTACATATGCAGAAACATAATATAACTTACAAGGGAACCACTTTTGGTGTTGCTCGTACCTAGCATCGAGACCTGGTGCGTTTTATAGCCCTATACATAAAAGTTACAGAACCGAAAAAAATTCTCTGTTAAAATAATATTTTATATACTTTTTTATACTTTTAATTTTTTATTATTACATATTTATTTGTTTATTTCACGCCAAAAGTGAGGTAAGTCGCGAAATATGGCGCTACAATTTTCCCACCCGCTTTATCCAAAGAGAAAATGTACAGAACATATTACTAGAATTATATCAGATTGCGATTTTTTTTAAATAATTGATAGCATAAGAAACAAATATTAGGTTTTTATTTTTTTTCTATGCAGACGATAAATATATAAGTAATAAATATAATTCTATAATAGCTTCGAAGATCATTGAAAACTATTTTTTTGTGAAATACAAAATAAGCAAACTATTTTCTTTTGAAATCGAATGAAATAAATTTTCGAATGTTTAAAATGAAATGTTGCTGTATTAAATGGTCCTTCGGTAAAAGTAATCATAAAGTAAATTAATATTTTCACACAATTAAGAAAAATTACTGTGGCGAAATAGGTCGGACATCGCAATTTCTATATATATAACAAATTCAGCTATGACATTTGGCTAGTGTTGCTGGAAAGCTCTACTTTTGAAAATAAACGCCAACTGTTTCCGCGCCAAAAATATGAATATAAAGTTGCAATATTTCAAAATCAAATTCGTGGGTTTTTGAAGGAATTTTCAAATTTTTTCAATATTTTATATTTATTATTAACTAATTTTTATTTTTAAATGCTTTTCTTTTAAAAAATTCAATGTCAATAGTCCGATAAGTGGTCTCGAAAATTGCATTTTCAGAAAGTTATGCTGCTCTTTGATCAACGAGTATTATTTTAACAGAAAAATTTTATCGATTCTCAAATTTCGTAATATAGGGCTTTAAAATGCACCAGGTCTCAATGCTAGATGCGAGCAACACCAAAAATGGTTCCCTTGCTAGGAATGAAGTAGATAACGCAAGCTAGAAATAAACATTCACCTCAGATTCAATTAGCCGCAATTCATTAAAGGTGAAAAAGAAACTAAAACTTAATACTAAAATATATAATTAAGCAAATGAAAAAAAAAAACCTAAGCATTTATTACAATAGATTTTTAAAACAAAATAACTCATTTTATATAAAAAGGAAATGTAATTTGGACAATCAGGCGTGTCGGTGGGCAAGAGCTGAAACCAACAAATAAATAAATATATAATTATATAAATGAAAATAAGCACTAAAGGAAAATTTAATGTTTAATTTAAATAGTGTAAACTTCTCACCTGAAATAAAAGGTTTTAATTTGTATGCATTTTTTGACACGACTCCCGCCAATTTAAATATCATTCTAAATTAGCAACTTATATTTGCTTCATTTCATCAAACAAAAATAAATTGAGAGACAGTAAAATAAAATATTAAATTTAGTAAATAATTTACTAAATTTAAGTGCATTTCTGTGTAATGAAGTATGTATTTAATAAAGATAGTTGTGCTTTTTTGTTTGCGATTTCGCGGCATTTTAATGCTATTTCATATTTTTCATTTTTTCTTGTAACGTAACCGCGAGGCATTTAAAACCCAAACAGAAATAAATTTATTCTATTTCATTAAGACTGATATATGAAATTTATTTATTTATTAATTTAAATAGTGTAAACTTCTCAGCTGAAATAAAAGGTTTTAATTTGTATGCATTTTTGACACGACTCCCGCCAATTTAAATATCATTCTAAATTAGCAACTTATATTTGCTTCATTTCATCAAACAAAAATAAATTGAGAGACAGTAAAATAAAATATTAAATTTAGTAAATAATTTACTAAATTTAAGTGCATTTCTGTGTAATGAAGTATGTATTTAATAAAGATGGTTGTGCTTTTTTGTTTGCGATTTCGCGGCATTTTAATGCTATTTCATATTTTTCATTTTTTCTTGTAACGTAACCGCGAGGCATTTAAAACCCAAACAGAAATAAATTTATTCTATTTAATTAAGATTGATATGTGAAATTTATTTATTTATGTATAGATGAATGATAATTTATAATCCGAATTTTATTTTAATTATTTAATTTTTATTTCGAGGGGAAAAGTTTATTATGGGAAGGAAATAAAAACTGTTATTGTTATGATGTTGCTTCCATTATGAAATGCAAAAAGATATCTTTTGCAATCTTCCGGAGGAAAGCAATTCCGGAAAATTTCTGTACATTTTTTCCAAGCATGAAACCAAGGCAGGGGCTAACTAATGTAAGAGTATGTGCAACAGCTGCCCCGGAACTCCCATTTTAGGGGACCTTGTGGTAGTCAGCAGGATTGTCGTTAACAATGTGCAAAATAATTCAAACCGAGCAAAATTCTTTTTGACAAAAAACATTTCCAAAAGGAAGGCAGTGTGGTTCTACATCCTCCCCCCTTTCTGCTCTCTGCTTCTCGTACCCCGCGCCTCTCATCCCCCCCCCCCCCCACAAAAAAAAATAGATGGAGCTACATCATAAAAAAGATTAATCATAAAAATTTTATTATAAATCTTTGTAGTTCATTGTTTTAAAGGAAAATTCATTATTGATGCTGTCCTCTTAATGACAGAAGTTAAAGCTTTTATGATGACTCATTAGGGGTTTTTTTTAGAAAGCTATGATGTACATAAAAAAGTAAAAGAGTAAAGGAAAATTTTGAAAACACATACCCGCCAACCAATCCAGCATTTTTTCTGCTAGTTTCCTAATATTTTTCCTACGTATATTTTTCTTAAGGTATTGACGCACTTTCTTGTGATACCGTGTATATAGATGTGTATAGTATCCGGTGCAATACACACACACAGGCACACACGCATATATATATATATATATATATATATAATAAAGAAGGAATCACAAATATATGAACAGATGGTAAAATTCTAAAGATGAACACGATATGAACGTAAGAAACCAGTATGTAAAATAAGAAACTATGAATGACCCATAGAATCATCAGAGGAGCTTGTAGATTAATTCATAGTGAAGATGCGTTATTTCATCCAATTTTGTGCGCATTAAGCCTAAAATGACAAAATTTATCTCCTAATAGCGCATCATAAAAGAAAATAAACGTTAAAAAACCAAGAGATCTAAAGAAAGATACACCTCACACAGGATATTAAAAATTATTAGAGCACAATGCCTCAATTACATATTAGGATACAAAACTTCAGAAAGTCGTCTCACTATATTAAAGCATGTGGATATGAAAACAGATTGAGGCGTATTAGAACATGTGGGCAGTAGTTGCTGAAAAAAAAACATTGCTGCCAACTGGTGTGAAAAAGGAATTGTAATTAGGTTATATATATATATATATATAATTTATTATTAGTGACTTAAGCATAAATCGCTAACAATTTCTGTGGATATATAGAAGAAGGTCCCCCAAAGGATGCTTGCCCTGGGATCCTTGCTGGTCTAAGTCGGCCCCTGCCCCAAGATACCAAAACCAACCTCCGTTCAAATGCTGATGTACATGTATATGTGTATCTATGAGTTTTGTCATGCGATAGCCTTCATATTTACACGCAGATTTAAATGTGACCGAGTATGAGTTTAAGGCTACCTAGACCTCGAAATGGTTCGTTCGTAACTTGATTCGGTATCTTGTTTCGAAATGGTAGTCACTTGGAGATTAAAACTCTATAACGTATAAAAAAATAATAAATTAAATTTTTTCTTTAAGTTTTAGGACTTGATAGATTAGTATCTACCGCTAGATTATATAGCGGTATTATTAGACCGCTAGATTATATAGCAATTTTGTTATTTGTTTCGCCTCTATCTTAAAAAATGGCTAAGATAAAACAGTTTGAAATTGTAGGGTAACTTTAATTTTGCAACAAAACAAGACAGATAATTCGAAAAGTGGTATTCTTCCATATGCGGAATTGATACATGAAATTTAGCGGGCGTTGTTTCTAACAAATTTCGTTCATCGTTCTAATTTTAACCATTGTTGCAACTGTAATGTGCTTAAAATTACATAGTCATGCGTTAAGATGACAAACATTTAAATATATGTACAAATATTGGCATATATCTAATCTAAAAAAAGTTAATGTAATTAAATAATTTGTGACCTTTCCTTTTCTTTGCTTATCCTGCAAAACTTTTGCAGATAAAACATGAAAACTGGTAGTTTTATAGAGAAAAATGTAATAAACACGTTGGGCTAAACAGTTTTTAAATAGAATAATTACTTTAAGCGCTATTTAGTTTTGAAATCGGCCAGTATAGTTCAGTTGCATAAGCTTCATAGGATCAAAAACTACGCATAGCAATTTATCCATCTTTTGCAGGCATATACACTGCAAATAGAGGCGTCTTAAATTCAGACACATATGTGACTAAAAAGGAAAATCAGACACTTAAGTGTTTGAATATGAAATTTCAGACACCATAAGTGTCTGAATTTAAGGCACTTAAATGTCTTACTGTGATCATGGTATAAATGAACTTAGAAAAATATCTGAATGATAATCATGTTTCTGAACTTAAGACATGTAGAAATTAGACACTTATATGTCTGACTGTAATACAATTGTATCATATTGTATGTATGATGAAACGACGATTGTATATGAGGACCCCAGAGGCCCAGGGATACAAGTGATAAAATTTAGATTTGGAGTAAATTGAATTTAAAGATGAACATCAATAGTAAGTGACTGACTTAAAATATGAAACTGTTCCTAATTTCATAGCGGTCTTTGAACTCTTATTTCAATAACTGTGGAAGGAAAGAGGAGTACAATGTATTTTTTAAATTTTAAGTAGAGATTAAAGAGGTTAAGTAATTTATAGAGCTTAAACAGTTGACCTCTAGAACGCAGCACATAATTAGAAAATTTCTTATATTTTGCGTTTTACTTTGGCGAACTAGGCAGGGAACTCCACGCACATCTGTCCAACGTTTCCCCTCTCTACATTTTCTGCTGAGAGCAATCATAAACAAAATAGCCTTATTTTCTGATAGACTGTGTACTTATCTCAATTTTCTCAATTTTGTGATTTATACCTCTTCGGTTCTGGTGTCCAAATATGTAATTGTATCGCAATATATCTGGCAGCACCACCAGAAAATGTTTTTGAATAGATGAAATGCTTTGCCATCCACTAAATTGGTATTAGTGTATAAAATAAGCAACTTGATTTGACCATGAGGACGTCTGCCAAAATTGTAAATACCCGTTTACTAACTTTTGAACTAAATTATGTTTGGTGCAAAAGTGCAAGCTAAAAAAATTTTTCACAAAATATAAAATTTCTCAAAAAATACTTCCACTCATAGGTAAAGTAAAGGCCACTCCCTAAATACTAAATACAAAGATATATGATTGCTATGAGAAAAAAAATGTAGAGAGGGGAAAGGTTGGACAGATGTGCCTGGAGTCAGCTGCCAAGTTCGCAATATAAAATATCTAGTATTTTCCTAGTCCTAAAAGATCCTAGTTCGTTATATAGAACAAAGAAAAAAAATAACAAGTAAGAAGCATTAAATATTCAAAAATAAATTTCTAACAACATTTTTCAAAATACAGAACATTTCTTTCCCTCTGGTGGAGGGTATTGCTCTTATGAACACCCCTTATGTTCCAATTTAAGATAAATTTTTAATATATGAACGCCAAAAAGAAATAATTAAAAATTTATTTCTATTAGTGATTTAGGAAGGGATGGGGGGGGGGGGGGCGTGGCGGTGATTCTCTTACGAAAATTCCTTAGTTCCTTTTTCTCTTAGTGTTTAATTATGTCGTCATTTTTTATTATTTTTTTTAATATAAAGACAACTTAATTAAGTGAATTTCAAAATACAGGGAAGGGAAATGGTCTGCAACCTTACTCCTCCTAGTGATTTTGCTTAATAAAAATTCGATGTATTATTTACAAGTATTACGACGTTTTTTTTTAATTTATCATATGTTTTTCACACTCTGCCTGAAAGTGTAAAAGGTGTAATAATTATATTCATATAATTTATAAGTGTAAGCATTACGAAAAATGCCAAATAAAGGAAGTAAAATGCTTCTGATTACTTCCTATACAATGATCCATTTCCCGCTAATAAAAAAGTTTTAATGAGCTTATCATACTGTAAACCGTAGACTGACGTAATGATTGCAACGGAAAATGCTGACTCCATCTTTTTTTCCTTTGTCAGGCGAATCCGAGTTCTGAGTCCAATGTCGCATTCAAATTTGAACGTTGTTGAACAGTTTACATCTTTAAGCGGTCCTGATTTTTTTCAGTGAAATTTTTTTTCATTATATTTCTACTGTGGCTGCGCCATTTCTGGAAGTGTTATATTTAGAAGTTTCTTGCATTTTGGATTTCTGCATGAATCATATGTGTTTCAGATATTAATATAACGACGGGAAAGAAACACTTGAAAACTACATCCTACAAAGAGCGCGCAACAGAGACACTATTACTTTTCAATGCTTTTCATCAATAATATAGCGTTATTCATTTCGTCAAAACTTGGTAAACAAGAACTAGCCCCAGACCTACAAACTAGTCCCGCGGGTTATGTTTGAAGAATGGAAAATTTTCATTATTTTACCATAGCTAGCAGGATATACGAAGGGGTTTCTTTTAAAAAGATGCAAGTATTTTACCTCTCATTCATTATGACAGTTCTATGACAGTCGAGGAATTCTCCATATCGATATCAGTAAGTGTATTTGATATTTTGTTAATAGTACCACATAAAATATTGCATGAAATATAAGTTAAGTTTGAATTTGTTGGCAAAAAACAGCTAATTCTAGAAATACATATTCTTACATTCATGTAATTATGTATTTTAATCTAACTGTAAAAATCCTTAAAGATATACATCTATATTTCATTTGAAATCAATTTTAATATTATTTTTAACAAAAAATAAATTTGAAATTTAAAAATCTAGAATTATATACATTTACTTTCATAACTAGATTTTGCACTTAAAATTGCGGTTTTTATAATTTTATTTATCCTCACTTACATGAAAAAAAAATGACATTTAGATGTTAAAATGTATGTTTAAGACAAAAGTAGTTTAGAAATTAGAAGTAATTTTTTCTACATGTTAATAAAATAAAATATTTATTTATTTTTTATTTATTATTAAATAAATTGCTCTTGTGTTTCTCATCTGATGTATAAAAAAACTTGTCTATGTAGCAATATAAATTTAAAAGAAGAATTTAATTTTTAAATGATATGATTTTTTTTTTTTTTTTTTTTTGAGGGGGCGAGGGTATTTTCTGTGCAGTTTTTGTTAAGCTGATTTTTTAAATCTCTTTCGACATTGCTTTGTTTATAACGAATATTTCGAACTTTTAGAATAGGATAAGATTAAATATATATATATATTCAAATATCGTAAAGGCCCTGCTCTGAATAGCGGACACTTAGGGACTGTGGAATTTGTTCGAAAATCACTGGTCGGTAAGAAAATTAAATTTTTTCCTCCCTGCAAACTAAATATATAAAGTGTCTAAATATGTTATTCAAAATGCTCCATCACATACCATTTTTCCGAGAAACAGTTTTATAATAATAACAAACATGGAAGGATTATTACATTAATTTGCAATGCTAGATAAAATTGAACACTGTATTAGATATCAAATTGAAAAAATATAGCATGGAAGTTTTATTTGTTGATACTTGTGTAGTGCACTTTCTTGTTATGCCACCCCCTTTTTTTTCGTGTCCGAATTTACTATTTGCTATCCACTAATATATTTTCATTCACTATGCCGCTGTAAATCTGGTAATCATATTTTTACATTTATTTTCAGGTAATTTACCTGCAAATAAATGTATATGTATGTGTATGTAATGTACCAATATAAGTTAATAAATATTATTATTAACTTATAATAACAATAAGCATAACTAATAATTAATGTACCAATATAAGTTAATAAATTGCATACCAACTTTCAGAGCCCCTAAAATCACACTGTATGGGGGTGGAGGTGGCAGAACCATGGCCAAATATTACTCCAGGATTCAACGTGGTCATACATGGCTGCGTATAATGCTAAAAAATGGCTGGAATTAAGACGTTTGAAGTGTCTGAAAAAAATAAGACATTTTAAAATGACTGAAAATTGAGCACTCCGTTTCAGACACTTAATTGTCTGAATTTCAGACATTTCAATTTGCAGTGTACGTGATTAGATTCTGATATGCAGTGTTGAGTCATTTTTTTTTTTTAATTTCTAGTTTTTTCCAAGGTTTGTACCAAAATTTTATTTAAAATTACAATTCTTGAATTTATACATAACGTAAATTTTTAAATTGTTGTTTTTATCGACTATTGTCATATTTTAAAAAGCCGAAATAACTATACTTCCTAACACTGTATTTTCAATTCAATTATATACTTTTTACATAAGGTTATTGACACACAACATATATTTTTAAAACAATTAAATTATTTTCCGCGAAAAACATTAAGAGTTGAAACTTAGAACATATTTAAAACAATATATTTAAAAAGTAATATTTAAGATGATTTTCTTTTACGGTGTAAAAAACTTGTTTGCTACACCATTTAATAGAGCGGAAGAAAACGACATTTTATACTTAACTATTTAATCTTAGGTATTTAGCAATATGTAATTTATATTGCTTAATAAGTCACAAGGCAGCCGTTCCTTACAGTGGCGAATGCGACTAGGTGGCCGAAGTCAAATAAAAATGAACAGTAACCCGATTACGGAAGTTCGCCAGTGTTTGTGATAATATCTTTCAGATAATATCTTTCAATGTTATGTAATCGGGTAATATTTTTTGAACAGAGCAAATTACAGCCAGCGTGGTCTGTACAGTGTTTGGCGGCAAAGAACCCTAGTTCTTAAATTATTTTCAGTCACACCTGCGCGTGTTCACAAGTACTCCTTATGTAATTAGTGTTAGTCAGTGTAAATTCTCGCTAAGCGTAACAATACTTGGAGAATTATCGTGAAATCTTGTGTTAAAAATAAGTCGCAACAAATGAAGTCAGCTTGTCCATAGTTGACTATTTTGTCGAAATTTTCATTTAAATTCAGTATTGCAGAAAACTGGGAATCTGATATAATCGGGTTTCCACGCATTTTAGCTTCGCGATTTCTTGTAAAATTAGCTACGTTCTTTAAAACAAGGATTAGGAAAGCTACCCTTTCTTCCCGGTACAGACCGGAAGCACTTTTTAAATTAGTACTTTAATTATTATTATTTTTTTACCTCCGTTTAGTAAAAAATTGCTAGAATTTTGAAATTAGTATTAAAAAAAAAAAAAAAATCAAGAAATAACTCATTGAATCATATATATATATATTTCTTATCCATAACTAAAAAGTTAATGATTGAGAAACATTGATTACACAAGAATTGTTGTTATAAGTTCTTCAGAAAGGACTGATATTTTAATTTCTGAATATATATTTTTGAAATAGCAGGTATAAAGATATTTGCATTTTTAGAATTGCCTCTTTCGAAGATATTTCGAAGCTTCTGAAGCTACTTCAGGATCTTGCGTAAAAATAGCTTTTTAAATTAAGTAGAAATGTGTTTTAGCCAAGAGAAAATGTGCTAAGAAAGTTGGATAAAGGAAGTACAAAAAAAGTTTAGAAATTTTTAAAACAAGGGGAACAATTAGTATAACAGATTTTAGAACCAAAATCGACCCGTTTAAAATAAAAATTAAAACTAAAAATTAGCCAGTCAAGTAGAAAAGCGAGCGAAATTCAGTAAGAAGTAGAAACTTTAGGTAGAAAAGAAAAATATAATGTTTCTTTTGCTTGTGTGAACGAAAACAAAAATTAAAAACATTCCCCTTTTACAATAACGCAAAGAAATGAAACAAGTTAATATCTTTTTAAAACTAATGACTTTAATTTACTTCAGTTAATCGAAAGGGAATGAAAGGAAAAAGGTTTTAAACATAGAATAAAATATTATGCTTTAAGTATTTGCTGCATTTAAATGTAAGTTCGGCGTAATAAAGCGTGAATTTGTTAAGAAAATTCTGATAGTTTTTTCTTTTAGATTTTGTCAGATTTCGATGCTGTTTCATATTATTGTTCAATTATCCTCTTAACGTAACTACATGGAAATGAAATTAAAAAAAAATTTCAATTTAATTAAGATGCTTTTCTGATTTATATTTATTAATTTTTAGCTGGGTGATAATTCTTAATACAGATTTAATTTTAGTTAATTTAATATTAATTTAGCAGAAAATATTAGTATGGTTTTCGTTAACTGCTGTTACTATTTTAAGCAATAATTATAGATCTAACTATTATTTATTATCACTTATATCGATAATATTTGCTATAAAAAATAGGAAATACTTGAAATCACTTAAATTTGAGAATTATTTTAAGGAATATTTTAATTCAATTTCTGAGGCAAAGATAAAATCAAGGAAATATAATTACACTTGTAGTTTTTGTGATAATTATATAGGAAACACAGCTTTTACGATTTCTGAAACATTTTGCTGGAGAAGTAAAATAAAAATGTTTTTATTATCAAAATTATCTGTTTTTAAACTACTTTAGAATCATATCACTTTTTTGTGGGTGGTGGTCGCAAAAAATAAAAGAAAGTATCTAAAATTTCTTTTATATAAGAAATAATTAAAACAATAAAAGAAAAAATACTTTGAATTCAGATTATGAAGCAGAAATGTAAACTCAAAATTCAAAGAAATCTAATTATATTAGTAGCTTTTGTAATAATTCTGTAGAAAATAAAGTTTTTGTTATTACTGAAATATTTTGTTGAAGAAGTAAAATAAAAATATTTTTATTTTCTGAAGTATCTATTATTAAACAACTTTAGAATCATATCAGATTTTCTTTTGTGGATTGTAGTTGCTATAAATAAAAGAAAGTATTTCAGATCCCATAAACATAAGAAACAATTGAAATAATGATAGAAAGAATACTTTGAATTCCGTTTCTGAGGCAGAAATGTAAACTCAAAATTCAAGGAAATCTAATTACACTAATAGCTTTTGTAATAATTCTATATTAAATACAATTTTATTATTTCTGAAATGTTTTGTTAGAGAAGCAACAATAAAATTGTTTTTGTCTTTAAAAGTATCCGTTTTTAAGCTTTTTTAGATTCTTATCACTTTTTCATGGATAATGGTCGCTATAAAAAAGAAATAATTGGAATCAGGTAAACATAAGAAATAATTTAAACTATACGGAAAAGAATGCCTTAAAATAATCTTTTAATTTCGTTTCTGAGGCAGGAAATTTAACTCAAAATTTAGTAAAATCTAATTACGGGCGTAACGTTTTAATAATCCTTTAGAATATAGAGTAATTATTTCTGATTTCTTATGTTGGAGACGTTAACAGAAAAAAAATTCATTTTGAAAAGTATCTTTTTTTAAACTACTTTATAAACTTGTTAAAAAACAGGATACGTAAAGTAGATTTTAAAGATCTGCACACACACAAATCCTGTTTACAAACGTATAACCCCGAAAAAGCTTCATCAGAAAGCAAGATAAAGTGAGAGCGAGAGAAATAAAAAACGCACTCCAGATTTGATTTTTCTTAGTACACTAACTTTGGAAAAGGTAAAAGTAAGCAGAAGATAACTAAATAAAATGCAATGAAGGAGTTAAAATATATATATATAAGATTTGGGTACAAAATGAAAATAAAAATAAAATAAAATAAACTTTAGCCAATCAAGAGTATATGCAGTAAAAAGTTGGAGGTTAAAATTTTAAAGTTAAATTAGTTTCTATTGATGTGATATAAGTATAAATATAAAAAAGAATAATAATCTCTTTTGATGTGGTTAACCATATTGACATATTTTAGTCTAATTTATTCTGAATCTTCATGTTAAATATTTAAGTCAAAGATGTTGATTTGTTTATTCGCTATTTTTTTTTTTTTATCATAGAAGTCTTCTCGTAAGGAAAAAAAGGTATGTCAACGCATGTGCATTTTAATTCATGATTTAAATAAGCTATTCTATGCTTTTGGGGTTAAACTACTACTATTTTTTAAATATATAATTCATTCGAATGCGTCTATAAGTGATTAAAGGAATCGTATGTCTATCCAACACGAAAAAAGTATTTATTTGTCTATGGTTTTAACAAATAATACATGTGGTGTTCTTTTAATGATTTGTTATTTAGTTGTGTTTACCTGTTTGTTAATGGGAGTCGGGGTAAGTAGCCATTTTTAAATTTTCCAAATATTGTTCTGATAATTTAAATCGCGTATTAAATTAAACTTTTAAAACCTATTTTTGGGTATAAGTAGAATTTTCTATTCAGAGCTTATTCAAAAATTTGTTATTCAATTTATTCTTTAAATATTCTTCAATTATTTCTTTCCAAAGGTATAATAAATAAATTTTAACTAGTATGAAACTGTTTCTTATTCAAAAGTATGTAGGTAGACCGGGGCTTGTTGGTCCATTTCTTTCAACATTTTTTAAAGTTAAAATTTTAAATTTTTGTTTAGTTTGTACAATCAGCGCATTTTAAAGCTTAACCCCGTATGAGAAAATGTAAAAAAATTTAATTAATAGTCTCTATATGAAGCTTACAAGGACATTAAGTCACTGCGCCAACCTGCCCCATCAAACGTGGTAAGTAGGCCCTTTGAATTTATATGATTTTTAGATAACTAACGGAAATGAAAAAAACCCCCATAAAATATAATATGTAACTTTAATTTGATATATCACGGATTCAAAAGATGCGAAAAGATATTTTGTTAAACTTAACTACAGCCTTTATCGATATCTTTCTCATCATCACAAGGAATGCAAATATGAAATATCCTGTCCCCAGTGGCACATGATTCGTGTGCCGAACGCTTGCACGTGGTACGTCGAATCCACCCTTGTCTTATTTAGCTTTTAGTTAATACCGCCCAGCCTAGTAACACACATAAATCTCAATTTTTATTTAGGAATGTAGAAAACAAAGTCTTGGACTGAAGGCTAACATGCCACGGATTAAATAGGCCTACTTGCCTCATATAGCTATTTTGATTTTTCATCGCCGGCCGTATAAAAATATTCAGTTAATATTTTTAAAAATCAGTAGGTAGATAATAAGCTCTGAACTACGATCATTTAGATTGGTATTCATCAAAGTGAAACTTTAATTTAGAAATAAATGAGAAACAATTTTTTATAATCGAAAAAAAAAACTTACTTCAGTAAAAATTTTAAAATTTTAAAATTTTATTTTATTTATTTTTTTTTTTGCTGTTGACGTTATTATCGGTGAAAGAAGACGTGATAAGACACACGTCGCTCAGCTTATAACGCCATCGAACGGATAGTTAGAAAAATATCGCGGATGAGACAACGTGCCCTAGTCTACCTTACAAATCGTTGAATTTAAGAATAAGTGAATTTACTGTAAGAAACAAAAATTCCTCTTGATCCTATGTTGAGAGAAGTAAGGAAGATCATATTTGAACAAATTTCAATTTGCCTTTCAATCCATATAGGGTAAGGTGGTACAAGACTGCTCACTTTAGCTATTTCATTAAATAACAATAAATGAAGAGATTTAAAGGGATGATGTTATACTTTGCTTATCATCTTAAATTATTAAGCTAACAAAAAATTGAATTCATCAACTTATAAGAAAAATTTCCGGTAATTTTTCCAAAAGATTATCCTCCTAAATGCGCACTCTTGTACAACCATTGAGGACAAGAGTGCGCAGTCAAATGTGCAAGAGTGCACAGTCCAGTGTGCACAATATGAAAAAAGAAGCGTTTCACTAACAAACGTCACATTTGTAGTGTTCGCGACCTGCGAATTCTGTGCAGGCTTCGTGCCACCAGCCTCTGCAAGAAATGCACTCGATCCAATCCTCCACAATTGGTTCTCTATAGGCTAGATCCATGGGTTCTTGAAGTTAAGTCACATAGCTGATAACTGCTATGCTTTTTGGCCACCGTTATTTTCGAAAAGTATCTTCCCCTTATTCAAATAATGAGATATCCCCGATAAAATAAGTCACATTTTTCAGTTCTAAAACACTGGTAGACAAATATCGCAGCAGTTTCCATCTATGTGACTTACACTACAAGTACGCATAGAACTAGTTTATCGAGTTCTGAGCAGTCTGGGCATATCCTTTTTTTGGTGCAACTTTTGGCTTCATAGATTTCCGTGTACTCTTTTTTTGGTAAAGTGTTTTGACTTTTTTCCGCAGCGTCATCTTCAAGCTGCATTTGTGTGGTGAACTGCTTAAAATTTCAGAATTTCTGAAACTCTTATAATATTGCAGAACAGATGATTCTCGATACGATGACAACTCTGTTAATTTGACGTAAGATGAAGTTGTTGAAGTCGATGCTGTTCCTTTCGAAATCGAAATTGTGTTTATTTCACATTCAACGTGCGGCATTCCTATACATAGCTTTTCGGCCTTTTCTGAAATATCATTTTCTATTGAAAGCAATTCTCTTTTTACCTCACTTTTAGTATTATGTGATTCAACTAATATATGTGGTTCATCAGGATAAGATTTTAATGGTCTTTCAGTGAGGCTGCTTGCTGAAAAGTCGGTATATAAAAAAAGGTAATTTTTGAAAGGTGATAGAACTGTTGTTTTAAATCCTTCTTTAACAACGTTAGCAGTTTTTCCAAAATCAGGTGCCTACTCTTGCACACTTTGACACTGGGCACTCTTGTACTATCGTCACTAAATATCATTGAAACATCAGTAATGATAAACAAAATTATTGATAAACAATCATTGATACTATTGATATTGACATTGATACTATTGATAAACAAAATCAAATCACCTAGGTGACAAGTAGTCCAATAATTACCTAATCCATAAAAACCAAAAAAGTAAATTAGCTGTGTAATCTTTATTATGATCCTGTTTTCAAAAATCATAAATATTATAACGAGAATACAAAAATCACTTTTTCTCTTCAAACTCATTTAAAATTGCCCCCAAATATACAGTTTTTTTGCACCATAAACTTCTCATGTCATTGCATCTATTACAATTGTAACTAAATGCAAAATCCTGTTTTGGGATTAAATAATTGTTCTGCGTACTCCTGTACACCGCACACTCTTGCACCACCTTACCCTACTTTAATATCATGAAGGTATTTTAACATCGGTCCAACACATATAATGCGATCACTAGCCCATACAATCAGATGCTTTAACATCGGTTATACACAGGAAAGGCAAAGAAGAGGTTTGTTTTGTGTAGTTTTTGTTGAGCCATATACGTTCTGTCTGTAGAAACTTGAGTGCAGTATATTGAATTCAAGCAATGATTCCATGAATTATGCACTCCAGAATATGAAAATACTTATGTTTACCATACTAAATATCATAAATAACAGGTACAAAGCTGATATTTCATCTAATGGGTTGTTTAATTTTATTTAATTCTTTTAATAAAGTTTATTTTTCAATATTCTTGTACAACTGTATACTTTCTTTCTGTGTATAATGTGAGAAAAATACCTGAAAGTTATCATATTTTTTTAACGTCTAAATATGTTGTTATGTTTAATTTTAATAGATATTCCAAGTGGCAACCAACCTATCAATGGTACGAATTGTCACAATATTTCTGAAATTTTCCATTTTCTATGAGCAATCGTCAAAATGTGTTGTTATGTTTAAAATTCATGGATATTCCATGTGACAACTAACCCGTAAATAGGATAAGTTGTCACAATATTCTTAAAAATTCCAATTTTGTAAAAAAAAAAAAAAAAAAAAAAAAAAAAAAAAAAAAAAAGGAGACAAAAAAATAAAGAAAAACTACAAAAAACAATCTACAAAACTGAAAATTTTCACTAAATATAATAGTTTCGGCTAAATTAAAATCTTTTAAATATCTTAAATATTTGAAAATTAAAATAGTTCATTTTTGTGTGAATCAACTCCGGTCTCCCCTATTACGTACAGAGGTGTTCCTCTCCGTATATTGGAGTTGGTCTTCGCTGTATTTTGTATTATATCAGAAATGCCATTGGCGACCATTTTTAATTTATTTTTGCCCTATTACCAAACATATTTTTTGTCTTAACTTTCTCTTGCGTAATTTCGTTGAAATCCACCGACTATGAACATTACTGTTTAGAAAATAGTGATAAAAATAAAATAAAAACAGTTGCTAGTAGCACTAATACCTTAAAAAGTACCGTTCATTACAAAGACCGGCAAATCTGTATCTTAAGTTGCACTTACCCAGTCTAAATTTCAATCAATACTCGAAATGAATTTGCTTGATTTAATGAAGAACCCATATTAAGTTAATTCATAATGTACGCAAACACATAAAAACAGAGAATAACGAAAAAATAACGTATACATTAGAAGCATCTTTGTAAAAAGAAAGACTTGTTTTAGGGTAAAGATATTGCATCTTAATATCACAGGATATATTTGAACGTTTTCATTGATCAACCCATTTTTTTTACCAGCATTTTTACGATGACCGAGCTACTTTGGTTGTTTTAACAGTATTTTGTTCTAAAATATTAAATATTTAAGTTTATTGAACTAAAAATATACAATACAGCTCATATTCAAAATATTAGAAGAATTACTTTTTTTTTGCAAATTGATAATATCGTTTGGTAATTTAATGTCTTTTAATGCTAATATGCAAACAATATTTTTATTAAGAACTTATTGTTGATTAAACTTATTTATTATCTTAAAATTAATATAATTTTTGAAAAGATTAATTGAAAAAAAAGTTATTTTGAAAAGTCAAAATATTAGAATATTTCACATTATTTCTCCTTTAATTATAACCAATTCGTAATTGGTGGCATCATTGATTAAATTCGGACGATTTTATTTAAAATCAGTATTCTTTTTGCAGTTTGTTTGCTTTTTCGTCTTAAAATGGATCGTGTGAGTGATATTCCTGAATGTATTAAACTTTGTATGGTTGATTTGTATCAGCGCGGTAAAAATCAATGTTATATAGGGAATTACAGCTCATATTCAAAATATTAGAATAATTACTTTTTTTTTTTTTACAAACTGGAAATATTGTTTGGCACATTTAATGTCTTGTTATGCAAATATGCAAACGATATTTCTATTAAGAACTTATTGTTGATTAAGCTTATTTATTATCTTAAAATTAATATCATTTTTGAAAAGATTAATTGAAAAAAAATTATTTTGAAAAGTCAAAATATTAGAATATTTATTCAAGTGGTTCAAAATATTAGAATATTTATCATTAATTATCATTTAATTATCACCAGTTCATAACTGGTGGCATCATTGATTAAATTCGGACGATTTTATTTAAAATCAGTATTCTTTTTGCAGTTTGTTTGCTTTTTCGTCTTAAAATGGGTCGTGTGAGTGATATTCCTGAATGTATTAAACTTCGTATGGTTGATTTGTATCAGCGCGGTATCAGTCAATGTTATATAGGGAATTACAGCTCATATTCAAAATATTAGAATAATTACCTTTTTTTTACAAACTGGAAATATTGTTTGGCAAATTTAATGTCTTTTTATGCAAATATGCAAACGATATTTTTATTAAGAACTTATTGTTGATTAAGCTTATTTATTATCTTAAAATTAATATCATTTTTGAAAAGATCAATTGAAAAAAAATATTTTTAAAAGTCAAAATATTAGAATATTTATTCAAGTGGTTCAAAATATTGGAATATTTAACATTAATTATCCTTTAATTATCACCAATTCATAACTGGTGGCATCATGGATTAAATTAAGACGATTTTATTCAAAATCAATATTCATTTTGCAGTTTGTTTGCTTTTTCGTCTTAAAACGGGTCGTGTGAGTGATATTCCTGAATCTATTAAACTTAGGATGGCTGATTTGTGTTGGCACGGTAAATATCAATGTTATATAGCGAATATTTTACACTGTTCGCAATCAAGCGTTAATAAAATACTAACACAATATTTAAAAAATGGAAAATTTCAAAATAATCGCCGAAATGGCGGCCGAAAACTAAAAACATCTGCTAGAGATGACAGGAAACTGAAGCGTATAGTTAAGAAAAACCGTTTTAAAAGTGTGCGATTCTTGCACCGAAAATGGAAAGAAAAAGGAGTTGAAGTTTCTACATCGAGAACATAAAGACGTCTCCATAAATTTAAGTTTGAATCTCGTGTACCGAAAACAAAGTCTTTCATCACTTCAAAACAAAAGCGTATAAGATTGAACTTCAACTCCTTCTTCTTTCCATTTTCGGTGCAAGAATTGCGCACTTTTAAAACGGTTTTTCTTAACTATACGCTTCAGTTTCCTGTCAGCTCTAGCAGATGCGTTTGGTTTTCGGCCGCCATTTCGGCGATTATTCTGAAATCTTCCATTTTTTGAATATTATGTTAATATTTTACTAACGCTTGATTGCGAACAATGTAAAGAATTCCCTATATAACATTGATTTTTACCGTGCCGATACGAATCAACCATACGAAGTTTAATAGATTCAGGAATATCTCCCACACGACCCATTTTAAGACGAAAAAGCAAACAAACTGTTAAAAAAAACACCGATTTTAAATAAAATCGTCTTAATTTAATCAAAGATGCCACCAGTTATGAATTGGTGATAATTAAAGGATAATTAAGGTTAAGTATTCTAATAATTTGAACCACTTGAATAAATATTCTAATATTTTGACTTTTCAAAATAACTTTTTTTTCTATTAATCTTTTCAGAAATGATATTAATTTTAAAATAATAAATAAGTTTAATCAACAATAAGTTCTTAATAAAAATATCGTTTGCATATTTGCATTAAAAGATGTTAAATTACCAAACGATATTTCCAGTTTGTGAAAAAAAAGTAATTATTCTAATATTTTGAATATGAGCTGTATCTCAATCAAGCGTTAGTAAAAAAATACTAACACAATATTAAAAAAATGGAAATTTTGAAAATAATCTCCGAAATGGCGGTCGAAAGCCAAAAATTTCTGCTAGAGACCATAGGAAACTGAAGCGCATAGTTAAGAAAAACCGTTTTAAAATTGTGCTATTCTTGAACCGAAAAGGGAAAGAAGAAGGAGTTGAGTTTCTATTAAGCGAGTTCGTTGGCCAGCTTCATCCGCCGTCTCGTTTCAAAATGACGGCCATTTGAATTTTGTAGACACTTTGGGGAAATTTTTAGGTTTCCTAACTTTCTTTTTAAAATGACCTATGTTGTTAACTTACACTGTGTGACTCTTTAAAATATCTTTTATAGGTTCTAGCATTCTGTTTAAAATGATACATAAGAGTTTGCATTTTGTGAAACGTAACATTTTTTATAAGTATTCAATGTTAGAAAATATAAAAAAAAATCAAAAATTCAAATAGCCGCCATTTTGAAACAAGATGGCATATGAAGCGGTCTAACGAGCTCGCTCGATAGAAACTTCAGCTCCTTCTTCTTTCCATTTTCGGTGCAAGAATCGCACACTTTTAAAACTTTTTTTAACTATCCCATTTCAGTTTCTTATCGTATCTAGCCGATGTTTTTGGTTTTCGGCCGCCATTTCGGCAATTAAATTTTGAAATTTTCCATTTTTTGAATATTGTGTTAGTATTTTACTAACGCTTGATTGCGAACAATGTAAATAATTCGCTATATAACATTTATTTTTATCGTGCCGATACAAATCAACCATACAAAGTTTAATAGATTCAGGAATATCACTCACACGACCCATTTTAAGACGAAAAAGCAAACAAATTGCAAAAAGAATACTGATTTTAAATAAAATCACCTGAATTTAATGAATGATGCCACCAGTTTTGAATTGGTGATAATTAAAAGGGAATTAACGTGAAATATTCTAATATTTTGAATCACTTGTATAAATATTATAATATTTTGACTTTTCAAAATAATTTTTTATTCAATTAATATTTTCAAAAATGATATTAATTTTAAGATAATAAATAAGTTTAATCAACAATAAGTTCTTAATAAAAATATCGTTTGCATATTTGCATTAAAAGACATTAAATTACCAAACGATATTTTCAATTTGTAAAAAAAAAAGTAATTATTCTAATATTTTGAATATGAGCTGTAGTTTATATCGTAGAAGAAGTTCCGGTATATTGGAATACCATTTACATTTTGATTTTTAAGTCAATATAAAAATTTTGACGTACATTAAAAGTTAGTAAAGTACAAACTTTGATTATTTGTAAACACATTTTAATGCGTTTGAAGTGAAAGAGAAAAATACATATCAATATTTAGATTCTAAAAAAGAATTACACTTTTCGGGTAATATGAAGCAGTTGGGTAATTTGGAATAGGATTATAAGGAATATTAAAATTACCTGAAAAACCATAGTTTTTTTTATAAGTATATAGTAGTACATCATCTACAAATCATCAGATTTTTTAAAAAAGTTTTTACTTTTTATAAAAATGACTAATATTGGCTGTTGATTTGGTCTGACCACACTCCACATGAAGCTACATCACACACATCAAGCATTTTACCCACTCCTCCCTTCTTCCATCCTCTGAATATTTTTCATTGCAAAACCGGCACGCTGCATCTTTCTTATCTGTTGAAAAATCTGGTAAAAAGCCAACTTCAATGATATATTGGAGTGACATGGCTGTTCATTTACACAAGAATCGTCTTGAAACAGTTTTCTAGAGTGTACTCCATACAACCAACATCCTCAAACAAAATAACCTCTTCACTTGTCAGCAAGTTAGCACTGATGTAAACTGACTAACACAGCAACAATTTTAACTGCTCAACTTCATACTGATCTTTGTTAACATCACTGACGAAGAGTTCTTATAATTCATACGAATTTTAGTAATATTACCACACTGCAACAATTGACTACAGTAAAACCTCGACTTATGTCAGCAATTCGTTCCAAGACTAGCGACGTAAGTCGTAAATGACGTATTTACATTCAGATAAGCAAAAAAGGATAAGTAAAAAAAAAAAAAAAAAAATCACCAAAATCTAATGAACATATTCTTTTGTATTTAGGGATTATGTTACGTACATTTAACATTAGCAAAAAAAGGCTTTTGAACTACCAGAATTTAGGACAAATCAATAAGTTGTTAACTTGCAATTTATTGTTCTTCTAGCTGCTCCGTTGGAGTCTTTGAGCACGTGAAAAAATCATGCAATGAAGTTTGAACTTTCAATTATTTCCTTTTTTCTCATAGAAACAAGTTGTAACAGCAGAGTGAGTTTTCAAAGCATTTTCTAGTCGTTGTTACACTTTGATCGTCTAATCAATATTTTCAAGAACCGTCATTGCAGCTTCAATAAGGTTTAGTCCTTCGGTTAATTTGGCATCCTTCATAATCTTTCCCCTTCCCCTAGTAGGCTCATAATCTTCATTATTTCTTCCACAGTACTTTTTTTTTCAATAAGTTTGTTGATGGTTAATTCGATCAGGGGAATTTACGAGTTCAATAGCATCTTCAGCATCTGTATCTAAGTTGAGTTCTCTTCCATTTTCGACGATTTCATCAATTAAGAGAAATACAGAATCACAATTTTCACATGTTTTCTTAGTCTCTGCGAAGGAAAAGGGCACAGTCTTTTCCAAGCATCTCTCATTGTTTTAGCTGAACTTCATCTCATGATTCCCCTATGACTGTGACTACATCTGAAATGTTAAATTTATTCGAAAAAGATCAAAGTGTGTTTTAATTAAAGAACAATATTTTTTCAGGTCAGGCGACATAAATTCGGAGTGACGTAAGTCGGGGTACTACTGTATATGATTTGATTTCCACATCTTTCTAACAACAGGTATCCATATAGATGTCACCGCAATGCATCATGGGAGTACTAGGATGTCTTATTTCAGTTTTGCGCTTGGCTGCAGCACCGTACTGGCCGTACTGGATGTTTAAGTGTTTCATATTTCCGTCCATTCCATAATACTCGTACTTACTTTAATTTTCAAAATCATATATACTTATATAAAAAATAAAAATAAGAAATTTCCCGCTTAAACGACATATATTATTTTTTGTTTATTTAAAAAAGTAGCTGCAATACCCTTTTAAATAAAATAAATCATGTTGAGAGTAATCAACAAACCAATCTTATTTATTAAAGATTAGTAATTATAATTAGGAAAAAGTACAATATAATTAGAAATGAGAAGCTTTGAGAGAAAAAACTCTAATGCCTGGAAGGTCTAAACATTCTAACCTTTAATAAAATACAATTTATCAATGATTCTTATTTCAAGTAAATCTTAATTGTTATTACTAAAAATTTGTAAAATGGTAAATAAATATATATCAGCAATTTTATATTTTGGTCAGTTAATGTATCAAGACATCAATTACAAAACTTTATTTATGGAATATTAAAATCAACCACTTGTTTTTCTGATGAACATTTATTCTTGAATTTCAAGTATTTTTAGAAGTGTAGGAAGTGAATTAAAGGACTACTGAATTACAATAAAAAGTCTTTAATGCTTTTTTTAATCTTAGAAATAATGAACATGCATTATATTCAAATAGATACGTAGCTTAAATAGATTATTCTTTAAAAACATATTTCACTATGCCTTGACGTATCTACTAATCATTTAAATGTTACACTGATTGCATCTTTAATAGAAAGTGACCTATAATCTTTAATTTTTTATACCAGTGATTGGATGAGATACTACTTTGGAATATTTTGCGGAGGATAATTTATCAGTAACTATATTTTAAAAGTTATTGTTATCTAAAATTGTTACAGATACGGTCTTAATATTTACTTTTTTAGGTTCGTCTGATTGGAATCCACAATTAATGAAAAACTTTAAAATTGAAGTAAAATAAACTTAAATTACACTGTGTGCAAATTACTTAAAAGAAGAAAAATATTTAAAAGGTGTTAAATTACTCTAATATCCTTAGTGCTTTCAACTATATACATAGCCTTCGTCAGAAATTATAAAAATACAAGTGTCTAATTTTCAAATTCCATGTAGTTGGTGTCAAAAGGAGTGAAAGTTAAAGTCCATTTTTAGATCTGGAATATATTGGGAAAATAAAAATACGGATATAGAGGGAAGTGGAATATTACGTGTTTTATGATTCTTTAAGCAAACTATGCCAAATTCTGGGTATGTTGTAGGATAAAACGTCATTGCAAACGGTATTTTCTTTAGTAATAATTTCTATTGATTCACGGATAATTAAATCATGATAATTCTTTAAGGGGCACATAACATTTGTATCTTCGTTATTAACTTGTACATTCTGCTTCTTGTTAAGTCGTGAAAGGGATGTTGTTGGCCGATTGTACTTCAAATCTCTCAAATGTTCTTTAACACGACCTTTAAGTTTACGAGAAGTTATTCCTGTGTATTCAAGATAAATATTTTCTGTTTTCAATGGAATTACATATACTCCAGAAACTTTAATTTTTCGGGATCCGGTCTATTTTGACACTAACTAGATCTTTCAATTTTATTGGAGGAATGGCGATTAAGTTTACGACAAAGCGAAAAAGTGCATGTCTTAGTTTTTGGAAAAGTCCTGGAATTTACTTCATTTTGCAGTATCTCCTATTACTCAGGGGAGATTTTTATATCTTCATGCGGTTTTTCAGTGAGTTGATTAGTTTATCAATAATACGTTTTGGAAAACCGTTCTCAACTGCAATGTTTCTAATGGTATTTAATTCATTTTCAAGATGATTAATAGATTAAAGAATCATAAAGCACGCAATATTCCACTTCCCTCTATATCCCTATTTTTATTTTCCCAATGTTTTCCGGACCTAAAAATTGACTTTAAATTTCACTCATTTCGACATCAACTTACATGAAATTTGAAAGTAAGACGCTTGTACTTTTGTATTCTCTGACGAAGGCTATGTATATAGTTGAAAGTACTAAGGATATTAAAGTAATTTAACATATTTTTAAATATTTTTCATCGTTTAAGTAATTTGCACACAGTGTAATTTTAAGTTTAACTCTTTAAAGATGAATTTAGCATTCTATTTATTTAATTGCTGAAGAAAAATAAGTTTTAAATATAATCTGTTTCAATTTTAATTAGCCATATACATCTTAATTAATGATTTAGTATGATCTATATAAAAATATTCAATATGTATATTATTATTTTATATGTATATTGTGTATTTTATTATAACTTTTGAATACATTAATAGTTAGGGCAATAAATAAAAGGCTTAAAACTCAATAGCAACTTATAAGAAAGTTTAATATTTACATCCCGTTTCGATTTTTAAAGAAGCTTAACAGAAAATAACACAAATAAGAAAAATATTTTCTCACTCCTGTAAAACTAATTTTGTGTCACATATTGTCAGAAGTAGTTTTCTTTAAATGAGCGCATTTAATAATATTTTACTAAAATGTAACAAAGATATATATATATACAGGGTGATTCATAAAAGATGGGCAGAACTTTAAGGGGTTATAGTACACTTAAAGACAAATAATATTAAATAGGAGACTAAGGGTCCCAGACGTATTTCCAAGGAGATAGGGGGCATTAAAGTTTAGTGTCCGAAATTTCAAATGATTATAAAACATGGAAAAATTGGTCGATTCGTTTGCGGTTTTTGCAAAAAATTTTCTTTATGCCAGTATTTTCTTGAAATAAAATTTTAAAGTTCAATTTCAAAAAATGCCGATAGGGTGCGCTTTAGACTTTGGAGTAACAAACAACATTTTTTTACCGTTATTTTTTGTATTTCTTTAAATGATTTCGAAAGCTTAGACTTAAACTTAAATTTTGATCTAAAAATCTGAGTCCTAACGAGTAGTTAAGTAGCATAAACTGAAATTTGAAATTTGAAACCCTTCTCCCCCCAGAACAAAAATCAGTTATTCCCGATCTTTGTGTCGTAGATTAGGCTCTAACTACTGCCGCGTTTTGCTAAAATTATTCTTTATGTCAGTATTTTCTTGAAAATAAATTTTAAAGAAAATTTTCAAAAAATTCCGATAGAGGGCGCTTTAGACTTTGGAGTAACGAACAACTATTTTATACCGTTATTTTTTGTGTCTCATTAAATGTTTTCTAAAGCTTAGACTTAAACTTAAATTTTCAGCTCAAAATCTGAATCGCTGAGCGTGGTTCAGTAGCGAGGGGAGGGGGTTCAAATTTCAACTTCTGAACATAGTTCAGTTTGCACTACTTAACCATGCCCAACGATTCTGTGCTGTGATACGAGGCAAAAATACAACTTTCGTCAAGGACTGCATAGTCGGAATTCACTCATAAAGGCACTGGCACAGTTGGAAACGTCGCTCATGCAAACGTTAAAGCTCCATTCCTGACGCTAGTCACCGGGTGAAGAAGGAAACAGAAAGTATGCAAATGTCAAATGGGGAAGAAGAAGAACACGTATGCAAAATTTCGACACGATTCAGGCATAAAAACCACTGAACGGTGAGTCAAGTGTAAGTCGCTGTAGTAATGAATCGGAAGATGGTGCCCTTCACGAATAAGGAAAAGGCTGAGATGCATTTAATTTACGGAGCGGCAGATGGAAATGGTGCAGAGGCACAACGAATGTACGGAGAGCGATTTCCCAACAGGCGGTTGCCTAACCGCAAAACTTTCGAGCGCTTGCACAGACAGTTGTGTGAGACGGGATCATTTCTCGCTTCAAGGTCGAATGCAGGTCGTGCAAAAAAGGACGAATCAGTAGTTATTGCAGAAGCCATTCTGGATGTAGTAGCGGCGCAGCCAAGTACAAGTACACGAACAGTGGCTAGGCAGGTGGATACCTCACAGTCCATGACTTGGAGGGTACTGAAGGATGAACATTTGCTCCCGTTTCATGTGCAACGAGTCCAGAAACTGTCTCCAGGGGATTATCCAAATCGTATTGAATTCGCCCGCTGGTTTCTGCAGCAGAACGCGCTAAATCCACATTTTGGCCGAACTGTGCTTTTCACCGATGAATGTACCTTCACACGTGAAGGTACATTTAACACACACAATGCACATGTATGGGCGGATGTCAATCCACATGCTACGTATCCACATGCTCATCAGAGACGCTTTTCCATCAATGTTTGGGCAGGAATCCTCGGAGACCACCTAATCGGACCGTACCTTCTTCCTGAACGCCTCAACGGTAAAACATTCCTCACATTTCTGCAACATGTGCTGCCAGACCTGTTAAAGGTTGTTCCTCCACGCATTCGGCGGGTCATGTGGTTCCAGCACGATGGAGCGCCAGCCCATTACGTACGAGACGTCCGCAACTATCTGGACATCACATTTCCGAACAGATGGATTGGTCGAGGTGGTCATGTTGCTTGGCCTGCTCGCTCGCCAGATCTTTCACCCCTCGATTTCTTTTTTTGGGGACGATTGAAGGCTCTTATGTATGAGACACCCATTGAATCCCCCGAGGAACTGGTCGCCAGACTTTCCGCCGCTGTAGGGGAAGTGCTCGAAAAGCCTGATGTTTTCGCGAATGTTCGCCGTTCCATTCTTCGCCGTTGTTCTGCGTGCATAACCTCTGGTGGTCACAATTTTGAACATTTATTGTAATTACATGTTAATAAATATGCTTTGGTAACATAATACTAATTTGTGTCTTTTTACCTCGTATCACAGCACACAATGTGTGGACATGGTAAACTGAACTGTGCTCAGGAGTAGAAATTTCAAACCCCTCTCCCCAGAAACTTAACCACGTCTAACGATTCAGATTTTGGGCTGAAAATTTAAGTCTAAGCTTTAGAAAGCATTTAATGAGACACAAAAAATAACGGTATAAAATAGTTGTTCGTTACTCCAAAGTCTAAAGCGCCCTCTATCGTAATTTTTTGAAAATTTTCTTTAAAATTTATTTTCAAGAAAATACTGACATAAAGAATAATTTTAGCAAAACGCGGCAGTAGTTAGAGCCTAATCTACGACACAAAGATCGGGAATAACTGATTTTTGTTCTGGGGGGAGAAGGGTTTCAAATTTCAAATTTCAGTTTACGCTACTTAACTACTCGTTAGGACTCAGATTTTTAGATCAAAATTTAAGTTTAAGTCTAAGCTTTCGAAATCATTTAAAGAAATACAAAAAATAACGTTAAAAAATAGTTGTTTGTTACTCCAAAGTCTAAAGCGCCCACTATCGGCATTTTTTGAAATTGAACTTTAAAATTTTATTTCAAGAAAATACTGGCATAAAGAAAATTTTTTGCAAAAACCGCAAACGAATCGACCAATTTTTCCATGTTTTATAATCATTTGAAATTTCGGACCCTAAACTTTAATGCCCCCTATCTCCTTGGGAATACGTCTGGGACCCTTAGTCTCCTATTTAATATTATTTGTCTTTAAGTGTACTATAATCCCTTAAAGTTCTGCCCATCTTTTATGAATCACCCTGTATATATACATATATATATGCATTATATCTATATCTGTTGTTCTATATATATATATATATATATAGGAAAAGAAAGAAAGAAAAAAGGGAAAATTCTCCTTGTAATGTGTAAATACGAAAATGAGATATTTCAAATTGCTTTTTGAAAAATGTGGAAACAGGAAAAAAACATGCTTGAAATTTTTGTTCTTTAGAAATGTTACTCGTCACAATATTAGTAGATATTTAGTATAATATTTTTTATTATATTTATATTAAAAAAAAATACCCATTAATTTATAATTAAAGAGAAATTGTAGACAGAGAATACGCAGCTGAATTCACATTTTTAAAAGAAAATTTAAATAACGGTAAAACAAAAGTGCAGTTGACTAAATAAAAAGCAAACCCCATATTGTTTTATCAACAGTTTATATAAAATATAAATAAGAAAGGCCACTATTTATAGTAAAACAGAAGTTGTAGCCATAGTTTCTAGTCACAGTTAAATTCACATTTTTAAAGGAACATTCAAATAATAATAAAACAAAATTATGTCGGTCCAAAAATAAATACATCCTGCCGTCTCATATTGTTTTCTCAACTATTTATCGAAAATATATGCAAGAAGTACCACTGAGGCACGTGTCTTTTATAATGTCAATTGAAGAAAGTAATTGTACGTGTAGTATATGTCTAAAAAAAAAAAAAAATCATTACTAAAACTTGATTTTGACATCATATTTGGACACTTCAGTAAATGTTACCTTTGTTACTAAATGGGAGGTGATTCAGTGAAAAAGTTTGGGGATTACGCAGATGTAAATGTTGAAACTCCTAATATTAAATAATTTTTTACCTTTTACGAAACAAGTTGCAAAGACAGAATTTTTTATAAATCAAAAAACTACTTGGCGAAATAAGATGAAATTTTAGTATGATAAAATGTTAAAGTTTATATGCAGCAATATTAAAATATTATTTTATTTAATTTATTACTTTTTCTCTTTTTTTTTCTAATGTTAAAATTTGAAAGCATGACTATTAACCTTTTCGGGACGAGCGTCGCGTATACGAGGTGCAAAAGATGCTCAGAATTCTTGATTATTCTCCTCAGTTATTTTTTATTTTTTAACTTTACCTTATTTAATCAGAGAATTTATGAAATTCAATTATATAAATATTTATCTATTGAAAAACCGGTGGTAGAAGACTAAAAATTCCGCAAATGAAACTCGTCGTGGAGGGGTTAAGGGCAGTTAGATGTCCCTATACCTACCGTGTTAGATTTATGTACAGCTGTGGAAAAAAAGTAAACATTCCCTACTAACTCCTCAACAAATTATCGTTGAAGAAAGTTACTGGTACCGAACGATTGGAAATAAAGTTTACTTTTAAATGATGAATATAAAATTTGCTTAGGGGGTCATTTACAGATTAAAACGAACCCAAAATTCCTTTTTTTCAATAGCAATACCCAATTTTAACAAGATATTTCAAATCTTCGGTTCAAACTATGGCCTGACACCAAATTTCAAATCACTTGAATGATAAGTTTATGAATTATAAACATTCAAAATTTAGTGCTTTTAATGTTAAATTACATTTTCATATTTTTATTAATATATCCTGAAATTTTACTCCTAATGTGCTAATTTTTTGTGTGACAGTAATACTAAAATATTTAAACATAACTACATTCAATTTGCATTTTTTTATAATATTTTTATATGAATATGTGCTGGCAATTTGGACGCCAACAGTTTGTGCTGTAAAAAATGCGTCCAAATTGCCAGCACATTGTGCTGTTAATTTTACGCATCTACTGTATTTTCCATGTTAATATAGTCGGGAAACCAAAGAAAGATACAGCACATTCACTGTGATCGAGTTTGTCCTGGCAAATCTACAGTGGTTCTTTTACAGTGTAGCAATGCTTACTTTTGTTCCCGCGACAGTACCTTTTCTCAGAAACTACCACTGATATTCGCTTGAATTTTTTTTTTATGTACATAATATGAAGAATTCTTAATAAAGTAAAGCCAACTTTATAAACAGATATTCTTTAGTTAAAATAAATAATCATTGTTTAACGTCTGATATACGAGTTAAAAATAAAAAATATATTACAATTCATCAGACATACAAGTAAAATTACATAAATACATTTAATACAAATAAAAAGCAAACGTTTCAAGCTAAATTTTAGCCCCTCATCAGTGCAACAAAACATTCAAATGACAGAAAACATTAAAAAATAATTATTATAAAATATATAAAATATATAAATTAAAAAATAATTAAAATGTTGTTTTTTAAAAAATTTTATACTTTATTTAATTTTAACTGCTAATAATTTTTAACTGTAAACATGATATATAGTTTTCTGTCATTTGAATGTTTTGTTGCACTGATGAGGGGCTAAAATTTAGCTTGAAATTTTTGCTTTTTAATTGTATTAAATGTATTTATGTAATTTTACTTGTATGTCTGATGAGTTGTAATATATTTTTTATTCTTTAGTTAGTTTTTTTTAATCTGGAATAAGAACCTCTTTTAAATAACAAAAAACTTGCATTTTCCCAAAGAAAATCTTTTTATAAAAATTTTGTACAAATGTTTTTAACAAAAGTTATTTTCAGATTGATCAGGCATATGTGTGAAATAATCTGGCAAGATTAAAAAGAATAATATGTAGTAGTTTCTTTAAAAAGGTACATCGAAATTTAAAAATCTACATTTGGAGAAAATTAAATTTAAAGTTTACGTATGTAATGTTTATGTATCATGTAAACGAACTGAATCATATAAAAAAAAAAATTAAAATCTTTGTTGCCGTAGAAACCAAAGTAATATACCATTCGTAAGAGAAGGATCTAAAATATGCATTAAAAAATACTGCCCTTAATGAACTATTAGGCACAATATTAAATATGCTGTGTAATGTTTTAGGATAATATTATAGTATTTCAAACGTGCAAATTATGAATGCAGTTTTTACCGTAAAAAACTAGCTTTTGTTAGTTTTTAGTACGTTTAATTTTATTCTTCATTCTATATCCACTTTTAGTTTTGTACATTTCACTTTTTGTTTAGGATGAAAATATAAAGTTTTACGCTTAGAAAATTTTTTTCTTTTCTTGACGTTAAATATAAGGCAAGCGGATGGACTGTTATTTTATGGGGCTATACAGGGTGCAATATGTTATCTGTCGCCGACCTTTAATTTCTCAGCCGTTGGCCGTAGCATATAGTTTCAATTACAAAAACGTTTCAAATGAGCTGAATATTCATGTTGTGACATTATTTAAAGTAAAAAATCAATTTTATAAAAAATACGAAATCTAACTTTTTATACGGTCCCCCAGTCCTTATAGTTATATTTAGTAAAAGTTTACACATATCATAACAGATATAACACAAAAAGTTTGACATCTGCACTACAAAAGTTGACAGAGTTATTAAATTTCAAAGTTTGAGATTTTTGCGCATGATTTTGTCTTTCATTGAGGGATCAGTTGAAAGATGAATTAAAGTAATTCGAAATCAAAATCAGGGTGCAATTCCGCTGCCATTCATCTTGTCCTTAGTAAGTACGTTTATTTTCCGGTTGTCGATTTTACCTACTTTGACGTTTGAACATTGTTTGACCCATAAAAAGCTCAAATTTTTAGATGAAATAACCCTCTTTGATGATTCCCCGATTTGGCGATACAGGCTAAAGGTGATTTCGCCGTAAAAAGGACATTGCAACCTGATTTTGATCTCGAATTTCTTTAATTCATCTTTTAACTGATCCATCCATGAAAGACAAAATCATGCGCAAAAATCTCAAACTTTGAAATTGAATAACTCTGTCAATTTTTGCAGTATAGATGTCAAACTTTTTGTGTTATATCTGTTACTATATGTGTAAACTTTTAGTAAATATAAATATAGGGACTGGGGGACCGTATAAAAAGTTAGATTTCGTAATTTTTATAAAATTGATTTTTTACTTTAAATAAATTCAAAACATGAATATTTAGCTCATTTGAAACGTTTTTGTAATTGGAACTATATGTCTACGGCCAACGCTTGAGAAATTAAAGGTCGGCGATAGATAACATATTGCACCCTGTATATATGAGAGCTATGTAGATTAGAAACACTTTTGACTTGTTGTTAAAAAAGATAATTTTATGTACCTTTTCCTTCTTTTTTTCAACGGGTGTTTGAACAGCCGTGCGTGAGATTTGATATATACGAGCCTTCAGAAAATAAAGTTACACAGAATTCTTTGAATTCTTTGAGAGCAAAATAGAAGACCAATGTAGCCGAAAAAACTTTTGATACTTTTTTGAAATATCTTTGAAAATAATATATGAAATTTATTCACATCGTGCCAACAAGACAGACAAGTGAATATGTATATTATTTTATTGAAAATATACAACGTTTTTCTGAACATTCTTTCCTTTAAGAGACTTGAAAAACAGATACGATTTTGGCATATTGTTATAAAAAATAATTTTATGTGCTTATTGTTTTTCAACGAGTGTTTGAACATCCATTATAGAGATGAGATATTGATGAACCTCCAGAAAATGAATTAACAGGGAATGTCTTGAATTCCCTGAGAGTAAAATAGAAGACCGCTGTAGCAGAAAAAGTTTTGATGCGTTTTTGAAATATTTTTTAAAAATATTATTTGTAATTTATCTACACTGTGCCAATAAGACAGACATATGAAAACGTACATAATTTATATTGAGAATGCACAATGTTTATCTGAACACTTTTTTCTTTCTAAAACTATCTTTTGAACTCTGTATGCGTTTTATTGAGAATGTACATCGTTTCTCTGAACATTATTTCCTGTCTAAAACTATCTTTTGAACTCTGTATGCGTTTTTGAAATACAGAAAAAAAATCATTATGCTTTAGGAACTTAAAATTTCGAATTAACTGAATTTTTATTTAATAGAGAAGGCGTTAATAATTGAATTTCTATTTACAGGAATATTACGTTTTATGTATTACGCTTTACATATATCATAACCTAAAATTCAATGAATCCTTTACAATATTTGTCATTGGAAGTTAATAAGAAAAATAATTTCCTTTTGATCGCAATTTTATGGTACAGAAACAAGCACAAATTATAGCCTTCACGAAATCGCTTTTTCACATTTAGAAATGTTAACATAAAAGTTTTGTACTCGCAATAAGGTTGTATGAGAATGTATTAATTTAACTTGAAGTAACCTGGAGATAAATATAAGCCGATATAGTCAGGGATCCAGATAGATTTAACGCAAAAAAAAAAAAAAAAAAAAAAAAAAAAAAAAAAAAAAAAAAATGATTAACCAGTAATAAGTCTGATTTTTTATAAATTTTGGCAAAGAGCAAAAAATTTCCAAAAAGCGGGCTTCTGCATATCATTTACTTAAAAAAAAAGCGAAAAGTATATGCGGATCCCCAACCCTAAAATACTTTGTACTGTCACCCCGCTCATACCGCGCAGGTTGTGAACCCGCGAAAATTGGCCCAAGCTTCTCATTTTGTAGTTAACATGCTAATCACACAATTGTCTATTAATCACAGAAATAAACAAATAGAAATTTCTGGCATATTTGTGAGTAAACATTTCCATCATAAATAAGACGAAATTTTCTATTGAAATTTACTGGTGGGAAGTTTCCCTGGCGGTAATTAGAAACTATTGATCACATTTAAAATATAACAGCCGCCATCTTGTGACAACCTCCTCCCAACCAAACCGAAACTTTCTATTGGAATTTACTGGTGGGAAGTTTCTCTGGCGGTAATCAGAAACTGTTGATCAGATTTAAAATATAACAGCCGCCATCTTGTGACAACCTCCTCAGTTAACTCGCAACTAGTAGACCGTATACTATATGGTTCCACCTCTTTATTCATAACTCCATTATTGGTACAGTTTAGCTTCAACGGAATCTGATGCGAAATATCGGTGTCCTAAAAAACCCCTAAAATACTTTGTACTGTCACCCCGCCCATACCGCACTGGTTGTGAACCCGCGAACATCGGCCCAAGCTTCTCATTTTGTGGGTAACATGCTAATCACTGGCAGGGAAGGCCATTATTATTTAGATTAAAGGTTTTGTAATTATATTACAACTGGTAGTAGATATTTTTTATCGGTATTTGAATTGTGGTTTTTATGATAATTTTCTTTACAAAATTTCTTTACAAAAATCTGTTTTGTACATTTGCCAATTTTCTTACCACTATATATAAAATTTCTATTTTTTTAAATCCAAAAATGTATAAAATATTTTTTATAATAAAACAATTCTAATATCTTCTTAACAACAACAACAACAAAATAATAACTACCTCGATCAAAATAATAAAATTCATTTATTCACATATTAAAAAATTTTAATAACACCACTAATCACAAATCTCATATAAATAAAACAATTTATTTTGAGAGTAATCAGACAAATAATCCTATTTACATAATCCTAACAATTAAAATGAAAGAAATTGCAATCTAATAAGAAATGCGAGTGCTTTAAAAATGTAACCGAATAATTGGATGGTTTTGATTAACCAAAACCTCAAGAAAAGAATACAATTAACTAAGTAATTGCTGTTTTAAATAAAGTTCCTTTGTTATTGCTGTAGTACAAAAGAATTCACAAATTGAATGAGAAATATGTAAAATCAATTTTGTATTTTGCTCGGTTAATGTAATGGAAATTCAAAAAATAATACTATATTTAATTTTAAAAATGAAAATGAAATTCGTTGTTGCACTTGATAAGGCTTTCAAAATTTAGAGATTCGTGATATGTAGAGAATAAACTTGAGATTTATTGGATTAAGATACAGAAATAAATAAATAAAAGTTTAAAAAAAAAAAAAAAACTTTGCATTTATATGAATATGCAGAATAAAGAAATTACACTGTGCAACAAATGCCGATGAAGTTAATGCTTTCAGTGTAAAAAATACTTAATTTTTAATGAATTCGGTTTGCTTAACATGAATATATCCGTAAAGAAAAATCTAAATTGGCTACGGAATTTTTTTAATAGACAGCTACATGTAAACGACTTAATTCCACTATCACTCTTACGTATATTGTGTGCATTGTATTAGATTTCTTAGGAAATAAATTGAAATAGAAACAATAAATATAAATTTATGAAAAACAATAACTGTAATCATAATGTAATTAAAGCTATATAATGTAATAATTTTCTTTATATATTTATTAAATTTAGCTTTGCGATACGTACAGTGGGGTAGGCCGAAATTTTCAAAATAAATTTTTTTCATCTCTGCGTCGTAAAAATTTGCGAATTGGAGATAATAAAGAAAATATAAACAATTAAGACAAATCCTGCGCCACGCACAGATTACACTGGCCTGGGATGGTTGAGCTTTTTAACTTTTGAAAATTGATATTTATGTATTTTTTACCGCTAAATCCAAAAATGATCTTCATTTTTAACCATTACATCAGGAATTTCCTAAAAATTGTACATTTCGAGATAAAAAGTAAAAAAAAAGAAATAGCGAAAATCTGATATTATAAAATAGATGTGATGGTTGTGTTTTTTAACTTTCGACAAATAATTTCATATATTTCTTAGCACTGAATCGGAAAATGAACTTCAGTTTTAACCATCACGTCAGAAGTTTTCGCAAATCATAAATTTCAAAGTTAACCTTTTATGCGCTTAATTATGAATTCATGAAAATTTTATCTTCTAAAACAATTTTCGGGAATTTTTGAAACTACACAAGACGATTTACATAATCATTTAATAAATTTTAGAAGGAGATTTTAAAAGGATTGAAGGATTTAGAAGGATTAATTGAATTTGAATTTATAGGAATTTTGTGCAATATTCGCAACTGCCCCCCACGCAAAGTGCAAACCCACTCAAATCTTTTATTCTAAATATTTTTCTTAGTATTTTGTAGAATTAGAAAATATACAAATTCTTACAATAGAAAAATATAAATATTTCCGAATTGAAAAATCAACCCCCCCCCCCCCCCTCCCAACGCCAAAAAGCTGAAAAGATGCAAAGGCAAAAGAAATCATTCTTTAAAAAATATTTTTGTTCTGTGTAACCCATAATGCCTTTGGAAAGAGATAAAGTAATTCATCAATAACTCATTCTAAACTGTATTACTACTAATCGATGCATTAATGAATTTTATAAAAAAGTTAGTTTAGTGGTACTTATAAGTACCGTCAGTAGATAAATGGTTAAAGAGTAAAAAAAAAAAAAAATCGAAAATCTGTCAAATCAGTTTGTCAAAGGTTTACCATAAGAAAGAAAATGTTTTAAATACATCTGTAACAAATTCCCTGGATTATCAACCGTCAAAAAGAAAGAGGAAACCGAGATGAATCCCACAGAGAATATAAAAGGAAACGAGCGAAGCAGAGTATGAGCGGTTCAAAGAAACTTCCAAAGTTGGAATAAAATTGTAAGGGTCATTTTTAGGCTCAGTGATACAAAATATATAAGAATCAGTTATTTAAAGCTAAAAAACACAACAATCACATCTATTTTATAGTATCAGATTTTGGTATTTTTTAACTTTCTAACTTTTTCATTTTGAAATTTACGATTTACGAAAAATATCTGACACGATGGCTAAAAATGAAGTTCATTTTCGAATTTAGCGTTACAAAATACACAAGAATAACTTATCAAATGCTAAAAAACATTAAACAACCGAAATTTTGCAGGCAAGTGTTATAAAACACTTTATAACACATCCAGAAGAGACTCCATTATTTAATTACTGAAACAAGATATAAAGAAAACAATTTAGAAAACGCATAACACAGTTGAATATCAAATATAGAATTTCACAATTAGTGCCTACTGTTCGCACGATAAGTGGATTTTTAGAGAATTTTTGCATAATTTTCTACAAATTTGTATACATTCTACATGATTTGCTAAAATTTAATTCATCTATGAAACGCAAAATGCATTTGGAAATTTATTTTTAGCATTTACCCACGCATGGTAATTTGGAATATTTTCATAAGCCTGCATATTATCTAGAAATGTTTATACACACAACATATTAATCTATTAACCGCCAAAACTATAAGATAGAGATCGTTAGCATTTTTGATGAAAATCGTTTGCCACAAAGCCGTTTGCCGCAGGATTTTCTAATGTGTTACCTTCCGTAATGGTGTTATTCACGGAATATATTCTTGATAATCGTTAGATATTTCATGTTAATTGGTGTGTTTAGCCTTAAGCGGATACTTACACGTATATTACAAAGCAGAAGATTATGCATGTTTTAGCGGAAACAAAAACAGTATTTTAGCTTATGTATATGTTCTATAATAATTCGACATATGAATTTCAATTTTTTTAAAACAAAAAATAAATTTACAATCTCAATAGATTTTATATCTTTCTGGTTTTAAAGATAAGACATACAGATTGACTTATATGTGTCTATATACATATATATATGAGGCATTCTCACAATCTTTTAACTTTCATGTCCCTGAATAATAAATTTTTATTTAATACACTTTTTTGTGTTTTTTTTTAAATTTCATATACTTGGGAATATCCCATTGCATGATTGCACAACAATATAAACGAGATAAATAAGTTTTGGACGATGTTGGGGGTCCAAACGCATGGAAAACTCATCTACCGTCCCGTGTCCCTGATGCTGATTTTGAAGTTTGGAGCTGTCTGGATAAAAGTGTTTCAATAAAAATAATTCGATGTAATTTTTTTCTGAAACTGGAACTATTGTTTTATATAAATATGTAGCTAAAAATTAACCTGCGTGCATTTTTAGGGTTGATATTATTTTTTGAACTCTGTCCCTGGGTTTTAGATTTTTTACCATCCCTCTTCTAAAATTATACAGAAAATCACTTCAGATGCAGCGGCAGAATTTTTTTCAAGTTTTTGCTCATGCAGAAGTGTGCTAGAGAAAGAATATCTAAAGTTCTTTGACAGGAAACTTACTGCAGAATATAAATCAGCATTTAAATATCAATTGCAAGCACCGTGGCTTTATTTGTAGTCTCGCCGTCCCCAAGGTTTATTCCTGCACTTTTCGAAGTAAATCAATAAAAAAAAATAATTTAATCCAATGTTAACAACTGTTTCGAAAAATCAATGAACATTGTGGCTATCACTTCGTCTTAACATGATTTTCCTAAAAATAGGTGGTAATTTACCGTTCCATCCTTACCGTCTCTTTTTTTTTTTTACCATTTCGTACCTTTTTTTACCATTTAGTCCCTATTTTTACCTTACCGTCCCTTCTTTAACACCCCTTTAAGACACTTTTATACAAAAATTCTGTATTAAAAGTACTACATTTGTATTATTTCTTATTTGAATGTCCTGTGGGTGCTATGCAAATTCATTATAAGTAAAAATTTAGAAGAAAATTAAAAGTTATAGTAGTAAAATGGTAAAGAAAATTAAACTCGCAAGTTTAAACTCGCAAGTGTTTCAATAAAAATAATTCGATGTAATTTTTTTCTGAAACTGGAACTATTGTTTTATATAAATATGTAGCTAAAAATTAACCTGCGTGCATTTTTAGGGTTGATATTATTTTTTGAACTCTAACCTCAGTTAAATAAAAAAATTTTCGCTGCTGACCATTTTTTCTTTGTTTTGAATCATTAAGGCATTTGTCTATCAGATTAAAATGTTATTTTAGCAAGTTTAATTGCGCCAGATTTTTTTCCCCAAAAGTCAAATGATTATGAGAATGCCCCATATATGTGTGTATAAACATGAAAAATTTGTAGAAGAAAAATATTCTTGGTATGCTTTTATTAATGCATATACTTGTATACATTTTTTCTTTACTAAAAATTTTTATGTGAGTTTGTCCATCCATGATAGAGATATTCAAGAACTTCCAGAAAAAAAAAGTAACCCAGGGTGCTTCGAATTCTTAAAAAGCAAAATAGAATGTGGAGGAAGCAAAAGACTATTTTTGATACGTCTGTGAATTTCTTGAAATATTTTTGAAAATACTGTATGGAATTTATTTCCCCCGTAGCAACAAGACAGACGTGTGAACACATATATCATTCCTTTTGAAAATACGGCGCTCATCTGAATACTTTTTTCTTTCTAAAAAAATATATGAACAGAAAGTAAGTTCGTGAAATGCAGAAAAAAAAATATTTCTTTATGGTTAGAAACTGCAAAAATTCGAGTAAACAGCACTTGTATTTATGTAGAGTAATTTCTAAAAATTATAAGTATAAATGCGACTTCAAGGGATTGTTTTTTACCTTCATGCATCATTTATTACTAATTTCATTCCAGATTGCGTATTTTAGTTCGAGTGGTTTGGCACAAAAGCGTGATTTGATGGTAATCCTTTAATGCTATCCAGTAATAAATAATCAATCGATATTTTTCTGTCGCCCTGTAAGTGAACAATAACTGCTATTTAACCCTTTATCTATTGACAGTACTTATAAGTACTACTCTCTTTAAACCTTCATCCCATAGTGAATATTACTAATATTCTAATGGTACTTTGAAAAAGCGCTCTTTTAACTCAACTTTATACGGATACATGGCAGCAATAGTTCTAAGTTTGTTATTTTAGCGAGGAAGGAGGCAATCTTTGAAACAGGCGATGTGTTTTGTGCTGATATTTTGTACAGATTGTCACGCTCGTCTTTTTCTTGCTGCAAACACAGTAAAGGATATAAAATAAGTGTTGGATTATTCTTATGTATTCATTATGATATTAGAATACAATTTGACTAGCTATTTTAGGTGAACGGTGTATGTATTTGATTTAACAGTTGGATTACTCGGTGGTACTTATAAGTACCGTCAGCACACTGAGTGTTGGAGAAAAACTTCTTGTTTACTTTTTGTCTGTGTAGTTATCTATCGTTTTCATCTCCGTTAAAGTGTAATTACTAAAATGTAGTGTGTAGTATTAATTTTCCTAGTATTTCTTTTCTGTTTCATTATTATTTTTTATAGGAAATCGAAAAAGTTGTGGCACCGGCTCTCTTTTCCTATGCTAGAAATGGCATATGTAAATTCATGTATTGCACATGTGGGGATGCGAGAGAACATGTTGTCCCTGGAATATAGACGTCGCATAACTAAAGACTGCAAACAAGATCGAAACCTAAAAATAAAATACTTATTTTAAAACCTTTTAGGAGCAAAGCATTTTCAATGTTAAAGTGTTTAAATACATGTATTACAAAACACGACCTCCACGAACATTTTCTCTCGACCTCCATGGACATTTTCCCTTCGAATGAGGACTATTTATTTTTGTCGTTTGGCAACAGAAACTTTTTGTTTTTTAGAACGAAAGAAGAACGATTTTGAGATGTGGGTTTTTTTCCCCATCAAACCGAATTCGATATTAATTCATCTTATGTATATAATGTAAATATTCTTTTGTATAAGTTAGCCATATAAATAATCTAAAATGACAAGAAATGTTTCTTCATTTCCGACTATTTGATGTGAATTATTTTTAATTGCCGAATCTATCCTGGAATGAATAAGTTCTGATTCTAAAGAAGGCGGCCTACCTTGGATCGGTAAGTATTTTTACTTACCTTTATAGATTTGAATCAGTGGCGTGGCGTCCGGTCATCGCTGGATGCGGCGATGACCAGGCAATATTTTAAAACTCTTAATACGCTTTTAAAACTCTACGATCCAGTTTTATCAGAACATTTGGAGTTCATGTATAAGTGAAGGTAAGATTTAAAGTTTCTTTTTTGAACATTCAATCATTGAATTTTAGAGTTAATAATTTTTCACCACAAACTTAAATAATTGCGATGACCCCCGAAAATTTTCACGCCACGCCACTGATTTGAATCACATGTTTTATTGTATATCTGATAACATGATTGGCACCGGAATTCGCCAAAAAAAATATTTATAAATTAGAAAAAGCCTATATGAAATCGAAAATATTTTACCACAATTCTGGTGCCATTTGAAATACCTTGCGGGTTTTCAGTTACGGTATTTAAGTCGGTAATTTAGTACGGTATTTTAGTATGTACTGACGGTACTTTAAAGTACCACTTTAATTAATTACCTCTAAGGAATAAAATTTCTGACGGGTGAATATTTTTTTTATGTTTATCCTTTAATTTTCATTGTAGTAACTGAAAAAAAAAATTACATGTAAAAAATTGCAGTAGATCATAATGCAGTAGATAAAGGGTTAAATCATTTGTTATAGGAGGCGTTTTGTAACACATATCAACAATACATATCAATACTGCAATGTTTGAAGGCATGAACCATCATTAAAATGTACCTTATACAGTTATCGTCAATAGACTACAATGTAAAAGAATTCATTTGGGAGTCATTGTAAACAATCTATAACTACTGCAGACTCCATTTTAGGCATGGAATAGGCTACAGTAATCCTCAAAACATATATCATTCCAAGTATTTCATATCAGTTGACAAGTTAAATACATTTATGAAAGTTAGACCGCTGACAGGCTAGCAGGCTATTTGATTTTCCGGCTAGATAAATTAAAAAATCAAAATCAAACACGCTTTTAAAATAAGTTGGATGGTATTCAAAAGAAAACTTACAGATTTACAGAAAAAAACTAGCGCTGCAGTTCGCAGCCAAGTCCAACTAATAAGAGTGAATTATGTCAGCTAGGTACCGGCCCGGATAGCCTAACAGGTAAGGCATTGGCACGGCACGCCAAGTATCCAGGTTCGATCCCTGGTCTGGACATTTTTCGCTCTGTTGGAATAATCTTCAACTGTGCTACTTCAGCCTTGAATATATTACAGATTTACTTTAATAAAAATTCCCTGATGGAGTTTATTATGCAAAAAAGGTAAAATAAACATTTCGGGAAACTGAATAGATTTTTCAAAGAGTATTTTCATTTTAATGCTAAGTATTTTTCACTTAATAAAAATATTATGCAATAAATCATAATATTTTTGTGATTATTGGTTATTTAAGAGATACAATTTTAATAAATAAGTAAACCATACATTTTTAACACTTTCTAGCGTAGCTAAAAAGTGCTACTTCGTACAAAAGTACGTGTACGTTCGTTAAAAAGTGCAGACTTCGGTTCATAAGTCTGTCCATGATCTACTTAATTAAAACTTTTCTGAATTTTCAAGTAATTGGTACATGTTATTGATATTTACTACAGGACTTTTTTTACTGAAAATAGAGTATATAGCATTTGTAGTTTTTTTATAGGACAAACAAGAGAACTTCTTTACTTTACGGATTAAATGTTTTTTTTTAAATTTAATATAATAATGTTACACTACTTTCAACGTCAAAGAAATCGATTTGTTTTACCAAACCAGCAAACACACGAATTGGGGCCAAATGGCGTAGTCGCGCCCAAAAGGATTTAAGGCCATTCGTAACCAAACAATGATGAACCATAAGAGACTCGCGGGTAATTGCGACAGCTGTTGCGAAACCGATCACGATCCGGCATAGAGAAAACTTTCCATTTTCTTTACACGCCAACTATTGAAGGGCGGTTTCCGGCAAACATATTGATGTAATGAACCCTCATCGTCTGGAAAGTAGATGGCTAATATCTCCTAACCCGCATATTTATTTAAAGAGCGGAAATGTTTTTTTCTTTTGATTTCTTTCAAAGTAAGCTTAATTATTTTAAATTTGGGTTTTAGTAAAAATATAAATACGTTGAGAGAAAAACATAACTACGTTGATATGTAAATCAGTAAAATAGATTACATATTTTCATTTAGTTTAAAAATATTTTTCTAAAAAATAAAAAAAAATCTCCAAATTGTGCAACACTTTTATGGCTACACTGGAAAAAATGAATGTATTATTTTTCAATTTCTATTGATCTTAATAGCCAAAATAAAGACAAAAAACTAATAGGAAATACATCTGAATCGGTGAATTCTTTCTTTATTTAATTTTTTTTAATTAAAATTTTTAGGTAAAAAATTTTTAGGTAAAATATGTTAGGTAAGAAATTCTGCTCTGCAAACAGGATGTCGAGGTTGCTATTCCTTATCATGAACTTTTTAAAGCAAAGAAGTTTTCTTCTAAACAATCCAAAAATATTTTGAATTATCTAACATATAAAATGTATGTGTAATATATGTTTATGTATTCAGTTTGTAAATTCCAGTTACTCATACACTTATTGTTATAAAACTGTTTCTTTGTTTTTTTAAATGCTCTGTCATTCTAATTAAGATTTTTGGAACTTAACTACCTTTCATTTCAGGAAGGTAATATTAGTGGAAGAACATAAAATGTCTTAATATATTACAAACGTGAAAATTGAAGCAAATAACTATCGTGTTAAGTAGGGTCTAACGCTTCTTTAAATAGCTGAATGCTTGCAGAAAAATGTGATTTTCGAAGAACGCCTTGGAAAAGGCATGTGCATAAAAATTCGATGATTATTAAAAAGATGTTAAATGTCCTGTTAAAGAAAATTCGCGAACGTTTCTGTAAAGTTATGTGCAACTATTTCTCCAAGGTAAATTTCCTGATAAATTATGGTTTTCTATTTTGAAACATTACTGATAAAAAGTTAAGTGCAAAAGTATATAAAAAAGGCTTCCTAGAGGCCACCAGTAAAGTTTCTGCTACTTTATAAACGTCTTCTGAAAATTTCAGTTAATTACATGATGTGAAAATATTTTGATTTTTTTGAAGTATGACACTTTGTTCCCGTCCTAGCTCAATAACGCGACATGATGTAAAATATGTTTTCAAACAAAAGTATTTTTTTTCTATTTTCCAAAAGTTATTAGCAAAGCAATATAATATAAAAAAATGTAGAGCATAGATATTAAAATGATAGAACATCTCTGAGGAAAAAATTACTAAAAAAATAGATTTAGTGCTCATTTAAACATTTTCAAAGCCTCAAATGAGTAACGTTGTGAAGTAAGAGGAATCTGAAACATTATACATACATTTTCAAGAATGTGAAATTAATCAAATGCAAAACGCAAACATCAAAATTCTGTCATCCAACAGTGGACAAGAAATAGAAAGATAAATAAAAAATAACCTAAATGCTTTCAAAGCAAATAGATAATCCTAATGAACACCTATGTCCATTGACCATAATTAATACAAAAATTGATACTTCCAAGAGCCTCTTAAAAAGTATGAGTAGAAAGAGGGAATTTTTAATTTGAAACAAAATGTATAAGCGTTCTTTCTGTATTATAGAAAAAAACTAACTTCAGTAGATAATAAGTAAACATTTATTGCTAAAAAATCAACTTTAATTAAAAGGAATGTGTTATTTATCGACAGATGAAAACAGAACTGAATTTCAAAAGTTTTTTTTTCTATAATCCGTAGAAATTCAGATTTTTAAATTAATAAGTTCAAAAAATATACTATTAGGAGAAGTCTTTAATTAAAATTTGAGTGTATATAATTTTGTTTCCATTTGTGTAATTTAATTTGATTTTAGCATAAAAAGCGTAGATAACATTGCACACATATACAAGTGTCACAAATACATTTAACGTAAAAATTATTAAAGTTAAATTCTTTTCTTTCTTTTCCAGTTTCTGAGGAATTTGAGGAAATATTATTTAACTTTCTCATGTATTGCAACCTGATTGAGGTTTTATTGAAAAAGAACTCTCAGAGAATTTTTCATTTTTTTTTTTTTTTTTTTTTTTTTTTTTTTTTTTTTTTTTTTGTAACGCCGCATGTAAACATTATAAATAATTATATAATGCCTTTGAAATAAAATAATAGATGACAGAAGAATTTTCGTTTCGTATGTTGTGTTTCAAAAGATCGCATTTCGCAAATTAGTTTCTCTTCTGTATGAAAGAAGATTTCGTCAGAGACATTCTGCTGTTAGATTTAAAATAGAACACGTGTAAAAATATTTGTCTTACCTTCCACATTGCGTTAATTTATCCGAATTTCAAGTCAACACTTTAATTATTTTAGAAGTATCATTAAAAAAATGTACTTGAAAACTTTATATAACGGGTCCATTTTCTAATTTTGTAATACGTATAATTCTTAAACATTATTTCATGTTAATAATCCATTTTACGCTTTTTATTAGGCTCTTTCGTCTAGCATAACTTCGTTTGTGCATGTAATGATGGGATTTTTTAATCTATTTTTTACTCACTTTCTCATATAATAATAATTAAAAAAAATATATGTACGCATGTGTTTTTTTTCCGATGACAATACAAAGTTTTAATATTTCTGGACCTTAATTATAAATATTTTAATTTTAAGCCATTATTTTTCTTAGCCGGGCGCAGGTCATAAAGTGACAAATATTGTTTATAGTTTAAAACGTATATGAGAACAGTGGAGCTCGTTGTGCGCCAAATCACGAGCGCTAACGTAATCACACTGGGTTTGAAACTGCGACAATGAAATATTTTAAACTGTAAAAAGTAGAAAAAAGAAACAAAGTGTGTAACATAAAATATACCTTTTTATTTGCTAAACATGTTTTATTTCTAAATCAGGGTATATAAAATACGCAGATTTTCTTAGATTCACCGAATCTTCTGATTTTACTACCAAATGAACGATCTGTTATCTTCAACAGTATCTAATCTTCAGTGAGGTATTTCGCACAGTATCATTTTGAAGTAAGGTAAATGCAATCAGAAGCCGTTACTTTATATTCAATTTAAGTACCAGAGAAATATACTTTCAGAGCACTGAAGGTGTGCTTGCATTAGCTTTCATTTTATTAGATTTGAAGGTATATTTGCAATACAAGATTAAAAAAAATGGGAATGTTGTTTGAAATAAATGTTGTTTGAATAGCCTTACATTTCATAAAATAGATACTTTAAGTAATTGAATTTATGCATCAATTATTGAGACTAGTTCCGCGCATTTTATTCTCAATTTAACACGCTGATAACTAAAATCATTTCCGAAAATAAAAATATGGTATTTATCACTGTTTTATTCTATAAGATGATATTATGAAGTGAAACAGATACGATTGTTTATATTTTGATGTATTTTTCTCAAGAACTTAGAATTGTTAAAACTGCTTTAGGAAATTAATTGATTGGTATCTTGACACTGGATTTTATTTTACAAAGATCGATAGATGCTGAAGCACTTCTACTTTATTCAAAGAAAGAAAAAGTGTCCATTAATACTGCGTTTGTGTTGTTAACTCGGAAATTATCCTCATATAAAATTTGCAAAAAGGGGCGTACTACGAAGTACTCAAAAAATAAACTTACGTGTTATTATTGAAGAAAGACTGGGCATTTGAAAGGTACCTTTAAAACTGTGAAAAATCCAAATGAAGAAATATTCGTTTCTTCAACAGTGCCTTTTGTTGCTGGTAACGTTAGAAAGAACCAATTTATAGTGTATTCTGGAGCGACTTCCCATGTGTGTACTACTGAAAACTATTTCACGTCCCTAGTACCTTCTTCAGGGACTATTACGTATTTTTTATTTAATCTTCCATTTCTTGAATCTTTTTTATTTAATTTTGAACCTTTAATGTTTTTTTAATTTAATATTGAAATTAAAGGTTTTGGAAATATCATCGGAAAATTATCGAGCGTAATTGAAATTACTCTAAATAATGTACTGTATGTTTTAGACTTAAATGGGCAGTTGACTTCGGTTAGAAAAATTGAAAGTGAGAATTATGCAGTTAAATGAAAAGTGATGAGGAAGAATGAAAGAGGAATGAAAAGTGTTTATTGAAAAAGGAAGTAACCAAATTTGTTTTGGTGAGCGTGATTCGAATGGACAATACGAAAGGGACTTTGTCTTTGTTTCTGAAACTGTTCTCACATCAAAAGAAAGTTATTGTGAAATCTACCCTCGGAGATCGAATAATATGAGCTTCAAAGTGTTGAAAGACTTGAAACTTCTGACACCCGTTTCAATTTTAGACGCATCTGTTCGGGCAAAAAAGAGTGTAACACCAAAAAGAAGAAGACCAAATAAAAGAGAAACTAAGCCGATGACTGCGATTCACTTTGATACATGTAGCCTTATTGTTCTGAAAACTTTTACTGGTGAATGATACTTTTTGACTCTCATTGATGATTTTTCCCGCTTAACTGAAGCATGTTTTCTGTAACATAAAAGCGAAGCTTTGGAAGAAATGAAAGTTTTCTTGGAACTACGCTTCCGTTAAAGAAAATTAGATGTTATAACAACAAGGAATATTTAACTAATGACTTAGTGAATTTCAGTAGAGACCTTGGTATAGTGATGGATCTCGTTCTTCTACACACGCCATCTATAAATGGCGTCTCTGAAAGATGGAGCAAATCACTCTAGCATATAGGACAGGCTTTGATTGCCGAATGAAATTTATCAATGCCATTTTGCGTTCAAGCTATCCATTCAGCAATAACCGAAATGCCAAGCAGCTCTTTTGACAAATTAACGCTGTACTTCCCGGAATATGGAGTAGATTCCAATTTGAAGCGCATACGTGTTTTTGATATTGTTATATGAAATCCCCCTCCTGTTAGGCTGATAGCCTGGCAAGGACCCCTGGTTGTACAGCACCTCTGGTCCCAAAGTCAAGCAAACAAAGATGGGCATTATAGGGCCTGATCCTTCATGGCTCGTATAGACACATTTTTAATTTTGTTTAGATGTGAAATCATATATACTTTTAAATTAGCTAATTTTACTTATTAAATATCCCTTTCAATAATATGTACATTAAATTATATTAAACTTTTATTTAAAATCTATGTTTTCCTTTTCTGTACAAAGAAAAGAAATATTTTTTCCTACCTTTAAGTTCTCCTACTCAAGTTTTTTTTAGGTCTCATGCGATGCAATCACTGAAGTCAGATTTTTTTATAAAAAAGGAAAGAAAAGAAATATCCCGTCTATCACACTAACTTTTACACTTTTATATATCATTTTCTTTATGCTGTTGTTTCTTTCTGAATTATGAGGAGCGAAGCGACAATCTCTCCGTATTATTTTGTCTAGATATTCCTTCACATAGCGTTATTGAAATTTCTGATTTTGGCAGATGTTTAAGCATGCTAATTTATTAAGGCTAGCAATATATTCAAAATTATCCTTACGTTTTTATTAACGGATATCTAATCATTCATGTTCTTTTTCGAAATTTAAATACCAGAAAATTAAAAAGAAGAAATTGCGGCGTATGATTTTAAAACCTTCTTTTTCTGACCGCTTACCTAGAATGGTGTAAGCGTTTGTTCTTTTACAAGGATTAAGGCACCACCCATAATTCGATTTCGTCCTGATTTCCATTCTTTTTTTAATTAAAGTTTTCAAAACTGCAAGAACTTATCTGACTCAATTCTGTCTTCTAGAAAAGGGATTTAATCAATATTTTCTAAAGGACGCCGCACTAATGCGCGACTACTACTATTTGTTTAAATAACTTTTCAAAGTTTACACCACAGCTGCAGTGCCTACACGTTAGTTTCTTCCATACATTTAACTTCTTCACGCCCTTGGCCACATACGTGGACATTTAGTTTTTTATAATAATAATTACTGTCAATTATAGTAAGAAAAATAATTTGATAATAACTTATTCATTGCAGACTCCCTCAAAAAAAAAAGTGAAAATTTATGTTTTGGCTGTACTGATAGTGTTATTTCTGATGGACAGTTAGCGGTACAAAAATAGTCTGAAGTAATTTGTCGGCAGTCAGTTTTTGCTGGAATATTTGAATAAATCGTTAATATTTGAAAGAAAAATAATATCAGATATGTTAAATATATTAATTTTTAATAATTTGTAGAAAAGTAAGCAAGAAATTTACTGATAGATTTTTATTTATTAGAAATCATTATCATCATTATTATTATTAATCATTTCACTCATAAATTACCATTAGCGTTCAGCGGCCACAATAGTGGTCATTATTTGTTTTGTGAATTTTTATTGTTTTTCCATTTTTTTTTCTTTTGCTTTTTGAATTCCTATCTATATTATAAAGGACAAACATATCTGTGCGTAACGCATACGTCATTTTGCGAATGGCAACACTTTGAAATTTGAAATAAAATTTCGGTTTTGCAATTTTGTCTACAGCAAATTTTAAACTTCTAAACATCCCACATTTTAAATTTTTACACCATCGTATGAGGAAAAAAATGCTCTTTTAAATGCAATTTTTTTGAAAGCTTTATCTCAAATTATTTTTGAGACATTAATTTTTTTGTAGTTTTTAATACTATTTTTCTAATCGTGGCAACATAAGTACCCCATTTCTATTGAAAGCCATTGAAAGAAAACGGAAAATAGTCAAAAATAGGAGATTACTATACTTTTTTGTTGCCATTTTCGCATAAAACTTGAAAAAAAAATGAAATTAAAATACGGGCTATAAATAAATATGTCTAGAATATTGTCTATTATTCCGCGATAATGACGTCATATGCATACTTTTCTATAGACGAAGACTAGATTGTAAAAGTGGATTGCTTTAGCGGATGCAAATGACGTCATTTTAAAAAAAGCGTGCATTTTAAGTCATAAAACTGAATTATGATTTGTAGAAGTGCGTCATTTTCACAGCAGAGCTGCTTTGAAATCCTTCACAGGTGAAAATGCATCACTTTTGAAAATAATGTAATCGAAATCGCACACTGATAAAACGCAATGTTTTACAAAACTTTAGAGTATTTTTATAAATGAGAGGTGACATGCAAATAATAGCAGTTTATATTTTAGAACTTGATGATTCTCGCCTGGATGGATTTGCTTCGCCGAGTTAATGAAGCAAACAAAGAAGGCAATAATTTGAGGTTTAAAATAATACTAGGTTCCTCAATTTTTTGTCCAAAATTCTCTCGACTAATAAAATTTTAATGCTATTCTTTAGGAGATTCTACTATAATTTTATCAAAATAACATAATTTACTAATTTAATTTTTCACAATTTTATCTAATCTATATATTTCAAACACAAGTGTGTTTTTTAGTCATCTGACCTGATCTTCCTGCTGAATCAATTTTACTAATATATTTTTTTTTTAACTGAAAGCTGTTCATTTGTAGATGTGATCGCACTATCTGTTTTTTTTTCTAATATTCCCACTTTTATATTTTAATTTTAAAAAGCATTTTATGAAATTTCTTCAAAATGGTGAAAATTAGATAGCTTTCATTATTGCAAATATAGGGAGAAATAATGAGGTATTTTTATCTTTATTCATGCCATTTTCTGATAAACATTCAAAATTGTTGATAAAAATTGTGGTCTAGGGTTTAGTTGCGCAAAATTCTATTAGGAGCATAATATTATATTAAGGGAATAATAACGGAAAATGACATACTGCTTTTGAAAACACGCATTCTTACTCATAAATTTTCTATATTGTTTTTCCTTCTGCATGTGTACTGATACTAAGTTTCAGACATTAGGCGAAATGTTTATTTAAGTGAAAATGAAGTCATATTTAAAAGAAAAAGATCATTTTCTTAGATAAAACTAAACATTTTAACGCAAATACGTCTAAAAAACATAAATTATGGAAATTTTTACTATCCGGAATTGAGATTAGAATCTCAAGTAAAGAGTGCGTCTGTTCACGTCATAAAAGAAGTTGCTGACAATCGTGACTTCAAGTTTTGAGTTATAATGATTCTAAAATGATCAAATAAAATAGAATTTTTTTTTTTAAATGACGAATATGGATATGAGAAGTGCGTATGTAAATTTTGAAAAGGTGAAGATTGCTGTTTTTCATTCCGGAATACAAAGCATAAGAACCTCAATTAATAGCCACATCCTAATAACTGATCTTTATTATATTTTACTGATTACGCATCTATCTATATTATAAAGAACAAACGTATCTGTGCGTAACGCTGACGTCATTTTAAAGAACAAACGTATCTGTGCGTAACGCTGACGTCATTTTAAAAGAACAAACGTATCTGTGCGTAACGTTGACGTCATTTTAAAAGAACAAACGTATCTGTGCTTAACGCTGACGTCATTTTGCGAATGGCAACACTTCACGATCAGATTTCGATCTTGAAATTTTCGCTACTGCAATTTTTTAAACTTCTGACCATCGTACATATTCAATTTTCGTCGCATAGGGAAAAAAATTTACTTTCAAATGAAATTTGTAACTGTATCTTAATTGACTGATGTATTATGTTTTTTAAAAATAATTTTTAAGCATAATTTTTTTAAATTTTATCTTATCACGTGCCAGTTTCACTACATAATAATAATAAAGATTTTGCGCATAAAGCAACAAACATTGTTCAGCATTTGTTTTTGACTATTTTTGGGTAACGAAATTAATACTTCCTTTATGAACAAATTAAAGAAGAATATTAAAAACACACCAGTTAACATATTTGTGAAAAACAAATTAACGAAATTAATACTCCTTTTATAAACAAATAAAAGAATAATATAACCCCCCCCCCCCCCCCCCACAAATCTAACATATTTGTAATCGTGCAATTTAAATTTTTAGATCTCCAAAGAGGAATTTTTTTCCTTCAAATGGAATTTATTTGTAAAGTTAATCTCAGTTTAATGATTGTCTATGGTTTTAAAAACAATTTTAAAGCATGAAATATTTTTTTAATTTAATCTATATCGCGCAGAACTCGATTACGAAAGATTAATCCGTTTGCCCTTAAAACAAAATAAAGAGTTCATCATTTTCTTACTACTAATATCCATTAAAAAAAATTCCCTATGAATAAATAAATAAAATAATATAAATAAAACACAAATTTAACACACATGTATAAGCTTTGAAATTATCAGAATATAAAAGGATGCCGTAAGTAGCAAAATCTTGGTCAAATAACTCTTAGCATGCTGCTAATAAGAAAATATCTCTTTTGATAAATTTAAAAAATTTATTTGATTGTATAATTCGTATTTTCCATATGAAAAATGCTTTTTAAATGTAAGTGGGCAATCTAAAAAAATATTCCATATAAAATATTATTAGTTTTCAATTTAAAGAAATGTTTCACCTATATTCTGTAACCCGGGAAGCCCGGGTACGATCCCCTAGTTAATATAAAAGGAATAAATCGTAAAACAAGTTATATATTTTTTTTCTCACCATAAAAAATCGTCCTTGAAGAGGTTGAAGAAGCTTGACGATAGTCTAAAGATATGATCTTCATTCGCAATTTTCAATGGAGTATGGATTGTTGGATTCTGAGAGAAAGCGCAAAATTATACCAAGAAATGCCAAATTCGATGAAGAGAAAAATAAAAACATAGTTTAAAAACAATTCATCGTAGAAAATGCAGAACTGCCTTATAGTGAAATAGACCTAGATGTTCTAGAAAGTACTAGTGAAGAATCAGATGATGGCTGAAGAGAAAGGGGATAAACAAGAAAATCTGAGTATTTAAGAAAACAACCCGTTTTATATCCAGATCTTGAGGCGCATGAAGAATTACTTTTCCAGAAAGAAACTTCATCTTTTCATGATCAAATTTCTCCCTGTTGATTATCAATGCTTGTTCAAAGAAGATATGGATGCAGAGACAGAAAATATGAAGATCAGCGACTTCTAGGATCTCAAAAAACTACCACCTGACAATCGAGCTATTTCCTGCAAGCAAGTGTATAAAATCAAAACAGATGGACGAAATAAAGCGCGCTCTACAGCCAGTGGCTTCATGCAAAAAGAAGGACTAATCTACTGTGAAACGTTTAACCCTGTAATAAGTATGCCAAGTTTACGTTTAGTGCTTTTGTGATCTTGAATGAAGATCTACATGCATTTGTATTGGATGTAAAAAGAACTTTCCTTAATGGTACGTACGACTTAGTTTTATGATAAACAAGTTGGAAATTGCACGTCAAACGGGGCAAATGAGGTGCGTTCGTACTATAATTAGTTTTATAAATATTTTTTGCAACGCATATTGCACTGAATGTATATTTTAGTGCACTTCATAAGTGCATATAAATTTCATTCTGTTCGAAAGGATGTAACATCATTAAAATGCACTTGAAATAATTTTTTCCCATTAGCGGTAATGCAACGAAAAACTTTTGACTGTCCCTATAATTAAACTATACTTCCGATTTTCATAAAATTTGAAATGACTCGACAAAATTTTGCAACAATTATATATTTAAAATTTCAGACCATTCGGTTGGGTAGTTTTCGCTCTGTTATATGCGGACGGATGGACAGACAGACAGACAGACACACCGAACGACGACAATAGGTACCATGTTTTTATATAATTACGAACACACCTAAAAAGGACGAATATGTAAGCTTAAAAGAAGTTTATAACAAGTCCCACGACGATGCTTTGAAAGGTTTCTTGAACTTGTATCAGAATTAAATTTTAAATCTCTTGATAATGAACGTTGTATTTTTACTTGTTAAAGTAATGGTCATAAACTAATTACTGCTCTTTACGTAGATAATAGATTAGTAGCACGTTCAGATGTAAATGAAACTAATGTAGTCATTTCCTTATTGTCTAATGTGTGTCACGTGTCAAAGTCAGAAAATATTTTAGAATTTCAAGGTATTCTAATAAAAATAAAGCACAATAGTTTAATAATGTGTCAAGAAACATGTATAATTAAATTTTTAAGTAAGTTTAATATGATAGAATGTGAACTTAAAGATATTACTGATTTAAATTAATCTGATTTCAAAAATGAAAAATTTTATAATGATCCATACCGTGAACTTGTAGATTGTTTACTGTATTTAGCATATGTTTCACTACACGATCGTCGTATGTCGTTAACCATTTGAGTCGATAGCAGGAAAATCCCACTGAAGATGCATGGATTGCACTAAAGAAAATCTTAAGATATTTAAATGGAACTTTGTCTTTAAAATTTGTGTAATTAAAAAGCAATTTTCTGATCCTAAATTATTCATGTATGTTGATGCCGATTGTGGAGGGAGACGCATATTACTGGAAATCAGCATCAGGTTATATTTCAATGTTCTGTAATATGGCTGTTGTGTGATGTTGTAATACCGATAAATCAGATGCATTATCATCACTGATGCTGAAGTTATTCCCTTAACTAAAAGATTGTAAGAGCTGTTACGGTTTAAAACGTTGCACATCAAATTGTAAATATTGAGGACTTAGTTATTTCTGAGGATTACCAGTCATGTATAAAATCATCATCAACAACTATGGTAAAATGAAATATATTGACATAAATCTAAAATTGGTTCGAAATGTTGTAAAAGAAAATAATACTAGGATACAATATATTCCTACAAATATGTAAATTGCTGATGCGTTTACAAAGGCATTACCTAAAGAATTTCATGAGCTGTTGCTTCTTTGCTGCTTGTATATGTTATATTTAAATTGTGTTATTTTTAAAAATAATTATTTACTAGAATTTTCTTTCAGCTTTTCTTGTGTAATAATAGATTATGGGCGGGTGTTAGAATATTGTGATTATAGCATTACACTGAATTTTTATAATTCACTTAAGAGTTTTATACAATTTTATGTGTGTAGCTATGATTTGTTCTTACAATTTCTCAGGCAATATAATGATTTAACGTATAGTTCGACATATTTTCATCTTCCAATACATATGTACGTTCATTTTGTATGACGATTTGTTGCACGCATCTTTTGTAGTGTAAGCTATAGCAACTAGGCTATAGCTAGTTCTACCTTGAAAGACAAGGGTGCAGATTACTCTTGAAGAGATGTACATATTTTGTAAAAATTTTCCACAAAACACAGATAAAGAACATTTTAACATGTACTTCATTTTAATATAAGTTTTTAGAAGTTAGATTTTCTGAGTCTTTGGAAAATCTGATATGCTGACAAATAAGTATACAAATAAATCAATAACATCATATTTAATAATGCTGATTATTACTTATTATTATTTCATTTGTGGATATCCAGACATTAGTTACTGAAAAAAGTATAACGAAACTTAAAATATTTTGCAAAAATAATGTTAAGGCTCCTGGTCTGCAGATTTTTTAATTTAATAAAAACGGAATTGTGTTAGAAATAAAATTGTAAGTTTTATGTCGAAATGTGGTATTAAAACTGCGGAGATAATAAATGATTTTCGATGTACCCATTCTCCTTATTTAACTGCCAAATGAATAAAGGATCTACAAATATCATCAGAAGTATCTGTACTCGGAGTAGTTATTATGTCCAAAATTCCTTTTGGAGTAGGCGAAATGCAATAAGTACTTTATATTCAATTAAAGTACTTTATTTTCGGTTTAATTTCTACGAGTTGTGTCCTTTAAGAGGATACATTTAGAATAGCTTACACTGTAACAATTTGAGCGTATATATGTGTTGGAAGATAAAAAAAATATATATATAACTATGTTTTATGGGGTAGTCTGGCTTAGAGGCTTACATTTTGGGCGTTTTATCGAGTTCGATAACAAAAAAATAAATAAATAAAAATTTTTATCATTCATTCTTTTACAACATATTTATTGATATTTTCAAAATATACAAAGAAAAAAAAAAAAAAAAAAAAAAAAGAAAATGAATTAAGTTATAAGCTGGTAAAGTTGAGGTTAAAAAAAAGGTGGGGTTACTTGTTGACACGAGTGCAACCCTTCTGATCATCTGAAACAAAATAAGAAAGAAATAAAAATCATGCGTTAAGCATAGATTAGTTTAACAAAAATTTCTTATTTGGGGAAATAAGGTAAATAAGATAACTAAGTAAACATTAAACAAAATGCATAAAACATTTAAAAAACAGATTTCAGCAGTTAACGTCCATAGCCAAATATGTATTCCAATTATTTTGAACAGCCCTGTATTTGATCTGTAGGTTGATAATGGGAAAATTTAGTTTCCGAAGAAAACGCATAACAGGTTGAAACTTCTATTTCAGAAATTTATACTAATAGATGAAAACATACATGAATACTTTTGTTCACTCCTGTAGTTTGCTTGGTACCATTATTACACGCCATTTTTTAGCTAAAATTTAATACAAACTAAAACACTCATAAAACAACTGAATCACATTTCCAGAAATTATCACTCAGAGAAGGCCATGTATCCAATTTTTTGCGGCCCCACCAGTGGCTGAGAGGTTCTGCTCTCGAAGCTGGTAGACGGGAGGTGCTGGGTTCGAACCCAATCACGCCCGTCGGCCTAATCGTTCGGAGTTTTCGTGGTTTTCTTCGAGCCTTGGATTTCCAAGCGTTAATACGGGTTAGGTTCCCTTGGAAAGACCCCCAAGAAGGGCATTCCCCCTGGGCCTATATCCCTCGTGCAGATAATTGGCCGTCATAAATACAACCAACCAACCAACCAATTTTTTGCGCGGCCCTGTATATCATTTTATCTATATTCAACAATCATTTCTTAGTAAACTAAATGCAGTTAACCGTAAAAATGCATATCTCATTTAAAAACCACCTTTATGCAATTTACGCTCATACCCAGGAACCTTTACTAATACTTTTGTGCAGCCCTGTATATCAACTATAGCATTTATACACACCATATAGTATGCATAAATATAGTGAAACTTATAAGCGCGTATCATAATTAAAAATGCATTTCCTCCCATCATCTCTAATATACAGTACATTGGTTAAAAAATAATGTATGAAATCTTTTGTGTGTCCCTGTAAATGTTATGCACTTCGTATTATACATGAAATAACTTATAGTATGTCTCAGCGACGTATATAAATTTCATCATATATGAAATATTTTAACATAACTAAAATACGGGTCAAACAATTCCCCTCCCCCCCCCCTATACCATTATGTAACGGAATTCTTTTGTGGGGGTTCTGTAAATGAATAATAAATATTCTTTGCACCGCATATTCTACAGAATGCATATTTTAGTGCACTTCATAAATGCATACCAATTTAATTATGTTTGAAAGGGGGTAACACCTTTAAAATTCATTTGGAATGATTTTTTTCCATTGCCCTTAATGTAACGGAAAACTTTTCCCTGCCTCTGTAAATGAACTACACATGCTACAAACTTCCTTTCAAATAGAAATCTTGCTATGGTGAACGTCAATAACATACAAAATTTTCAGGGCAATCCAAGTATATTTACGAGAGTTAGAGCGCAGACAGACGGACAGACGGACAGACAAACCGAAGTCATAAACACTTTTCAACTTTATTGAAAAGTGTTAAAAAGAAAGATTTTTAATTATTAAGAATGTCGTTATAGCCTCTACCTGAAAGATAAGTGTTTTTTTTTTTTTTTTTTTTTTTTTTTTTTTTTTTTTTTCGAAAAATGGCGGCTGTCTGAAAAAAAGCATTTTTCGACTCTGTTAATTTTTTACTTTAATTTAATTAATTTTCAAAAAGTAATTTTCATACAAAATGGTAGGGGCGATAGAAAGTTATGCATTGATGGTTGATACAAAATTTGAAGTAAATCGATTAGATAGAACTTGAGATATCATGTCAATCATGTTGAAAAAAATAGTTTTGAGAAATATACAGTAATGTAGTGCCGTGAGAAAAACAAGTGCTTGATGTGCATATGTCAAGCATATTGCTGATTTAAATGATTTACACATTGTTCCGTTGGTGACGAGTGAAGTCTTTACAAAGCCAAAAATAGTGGGCAGTCGGGCATTGCCCACCGTCTATTGTCCAATTTGCTCCGGCGTGACGGACTTGGTTGCTGCGTCACAAAAATAGTTATAACTCCGTAAGTAATAGGAATTTTAAAAATTTCTCTCTAAGATATAGTCTTAAAGTCTGGACTGTTTTTCAAAATTCAAGGCCAGAATAATCCTATAAATCATTACACTGCTTTAGAATTTTCAGAAAATTTTCTTTTTGCATTAATAAATGACATTGATAACTTTGCTAAAGATTACCTCAGCTAACGAATGTTTCGACTAACAAATGTAATTCCAGCAGGAACTATGTTAATCTCACTGTATTTATATTATTTTCGATTACATTTTTTACTAATTTAAAATTGTAGATGGGAAAAAAATTATTAATAAATTCTTATTAGGATTAAATTTGTTCTCTTCCATTTTGAGATTTCGTGAATTTTTAGGAATTAAATCGTAATAAAAATGGAGATATATAAGGAATAAAAGTTTTGTTTCCAAATCAGGTGACTTAAATCTCTTGGATTTGCTAAATTACATTATTTCACTATCATATGAATGATCTTAAGCTGTCTGTAACAGTATCTAGAATTTAGCAGAGGTGTCTCACATAAAATCGTTTTGTTAAGTAAGGAAAATGGAACAGAAAGACTTTATATTCAATTTAAGCTCTCTGAGACGTGTATTTTGAAAACATAGGTGAATTAGCTTTAGCTGTAAATTCTGTATTGCAATAGATTTGAATTTTCATTTGTATTATCAGAAAAAAATGTGGAATTGTGATAAAAAGTGTTACATAGTTTAAAATAGATTCTTGAAAAACTCTTTTTTATACTAGTAATTTATTATTAGTCTACATTCAGTTTTATTCTAATTTTAAAATGTTTTAACAACCGATGCAATTAACAAAAATTTATCTACTAAATGTATTTTTATTCAGAAAATACATCATTAATAACATTTTATTAAAAATAGATCTGTTTAATTCTATTCCTATTTTTTAAGAACTATATTTCAATAAACATGAAGATCTATAAGAAAGAAAAATAAAAGTTTTATATTGAAAGGAGGTGTTTTAAATTACGCAGATTTTCTTGGATGCATGAAATCCTCTTATTTCACTACTAAATGAATGATCTTCAGATATATTCAACAGTATCTAGACTTCAGAAGAGGTATTTCGCAGAAAATCTCTTTGAAGTAGGGAAAATGCAATCAGAAGGTGGTACTTTATATTCAATCTGAGATCTCTAAGATAGGTACTTTGAGAACATAGTGAAGATGTATTTACATTAGCTTACATTGCATAAATTTTAACATATCTTTATAATAAAATAATTTAAAAGGAAAATTTTGTGTTTGTGATGTTTGAATTTATATATTACCTAGAATATTTCTTTAAGTGAATGTGTTTTTTAAGTATTAAATGATTTACCCTAATAGAAAATCCATTTTTTTTAAAATTTAAACATGCAGATGGCAATAAAAGTTTGTATCCTATAAACAGACTTTAATTACAAATTAGAAAAAAAAATATTTACTTCAGTAATATCTTATCTTGCGATTTAATATGACACGAGCGCAAAATATAAAAAAATGAAATTTAATAATAATTATAATTTTCTGAACAAAATTTAGTTAGTATATATAAACATGTTATTTCTATTTACAAATTTTAATAATAAAATCTAGCGCAACTTGTGTAATTAGCTGTTGATGCAGAATTTTTTTTTTAAAGAATATGTTTTAGGAAATGCTTCAAATTAAGCACGGATTTAACAAAAATGTATCTCCTAAATGTATTTTAATTCTGATAAGTAAATCATTAATAAACTTTTATTATAAATAGATCCATTTAATTATATTTATATTTTTTTAAGAATTTTAAAGAAATATATTTCAATAAACATGAAGATATATAAGAAAGTAAAATAAAAATGTAAATTACTTTGAAATGAGGTGCTTTAAATTACGCAGATTTTTCTGGATGCACCGAATCCTCTTATTTCACTACCAAATGAATGATCCTCAGATATATTCAACGGTATCTAGACTTCAGAAGAGATATTTCACACAAAATCCTTTTGAAGTAGGGAAAATGCAATCAGAAGGTGATACTTTGTATTCAATCTGAGCTCTCTAAGATGGGTACTTTGAGAACATAAGAGAAGATGTATTTACATTACATTACATTGCATAAAATTTGAACATATCTTTATATTACAAAATTTTAAGGGGGTCCGGGTCTCAAAATTCTATTTTTTAATTTATAGAGATTTTGTTATGAATTTTTTTTTCTGAAATATCTTTTAATATTAATAAGAATATTGCATGCAAAAAAAAAAAAAACTAAAATGTTTTAAATATTTTTTTTTAATTTAAATTCTAAAATTTTAAACATATATAATTTTTGATATAACTCTGGAAGTACTTACTCGATTTCCAAAATTTTTACACTTTTGTGTATAGAAAATGTGTCATTTTAATTTGTCTTCAGGATTTTTTGAAATATTAGATTAGAAATTTTATAAAAAAAAATAAGTAAAAAAATGAAGTTTTTATGAGTGAATTTTGCATTAATTAGCATATTTTCACAATTACCACTCAAAATAAAAAATCCTGAAGACAATTTGTTGAAAATGTAGCATAAAATCTCTGTTAAAATTTTCATACATATATCTTGCAAGTAACTTTAGATATATTCTTTTAAAGTTGACAAATCGTGAAAAAATTCATTCTGAGATAAATGGAGCTAAAGTTCTCGTCAGGTGGGCAGCTGATGCATCGCTTCTCAAGGCAAAATGTGTTATATCTCGGGATCTAATGAAGATAAAAGCATGCGGTTTGCGGTATTTAACGCTAAAAACTCAGCATTGTTTTTAAGCCCCCCCCCCCCCCCAAAAAAAATGAGAATTTTGCCCCGGGCCCCCCTTAAAAAGAAAAATTTTGTGATTGGGATATTTGAAATTTATATATTGCCTAGAATATATTCTTCAAGAGAGAGTGTTTTTCAATTATTAAATTACGCAGCTCTGCATTGAAAAATCTCATTGGATAAGGTAAATGTTTCTTATGCAATTTTGGACGCAGAATACGAAAATCATGCTAAAAATTGCGTATCACATAACAATTTTTCACGAACACCATTTTTCTATACTTGATGAAAGCACATGTCAGTACAGTATATTTGACTGTGATTTAATCTTTGTAATTTCATTCCGGCAGTGCTAGATTATTTGTTACTGCTACAGTTGTTTACATTTCATATCTGTGTATTTTTATTTTAAATTTGTATCTTTTAAATTAATTTTAAACTTTTAATTTAACACTTAACAGACCAATGCCGCCATATAAGCTCTATTGGCACACTTACCAAATTTATTCGTTTGGCACAACTTTTTCTTAAGGAACACTTTTAATTGTACTTTGACAACATATGCAAGGGAAATTTACTCAAACATTTACTTTTAAAATATAGTGGTGCAATTAGAATATAAAAATAGAATTATGTATTTAAAGCTACAGTCCGTTAAGGGTTAATTATGGTGAACTGTGATAGGATTATGGCTACACGTGATTGTGTTAGTTCCCCGGTTAACTCTTGTTACATTTGTGGTAAATAGTCTATGCATTTTGTAAATGTTAATTTTAATTAAACTTGCTTTTCTCATATTATACTTATTTTATACGTAGAATATGTGTTAATACAAAATGTTGGAAACTGCACACGATGGAATGCAAATGAGCTCGTTTTTCGAATCAGCATTCTAAAATCTTGTAAAATCACCATAAATTTTTTACAAAGTTTTCACAAAGTTAAATTTTGCAGACGTGTGTTATATTATATATATAAATATATTATTATAAAGGACAAACGTATCTGTGACGTTATTTTGCGAATGTCAACAGCAGACGATCAAATTAAAATTTTATTTACTTTTATTAAGAATTTTTTAATTTTCAAATATCGCACAATTTAAATTTTAGCACCGCCAAATAGAGAGAAAAAGTGTACTTTCAAATGCAATTTGTTTGAAAACAATATTGCATTTTGTTTGAAAATTATATCACCATTTACACAATTTTTAATGTTTTTAAAATAATTTTCAAGCATTATTTTACTAACTCCTTGGGTATGTATTTATTTCAGGGCTGCCTCTGCCGTTTTTTCTTTAAAATTCTATCTCGCATCACTTTATCAAAACAAAAATCTCTCATATGCACTTTGACAGTATGTGCAAGAGGAAAAATACTACCAAAAAATATTTTCCTTCAAATAGTGGTATGAACAGAATATAAAAATAGGCACCAGTGGCCAAATGCTTGACGAGTCTTAGTCTTCAAATGTACCCAAAGGGGTTCTCTGTCACTTGCCAACTGACGATTACAAAAGACAAATATGTTTGCACTTAAAACAAATTACATAAAATAGTTCAGGATTTGTTTCCGGCATTTTTTTAATTTTGAAATTTAAACTTTATCAATCAATTAAATACAGGGTGATTCAGCTCGTCGGTGACAAACTTTAAGGATCGATAGAGCACACCTAGACGAACATTTTTGAATAGGGAATGTAGGGTCCCTGACGCGATGGTAAGGCGCTAGGCGCTTTCGAAAATTTGGGTGCCGAAATTCGAAACGTCATAAAAACTAGGGAAATGGTTAGATTTTCTTGCTTGTTGCGTCGAAATGATTCTGTTTGTTTAGACTTTCTTCAGTACCAATTTAATAAGCGTATCTCTTAAAACATGGATAGGGGGCGCTGCAGACTTTGGAGAGCTAGACAACAACTTTAAGCCCGTTATTTTGATAATTTAACACATGCTCGCCAAAGTTTATACTCTAACTTAAAGTTTGAACCCAAAAGTAGAGCCCTGCAAAAAGCGTAAGAGCCGGAATAAAATGTCAAAGTACAGGGTGGTCGAAACTCGAAGGCTCCTAAGAGATAAACAAACAGATTTCTTGACTTATGGCATGCATTTTCATGATTCTGTTTGCTGGGGCTCTCTGAAACTCAGTTGAACGGTACAAAAAGAAACATCGATAGGGGGCGCTTTGGGCAAAAAACATAATTCGTTGACATTTCGGACGCTAACTGCAAACGGGGCGCTACGATCAGTTAGTAATAATGAAAACACATTTTCTACCTCTGCTCAACACTTCTGAATAAATTTAGACCAAAAACATCAATGATACTGGAAATTTATTTACAAAAAATAACACTACAGAAGATGCTCGAAATTTCGACCTTGGGCCATGATGCAGGCTTCGCACCTCCGTCGCATTGAGGAGTGTGTGTTTCCAACAATGCCAGGAGTATCTCTGATCTGCCCTGCAGCTGCCACAATGCGCGCCACAAGTTCTTCAGCACTGCTGACAGGTGTATGGTATACCTCGGCCTTCAGGTAACCCCAAAGGAAGAAATCCAAGCAGGTGAGGTCTGGTGATCGGGCAGGCCAGTGAACTGGACCCCCACGCCCGATCCACCGCTGGCCATACCTTGCGTTTAGATGGAGACGCACGTCGTTCGTGTAATGGGCCGGAGCTCCATCGTGCTGGAACCACATCTGGCGACGCGAACCTTCGGGTACGTGCGCCTCATCCAGAAGCTGCGGCAGCACTTGATCCAGGAAAATCAGGTAATTTCCACCTGTCAGCCGTTCAGGTAACAAATAAGGGCCAATGAGGCAATCCCCCAGAATGCCGGCCCACACATTTACTGAGAAACGCTCCTGGGCTGCTCGGCTTCTGGTTTCATGTGGATTTTCATCACACCACACATGACTGTTGTGGGCGTTCCACATTCCCTCCCGGCTGAAGGTGGACTCGTCCGTAAACAAAATGCTGTTTACAAAACGGGGATCCCTGGATCTCATCGCCAAGTACCATCTTGAGAATTCCACTCGAGGGCCAAAATCCTGCTCTCTGAGCAACTGCACCCGCTGGATGTGGTAGGGGTGCAGATTCCGGGAACGTAAGATGCGCCACGCAGTTGCTTGCGAAATGCCAACATGTCTGGCGATATCTCTCGTGCTAAGACCTGGGTTGTCCTCAACCAGGTTAAGCACAGCCTCTTCGTTGTCGGGGGTGCTCACTGATCGCTCCCGTTCAGGCCTGCCTCCGTCGAAAGATCCCGTTGTGGACAACCTCTGGTGTACTCGAGCGAAGAAGGCATGGCAGGGGATTTGCCTGTTGGGGTAACGCTCGGCGTACAACCGCTGAGCGGCTCGTCCATTACAACCAGCAGCGCCATACGCCAAATGCATGTCAGCCAATTCAGAGTTTGTGTACCGTTCCATCCTACTACCGATCTGCAGACAAGTAACCCGAAGCTTAAGTAGGTACCGCACGTTCAAAAGACGTGTCTGCGCATACAACTACGTCATCTCGCGTTGTCGTCTACGCATTACGTATCTTTTGCATATCGATATGGTACGATATCTTTTGCATAAATCAGCAAAAAGCACCTTATGTAAATTTTATTGCGCGCATTGTGCATGATTGAAACCAGCTATGTTTGTTAAAAAAAACAAACAAACTGCAGTTTTAATAGCTTCTTATGATAAGTAAATTACTCTCTTGTTTTGTTTCTAACTGATCGTAGCGCCCCGTTTCCAGTTAGCGTCCGAAATGTCAACGAATTATGTTTTTTGCCCAAAGCGCCCCCTATCGATGTTTCTTTTTGTACCGTTCAACTGAGTTTCAGAGAGCCCCAGCAAACAGAATCATGAAAATGCATGCCATAAGTCAAGAAATCTGTTTGTTTATCTCCTAGGAGCCTTCGAGTTTCGACCACCCTGTACTTTGACATTTTATTCCGGCTCTTACGCTTTTTGCAGGGCTCTACTTTTGGGTTCAAACTTTAAGTTAGAGTATAAACTTTGGCGAGCATGTGTTAAATTATCAAAATAACGGGCTTAAAGTTGTTGTCTAGCTCTCCAAAGTCTGCAGCGCCCCCTATCCATGTTTTAAGAGATACGCTTATCAAATTGGTACTGAAGAAAGTCTAAACAAACAGAATCATTTCGACGCAACAAGCAAGAAAATCTAACCATTTCCCTAGTTTTTATGACGTTTCGAATTTCGGCACCCAAATTTTCGAAAGCGCCTAGCGCCTTACCATCGCGTCAGGGACCCTACATTCCCTATTCAAAAATGTTCGTCTAGGTGTGCTCTATCGATCCTTAAAGTTTGTCACCGACGAGCTGAATCACCCTGTATATATATACCGGGTGATTATAATTAAAGTTACGATTTCAAAAATCGATAATTTTAAAACTACTGATCATAATAGCTTGATATTTGAGCATAACAAACGTGAGGCAATGAAATTTGGTTTGGCGAAGGAAAAAAATTAGTTCCAAAATGTGCCGATAGATGGCGCTGTCAGGGTTCACATTGTCTGGAGATATGCAAATTACTAATAAAGCACTAGCTCTTTGCCAGAATGCTTCATCATGGCTCTGACTATGAAGGATCGCGCTCTGTTCTTGAAGCTTTTTTATAAGAATTATGACTGTGCACTTACAGCTATTAGGAAGTTTCGGACATTAAAATCCATAAACAGGGGTCCAATAACCACAAATGGTCTGAGGAAAATTATTGCTAAATTCGAAGAGTCCGCTCATTTGACGTTATACGGGGTAGAGAAAGGAAACCAGTTTCGGCTGCGGCAGTGGAAGATGTGGCTACAGCATTACAAGAACAGACTAACAGTGAGCTGGAATCAGCAGTGCACGGGGGATTGGCCGAATACTGGATATGCCGAACAGCACGGTGCGTAAAGTCCTACGGAACATCTTGCGCTATTATCCGTACAAGATAACTCATGTGCAGGAGTTGGTACCTGCTGATCTGGAAACACGTCAATTTCTGGCCCGGATGGAAGTGGACAACGGATGGCCATGGAACATTCTATGGTCTGGCGAAGCCCACTTTCATTTGCAAGGTTCTGTAAATAGGCACAATTGCAGGATACGGGCGACCTAGAATCTGTCCCAGCTACAGCCATTACCTCTGCAGTCTTAAAAGGTCACTGTGTGGTGCGGAATAATGACAGCGTTTATTTTCTTCGAGGAGATCACACCTGCGGCTCCCGTTACCTGCACCGTTATTGGCAAGCTGTATGAAGCACTTTTGCGTAACTATGTCCTTCCGGCACTTCAGCAGCGTCAGTGTGCGGATCGCACAATATTCATGGAAGAAGCACATTGCTACTGCTGTGAAGCAGCTACTGAGTGCTAATTTTAGGTGATGGTACGATCATAGGCCGTCATTTTCCAACAACGTAGCCGCCACGTTCCCCCGAATTAACCCGTGGGATTTCTGACTTTGGGGGTACCTGAAGAATGTTGTTTACAGCGGTCGGACTCAGAATCTAACCGACTTGAAGGCAAGCATCACACACCACACCCATTGCATCAGTACAGATACCCTCCGATCTGTTGTGGAGCATGCCGTTTTGCGCTTCTAATTAGTATTGGAACAAGGTAGAGGGCTTATCGAACAACTTATGCCTTAATCATCAGTAAGGTTTTTGTTCCATGAAGCTTTCTTTTTTTCATTTTTTGTCATTATCGCTGTTGTCGCTGTAAACACGTATTCTTGTCTTTTCGCTAATAAATTTTTAGTAAATGCCTGAACTCTTCTTTTTCCTTCTGGCTAACAACATTCCTGTGTTAAACGATTACATTTTTGGTCTTTCTCTTGAATATACGCTAACAATGCCATCTATCAGGCACATTGTGGAACTATTTTTTTCCTTCGCCAAACAAAATTTCATTGCCTCACGATTGTTCTGCTAAAATGTCAAGTTCTTCTGACCAGTAGTTTTAAAATTATCGATTTTTGTAATCGTAACTTTAATTATAATCATCCGGTATATATATATATATATATATATATATTTAATTGATTGATAAAGTTTAAATTTAAAAAAATGCCGTAAACAAATCCTGAACTATTTAATTTAATTATATATATATATATATTACATCATTTCAAAATGCTAAAACACCATAACTTCAAAAGGAAGGTGTATATCTGCAGAAATTTTTTAACTATAAAATATTTATAAAAACAAGAAAGACAGGTAAAAAAACAAAAACAGTCTGTTCTTCATCAGTGGGAGGACAGGCAGAAAACTAACTCCACCCCCCACTTAAAAAATTTGCAGGTTTCTGAACACATGTTCACCCTGCATTCAATACTGAAAAACTATTGTCATTTTATTAATCTAATTCCATAAAAAACTAAAACAACTCAAATTAAAAACTAACAAACATAATATTAACCATACAAAACAAAAAACTTTAATAAAAAGGTATTTTAGAGGAATGCTTAAATTATCATTAAACTAAAAACAAAAGAAAAAATAAGAAAACAAGCATGAATGCAGAATAAACATGCGCCCCCCCCCCCCCCAAACCCGCAAAATGAAATTTCTCAAAACATGAATACCTGTATAATGTTTTCTACCCGTCAACTATAAACAAATAAATTTTTCTTCCAAATCCATTATCAAAAACCAGAAATTCCAAGTCTGCAACTTTCTTTCGTTTCAATTCATCAATAGACACCCGTTCTTTTAACAAGGCTTTAGGATGCCCATTTCATACAGAAAGATCCAGAAGGCTGCCATCACATGTTCACGCCGCCAGTCCACATCGTTGCCATTCACTTTTTAGAACTGTCTTTAAATAATATTTCAAAAACTTAATGGGGTAATTGTTATTGTAAAATAAATTAGCCAATAACTTAAAGATATGTTTATAAAAATTATTGTCTCTGCCACAAATTTTATTGAAACGTATCAATTGATTAATGATTATATTTATGTAAATTTTTTTATGCAAATTTGAAAACCAATGTGGCATGCTTCTAGTAAAAAAATTAAAACTATTTCTTTTATCGTACAAATCCAAAATCAAATTATTATCAATAATTTTGAATAAAATATCCAAAAATTCTGCATTATAATCATCACTGTGTGCTCTATTCAATTTTAAACAATTTGGATATATAATATCATATTCATTAGAAAATTCAAAATTCAAAATCAAAATATCATCAATATACCTAAAGACCTTTAAAGACATATTATATTTCATAGTATATTTAAATTCATAATAAAATAAAAATAAATTTGCTGCTATACTAGAATAGTTTGTTCCCATCCCTATACCACATATTTGATTAAAGGTATTATTGTTAAAAGTTACATAATTATTATAAAAACAGAAATGACTTAAGCTTGAAAATAAATCTCTATTTATATTTAATTCATCATTTATACAAAAAACATCAAAAATACTCATTAAAACTTCATAAAGTGAATCAATAGTATATTGGTGAACAGATTTTCAAAATCGAATACCTGCATTTTCAGAGGAGTCAAAGGCAATTTGTTCAGAATTTCAACACTATTATCAATTGACCAGAAATAACTATACTTCTTAAATTTATACTTTAGAAAATCATATATCTTTTTTAATAAATTCTGTAAACCAATATTAAATTTTTTATTAATGCTTTTAGAAGTACTACAAATATATCTAAATTTAATCGGATCTTTATGAAATTTAGGCGTTAAGAAAATAAATAGCAAACAGTGATGATTAGAAACATCAAAATTATAAGAAAACATACTTTTTACTTTCTTTTTATATGCAAAAAATTTTTTAACGACTGGATTTTTGTCAATATTAACTTTTGAATAAAAATTTTCTTTACCTAATTCACACTCTATTTTATCAATATAAAACTTTTTTCATATTATTGCATAATTATTAGCTGCTTTGTCCACAGGGACTATAACAAAATTATTCTGTAAACTTTCAATAAATTTTATATCTTCATCTTTAAAACTTTGATATTCATATTCATCAGAATTCAAATAATCTCTTAAAAAATTATTGAAATGCCCCAAAATTTGAGACTTCCATTCAAAAAGTGCCTCCAAAGGCATACTAAATTTATAACTATATTTCTTTATAAAATTATTGACATTATCCTTAAAAATTTTTAGTACCTTATTGCTATTAATTTTACTATTTATTCTAAATTTTGTACCAAAATTCATTATATATTTTACATTTTTATTCTTGATTATATCAAGATTACCTGTAATTATATGTCCATGATAATTATCTATAAAATCTTTAAATTCCATATTATTACAACAACAAGTTAAAACTGTATTAACATTTGAAAAAGCTATTTGTCTGCAATTGAAAATCTTATTACTTAATGGTTTATGATAATTATATGCAACTGAAATGATACATTCTTTAAGAGGAAAAAGGTCGTAAATCTGTTTGCATATTGCATTTAAATTCAAATTATCAAAAGATTTTTGTTGAAATTTTATATTAAAATAAATAACTTCTTTAATAACTTTATCTCTATTCATTAACTTAAAATTAATTAAATCATATAATAAATCTTTAAACTGTAAATTTTTAAAATTGAAAACATCCAAATATTTTTTAATTTTCTTTAGCACACTTATCTTTAATTTAAAAACCTCCATTTTAACATTTTTAACACTATAATTTTTATCAAAAACAAATTCCATATCCTTAATCCATATATTAGGAATTATATAATTAGTACCTTTATTATATTTACGAGAACCCCTCTTTCCTCTTTTTATAACAACTTTATCATTAAAATTATAAAATAAATCATATACATTTTTAACCTTCAATAAATTAACTTTATAAATTTTGATATACACCTTCCTTTTGAAGTTATGGTGTTTTAGCATTTTGAAATGATGTAATATATATATATATATATATATAATTAAATTAAATAGTTCAGGATTTGTTTACGGCATTTTTTTTAAAATTTAAACTTTATCAATCAATTATATATATATATATATATATATATATACCGGGTGATTATAATTACAAAACGATTACAAAAATCGATAATTTTAAAACTACTGGTCAGAATAACTTGACATTTTAGCAGAACAATTGTGAGGCAATGAAATTTTGTTTGGCGAAGGAAAAAAATAGTTCCACAATGTGCCGATAGATGGCATTGTCAGCGTATAGTCAAGAGAAAGACCAAAAATGTAATCGTTTAACACAGGAATGTTGTTAGCCAGAAGGAAAAAGAAGAGTTCAGGCATTTACTAAAAATTTATTAGCGAAAAGACAAGAATACGTGTTTACAGCGACAATAGCGATAATGACAAAAAATGAAAAAAAGAAAGCTTCATGGAACAAAAACCTTACTGATGATTAAGGCATAAGTTGTTCGATAAGCCCTCTACCTTGTTCCAATACTAATTAGAAGCGCAAAACGGCATGCTCCACAACAGATCGGAGGGTATCTGTACTGATGCAATGGGTGTGGTGTGTGATGCTTGCCTTCAAGTCGGTTAGATTCTGAGTCCGACCGCTGTAAACAACATTCTTCAGGTACCCCCAAAGTCAGAAATCCCACGGGTTAATTCGGGGGAACGTGGCGGCTACGTTGTTGGAAAATGACGGCCTATGATCGTACCATCACCTAAAATTAGCACTCAGTAGCTGCTTCACAGCAGTAGCAATGTGCTTCTTCCATGAATATTGTGCGATCCGCACACTGACGCTGCTGAAGTGCCGGAAGGACATAGTTACGCAAAAGTGCTTCATACAGCTTGCCAATAACGGTGCAGGTAACGGGAGCCGCAGGTGTGATCTCCTCGAAGAAAATAAACGCTGTCATTATTCCGCACCACACAGTGACCTTTTAAGACTGAAGAGGTAATGGCTGTAGCTGGGACAGATTCTAGGTCGCCCGTATCCTGCAATTGTGCCTATTTACAGAACCTTGCAAATGAAAGTGGGCTTCTCCAGACCATAGAATGTTCCATGGCCATCCGTTGTCCACTTCCATCCGGGCCAGAAATTGACGTGTTTCCAGCTCAGCAGGTACCAACTCCTGCACATGAGTTATCTTGTACGGATAATAGCGCAAGATGTTCCGTAGGACTTTACGCACCGTGCTGTTCGGCATATGCAGTATTCGGCCAATCCCCCGTGCACTGCTGATTCCAGCTCACTGTTAGTCTGTTCTTGTAATGCTGTAGCCACATCTTCCACTGCCGCAGCCGAAACTGGTTTCCTTTCTCTACCCCGTATAACGTCAAATGAACCGGACTCTTCGAATTTAGCAATAATTTTTCTCAGACCATTTGTGGTTATTGGACCCCTGTTTATGGATTTTAATGTCCGAAACTTCCTAATAGCTGTAAGTGCACAGTCATCATTCTTATAAAAAAGCTTCAAGAACAGAGCGCGATCCTTCATAGTCAGAGTCATGATGAAGCATTCTGGCAAAGAGCTAGTGCTTTTTTTTTTAATTTAAACTTTATCAATCAATTATATATATATATAAAACGCAAATTTAAGACATGAAAACTAACCACGATTAAAACATTGAAATTATCAGAATAAAAATAACTAGCTATCTTTAGTGATTTCTTCGACTGCTAATTCTTGGATCGAGGCCAATACAAAATTGTCGCTTTTAATAAATTTCAAAATTTCATTTGAATTGATTGCTAGCATATAAAAATGATTATTGGCATTGTTACTGAAAAATACATGTGAAATGTAAATAATCTATTAGAGTTTTCATTAATAATTTAAAAATACATATATAAATGTTTCTCACCTGTATTCTGTCCCCCGGGGAGCCCGGGTCGGAACTGGAACGCCTTGTTTATATTAATGGCAAATAGTAAATTTGTAATTTAACCCTTTCAGGGGCAAGGAACTTGTATTCGTAAAATGTTGAAATAATTTAATGACACATGATAAGTATTTACAAGAGAATTTATTTTTAAACAAGTAAAAGTATATTTTCGCGTACTTAAAAAAAGTGAAATTTTGATTATAAAGTTCCGGTTCCAATGTGGCAATTAGGGATTAAAATTATGTGATGTCATCACGGCATCACCACCCTTCAAGGGGTTAAATATGCAGATGCCGATAAATTTTATGCATCCCATAACTAGTATTCAATAAAAAAGTTGAAAAAATAATATCTAATTTACTAATATCTCATATTGCGATTTAATATGACATGAGCACAAAATATAAAAAAATGTAATTTAATAATAGCTGTAATTTTCCGAACAAAAGATATTTAGTACATGGAAACATATTATTTCTATTAAAATTTTTTTATTATAATAAAATCTAGCGGAATTTAATTAATTAGCTTATTAAAACTTTTTGAAGAACATGTTTTAGGCAATATTCGAAAGTTTGTGTGCGAATTTATCAATGTCACTATTGTACACTGGACTCCAAAAATTAAGGTACAGGGACCGGATGCTTTCGATTGCTCACGTTTTGTCGAATATCTACCAACATTATTGGAGAATTGTTCTTGAACTTCTAGGATGTAAAGAACATGTTTGATTTTATATTTCTCGGTGAAGATTTATCGGGTGGTACAATTAGGGGGCTAATAATAAATTTAATAATAAAGTAATATTTGCGATCACCTATGTAACAAAAAAGGCTGGAAATGGTTTGTCACTGTGGTAAATGTCTATTTGGGTGCTGTTCAAAGTTTGTATGAATTTGTGTAAGCATAGCACTCATATTCGTGAAGATTTTAACGTTTCTGTGAAAAATTCAAAAGTTTTTTTTTTATAGCATACAGAGTTTTCAACCAAATTTAAGACAACTTTCCGAAAACGTGCCAAAGAATAGTAGCAACAGTATACTGCAATTAAAACATTAATATATTGAAATTTTGATGATATATGGGCATTTTTCTGACATAATTTTTAACTGCGCATGCGCGGAAGATTTCGAAATTTTTATTTCATAATTTGGTAGTCAGTATTTTGGGGCAACGTCTATAAAAAGTCCAGTCAAATGTTGCGAAAACTTAGAAAGATATAGTGAGCTGATTGAAAAGTTGTGGAAAATCCCTCATAATAAAGCTCTTTTTAGGAAGCAACTCACTATATCGACCCTATCTTTGTGAATTTTCGCGATATTTTACTGGACTTTTTATATACGTTGCCCTAAATATCTCACTACCAAATTATATAATAAAAATTTTAAGATCTTCCACGCATGCGCAGTTAAAAATTATTTCATACAAATGCCCATATCTCACCAAATATTCAATATATTCATGTTTTAATTGCAGTATATTGTTGCTACTGTTCTTTGTCAGGTTTTTGGAAAGTTGTGTTCAATTTGGCTGAAAACTCTGTATGCTATAAACAAAAAACTTTTGAATTTTTCACAAAAACGTTAATATCTTCACGAATATGAGTGATATGCTTACACAAATGCATACAAACGTTGAACAGGACCCAAATAGTCGTTTACCACAGTGACAAACCATTTCCAGCCTTTTCTGTTACATAGGTGATCACTAATATTATTTTATTATTAAATTTATTATTAGCCCCCTAATTGTAGCCCCCCCCCCCACCCCGATAAATCTTCACCCAGAAATATAAAATCAAACATGTTCTTTACATCCTAGAAGTTCAAGAACAATTCGCTAATAATGTTGGTAGATATTCGACAAAACGTGTGCAATCGAAAGCATCTAGTCCCTGTACCTTAACTTTTGGAGGCCAGTGTAGTTTCTGAAAATTTAAAGGAAATATGCATTCATTAAAAGGAAGATATGTACGAAAGAAAATGTTTCGAAACCAGTTACTTAAAATTACACCGATTCACCAAATTTGTTCGCTTCAATCTAACTAAATAATTATTTTTAGAAATACCTGAACTTCAAAGGACATACTTACCACAAAATCCGTTTAGAGTCAGAAACATTCGATCTCAAGACGGTATTTTATATCCAATTTAAGCTGTCTGTGAAGGATACTTGATAACATATACATGGTAAGTTTGCATTAGCTTTCAATGTATAAGATGTGAAATTACAGCCCGTAAGGCATGGTGACGTCACGGCGACGTCGTTGTGAAGTCACACTGTGATTTTGTGACCGTCGATGTGACGTCACGTGACGTCGATGTGACGTCATAGTGACTAGAATGCGAGGTCGTTATGGCCGTTTTAGAGGTCGTTTGTGACGTCACATTGTGACCACTCTGTGAAGTCACGGTGTGACAAATTTGTGAAAAGTGTGTCATTTGTGACTATTTTGGCATTAATTTTGTGACTTACCTGTGACGACAGCGACAATGCTTTGACGTCACACTGTGACTAATTTGTGAAATATGTGTCATTTGTGACGAACTTGTCATAAACAATGTAATGATTTCAAATGAAAATCAAATTTCAAATTAATTGCTTAAAAGGGCAAAGGCCAACATAGAGAAAAAGATTCCAAGCCGGGACTCGAATCCGGGCCATCAGTGTAGCGCACTGACATTCTACCGACTAAACCACATGGAACGAGACCCAGCCTGGAAAATTTCTTACTAGTACATGTTGGCAAGGCTACAAGCGCAGCACAAGATGGAATATTTATCGTGAGCCGCCAACATCGGGTAAACACGAAACTTAATTAAATCCAGCATCGATTCAAACTATATAAATACTTGGAAATTTTTCCATAGAGAACCATTCGCCTTGCATACAATATTTCAAATTAAAATCAAATTTCAAATTAATTGCTTAAAATGCAATTTTAATTTGAAATTTGATTTTCATTTGAAATATTGTATGCAAGGTGAATGTTTCTCTCTGGAAAAATTTCCAAGTATTCATATAGTTTGAATCGCTGATGGATTTAATTAAGTTTCGTGTTCGCCCCATGTCGGTGGCTCATGATAAATATTCCATCTTATGCTGCATTTGTAGCCTTGCCAACATGTACTAGTAAGAAATTTTCCAGGCTGGGTCTCGTTCCATGTGGTTTAGTCAGTAGAATGTCAGTGCGCTATACTGATGTCCCGGATTCAAGTACCGTTATGGAATTTTTTTCACTATGTTGGCTTTTGCGCCTTTTAAGCAATCAATTTGAAATTTGATTTCCATTTGAAATATTGTTTGCAAGGCGAATGTTTCTCTCTGGAAAAATTTCCAAGCATTAATACTGTGATGATTTTTGTTATAAACACTGTGATGAATTTTAAAATAAAGTTTTGTTTGAAATATACAATATTATCTTTTTACCGTACTTTTTAGCAATGTATCGCTATTTTGGAGTCCTAATCTTCTAAAATACTTTTAATTTTTACACTGAAAAAAACAATGCTTATCAACTGGCATCCTTTTTTATTAAGTTCTAAGCATGATCTTGAGTTCAAGCTTTATATTAAGAATGTTTTGTGTGTTGTGATTTGTTATTATTTTATTAAATACGAACATGGAGTCTAACGGATATTAATACATTTCCTATTTAAAGAAGAATAAGATAAGCCATATTTATTTAAATTTTTTATTCCCGTGTATATTGTATTCTGTTAATATGAGCTAAATAGATTTGGTATGATTTATAGGAAATGACTGATCTGGGAAATAGAAAAAACAAGTAAGAAAAATCATGCGTTAAGCATAGATTATAAAGCACTTTCCAACGCTTCCTGAATGCTTTAACAAGACATCGTAATTTAAGGAAATAACGTAAATAAGATAACTAAGCAAATATTTTAGAAAACGCATAAAACATTTGAAAAACTGATTTCAGCAGTTACCGTTCATAGCCAAATATGTTTTCCAATTCTTTTGAATAGCCCTGTATTTAATCTGTAGGTTGATATATACTAGTATATAATGTGAAAATTTAGTTTAGCAAGAAAATGCATAACAGGTTGAAATTCTCATTCAAAAATTTATACTAATATATAAAAACATACTTGAATACTTTTGTACAACCCTGTAGTTACCTAGAATCTTTATTACACGCCACTATTTAGTTAAAATTTAATTCAAATTAAAACACTCTTAAAACTACTGAAATCACATTTCCAGAAATTATAATTTATAGACGGCCATATATCCATTTCCTTGCGTGACCCTGCGTATCATTTTATCCATATTCTACAAACATTTCTTAGTAAATTAAATGCAGTTCAACATAAAAATCCATAACTGATCTAAAAAACACCTTTAAGCAATTTGCGCCCATACCCCTTAACTCTTACGTATACTTTTGTGTAGCCTTGTATATGAATTATAGCTTTTATATACACCATATACTATGCATAAATATAGTGGATCATAAAAGCGCATATTATAATTAAAAATGCATTTCCAGCAATTATCGCTAATGAACAGTACAATATCAACTTTTATAAATATCATAAATTATAAATATTTTTTTATAAATATTATAAATATCAAATTTTAAAAAGCATAGTAAAGCAGTTTAATCTATAAACTTGTTATCAGGCATGAAAAACACTTTATTTCAATGCTTAATTGTCATATTTTATTTTTTAATGCGAAGTATCGAACGTGTATCGAAAACGTAGAAAATGAGTTTACAATCGAAGAAAATTTAATAACTGATTCTGAATGTCTACAATTAAATGTTTGATTAAAATCACGAACAGCAAAAACGTGCTTACATACATTTAAAAAAATAAATATACCAATTTGAAAAACACTATATAATTAGTATTTATAATTGTACTATTAAACAACAGCAAAGTACAATAGATGAATTAAATGTATTATTAGATTTAACAATTTCTTAAAAATCTCTACATATGTTACAAGGAATTCCTATTATTTTATAATTTTGTTAAATCTGAAAACATTGATATGAAGATTTAGGATTTTAAATAATAATTTAAAATATTATTAGCAATGAAAAAAAGTCTTTCAAAAGTTTCACTACTATAGTATGTAAAACGGCATTTCCCATTCAGTATAATGTTAATTTCTAATCTGAAAACAATCCCAGATCAGTCTCTTTCTATAGGTATAATATAAAACTATTTAACTCATCTCACCAAATATACAAAACAGGAACAAACAATTTAAATTAAATAAGACTTACTTTTTGAGCTCCATAAATTAATTATTAATATCCGTGTGTATCCGAAAATGGCGACGTCTTTTTCTTCCATTAAAAAAAGCACACGCAAAAGCTTACATTTTAGACTAGTAACTTACCGCATCTGTTAGAACAAAAAGTTCTCTGTTTACCCTGCGGTATCCTGGCAGACGATTTGGGGCAGGTGTGAGTTTATTTCCTTTTATATAAACAGATATGGAACTTATATGTGCAATAATTTTATGAGACTGTCTGTATTTAAATTTTTGTATTTGAAGAATTTTCCAATGTATTTTACCTTTTCTTTTTATCAGTTTTAACACCTCCCCCCTCCCTTTTTCTAAGTAAAGATTGTTTCACACAAATACAAAATATCTTCCTAAAAAATAAAAAGATATAAATAAATATCGAGGATAAAAAAAAATTTCTTTGTCAATCGTCATTCTTTTCATGTTAATTTCCTGTAAAATAAAACAATTCGTAAAATAACTTTTTTTTAGAGTCATATCTCTAAAACACAAATTTGAAATACGAATAATAAATTATATCATGGGTTTTGCATAAATTTTGTATTATTTTTATTTATTCGGAAAATGCTAATTTTATTTTAAAAGTCTGAAAGAAGTAGAATTTTTTTAAAAAATAGTTACTTAAAATAGGTACACTAACAGAAAAAAATATGACTTGAATGCAAATTATAAAGCAAGAAATGTATGTATGACTAAACACTGAAGACTCTTTCTACGTGCTCATTAAAAGCTGCAGACTTAACTATAATAGAAATTTTTTAGTTTGAAGCCACAAAAGTGTTTCGAATACCAGTGGTCGGTAAAAATAAATTAAAAATTTTCCTTCCTGCAAACTAAATATGTAAAGTGTATATATTTAATATTCCTAATTCTAAATATGTTATCCAAATTGCTCCAGCACGTACCATTTTTCCGAGAAACACTTTTATAATAATAAGAATAAGAGAAGGATTTGTTGGTTTTGGGGGCACACAGAGTTAGCAGAATAGCTCGACATAAACATTTATTAACACTAACACGAAGACAAAAATATATACATAGCTTAAGTGCGACTAAGCACTGACATGTTTTTAACAGAACTGCATAATCTCGCTCGCAGAGCGGATTAGTAGAAACGTCACTGTACGCGCATGCGCTGAAAGAAAAGGGTAAGATAAATGGACGTTGTATTCCAACAATTCCCCCTTTACAACGTGCATTTTCTTAACAAAACTATATTCTCCTATTAAGCAAATTACAGAGAAATAATATTAATATAAAAATTACAAATACAAATTATATACTTATATTAAAAAGGATACAGAATAATGCTGAACATTTTTTAAACATTTTGTCCTATCATTTCACAACATTTTTTATGTTTATAAGCATTTAAAGCTTTGGTTAAAATGTCTGCAGGCATATTTTCTGTCTCTAGGTATTTAACCTCTATTTCGCCATTGTCGTAAATTTCACGCACAAAATGATGTCGGATATCGATGTGTTTGGTGCGCGAATGGTAAACCGGATTTCGTACTAATTTTTGAGCAGACTGGTTATCACAAAATATTATAGTAGGCGCAGTCACTGTTTCAGGAGAAAGTTCACTTAAAAACCGTCTGAGATGCAAAATCTCTTTGGCGGCTTCTGACAATGCCATGTACTCCGCCTCTGTTGTGGATAAGGCGACAGTTCGTTGTTTTCTCGATTCCCACGATATGGCTCCACTGGCGTATTTAAAAATGTAGCCAGTGTACGATTTTCTGTCATTCACATCCGACGCCCAATCGGCATCGACAAATGCAATCAAGGATTCAGAATCACGTTTAAAGATCAGTCCTTGATCTTGGGTTCCTTTCAGATATCGCAAAATTCTTTTTGCAGCTATCCAATGAGGTTTACCTGGATTGTTGTTAAATTGACTTAGGAAATTCACAGCGTGAGTTATATCAGGTCTAGTAGAAACTGATAAATACATAAGGGATCCTATTAATTGACGGTAGGGAATATTATTCATTTCAGACTTTTCTTCTTCAGTTTTGGGACACATATCTTTAGTAAGCTTCACGTTATTATCAAAAGGTGTAGATATTGGTTTGGATTCTTGCATATTAAATTTGCTCAGAATATCTTCAATGTATTTCTTTTGTGTAATTTTAATATTGTCCCCGTTTTGCATAAATTCTATGCCCAAACAATAGTGTAAGAGACCTAAATCTTTCATTTTAAATGATTTTGCTAATTCATCTCGAATATATTGATAATCTTCTTTACATTTAGTAAGAATTATGAGATCATCAACATAAACAATGACAATAGCTTCAATGGGAGATTTAGAAAAATACACACATTTATCAGCATTTAGTGATTTAAACTTCATTTGTTTCAATTTTTCATCTAATTTTTTGAACCATTGGCGACCGGATTGTTTTAATCCATAAAGGGATTTTTTTAATAAACAAACTTTGTCATCATTAGATTCATTTTTAAAACTTTCAGGTAATTCCATGTATATTTCTTCAGTTAAATCACCATTTACATAAGCCATAATAAAATCTAATTGATATGCAGTGAACCCATTTTGGATGCCATATGCGATCGCAGTTCTTATTGAACTTAATCTAGCTACAGGAGAAAAATTTTCGTCAAAATCGATACCAGGTTTTTGTGTACAACCTTTTGCTACCAATCTCGCTTTAAATTTCTCGATTGACCCATCTGGCTTATATTTTGTTTTTAAAACCCACTTAGATCCTATAATTTTCTTATGTTTTGGCCTATCTACTATTTGCCATGCATTTTCTTGCATTAATGAATTAAATTCTATATTTATCGCATTTATCCATTCGTTTTTATACGGACTATTTAGAGCTTCAAATAATTCAGGACAAGAGTCAAAAGAATTATTTACTGCAGTTTGAGATTTTTCTTCTTTCGGAATAATAATTGTTTGATATTCCTTTCGAGGTCTCCCTTTTCTACCTGTTTTTATTTTTCTTGGCCTCCCGCGCGTTCTGAAAGAAGGGGGGTCGGAAATTTCATCAGATTGCGAATCAATTTCTCTTTCACTGTCGCCACTAGAATTGTCTGGTTCCGTTTTCATGACTGAAAATATTTCTGATTGTTGTGTAATTGTATTTGCGCTCGTATTTTCATTATTTTGAGAGAAAGGAAAAATTAATTTTATTTCGGTGTTACAGGAGGGATCATTTTCAAATTCGTTGATAAATCGAACATCACGGCTTATAACAATTTTTCTAGATTTCTTGTTCCAAAGCCTATATGCTTTTGATTCATTAGAATAACCTACAAAGATATGTTCTTCTGATCTAGGATCAAATTTTCCTTTATTTTGCCTTTTATTAAGTACGAAACATTTTTGCCCAAATATTTTGAAGTATGATAAAGTTGGCTTGATGCCAAAGAATACTTCATATGGAGTTTTATTTTCGCTTAAACGTCGTGTCGGGCAGCGATTGCGTATGTAAGCAGCACAATTTATAGCTTCGGCCCAAAAAGATTGTGGAAGATTACTTTGTAATAGTAAACACCTTGCCATTTCAGTTAACGTTCTATTCGATCTTTCAGGGGTGCCATTTTGCTGAGGGGTTAAAGGGGAAGAAAATTCTCGTTTTATACCGCATTCTTCGATATATTTATCAAATTCTTCGCCGCAATATTCTAAGCCATTATCTGTACGAAGAAATTTTATTTTCTTTCCTAGTCGGTTTTCGACTGCTGCTTTGTATTTAACAAATGCATTCTTAACCTCATCCTTGGTTTTAAGAAAACTAACTTCAATATAACGTGATTTATCATCAATAAAAGTAACAAAATATCGCGATCCTCCATGGGAAGGGACTCTCATGGGCCCACATAAATCTGAATGGATCCGAAACAATAAATCATTACTTTCAAAATTTGATTGTGTAGGAAAAGGGCGGACAGTTTGTTTACCTTGAATACATACTTTACAATCTTTAAGAGACTCATCATCATTAAAATTTAAATTTCTAACCATATTATTAGATTTAAGTTTCTTTAAATCAGACTCATTTAAATGTCCTAACTTTAAATGCCATTTTACAAAATCACTTACCTGTGCTATTGCAGCTCTTTCGGGGATTGGATGTACATAATATAAATCACCTTGACGAACAGCTTGTACTAGTATAGAACCATTAGGCTCAATTATTTTAGCATATCGTTCTTTAAAAAGCACAGAACGATTATTAGCCGTTGCTTTTGACGTTGAAATCAAATTACATTTTAACTCGGGTACACACAGAACGTTCTTAAGTGTGAGATTAGTAGTCCCACTACCGTTAGGCACTGTAATAAGAACTGTTCCTATTCCTGTGATTTTTGCTGTTTTATCAACCGCAAGCTGTATTGTAGAATTATCACGAGGATGAAATTCTGTAAATAAATTTTTATCTTTGCACATATGAGATGTACAACCACTGTCTAAACACCATGCAGTAGATTCATGATATACGTCGTTAAATGCCATACTAACCGGTTCTTCATAACTAATCATTGAACCTTGATTTCCTTTATTTAAAGATGCAAGCTTTCTGTCAGCTATTTTCTTTCTACATTCGTTAGCTTTATGCCCGATTTTGGAGCAATAATTGCACTTGAAATTACGATAATTTCTCTCTGCAGGAAAATTTTTATTCGTATTAGTCTTCCATTTTTCATTTTTCTTCTGTTCTTGATTATTTCTCTTGTTTTCTATATAATAGGCATTTTGAGAATCATGAGTCGTTTTTCCTTTTCTAGCTTCCCATTCTTCTAGCATCTTAATTTTCAAAGAATCGGGTTTAGGTAATTCATCTCTCGATTCTATAGCGCATCTAAAATTTTCGAAATTCTCAGGAACACTGTAGAGTAGAAGAATTGATAACAAATCATCCGCAATTTCTATTTCCATTTCTTTTAATTTATCAACAATCTCAAAAAAGATATTTAAATGTTCAGACATCGTTTCACTGAAACTCATCTTTCGAAACAGAAGCTGTTTTAGCAGCGTTGCTTTCTTTGCGGGGCCTCTTGATTCATAAACGTCTTTCAATTTATTCCATACAGAATTTGAAGTCGCACAATGCTTGATGTGGCACAATTCACTAGGATTTATGGCCAGAATTATATCAGCACGGGCTTTTTGATCAGCCTGGAGCCATTTCTTTTCATCAGCGCTACCTTCGGCCGGTTTCTCTTCTTTGCCGATTACATAATCCCAATGATAATTTTTTATTAATACTGCTTCAATTTGAAGTTTCCAGCTATCAAAGTTATCTTTGCCGAGCTTTTCAATTGTCGTAACATGTGGCATGATTAAATAAAATATCTCGCAGCCACAAATCAAAACAGTTAATGATAGAACGTAGAAGAGTTCTTAGTTTCGGTTTAGGCTTAAGACTTTATGATTCGAAAGTTCGATTTAAAAAAATATTTCTGCTATTTATAGCGCAGTGAGTAGCGTCTCTGGTACCCATAACCTATGTTGGTTTTGGGGGCACACAGAGTTAGCAGAATAGCTCGACATAAACCTTTATTAACACTAACACGAAAACAAAAATATATACATAGCTTAAGTGCGACTAAGCACTGACATGTTTTTAACAGAACTGCATAATCTCGCTCGCAGAGCGGATTTGTAGAAACGTCACTGTACGCGCATGCGCTGAAAGAAAAGGGTAAGATAAATGGACGTTGTATTCCAACAGGATTATTATATTAAATTGCAATACTAGATAAAATTGAAATCAGGAAAAAAGTATACTTTCACACTCTTAGATATCAAATTGATAAAATATAGCAAGGGAATCTAGTTTGTTGATACTTGTACCGTGCATTTTCCTTTATATGCCTCCCCCCCCCCCACCATCTTTTCGTGTCTGAATTTACTACTTGCTACCCACTGATATATTTTCATTCCTTATGCCGCTGTAACGCGGGCCTTTTTAAAACATTTCTCTTCATTTTCAAAGATTTTTGAAGTTCATATTTTTCTCACACTGTGACTTACAATATGGGTTACAATTTTTTACAATTTATTACAATTTTTTTTGTGAGTGTGTCGTGACCTACGTTACATGCAGTGACATAACAATTCTTTTTTATTGCCAGAAAAATAAAATTTTACAGTAACAACATGTTTTGAAGATTTTTTGTAATTTTTCAAAGTTTTCTAAGAAGTTCACATCTCATTCACAATGTGACATCACTGAGTGGTGGCATTTCGGTCACAGATGTGACGTGACCACAGTGACTCACAGTGACGTCACAACGACGTCACTGTGACCATGCATGCTATGAGGGAGCTACCAAAAAAAAAAAAAATAAAAAAAAAAATAAAGGAAATTGCCATTTGATTAGAAATTATGTACTCTTTAAATATATTTTACTAAAAAGGGTCGTGTTCGTACTAAAAGTGTACCAAACACTGAAAGTTTCAATATGAAAACATAATTTTGATATCATATTGTCTTTTTTGATAAGCAGTCGTTTGGTATCCAAAGCTGAAACTACCGGAAAAGCCAACTTTGATATCAACATTGGGTGTTCGTAATGGAACTTTCATAGCCTGGTGCATATTATGAAGATGATCCTCTAAGCCTATTTTTTACGTATAACTGGAAGAAGATACAATTTCAAATCGAATGCCTATTTCGTTTTATTTATTTATTTATTTATTTATTTATTTATTTTTTACTTTCTACAAGGTAGTAGAAAGATACTATTACAAGATCAAAAGAAGTAACTGGTTTGAAATCATTGCATGCCTAAAGCAGAATCTTCAAGAAATTGCAGATTTCAATTAATCGTTTCTATGGGTTTTCTACAGCATCTTAATCAAATTCATACTTGTAGCTTTAAAAAGAAATTTTTCATCATCTAAGTTATTGTTATAGAAAATTACATTCTTTATTCAATTACTAGGTAAATCAATAAATCAATAATATAATTTTTGTACTATCCATGTTGTGTTTTAAAATAAAGAAATTTAGCTTTAATCTCTTCAGCTCCGTGAACTGATATTGCCGTTCACTAAGCTGTAGATTTCACTGCAATAGAAACATTTAAATTAATATTAACATTAAATTATAGTAATTTCTTTAGAGGATTTATTACTATGCGTAATTAGATTATCTATATAATGTAGGAAAAATTATCTTTTTTTAGCATTTTTAAAAAATCACAGAGAAAACAACATTACAATTTTGACCTTTTGCTTGGCGATCAAAGGGTTAAGGATATATAAAATTCTTTGTAATAAAAATATTATTAAAATTGTTCGTTTATCCTCTTTCAATGTCTCAGAATTTTTAAAAAAAGTACGTTTTAACAAAGATATACAAGAAAGAAAAATAATAGTTTTATTTCGAAATCAGATGCTTTAAATTACACAGATCTTCTTGGACTCGTTGAATCCCCTTATTTCACAACCAAATGGAAGATCTTTAGCTATCTTCAAGCAGTATCTGGCCTTCAAATAAGGTATTTTCGCGCAAAATCCTTTTGAAGTAGGGAAAATGCAATCAGACGGAGAAGGTGGTACTTTATATCCTATTTCCGCTATCTGAGAAGTGCACTTTGAAAACATACGGGAAATATATTTCCATTAGCTTACATTGTACAACATTTAAACATATATTTCTGTTGCAAGATTAAACAAAAATGCAGTTTTAATGGTAATGAATTATAAAATAAACAGAAATCCTATTATAAAACTGAGTCCTTACAATATGTACAGTTAAAAATTGTTAATGTAAATATATATGTAATATAGTATATACTACTATGATCAAAAAGTAGCCGAAATAACGGGATAAAATAAAAGTTGTCAATTTATTGGTAAAATTGTAGTGCATCTTCTTCAAAGTAATCTCTTCCGACTGCAAAGCACTTCTGCCAACGCAAATCATCAAAACGTGCCTTATAGTCGTTTTTGTGAAACCCATTCAGAGTTCGTAGAGATTTTTTTTTTATCGAATTATTGGTTCAAAAAAAAAAAAAAAATCAAACATGAAAATAAGAAAAGTCACACGGTGCCATATCAGATAAAAAAGAAAAGTGGTGCCATATTTATTGAAAGTTCGGTTAAGAACTGACGAATGATAATTTCAATGTGAGAAGGCACATTATCTTGGTGCAAAACCTTGAGTTTTCTCGCCACATTTCAGTCCACAATGCTTTATAAAAACGGCACAAAACACTCAAATAGTATTTTTTTGGCTGCCTGGCCAGTTGGTAAGAATTCACAATGCACAACATGACGACAATCAAAGAAAACACCCAACATTACCTTGATTTTTCAGCGACTTTGACGGTAATTTCTGTCTTACTTCACCTTTCAAGCGCCATTGACTTGATTTGTGGGCTGTTTGTACGTGGTACGATCCAAAAATTCGGGGGCTGCGGCCATTCCTGACGGCGAAAGCAAGTACCTAAAGTTAACCTGCTTGAAATGGAATCTTCCAATCCTCTGTTATCTGCCCAGATTGGTTTAGTTCATGTCATGTGACCGAGCTGCACGCGCAGCTGTTACCTTCCGAAGTTAGTTGCCTTTGCTCCGCAACGTAAAAAAGATGGCTTTTCTTGAACAGCGCTGCAACATTAAATTCTGTCAACGCTTAGGTAAAACACCAATGAAGACTTTGGTTGGTTGGTTGTATGGGTTTTTATGTCGCAAAATCCCTTTGGGGACATGCTGCGCCAAACGAAGACGCTGGAAATGCTAAGAAAGTTGTACGGCGAAAAAAGCAAGGGTTGATCGGTGCAAAGGGAAAGTAATGATGGTGGTATTTTTTGATTCTCAAGGAATTGCGCACTCAGAATTTATTCCTGAAGGCCTAACAGTTAAAACAAGGAGCATTATCTATGGACTTTACGTCGTTTGATGGAGTACATTCGTCGTAAATGGCATCAGTTCTGGATGAGTTGCGACTGCTACAATCTGCATGACAACGCACTAGCATATCGATCCCAATTGGTTAAGAGTTCCTCGCCAAAACTCGCAATTATGTACTTCCACATCCCCCTTATTCACCGAACTTAGCCCCGTGTGCCTTTTACCTGTTTCCATCAATTAAAAAAAAACATTTACAGGGTCGCCGTTTTGTGTCATCAGATGAGGTGAAAGCAGCATCGCAGGGGGCCTTACGGGAAGTTGCGAAAAATGGCTTCCAGCAGTGCTTCCAGAAGTTATACGAACGCTGGCAGAAGTGTATTGTCGCCCAAGGTGACAACTTTGAAGGTGGATGTGCTTCGGTGCTGTGGACTATTGAGGGTAAGGTTTTTTACACCTTGTCCCTGAACTTTTGGATCATGTCTCGAATATTAAAAGAAAATATACAAGTTTCATCATTGATAATAATGCGTTTTAGAAAGAAATTGACTTGAGAAAGCATCTTTCGGTCCCTTGAGCAAGTTGGTTTTTTAAAAACAAGTTCGAAGTTCATGGAATAACCCAAGAAGCGACGCGACGCAACCCGAAATTAAAACTGGCTTTATAGGAACAAAATGATATAAGAACTTGTTCAATAATGTCTCTTATTGTCAAAAGACGATCACCAATAACCAATCTCTGACCCTATCGATCTCTTGATCAGTAATTGAAGTGAACGGTCCACAAGATGCATCATCTACAGATTCTCTACAATCTTTAAAATTTTTATACGTCAAATACGGTTGTTTTTGATAAACAGTCGACTTTAAAAGCTTTTTGGAACATTTTTAATCATTTTGTAGCAGAAATGTTATTCAAAAGCAAAATTTGATCATGTTCTTTGGTCAACAACATTCGCCATTTCGGAAAATGAATAGAATGAAAATTCTTATCCCATTAAAAATAAATTTATTTTCAGATAATAAAATGTAATAAATTCCGGACTATATCCAGATGTTTATAGAAGTCGTAAAAATGTTTGAAAAAAGTTTGCAGACGATACCTACTACATTTGTATTTTAAATGAAGCATTCCGGATTATCTTTTATCGCAGTAGTATATTGTTGTCTAATTATTTATTCTTTTTCTTTTTAACTTCAGAAAAAAAGAATGCACACTTCAAGAGTAAAACAAGTGTTTGTAACAGAAACCTTTTTATTATAAAAATTGTCTTTATCTTTTCTCATTTTCTGAGAATTTTCAGGAAATGTATTTTGATATAAATTAAGATATATATAAGAAAGAAAATAAAAGTTTTATTTTGTTAGTATTTTCATTTTACATTGTTAGATTTAAACGTACATTTGTATTACAAGAAAAAAAAACTAGTCGGATGTGCTAATCCCAAAACTCTCTTATATTTGATGCATGTTAATACTTCAAAAATTCACCATCATAGTGCCAAAATTAAATGAAAATTTATGTTCATCATGAGGTTCCAAGTATGTATTTTTGAGAAAGTGTAACATAAAGTAAAGTTTGATTAAATTCCGGGTTATTGAGATAGAACTATCGCGAAAGTCGTACAAAATGCAGCCTAGCGGCACCACCTGTTGGGCTTTTTACACCAAAACATAATAAGCAGCAAATTATATCAAGGTATAACTGAATCTGAAGTTTCATGTAAATCTGCACATTAGTTCCTGAGATAGCAACTGCGGAAATCATGAATACAACATCATAGCAGCGCAATCTATTAGGCGGTTTTTGCCAGAAAGTAAACTGTACCAATTTATATCAGAGACTAAGTTAATCTGAAAGTTTGTGAAAATCCGTGCATTAGTTCTTGAGATGGAACTATTACGGAAATCCTGAAAAATGCAGCATAGCAGCGCCACCTGTTATACGATTTACACAAAAACTAATTCGTATCAATTTATATTAGGGACTAAATGAATCCAAAGTTTCATTAAATTCCGCGCATTAGTTCTTGCGATAGAGCGCCCTCAAAATTTGTGTCACATACAGACAGACTCACATAATAGCATTTTGTTAAAACATGCCTTTCAGTATCTTTGACGCCTACAACGTGTAAAATTCGTCGAAAATCTGAATCCTAAAATTTTCACGAATCCAATACATTCTTCTTATAAAGATAGAAGAAAGTAAAAAGGAAAAAAATGTAACTGTGTTGGAAATAGTTACAATGCCTAAAACAGATGCTACAAGAAACGTCAACATTGCACTTTTTAATTATTTATATTAGTTTTAATTTCATTTGAATTTAATTTAAGTTTACATTTCGAAATGAAATTTTTGCACCCTCACAATCGTTTTCTATTTGAAAAAAGAAATCTATTTTTAAATTACATTTTTTGAAATTTTCCGCGATTTTCAGGTATTAATTTACAGGCTAAAGCGTTATATAAGTATTTGAAATCCTTATAATGGTTAAATTCGTTTTTTCTTTCTGTTTCAATTTGTGAGAATAGTGGCAAATATACTTAAAAACAAGTGATTATGTGTAAGAAAGAAAAATAAAGTTTTATTTTAAATTGCTCGTTCTCTTGGATTCAGTGAATTCTCTTATTTCACTGTCGAATGAATTATCTTCCGCAATTTTCAGCTTTACCGAGATATTGAAAGAGCTATTTCTCACAAAATCCTTTTGTAATCGGAAAAATGCATTGAGAAAATGCTACTTTAGATCTTATTTAAGATCTTTGAGAAGTGTACTTTCAGAACATACGGTATATATATTTGCATTATCATACTGTATTAGATTTGAACCTACATTTGTGTTTCAATAGATAAAGTAATGTGGATTGTGGAATCATACTGAAATTCGTTACTTTGTTTAAACGATTAATAAAAAATTGTATTTTTGCATTAATACTTTTTTTTAAAACGGCGTCTAATGTGTCACATCCCAATTTAATTTGTAAATAAAAAGTAAGTTGTTGTATTTTCCAAAATCGTTTTTGTTTCTTTCAGCAAATCAGAATTTTAATTAAATTACGTTAGTTGAATATTTTGTGCTAATTCCATATTAAATTGTAGCGTACTAATTTTCAATTTTTCAACTGAAGACTTGTATCGAGTTATTTTTATCAAACGCAAGTAAAAATTTGGTAAACATGATGTTTCATAAAAATTAAAAAAATTCTCAAATACTTGAAATTAATTTACAAATTATGAAAATTAGTTATGAAAATGATGATTAAAGTTATGAAATTTCGTTTAAAAAAATAAAACAAAAACATTATTTCATTCTTCCTGTCTATGTAAATTAGTTTTAATTCTCCGAGCGTCTTGAGAACTTTCCTGCATTTTCATAAAAATGCTTATAAAAATAATCTTAATATAAATTTTCATTCCCTGTTTGTTTCTAAAATACGATTTATACCCCTTTATTTAATATTATATTTTAAAATACAATTCTGTTTAAAATATTTTTTTCTACACAGATTTAAGTTGTTTTTGGGAAACGGAAAAATACGTGCAAACCGCTCAGATAGTGGCCTATAAAGAAAAAATGCAGAAAGTATCATTTGTTATTTGATTGCTATGTCCCTGGTACATTTTCTTCAGTATTCCATGATTTCATTAAAATTATATGTAATATATGTTTTGAAGGTTTTTTTAGGTAACTTGTAACAACAAAAATAATTTTAGTTCTTTTTATTTTTAATAATTTCCCCTTACTCCGATATTAAATTTATCCCTTATTCCAATCTGAGTCCAGTCATGTGGTTTGTTTCATACACGTAGTAAACTAACATTAAATAAATTGAGATACAAACTTGTTATTAAAACCGTAAAGCACAAAAATAAGAAATATTAAAGTCCTTTAGAAGGAACTCTGTCTTTCTTCATGAGGAGGTTCAAAGAATACATGCTACGAGTTAGAAAGTAGGAACAAGATCAAAAATAAGAAATATTCAAGTCCTTTCGAAAGAACTCTGTCTTCCTTCGTGAGGAGGCACAAGGAATACATGCTACCAGTTAGAAGGCAGGAACAAGATCAAAAATAAGAAATATTCAAGTCCTTTTGAAAGAACTCTGTCTTTCTTCATGAGGAGGCGAAATGAATACATGCTACCAGTTCGAAGGCAGGAACAAGATAAAAAAAAAAAGAAATATTCAAGTCACTTTGAAAGAACTCTGTCTCTCTTCATGAGGAGGCGCAAGGAATACATACTACCAGTTAGAAGGCAGGAACAAGATCAAAAATAAGAAATATTCAAGTCCTTTCGAAAGAACGCTGTCTTTCTTCATGGGGAGGCTCAAGGAATACATGCTACCAGTTAGAAGGCAGGAACAAGATCAAAAATAAGAAATATTCAAGTCCTTTTGAAAGAACTCTGTCTTTCTTCATGAGGAGGCTCAAGGAATACATGCTACCAGTTAGAAGGCAGGAACAAGATCAAAAATAAGAAATATTCAAGTCCTTTCGAAAGAACGCTGTCTTTCTTCATGGGGAGGCTCAAGGAATACATGCTACCAGTTAGAAGGCAGGAACAAGATCAAAAATAAGAAATATTGAAGTCCTTTTGAAAGAACTCTGTCTTTCTTCATGAGGAGGCTCAAGGAATACATGCTACCAGTTAGAAGGCAGGAACAAGATCAAAAATAAGAAATATTCAAGTTCTTTCGAATGAACTCGGTCTTTCTTCATGAGGAGGCGCAAGGGATACGTGCTAACAATTTAAAGGCAGGAACAAGATAAAAAGGAAATACAAGGTACCAATATCAATCAATCTGTCTATCTCTCTCTATATAAAACCTGTCGGTAAAGAAGAAATGGGTTTATCTGAACGAAATATTTTTAACACTTTCCAATGTAGTTTAAAACTGTTTTATGCATTCGGATTGCCTGCCGTCTGTCTGGTAGTCTGTCCGTGCTCAAACTGAGGTAAATATACTCGGATTACCATGTAAATGCTATATGTTTTTGAGTTTTATCTACCGATGTTGATAGAAATCAAATGTATAGTTCAATTGCAGGAACAGTCACAAGTATTCCGTTACATTACGGCCAATGGGAAAAAATCGTTTCAAAAGATTTTTAATGATGTTACATCTTTTCAAACATAATAAAATTGATATGCATTTATGAAGTGCACTAAAATATGCATTCTGTAGAATATGCGGTGCAAAGAATAGTTATTATTCACTTGCATGGCCACACAAAAGAATTCCGTTACATAATGATATAGGGTTGGAGGGAATTGTTTGTGTCGCATTTTAATTATGTTAAACTATTTCATATATAATGAAATTGATATACGTCGCTGAAGATTACTATAACTTATTGATATAAGTTATTATACATGAATGTATAATACGAAGTGCATAGCATTTACAGGGACACACAAAAGATTTCAGATGCTATATTGTATTCGAAGTACTGTACATTTGCGATGATTTCTGGAAAAGCGTCTTTAATTATGATATGCGCTTTTATGTTTCACTATATTAATGCATATTGTATGATGTGTATAAATGATATAATTCATATACAGTGCTATACAAAAGAATTCGTTAATGGGTATGAGTGCGAATTTCTTAAAAATTTTTTAATTAAATTATATGCAATTTTAAGATGAACTATATTTAGTGCAGTGAGAGTTGTTTATAGATATAAATAAAATCATATACAGAGCCACGCAAAGAACTGGTTATAGAACCTATTTATGATAATTTATGGAAGTGTGATTTCTGTACTTTTAAACTTGCTTTTGCCTAAATTAAATTTTAGCTTAATTTGTGGCGTATATAAAATATGTAGAGTTGTACTGCAGAATTCAGATGGTAATTGCTGAAATGGGGTTTTCAAATATGTTATACGTTTTTTAAAGTACTAGGGGGCTCGGCCCCCTACGAGATACGCTCGCCAACACCCGTCCAAACACCGCAGACTCTAAATGCACGCTAATTTGATCGGCTTTAAAAAGATTTCGAAAGATTGAATTATAATTTAAAAAACAGTGGCGATCTCCCTATAAACGAATTTCTATTCATTTCTCTTTGATTGGGGAATTTTTACGCCAAATCCGTTGCGGTACTACTTGATTATCCCGTCGACCACTTTCGCCAAATTATATAAATCGCCAAACCACTCGCCAAATTATACAAATTGACATAATTTTTATTTTAAATAACCAAAGAACAAATAAATTCGTACAACAATAATAAAAATACATTTAAAACGTCGAAATAAAAATAACTTGATGACGTAGACACGTGTGATAACATTTCAAAATAAGCTAATATAAAAGGAATTAAGTAAGCAGAGTCCTTGTCTCCTGGTATTTTTTAACAAAGTGAAAAGAAAGTTCTTTTAAATGAGACATTTTAAATTAATCGTTTTTAATCTGACATAATTTTTACCAAGCTATTCTTTATCTTTTAAATATTCACGTGAAACTACTTTTGTTGGAAATGAAATATTATTTGCGCTTTCCTAACAAAAATAGTTGAAAAGATCCTCTCAAAATATTAAATAAATGTCTAGCGCAATTTCTAAATTTAAACTTTTTTGCAATATTATTTTGTATTCATTTTATGTAATAACTATAATGTGACGTAAATATGACGTAATTTCTCCTAAGACTTCTAACTCATGTTATTGAATTTATTATTTTACAATATCCTTTCTCTTTTAAAATTCATGTGTATACTTTTTATGACGTAATTTTTAATAAATTTCTGCTTTTTATACTAATTTAATTCTAATTTGAAAGTTTTTTTCCTGTTTATAATAGTCACGTGTAAATAAATTTTTAATTTGAAGCAAACATTATTGCTTGCGCTTTTTATACAGTTGGCAACAGTTTAAATTAGTACAATTTTCTAAAATCTGTAAAAAATATCTCTAGAAATGCTGAACATTTGAATTTAAAATAGAAATAAAACCTGAAAAAATGAGTCAAAATAAAAAACATTAATGCAATCTGCACTCCGGCAAATTCTAACGCATAAAATGATCTAAAAATGATTACACTGCCATGTATAGTTTTTGCTCCTATAAAACTTTTTTAGTGGAACGATTTTGTCCAATTTTAGCATTAAATATCTCTTAAAATAATTCTTCGATTTGAAAACTGTCTGCATTAGCGTGTTTATCAAACATTTCTGTATAAAACCACCGATTTTCATATTTTTGTATGCATTATTTTTCTTAATATTAACGAAGAAAGACCTCCGGTCACAAAAAATTCAAAACCGGCGGCGGCGGCAGCGGCGGCGGTGACAGCGGTAGTTACTTTTTTTTTAGAATAGAGAGGTTTATTTAGGTATTTTATTTAGCTTATTAAACAATTTCCATAAAGTATTATGTAAATGTTAAGAAATGTTTTGTAATATATATTTGACGCATGATTTTTTGTTGTTGTTAAAAATACAAAATTATATTTATACAGAATGGGATGAAATGTATCTTATTTAGTACACATTTTTTAATTTTTCTTTTTGAGAAAAAAGGAAATGTGTACAATATATGAAAAAAATACAATTGAAAATATCTAGTTTCACAAAATTAAAAATAAAAATAAATAGGCTATTCTTGAAGTTTTTGAGTTACATTCTATACCTGGAATATCAGAAAGTACACTGCTCAAAACAATTAAAGGATATTTGAAGTTTTATATAAAATAAAGATATAAACGAAATTTTTTTTGCCGAAAATAGAAGAAGAGAATCACAAATGCAAATTTTTCTGGTTTTCAAACTGTGGAGTATGCAAATTTTGAGTTCGACGTCAAAAAAGTCACTTCAGCGGCAGCGAATGAAATTTGACTTTCAACTGGATAAAAGAGAATGAAGACAAGGATGATCGGCATTCAGTGATTGCTTTGTTTCGATGAGTACGATATCTCAGCGAAGTCATTTGACAGATTCAGAAGCTTTGAGAATTGTTGGTAGGTTAGAAGGGGGCCAAACTCAAGCCGAAGTAGCGCAAGCCATTGGAGTATCACAAAGTGTCATTTCCAGGATCTGGAACCGTTTTTTGGAGAGTGGATGTGCAGGCCGAAGACCAGGGCAAGGTCGTAGACGGACAACAACGCCAAATGAAGATCGGTATTTAGCGTTAACAGCTCGGAGACACCGAACCATGAACGCTACCCTTCTCCAACAACACCTTCGCTCGGCTACAGGCACCACGATTTCAACTCAGACTGTCCGAAACCGGCTCCATGCTGTAGGTCTGTATTCTCGCCGACCGATGGTATGTGTTAGATTAACATCAAGGCATCGTCGCGACCGCAGGGAGTGGGCAACCGAGCATTTCAACTGGAGGAGAAATGAATGGAGCAATATTCTGTTTTCTGACGAGTCCCGTTTTTCTGTGCATCCGGATAATAGGCGTATTTTCATCTGGAGGGACCGTGGCAGTAGGAATAATCCTGCGTTCGTGCACGAAAGTGTCAGATTTGGCGGTGGAGGAGTGTTGGTGTATGGTGGCATCTCCATTGACGGGCGCACTGACCTCTACATCATTCGAGATGGAGCTCTGACTGGTCGCCGATATAGAGATGAGATCCTAAGACCTATTGTAGTCCCTTACGCTATAGCAATCGGAGATAACTTCATTTTAATGGACGATAACTGCAGGCCACATCGTGCAAACCTGGTGGAGGATTTCCTTTTCGAGGAAGGAATCGTTCGAATGGAATGGTCAGCGTGTTCTCCAGACATGAATCCAATCGAGCACGTTTGGGACGCTCTAGGAAGACGAGTTTCTGGCCGTCAACAACCCCCACAAACTCTCCAATAACTGGAAAGAGCTCTTCTGGAAGAGTGAGGCAGAATACCCCAACTCGTCGTTAATAGCCTCATTGAGTCCATGCCTCAAAGGTGTTCAACGTTGCTGGCCGCTCGTGAAAACCATACCCCCTACTGAAAATGATTGAAGAAAACACCTTTTCTTATTCTTTTTTTCACATATGCACAAATTGTGTTTTTTTCCTTTAGTACACAAATGCGCAATAAAATGCATTTTTTTCTGCCAAACATGTGTAATTTATTCTCATATAACCTACTGTGTCTGTCGACCATGTATCAATCAGCTAAACAGTTTACCAGATACAAAATCCACCTAAAACTGCAATATCCTTTAATTGTTTTGAGCAGTGTATTATAGCTGAAGGGAAAATGAATCTTCAAGTACGATAAAAACTTAGAGTAAAAAATTTTATGTTTTAAGAAATTAAATTTGACAAAAATGCCCTCATTAATGTAAGCACCGGTCGAATTGTGTATTTATTCTTTGTAAGGTATTACGTAATTTTATTTTTCTGTCAGCATAAATAATTGTCCTACTATAGATATATGAGAAATATTTGTATAATCCATTTCCCAATTAATGATACTTTCGAAGAAATACTTTGAATAACACGTAAAATAAAGAAAATAGATAAAATATCTATTTTTAAAACTAGTGTATATACTTTTAATTATTTTGTTTAATGTTTTAGAGAATTCTGTTATGAAGCATTTTATTTGATTACCATATGAATGATCTTATAATATCTTTACAAATGTCGTGGCTTTAGAATATGTCTTTCAAATAAAACCCATCTGAAGTAGAGAAACTATCATCAAAAGGCGGTACTTCATATACAACATCAACATTTTGAGAAATTCAGACGTATGGAAAATATATCTGAACTACCTTTTACTGCATTTCATTTGAATAAGCATTTATATTATAAAGTAAAGTAATTTGGCACTGCACTTAAAGTTGTTAATCTAGTCTATTTTCAATAAGTAACACTCTTTAAGTGTTAACTTCATTTCTCTTAAGTGTTTCTTATTCATCATACTTAAAAGTACAACATAAAGCATATAAAAATGAAAAAAAAATAAGCTATTGTTATGAAGATAATAGGGGCATATCGTGTCTAATTTAAATTATGAAAATACTAAACTAAAATTAATTCAAAAAATGCATTTAATTATCTACGAATTTACCATGTGATTTAAAAATGTATACGAATGTTGCATAAAAAGACAAAACTAGCCTTAAAAATGCGATTTAATTTCAGTTGGTACCACGGCTTTTGAACACATCGCTCCATAGAATCGTTAGAGAACTAAATCAAATTTCACTATATAAAACAATGAATTTATGATTAATTCGCTCGTACTTCTCAAATCACATCCAGTATTTACCTGTTGTGAGCAATACCTGTACACTGTAAAAAAAATCCGACCAGTTTTCTGTAGAAATCGGAAAAATAGTTGCCCTTATCGTACCGGAAACATTTCCGACCCAACTCGGAATAAAATCCGTAAAATCGGAATAAAATGAGTAAAATAACGTTTTATTGACTATTTCCCTTTTTTACGGATTTTATTCCGAGCTGTGTGGGAAAATTTTCCGGTGCGATAAGGGCAACTATTTTTCCGATTCCTAGAGGAAAACTGGTCGGATTTTTTTTACAGTGTATTGTGGAATATAGTTAGATATATAAACATATTACTGTACTGTGTACACTATCAATGGCGATGGAATAATACTTACATTTTTATAAAACATTAGCAAAAACATTATTCATATTTTCTTTGGTGAAACTTAGGATGAATTGATATTGAGGAGAAAAAAATCCCATTTTTAGGTGCGTTCGGAGTTATATAAATACGTAGCTCCTCTAGTCGTCGTCTGGTCCATCCGTCTATCTGTCAGTCTTTGTATGTCCGCATATAACAACGCAAAAACTACTCAGCCGAATGGTTTGAAATTTTAAATATATATTCATAGCAAAATATTGTTGAGTTATTTCAAATTTTATGAAAATCGGATGAATAGTTCAATTATAGGGACAATCAAAAGTACTCCGATACATTACGTACAATTGAGAAAAATAGTTTCAAGTGAATTTTAATGATGTTACACCTTTTCGAACCTAATGATATTGATATGCATTTATGAAGTGCAATAAAGTCTGCATTTTATAGCATATGAGGTGCAAATAATTGTCTGAGCGAAGCGAAGGCTAATACGCAGCGAAATATTACTGTCCGGACACATTACAGCTACGATGGATATTAACGCCATGTCCTACTAAAAAAACAGTTTAATAAAAACCTTTCGTCAAGCATAACTCAAAAAATATTTGTCGGATTTCGTTTTTGATTGTACCAGAAGGTACCTATGAGGGTCGCCTACCGAATGCACCTACTATGAAAAATAAGTTCCAAACCGTTTAAAAATTATATTAAAAAAACTGATAAAAAAGCATAATTTATCTGCATACGTCACAAAAATTTGGTGTGCGTCACTTTCACCGGTTGATGTTTTCGTAGACAACTGGTTTGAACACATGGAGCAAATAAAAAAAAAAATACGCACGCAGTAATATTGAATAGGTCAGTTTCAACCACGTGAACACAAATCTTGCAACAACCCGTGGCAACCAGATTTGGTGGGCAAACAAATACTAATACAGTACTCCATACCACGTTGACCGTTTATAGCCTGCTGTATAAAATCTGGCCTGTTGTATGACATACAACAGGCTAAATCCGGCTAAAACTCAGGCTAAAAGATAGTTGTCAGTCTATCGACTGGAAATTCACAGATTTTTTTAATACTCGTATAACGAAATCTAGAAACGATTGTGGATGATTAAAACAAAAGACAAGAGTGTTTATTGCTCCTGGAGGTTATCTTTCTCTGGATGTCTGTCTGTCTATCATACAGCATGCAATTTTCTTGTAAAGGATGATATTATTATGCAGTAAAACCTCCATAACGGACACACCCGATTAGTGGGCACCTCTATTTAGCAGGCATTTTTTCGATTACCAACCCTTAAATAATTGTACATTTTTTACTCTCAGTAGCGGACACCTGCAAATAGGGGACAAATTCTGCCCTCCCGTCGTATTCGCTATTCAGAGGTTTTACTGGTAAAACCTCCATAACGGACACACCCGATTAGCGGATACCTTTATTTAGCGGACATTTTTTCGATTACCAACACTTAAATAATGTACATGTTTTACTTTCAGTAGCGGGCACCTCCAAATAGAGGACAAATTCTGCATTCTCGAGGTGTCCGCCATTCAGAGGTTTTACTGTATATATTATTGATAGTTATTTTACAAGGCCGCACCTAAGAATAAGGATATATGAAACGAATATAAACTAAATTCGGGATTGGTAGATCGCTGGTGGTAATGTAATTTTAGGATGTTGTTACAGTCATCCGGAGCATGTTTTTAGAGTTTCGTTCATCTAATGATACCCTACCTGTCTCACTCCTTTGTCTGTCTGTCTGTCCGTCTGTCACAGAGCCCGTTCTCAGAAACTATATATGTCGGAGACTTGAAAATTTGCATACTTATAGCTGAACACCACACATCAAACGGCAAATAATAAAATTTTGAAAAAGTCTAATATTTAACCCTCTAGGCTCTCACTTGTGTATTTTAAGCAATTTTTCTAACTCACCCCCTAATTAAGTAGGAGACATGAAGTTTTGCATACTTATAGCTGAACACCTCACATCAAACGACAAATAATAAAATTTTGAAAAAGTCTATTATTTAACCCTCTGGGCGCTAACTTGTGTATTTTAAGCAATTTTTCTAACTCACCCCCTAATTAAGTAGGAGACATGAAGTTTTGCATACTTATAGCTGAACACCTCACATCAAACGACAAATAATAAAATTTTGAAAAAGGTCTAACATTTAACCCTCTGGGCTCTAACTTGTGTATCTTAAACAATTTTTCTAACTCAGCCCCTAATTAAGTTGGGACATGAAATTTTGCATACTTAAAGCTGAACATGGCACATCAAACGATAAATAATAAAATTTTGAAAAAGTCTAATATTTAACCTCTAATATTTTGTCTCGCGCAATTTTTAAATTTAAACTGTTTTGCAATACTATTTTTTGTTCATTTTGCATAATAAGTGTAATGTGACGGAATTTCTTCTATTTAAGACTTCTAACGCATGTTAATGAATTTATTTTACAATATCCTTTCTGTTTTAAAATTCACATGTAAATATAGTTTTTATGGCATAATTTCCAATAAGTGCCTGCTTTTTATACCTAATTATTTAATTCTAATTTTAAGTTTTTTCTGTTTATAATAGTAACGTGTAAATATTTTTTTTTTTTGAAGCAAACATTATTGTTTGCGCTGTTTATATAGTTGGCAACAGTTTAACTTAATACTATTTTCTAAAATATGTAAAAAATATCTGTCGAAATGCTGAATATTTGAATTTAAAATAGAAATAAAATCTCGAAAAATGAGTCAAATAAAAAAAAAATTAATAAAATCAGCACACCGGGGTCTTCTATTGAATAAAATGATCTAAAAATGATTAAATTCCCATGTATAGTTTCTGATCCTATAAAACTTTTTTAATGGAACGATTTTGTCCAAATTTAGCATTAAATATCTCTTAAAATAATTCTTCGATTTGAAAACTGTGTGCATCAGCGTATTGATCAAACATTTCTCTATAATACCACCGATTTTCATATTTTTGTATGCAATAGTTTTCTTAATATTAACGAAGAAAGACCTCCGGTCACAAAAAATTCAAAACCGGCGGCGGCGGTGACAGCGTTAGTTACTTTTTCTAGAATAGAGAGATATATAAAAATGAAAACTTGTCTATCTGTCTGTTTGTAATTCTATAAAAATCCACAATTTGGAAGCCAAAATTGAGAAAAGATACGTACATGTGTATTAAAACATGGCCGTGGCAACTAAAATAATCCGGAATCGAAATAATTTATAGTTAATTTTTAATTAATAAAAACCCACCAATTTAACAGCAATTTCTTATCAAATTTAAACATTTTTAGTTATAGCAGTTGCCAAAAATTAAAATGCATAGTAAAATTATTACTATAACAATTAAGTTTCTACTGCAAGATTTCCACGTGAAAAATGAAGACCAAATAAATAGTTTGCCAAATTTAAAAAAAGGTGAATATTACATCATAATTTTTCCATTGCAAGATATTCACGTGAAAAATGAAAATGAAATAAGTAGTTTGACGAATTTAAATGAAAGTGAATATAACTTCATATTTTTTCTATTTCGAGGTTTCCACGTGAAAGAGGAAAATATTACGTCATATTGGAAATATAAAGGACGTGGTGGATATAGTATAACGTCATATGAGTGTGAAAAATGTATTGAAGCATGATAAAAACCCGATTAGGGAAATATTGGCGTATTTTAACATTATTGCTACAATTATAAATTGAAACAAGTTCATTTATAGCTGTATTCGTTTGCGTCTGTTATATACATTTATACATTTTTATATAGCGTTTTCATATGATTCATTCATACAACATTTCGACTGCTTTTTTTATGTTTGTTTTGTGTTGTATGTTAAATTTTGAAATTGATTTTTCAGAACAAACATCCTTCAAGTTCTGGGCAACGCTGGGCACTTTAGTTTGTAACAGATAAATGGCTTTTCTATCTGTACATCTAATGCTAATGTTATAAATCGTTATAATATTATAAAGCGTATAATATTATAAATGCTTGTGCGTTTGTGAGGTGTTATCTCTGAAACTACATAGCCAACTTAAAAAAAATGTTGGTGGCCATGCCTGCTCCGACAAAAAGACTGTATTTTATGTCAGTGCAAGAACCTACATCGCTGCAGGAGCAAAAAAGTTCTAAAATTGCGATTTCCGCGATATTGATTGGGTTAGAAACTTTAAATTTGGTGGGGTAGTTACTTTTAAGATGTAAATACTCGTAATGAACGCTCTCTAAAAGGTTCAATTTGACGGATAAACTTAAAAATTTCTAGAAAGGTTCTAAACTATGATTTATTTGGAATACGGAAATTTTTGGGATACTGTTGGGGTTAGAAACTAGAACTTTGGCATGGTAGTAATTTATAAAATGTAAATGCTCGTTGTAGAACGAATTCTAAAAAATGAAAGACTAAACAAAGCGGAAAAAGATCTAAAGATGATCTAAGTAACGAAGTACATGGAATTGTCTACCCTATCTATATTATAAAGGACAAACATATCTGTGCGTAACGCATACGTCATTTTGCGAATGGCAGCACTTTGAAATTTCGGTTTTGCAATTTTCGATACTGCAAATTTTTAAACTTCTAAACATCGTACATTTTCAATTTTTGCACCTTCGTTCAGGGAAAAAAATGTGCTTTTAAATGCAATTTGTTTGAAATCTGTATCTCAATTTGTTTTTGAAATATTAATTTTTTTGTAGTTTTTAATACATATTTTGTAATCGTGGCAACTGAAGTACTCCATTTATATTGAAAGTAAAGGGAAAATATTGATGGTTTATTATTTTTATTCATTATATCCTTATTGATGCCATTTTCACATTACAAATAAAAGTAACCTTTTTATAATTTTTGAACAGAAAATGATGCCAGACATTGAAAAAAAAAACAAAACAAAAAAAAAAAACACGCATTCTTCTTCATAAATCAGCTACATTTTAATATTTTTACATTACGCTGATAAATGAGTTTGAGGCGCTCGAAAAATGATTCAGTGAGTAAAAATGATATATTTAAAACAAAACGATCATTTTTTTTGATAAAAATAAATATTTGACCAATACTATAAATGGCCATTACTATGACAACTAAAGACAAATTTCAGAATTTTTTTTCGCGGTTGAAAAGTTGTATCGGACAAACGTGACTTTAAGTTTGGAAATGCATTCATTAATAATCTATTGCGTGTTAAAATACTTTCAAATTGTGAATTTGAGTGGTGCGTATGTAAATTATGAGAGGGGGGGGGGATTTTATGATGTGACAAAGCGAAATCCTTTTTACTGATCTTTCATCCCGTAAAAACAAACATAAGAGCTCCATCGATAACATCATCATAATTACTCATCTTGATTACGTAATCTAATACAGTTTAATTTTTCAATAATTTAAGCAGTTGAAGTTTGTAGAACTAATATTTTCGTAATTTTACGTTAAAAATATTATTTGTTTTAAGAGTTAGACCACCAATGTAAGATGAGATGATTTTTTTATTGTAATTATTTTTGTAGGTTTATTGTAAATTCGATCTGACAGTTCCTTTCAAACATTTTAGTACGTCGAATTTCGACGGGTTCCAACTCGTATATATAAAATCCTAATGAAACGCATTTTATGAAACGGAAGTATGTAACGGAAGTATGAAACGCAAGTATGAATCGACTGATTAAACAACTGATTATATTTCACGGCGATTTCTCATAAAATATGGAATACTTTGCGATGAAATTAACACCAAAAATCAATATTGATCCGCAGATTTCAAAACTGGTATTAGAATTTTTAAATTCGAATTAGTTTTCGAAATATTAATTTTTTTTCAAATTTTTTATACATTTTTCTAATGATGGCAACTCAAATTTTAATCATAACTGTTATTTCTTTTCGTATTTCAGAAAGGGTTATTATTTTTAATTAATTTGAGACCAGTTTGGCCTCACTTGAATCTACGCTAAGTACAATGTTTTTTTTTTTTTTGTTTTTTTGTTTTTTTCATTATCATTTTATTTAATACAAATCTTTCATTTCAAACTGAAAAATTTAAAATCAATGGCTTTAACTTCTTTCTTTTTTTAAAACAAAACGAAAAGAAAAATATGTCATATACGCACCGGGTTACCTAAATAGCGCCAAAGGGCGTTGTTTTGCCCGACATGGTAACGCGACTACTGTTGCTTATTTATTTACCTTTATTTTGTTTTTATTTAAAACAAAAAAAGTTATAGATTGCTTTGTTCTATAGTTATTAATTAATTATTTTTATTTATTATTAGTTCATTTTAAAAATAATAGAAAATAATTTAAAAATACATATACATATGTAACTGATATTCGAAAACGAGGTTTTCGCCAAATTGTAGTAAAAAAACCCCACGCCAAACCCGATTAAATATTGCAAGAAATCCTGACATTTAATTTCAAATTCAAAGCAATGTTTTAAATGTACTCTTAGTTATCCAGTCGACCAATTTCGCCAAATTATATAAATTGCCAAAGCACTCACCAAATTATACAAATTGATGTAATTTTTATTTTAAATTACGAAAGAACAAATAAAGGCACAGATGTCATATACGCAATGTATATATATATATATGTACATTGGCGCGGTTTTTTCTGACGCCAATGTCTTATACGCAAATGTACTTAACCGGAATCGTGGGTCCATTTTGACCGGACAACGACAAAAAAAAAAAAAAAAAAAAAAAAAAACCGTTTAATTTCGAAACGCGCGCATCAACTCTTAAAGAACTAAATTAAAAAAAAAAATGGATAATTTCAAGATATATATGAATAAAAGTTGATTTATATAGTACATGAAACTTTTTTCAATGCGCTTATAACCCATCTAAGTGCTAATTTCATATATATTAAAAAATAACTTGGATTTTAATTAAAGGGTCCTTTTCGACATAAGATTCCACTAATGTGGAACAATTAAGCGATTCCGGTTAAAGGTTAACTGACGCCAAAGTATAGTTATTTTGCTTGATATGGTAATCTGGATGTTGTTGTTTATGGTGGTGATGTTTTCGCTAAAATGGCGTCGGAAAAAAACCGCGCCAATATGGGGAGTATATGACATCTGTGCCGAAATAAATTAGTATAGCATTGGGCACAGATGTCATATACGCCCCATATTGGCGCGATTTTTTTCTGACGCCAATGTCATATATGCAACGGGTACTTAACTGGCGCCAAAGTGTCATTATTTTGCTTGATATGGTATCCCGGACGTTGTTGTTTATGCTGTTGATGTTTTCGCCAAATTGCCGTCGGAAAAAAGTCGCGCCAATATGGGGCGTATATGACATCTGTGCCTAGCATTGATAAAAATAAAAATAAAACGTCGAAATAAAAATCCCTTGGTGGCATAAACACGTGTAACTTCCTTACAGTCAAGTGAATGTGACATTTACGATCAACCATTATCGGCATTTAATTTTATATAATGGCGATAGATTTTTTGTCGATGGGATAACCAAGTAGTACCGTTTTAATTTACCACTCGAAAAATAAAAAAATGCTAACTGGCGAGTTAAAAAAGTTATTGGCGAGATTTTCACCCGGCTAACATAAAAGTATCAAGAATTCTTTGTGATCATGACCTCTTTTATGTAGTTTTATGCGAAAAAATAACTTTGATTCTTTAATCAAAATGGAAACCTTTCTTAGGAAAAGCGAAGTGTTGTAATTGTTTATGGCAATTACATGAATTGGACTATTGTAATATAAGTGAAATCATGGCGATAGAATAATATTTGGCGGCTTATCGCCTGTGTCTGGCTAACATTAAAATACCAAAATGACCGCCTGGAATATAAAAAGCGAAGGAATCCGCCCAGAATTGTTGATAATAATCACATGACTATTATCATATATAGTCATATATATAATATATCATATATATAATATATCAGTATAAAGATTTTTTTTCAATTCTAAAAACAGCGCAAAGAATAATATTTCCTAATGATTAAAAATTTATTTACACGTAACTATTAAAAACAGAAAAAAACCCCTTTAAAATTACTATTAAATGAGTACGTGTTACAAGCAGGAAAATATTGAAAATTGTATTTACACGTGAATATTAAAAGAGAAAGGAAACTTTAAAATAATAAATACATTAATATGCGTTTAACTCTTTCAGGGGCTAGGTACTTCTATTCGTAAAATGTTGAAATCAGTAAATGGCACCAGAATTTACAAACAAATTTCGAAATACGAAAATGCTTTTGTTCACTCAATAATAAAACGAAATTTTTCATTCCAATATTCTGGTGCATTTAAGAATTAAAATTAAGTGGTCCAAAAATGAACTACCACCCTTGAAGGGGTTAAAGCGGTAAATTGTAGTAATTGTAGTAAATTGTATTATGTCAATCGTTTTATAACGCTGTTAAAAAATACCGGGAGGCAAAGACTCTGTTTACTTAATTCATTTTATTTTAGCTTCCTTTCAAATGTTTAACTGGTCTTCTTTAATCAAACACGAAAACAACCGTTGTATGTCATAATAGCAAATGATTCGGCCTTAAATTTTTGCAATCAAACGGAATTGAACGGAAACCCGTTTACAGGGAGATCGCTATAGGTTTTTTCAATTATAATTCAATCTTCTCTAATCTTTTTAAAACCGATCAAATTAGCGTGCTTTTAGTTTCTGCGGTGCCTGAATGGGGGTTGGCGAGCGTAGCTTGCAGGGGGCAGAGCCCCCTAGTTAGGAATATAAACATGAAAATTGACATGGCCTTGTTTATCATGACGTAAATTCTCGCAGTAGAACAATTTCTAAAAATGTCGCTATATAAAACACTGCATAAACAAAAAAACTTTCGAAAATTTTCTCTTTCTGTGTTACTGCTGAGTCCAAAATCTAGAAATTTTGCTTCGGGTTAGTTTTAAAATATACAATGAATGGTTTCTAAAAAAATTAATATTTAAAAAGATAAAATGAACGGAAAGCGATCTCAATTATCATTAATTTGGAGTTATTAGGTATAGCAACTTTAAATATTTCATAATGCTGCATTTCCTCCGCAAAACATGCATTTTAAATGCAACAAAACGGATAGATACTCACCTAGCATTAAATAAATTATGTAAATATTGAATAAACACTTGTATGAAATAGTGAGTAGGTTGCCCGAAAGTACTTGTTAATGTGTTCCTTCTCTAGGCTTTTCTCTCTTTCGCCAAGGCGACTAAAAGAGGGAAGTGCTGTTTTAAATGTGATATGAATTTTTTATCTGATTCCTTTTTTTAGACATTTTGTCATAAGGTCATATTCTCAATTATCATTAGTAGATTTTTTATATATTAACTTATTCTGGTGAAATTTCATAATCCGGTTCTTATTGGCGTATGTTAGCTTGCATGATTTGTTCAATAAATATGTATGGATTTGTAAATTACTTCAAATGACACTTTGACAGCTCATAAGTTATGCAGACGATATATTCAGATCTTGTGTCATACTTTATGTTTTAATGATTGCCGATTTCTTTTATTTAATACATGCTAAATACAGCTCAACTTGTGCAGAATATGTTTGAAAACAAAACAATACAGCGTATGTAGTGGCCAGCATACACTCATCATTTAAATCCGATCGAGCATATCTAAAACACACTCGAACGAAGCATATCATGCGACTGTTGATGTATTCGGTACTTTGATACTATATCAGATTTTGAGGAGAGAATTCCCTAAATGTCATCGACAACCTCATTGCATCCGTGGAAAACAGATATCTTACAATATTAACTATTTCGGGGGAGCACACACCATATAAAGTACAGTCCATTATTTTTAAACATCATATATTTGTCATTTAAAGTTACTCAAATTGGTGCGGAGCGTCTGATTATGCTCTTGACATCATTTTATACATTTAAAATTCCGATATAAGATAATTTAGTGTTTCATTTTCTATTTTACTTTTAATATATTACGTACTTTCAATAGTATATCGATGCATGGCTGTCTTGCATGGTTTGATTTCCAATTTTTTAAAACAGTGTATACGAATTTATATATAAGATTTTGTAATTCTACGATTCGTTTATTTTCATCGTTTCAATTTATTGCAGTATATGAACAATTAAAGATAACATCTCATTTTCTTTGCTTCCACATGTTATTATTAAATCTATGTTCTCAGCAATATCGCTCAGACTAATCCCTCTGAGGGAAGTCCTAGTATTTATTATTCATTTACAGGGCAACACAAAAGTATTTCGTTACATAATGGTAGTGGGGAAACATTGTTTGCGGCGTATTTTAATTATGTTTAACTATTTCACATATAATGAAACTGGTATACTTTAATGAGGTTTACGAAATTTTACTACCTATATAATAGAAAGTGCAAAGTATTTACAGGAGCACATAAAATATTTCGGATACTGTACTGTATCCGAAAGTATTAGTGATGCTTGCTGGAAGCGTATTTTTTAGTTGTGATATGAGTTTTTAAGTTTAATTAAATTTTTGCATATTACGTTGTATGCATTAATGCTGTAGATCATATATAGGACTACACAGAACAATTCGTAAGGGTTACTGAGTACGAACGAAAATAGCTTAAAGGTGGTTTTTAAATGAGAAATGCATTTTTACGCTGAGCTACATTTAGTATATTAAGATATGTTTGTAGAATACAGATAAAAGGATATACAGGGCCACGTAAAGAATTGCATACATGGTCGTCTATGAAAGATAATCTATGGAAGTATGATTTCAGTAGTTTTAGGCGTATATTAGTTTAGTAGGTTTAGTAGTTTTAGGTGTTAGTTAAATTTTAGCTAAATAGTGGCGTGTTTATAAATATAGTAGGTAAAATATAGGGCTGTACAAAATGATTGATGTATGCTTCCGTCTATTGGTTTAAATCAGGGCTGTACAAAATGATTGATGTATGCTTCCGTCTATTGGTTTAAATCAGGGCTGACAGATATGCTGCTCGGGTAGGTACCCATTTTCCCCACCGGACTCAGATTTTTTGCTTAAAAAACCCGGGTTTCCCGGGTTTATTAGGGAAAAATGGGTTTTTATCAATTAAAACGGCAATTTGTAATATTAAGAACTTTTGAACAAAAAAAAATAGAACAGTGAAATGTTTCTTTACATATAAACATACATGCACAAATTCTTCTTGGCTATCAATTATCCTACAATATTTATTTGAAGCTTAGAATACAAACCAAAACTTTTTAGATAAGAACAGTTTTGGTTTAGATTTGAAGAAGATAAAGTTGTAGTTACATAATATCCCTCTTATGTTGTTATGGAAAGTGTTGGTTTAGAAATTTAAAACCAAACCAATTCCAATATTTTTGTATTATGTTTTGCGAGTACAAGTTTAATTTGTCTGTTTATATCATTCTTTTTATATCTAAATAAAAGAGTATATTGTAAAAATATTTAACAGAACAAATTCCACAAAGTAAAAATTAAAAGTTTATTAATATAAGAAAGCAAGATTACCAAAAAGAAATCCCTCTGTAATAAAGAAAATATAACTGACAACAAACTTAGATTTATGTAATTTTAGTACATTATATATAATTTTATTAATGACTTTTATTTTAAAATTAAAAGGATTAATAATTATTTAATAAAATATTAATTTTTCTTCAAATTTATTAGTATATCCTCAAGCTGTCTTGTTTTTCTTTTTTCATACTTAAAATTCAAACACTGTTGCTTTCTGGTGGTATATGCAAATATTAGAAAACCCTCAATTTCAAGCAGAATAATTAATTTAATTAATTAAATAATGTTTATAATGTTTATTAAACAATGTATCTTCAAGCATAATAAAAGATATAAACATATATATACATGTGTTACATATTGTTAGTTTGTAGAAAAGAATAAATTTTATTTTCCTCATTTTCCCCCCCAAAACCCAGGTTTTCTACCCCCAAAAACAGGGTTTTTTAATAAAACCCGACCGGACTGTGTTTTAAAAAAGAAACACAGTTTTTTTTTCAACCCTGGTATAAATTGGTGACAATGAAATTTCAAACTATTATGCGTTTTTAACCATTTTCAACTATGTTCAAAATTGTTTATGAATTCTGTTTGTCTGTTCATCTCTGCGTCAGTCGGTCTGTCCGGACTCTGACGTGCGTTAATATAGTTGGATTGCTCTGTAATTGATATAAGTTATTAAGATTTACTATGCCATGTTTGACATTGAAAATAAAATATGTAGCGTTCATAGTTTATTTACATAGACGATCAAAAGTATTCCATTACTTTACGGTCTATGGGAAAATGTCGTATACGTAGCACCTATAGTCGTCGTCTGGTCCGACCGCATGTCTGCTCGTCTGTTCACATGTAACAGCGCAAAAACTACCCAAACGAATAATTTGAAATTTAATATACATAACCGTTCCATTTCAGTTTTTATGAAAATCGAATTTCTTGGTTGAGTAGCGAACCGTTCGAGAACATTTTTTTTTCGAAAACCAGCTTTCTGTTGTACTTGAATTTTTTATCAGCGAAATGAATTCTTAACAAGTTGGAAATTGCTCTTCAAACGTGGCAATTGAGGTGCATTCGCACTATAACTAGTTTTATAATTATTTTTTGCACCCCATATTGTACTGAATGCATATTTTTTTGCACTTTATAAGTGCATAGTCTGTAACATCCTTAAAATGCACTTGCAATAATTTTTTTCCAATTCCCCGTAATGTAACAGAACACTTTTGACTGTCCCTGTAATTAAGCTATGCATCCGATTTTCATAAAATTTGAAATGGCTCGACAAAATTTTGCAACAATTATATATTTAAAATTTCAGACCATTCGTAAGACTTTAATATCATTAAAATGCACTTGCAATAATTTTTTCCCATTGGCCGTAATGTAACGGAAAACTTTTGACTGTCCCTGTAATTAAACTATACATCCGATTTTCATAAAATTTGAAATGGCTCGACAAAATTTTGCAACAATCATATATTTAAAATTTCAGACCATTCGGTTTGGTAGTTTTTGCTCTGTTATGTGCGGACAGACAGACGGACTGAACGACGACTATAGGTGCTATGTATTTATATAATTACGAACGCACCTAAAAATGGGTACAATTTGCTTATTTCTATTTATTAAAAAAAAGGTGAATATCAATAGAACTTGGATAAATTAAAAAACATCAAATACATAATTTAATAAAGGGAACTATAATAAAATAGATAAATTTAACTGAAAATATGTGCGTATAAATAGATAAAACATCTCATTAAAAATTTATATCTTGTAATTAAATTTGAAGTTGTAATAATCAGTATATGACCACATAATTATACATTTTAAGAAAATTTTATCATTTTCGCCCCTCACAAATAATAAATATCAAGGTTAGAAAACTAAAAAAGTAATAGATTTTTTCTAAATGAATACATTTATATAAATAAACGATCAAAGAAAATGGGTGTTAGAGTAAGTGAAATTCATGCACATAAAATTCATTCCGGCCATTCTTGAAGAAAATTTTAAAATAACGAAATCAGCGAAAGGTATCAAGTTTCATGTTCAATGAAATGTAAACTTTAAAAGAATTAATTAATATGCAAATTTCATTTTTTAAGAAATCTTATAAATTTATCACTCTTTAACGGACTATTAGAGGTCAAAAATCAACAAAATTAAGATAATTATAAAATGAAAAACAATCTTTAAAATTATTGATTAGCTTCGCTTTCTTAAATTTTACCTGGATTTATTTTAAATTAGACTGAAATCAACTAATGCTTCAATCTGAAAATAATCTGTGAATTGAAGTTCTCTTTCCGTTTCTTTTACTTTTCCATTAAAACACCGAACTGCGTAAAACAAAGTTAATCTTCAAGCAAGAAAATATTCGTAAACAAGCGTATGATCCCAAATTTATTTCCCGAATAGACATGGTTCCAAAAATTTTTCCGGCACAAATTTTAGACAGAATTTTATAATTATTGAATGTTTATTTTGTAATTTTCTGTATGTCTGTGTATCTCAGCAATGTAAAAATTGTTTATTTAACGAAAGTAATTACATATTTTATAATTATAATAAGAGTGAATATATTTGATTGTGAGTTGTCGAACAGAGACTATTTCAATATGTAACAATACATAACAATACATATTAGAAAAATGTATTGTTATTAATCCTTAAATGCATAGTGTAACTCAGATGTTACATGATCCCTTTTTGCCATTTGACGTTGTGAAGTTTGTTTTTGTACTGATTTGCTATCACTATTATAAATTCTTTTCTTGATACTGCTTGCAATGTGCTCGACTGGCGTTTTTTCTCTATTTATAAAAATACAGCAGTAATTACTTATTTTCTAAACTATTAAAAGCATTATAAATATAATTACATCGTTGAATAGTTTTTATTGTGCAGTGTAAACACTTTAAAATAAGTATGTAATTTAAAATTATCATAATTTGAGCAGTTTTTGTTACGTAACTAAGGAGCGACGTTATGTCATTATGTCCAACAGAAACATAAATAAAATTTTACTATTTTTCTAGTGGATAATTAACAAAAATAGACTCAAATATAATTTTCTCCGAACAAAATGAAAAATCATGCATTAAAGGGTTAACGCACGCATAATTTTTTACTCGATAAAAAAAAAAGAGAGAGAGATTTAATCATTTATTAGCCAAGAGCATGTGTATCTGGTTCTTTACAAAATCTCTCCATTTATAGAGGGCGGATTTATCCTTCTACTGAAATATAGATGCATAATATATTAACAATTCTTGGAAACATAATCTTCTACTTATTGCAACAATCGAGGAATTACTGATAACTGTTAATCTCTCTCCCAAGTTTCAGAAATGAGAAAGTTTAATTTCACGATATTATGTAACATATAATTGAAACGCACTAGAAAGTGCCAGAAATTATAATCAAAATTGCACTTGAAAGAACGATGAAAATTGAATATTCAGAATTTTATACCTTTGATGTACATGACTAAAAATACTATACCTTTAATATTTTATAACATTTTTAGGAATTTACTTTATATTTTAGTGACTTATTCAGTGAAAACGTGCAAAATTCTAATATATTTAACTTATCCAGGAATAGCATCCTTTATATTTGCAGCAAGGGAAAGTGTTATTATAATCAGTTTTATTTGCGAAAGGTCACTGAATCTTTCAAAACTTTCAAAAATGACCTTTATTTGGAATTTATTATTCAAAAAATGTTTCACCTATATCCAAAAGGTTATCTTTGTGATAGAAATATAATCGAGTTTTATTAAAGACTAGCGAACTTCGCCCACTTCGCTAGTCGGTATCTCTAAAAGAACTTTGAATCAAACGAAATACATCTAGCAAGGATAAAATTTGTTTACCTATTTTTTTAGTATGTTTGTTATCTTGAATTTCACGCTTCTAACTAAAATGGGTGCTGAGATATGCCAAATTTTCTAAAATTTTTTACCCCCGCCGCCTTTTATAACCCGCCGGGTGGAGAATTCGTAAAATCGCTCAAACATGTTTTCAATTATTTTTTAGTAATTTAGTTTCTGGAATTTCACGCTTCTACCTAGAATAGCTGTTGAGATATGGCCAAATGTTTTAAAAGCTTCAACACCCCCTTTTAACCCCCTTAAGAGTGAATTTTTAAAAACGCTGAAACACATGTTTAATTATTTTATTTGTAGATTAATTTTCTTGAATTTCACGCTCCTACCTCACCCGGCGGGTGAGATATGGCAAACGATCTGAAATTTTCGACCCCACTTTTAACCCCCTTTTTTTTGGGGGGGGGATTTCTAAAATCGCTGATATACGTGCTTAATTATTGCTTTAGCAGATTTTTCTTCTGGAATTTCACGATTCTAGCTAAAATGGTTGCTAAAATATGGCTGAAGGTTAAAGAAATTTCGACCCCCTTTAACCCTCTTAAGGGGGGAATTTCTAAAATCGCTGAAACATGTGTTTAATTTTTTTATTAGATTTATTTTCTGCAATTTCACGCTCCTAACTTAAACGGCTGCTGAGATATGGCGACATGGTCTAAAACTTTCGACCCCCTCCTTTTAAGACCTTTAGCTGAGGAATTTTCAAAAATCCGCCCTTAGTGCTCTTTTCCCCCCAATTTTCCTTCTTCTAGGTTCAGTAGTTTTGGCTGAGCCTTTCATAAATAGAGAAAACAATAAAAAACTATCTCGAACAATTTTTCCCAATAGGCCGTAATGTAATGGAATTATTTTGAGTGTCCCTGTAATCCCCCACTTCCATCCGACGCAACCAAACTGCCTTACTAACAGCATAAGACCAAGGGCTATCTAACCAGTACAACCGCGTGTGGGTGGCAGTAGGTGTTCATGGAGAAAACGCTGTCTTTACCCACAGACAATTGACTTTTATATAGATATAGATTATAACTGGGTAAGAGTGACTTTTAAAAAGATGATTATTGCATATGTTTTTATCTCTCGATTAAGTATTATAGCTATAAAAAGTAAGTAAAATTTTATAAAACAAGCTGTCTACGGAGTAGTTTGATTCTCCATGCAACGATGGTTCAGGGGTTCGATGGTATTGTAGGATTAAAAAAACTCCAACATTATCGGTGAAATAAAATGCAGTCAATGTTTATTCATTTTCAAATGAAAACAGACAATTCGTAAAAATTTCAGATATGGAGATATGTAGATATATAGCTGTCCATAGCGAAGTGCTCCGTAACGTCAAAAAAAAGGAAAAAAAACAGCGGCCCTTTATTGGACCTTACAGCACAGGGGTAGGGAGCCAACTGAACTTTTTGCGTACTGAATCACATGAGTTGGTGCATTACATTATCGCCAATTTACAAAGTTTTTGACACCGGAATAACAGAGACAAAGCATTGGCGGCAGGTTTAGCAGAAAATGATGTGGCCGTCCCTCTTTCAGCACACACTCACAGGATGTAAAGCAACCTTACTTATTTCATGGGTAAGAGCGACATGAAGTCTGGATTTGTTTACTTTAACAACAAAAGATTGAGCTTAAATTTGATTGTGCAATCTTTAAAGAATGTATGTAAAATGCAGAAGGCATATGTGCTAAGATAAATGAAATATATTTGAAACCGCAATTCCCATAAAATACTTTTTTTATTTTTTTTATTTCTTTTTACCCGTCAAATTCTAACAGCAATTAAGAGTGACTTATTTACAACGCAGATGAAATACGATAAAAAGAAATTATAATGTTAAAAAGACAGCTACACTTAGGTTTATGTGTCCTTGATTACTTTTAAATACAGACCGTTAAGAAATAAAAATTAAATATGCGAGAATGGGATTTTGAATAAGTGGAAAATAAAATCATAAATCTTTGAACGTGTTGAGTTAAGTTCGTTGCGAAAAGGAGAGAGAAAGAAAAAAATATATATATATGAAGATAGAACAGCGTATTATTTTAAGAAAAAGAATTAATTTAAGGATTTTACTTGATCAAAGTAGATTTTGAGTAACGGGCAGCTGGAAATTGATATGTTGCAGAAAAAGCTGCCACACTGTTCATAAAATATTGCCAAAGTTTAAATGTTATATTATAATAGTTTAAGTTGGACCATTTACAACAAATCATCCATCAAATTGAAAATAAACTGTCCTCGTTTTTTGTACAAATGTACACCTTTAGTTATACGGCATACATCCAACATGAAGTTCAATTCTTCCCACACTTCGGTTAATAAGTCCAAAGTAATGGAAGCAATAGCATCTTCATTTCTGTGTCTAAACTTTGGCAAATCATTAGGTAGTAGCGGAATGTAGACGTGATCTTTTATAAAGCCTCAAAGGAAAATAATTGCATGGAGTTATGTCAGGTGAACGTGGAGGCCAGTGAAAAAAAGCTCTGTCGTCTCGACCATTTCGACCAATCCAACTGTCAGGGAATTCGATGTTCAACCACTCTCGTATAAAAATTGTTTCTAAATCGGAGAGGCTCCACCCTGTTGACAAATAAATTTTACAGGTTCACTCTCTACTAATTGGGTAAGCCATTCTTTCCGGTGCTAAGGAGTTGATATTTTGCGTATGTGGCACTGCAAGCGAGTAAATAACAAGGCAACACTAGCGCATGCGGTTATTTACAACTGTTCGAGTTACTATTTATTTGTGACTTTGGACCAACACTCTACAAAACTTGCAGTTGATACTATAAAAATGTATAACTGGGACATGCTTTTATGGACAACCTGTATAAGTAGCTGCCTAGGAACCCGATGTCTTGAGTTTTCATTTTGCAAGATATTTTAGTGCTTTTTGTGGAAAAAAGTAACAATCTAGTTTTAAATTAAGATGCATAAGTTATAAGGTAAATATGTAATTATTGTCATTTATAAATGTTAATTAGACATTCCAATCGTCGTAATATTCATTAAATTTGGTAAATTAATTCTCGATATTAAGTACATTGAAATATTGGTTGATTGATTAATTTCTCGGATTTTCCATGTTTTCTCAAAAATGATAATGGAACGCAACGAACTGCAGAATGTAACCAGTAACATTCTCTATCTGCCCCTGTGAATTTAATGTTTCTTATGCAAATGTTTCTTGTCATATTTCAGACAAACAGACATACGATACCTAAACAACAACAAAAAAGTTTATTTTGTGCAGTTTGTCGTCAAAATAGCTGAATGAACTTCGAAACAGTTTTGTTTTTCAAACGCAGACAGATACTCCAATTTTATATAATTAGTACAGACGTTATTATGTGTTATTTATCTCATTCAATCTCAAAATATCATCATAATTAAAATATCACTTTTGAACATTAAAACAATATATACATTATTTCAATCATGTTGTACGGTTTGTGACATTTGTTAATTTGGAAAATATACAGGGTGATACAAAATTCCATGTGCAAACTTTGGATGAAACGTGGAGCATACTACAACTAACAGTTATTTCTATATGACACCGGAGTCGTAATTCTTTTAATCAGTTAAAAAAAAAAAAAAAAAAAAAAAAAAAAAAAAAAAACATGATGTGTCACACCAATGCGAACATAAAAAAATATTCAAAACTAGAAAAAAAAGTTTTAATTTTAAAGAAAGAAAAAACGATAATTTAAAGAAAAAAATTACTTTGTAGGAAATGCGGTGATGTTATGAAGAGTGATGAAAATACATAGTATTTTGGTACGTGAATTCACATGGACTCTTATTAACTTTGAGAACTACACTATATGGCCAATGTTGACCAGTCACTTGCGATTTTAGACATTTTGTTAAATATCTAGAAAAATACATGAGGGATTAACCTGAAACTGCAGGTGTGTAAACAGTATAGTATAGGTCATATATTTCCGTGAAGATTTTTTTCTCGAAACCCCATAGGGGACCGTCAACAAATTGAAAAAGAACGAATATCTTTTGGATAACTCTGTAAAATCTAATGTAGCAAAAGCGTTCAAACTCGAGATTATTATTGAGTGGCTTATTTTAAAATACTGTGTTCCTTTTTATGAAAATAGCATATATGCTCGTAGATAAATTAAGGTTTTTATAAAAACAGTCCAAAATTTCATCAAGTTTTTTGCTTATATTTTGCAGAGCTCTTAATATAAAAAAAGTTCCTTATAGAAAATATGAGAAACAACATTGTACACAATAGTCTGCAATCAGAATTAAAAAATAACACAATTTGGATGAAAAATTAGCAGGTTTACTAAAAAATGTTTCACTGCGCATGCGCGAATGCAATCAAAATATAATATGCATAATGTATTAGCTAAGAATATAGAGCAACATTTGTGAAAGGTCTCAAAATCATAGCTTGAAAATTCTGAAAATTATCGTCGATAGAATAAGCTCGAAATAAGTTGTTCCCAAAAAGGAGCAAAAATATGAGGAATTGTATCAAATATCTGTTGATTAGTGCCAAGATAGCGTATACAATATTGCACATACTGCTATATTTGGATACAACCCCTTCTCTTTTTGCTTCCTTTTGGGAACAACGGATTTCGAGCTTATTCTATCGACAATAATTTTCAGAAGTTTCAACCTATGATGTTGAGACTTTCACAAAAGTTACTCTATATACTTAGCTAATACATTATGCACATTACATTTTGATTGCATTCGCGAAGGCGAAATGAAACATTTTTTAGTAAACCTGCTCATTTTTCATGCAATTTTTATTATTTTTTAATTCTCATTGCAGAGTATTGTGTACAATGCGGTTTTGCATATTTTCTGAAAATTACTTTTCATTATATTAAGAACTCAGCAAATTATAAGCAAAAAACTTGGCGGAATTTGGAACTGTTTTTATAAAAACCTTAATTTCTCTTCAAATATACATGCAACCCTCATAGAACTGAACACAGTATATTAGAATAAGCCACTTATTAATAATCTGGAGATCGAACGCTTTTGCTACATTAGTTTTAACAGGGTTATCCAAAATAAATTCGCTCTTTTTCAATTTGTTGACAGTCTCCTATGGCGTTTCGGGCAAAAATTTTCACGGAAATATATGACTTATGCTATACTCTTTACACACCTGCAGTTTCAGGTTAATTCCTCATGTATTTTTCTAGATATTTAACAAAACGTCTAAAATCGCAAGTGATCGGTCACTTTTGGCCATATAGTGTATGAAGAGCCTAGTTTTGCGTAATTTGATGTGAATGGTGCCTAATCTACCTCTTCTAGTGATATCGTTACATTTCACACAAGAAAAGTCAAGTCTGTTGGAAATGTAGTTGAAATATTTTCATCATTGTTAAAATTAGAAAAAAAAAAAAAAAATCCGAGTTCAGTTTAGAGGGAAAAACTTTGTATTTTTGATCAAATAAATGGATTAAGACACATATTTCTTACAGAAGAATAATTTTTTGTATTGTTACCTACAACAACTAAAGTTTATACATGAAATTTTGAATAACTTTGGTTATCTGAACATCGGTACAAATTTTCTGATTTTTTTTATTGAAAATGGCAATCGTTGAAAACGCACAAACACTTGTAAACCTAAACCATACACATTTTTCATTATTTTTGAATAGCAAAACGCCTAAAATAAAAATTTGAGGTACTTGAATCTTGACCATGTGAAACATTCCCCAATTTAAAAATTTGACGTCCTAATTTTGAAAGATATTGCCGTTAATGTACACGGTTAGTAAAATAAAAGCTAACCATTTCGCAGGGCTTTTGAAGCCATTCTACTGTTCCGTATTTTATGAAACTTAAACTAGAGATAATTCGAATCATGTGATACTAATACGTTAAGGGGGTCCGGGACACATTTTTAAAATATTTTTATTTATTGAGTTAAAATTTAGAATTTTTTTTGTGATAGTTAACCATATCATTTGTAAACAAAATCAAATGATAAAACTTCTCATAGCTTTTTTAAAAAAATTTAAATTTAAAATTTATGAAAAAAGTGGTATAACTTAAAATCGTTGTAGCTCGAAATATTATTTGTAGAATTTAAATTGTTTTTCATTTAAATAAACAGAAACATATATATTTTAATTTAGAGCCAGCATTTTAAAAAATATTAATTTAAAAAAAAAATTAAAAATATTTAACGAAAAAATTACAAAAAAAGTAGTGCAACTATAAAAAAAAATCCTATTTTTAAAAGTAAATATTTTTTTCAAATATGCTGGCTCAAAAGTAAAGTAAAATAACTTAAAAAGATATGTTCCGAGTTTCAACCCTGTATCTTTAACTGTTCTCGACTTATAAGAATTTAAATATGAGAAATGGCGAAAAAACCTATCATGAACAAAAACGCAATTTCAGAAGAACTCGTTTCCTTGACAACCATAGCTTGAAAGGCAGATTTTGAAAACAAACCAAAACGAAAAAATTAATATCTCCTGTTCTAATTAAGATAGAAACATGGTTTAAACATCATTTTAAGCAGAAAACGACAGACAAAATTTTAATCCCCCCCCCCCAAAAAAAAATGAAAAATTGAAGATTTTTATGTTCCTGACCCCCTTAAGAAAAATTTCTGGCAACGACTCCGTAAGGTAACATACGTGTGGCAGGATGAAGAACGCTCTAACGCTATTCGAAAGGCCGGTGGCTGAAGATAATACAATTTGAGATCCACACATGATGTCTCACTCCAATCCAAATTTTATTGACTCGAATCACTAAACTTTCACAAAGATGAAGGTTTTCAATAGACAATTAGCATAAAACACGATGGCATACTCTCTGAGTGGTTTGGACGCAATTTTCCGTTTCCCAAAAAACAACTTAAATCTGCTGCAGACAAAAATATTTTAAACAGAATCGTATTTCAAGATGTATATCAAATAAAGAGTCAGGAAGCGTATTTTATAAAGAAACAAGGAAAGAAAATTTAAATGTAAATTATTTTTATAAACATTTTTATGAAAATACAGGAAAGCCCTCCAGACGCTCAGAGGGTTAAGAGCATAGTAACTTCTGTCACATCGTACACTGTTAAAAAAAATACTGCCAGTTTTCTGGTAGGAATCGGAAAAATAGTTGCCCTTATCGTACCGGAATAATTTCCGACCCAGCTCGGAATAAAATCCGTAAAAAGAAGGAAATATTCAGCAAAACGGTATTTTACAGATTTTATTCCGAGCTGGGTCGGAAATTATTCCGGTAAGATAAGGGCAACTATTTTTCCGATTCCTACCGGAAAACTGGCAGTATTTTTTTTTTTACAGTGTATGTTATTTGAACTACATTCCGAAATTTGGCGTATTTTAGACAGCATTGTTTCAATGCGGATGGGGGCACATTTCACAGCTTCTCATGATATACAAGTAAAGCTTTCTGAAAATGCCATTAAAATTTATTCATTATTGTGAACGTTATGAACAAAAATCCCTGTTCGGATTACACTGTAACAAAAATACGACCAGTTTTCCTGTAGGAATCGGAAAAATAGTTGCCCTTATCGTACCGGAAAATTTCCTGACTCAGCTCGGAATAAAATCCGTAAAATACCGTTCATTGACTATTTCCTTTTTTTACGTATTTTATTCCGAGCTGGATCGCCAAATTTTCCGGTACGATAAGGGCAACTATTTTTCCGATTCCTAAAGGAAAACTGGTCGTATTTTTTTTACAGTGTAGAGTAAGCTATCTTAAACTTTTGACTGAGCAGTATTTCGACTCTAATTTCCAAAAAGAAATTTGACTGTTGTATTCTGTTATTTCTCCCCTCGAGGCTTGTACTTGTAGAAATGGAAAACCATATAGGAAGTTTAATTCGTGACATTTCCTTCGAAAAAGAAAATGTGAAATTTAAAAACAAATATTATTATAAATATTATTATTTTATAAAAATACAAAAGCTATAATCTGAATGAACAATAAATTTTCAATATACTTATAACGAAGAAAATTCCTGTTATTTATATTTATTTTTCCATATAAAACTTATGTTATTGTTTTTATAATTTGTTTCTTTTAATTGGCCGAATAATGTAGCTCTAAAATTAATAGAAGCTTAATAAAATAATTTAAAATGCAATTTGAACTGTAAGAAATTTCAGTTAGATTGTAAATCATCTCTATATCTCTGGTGTGAAGTTTCTATATAAAATGTGCTCATAAATATTGAGTAAATGCGCTTTCAGGAGCAGGGGTTAGAAGCCGAATTCTATTCTCTGGGATAGCTCTACTTGAGTCTTCGGTCTTCTTTGATTTATGGCTATTTTGTTCATAAACAGTATAAATCTAAGACAGTTTTTCTTACAAAATGCTTTAGCTAATATATTTTGTCTTTTTGGAGAATATTTTTCCCATAAGAATTTTTTTAGAATTATCTTGAATATGCGTCAAGTTACTTATTTTACTTTTACGCTTAGTTTGAACGGATTATTTTTGCGAAACATTCTACATTTTCCACTATGTGTATTAAAAAATAGTTGATCAAATTTGAGAGTACCCAAATTTTTAAAATTAATATTATAATTCATAATTCCTAATAAAAGAGCTATTTACATCCAAAATTCTTCAAAAAAAAAAAAAAAAAAAAAAAAAAAAAAAGGTCGAATAGAAATGGTCTGTGAACCTTTATATTAAATTTTGATTTGGACATTTGTGATATACAGTTCATTCTGTAAATTGTGAATAAATGAACTTTTAATTTTAATTTACAGAAATAGGTTTTCAATTCCATCATTAATCTCATATTAACTTATGTATATTTTCAATTGATTGTGTAGTTATGATTCCATGTGTACTGTGACTCTGGGTTATGCTAATTGGAGTGTGAAATCCAATTGAAAATTCCAAATTGAACTAAAATAATTCCAATTCACAAACCCAAAATAACACTACAGCTGGTCCTCGTATAGTGGCCAAAAACATTACGCCAAAACCAAATGAATTTGAATCTGAAAAGGAACTCTTCATACATAAATTGGAAAATATATTACTGACCCTTATTTTTGAATTTTTAGAAAAACACAAATTCACACATGAAATAATCAGAACTAAAAATTCACATTAATATTAGTTATTGAACATTGATACCAATACCGGATCCGGAAAGTCACTATATATATATCAGAGAAAATACTATTTAACATTATGATATGACGTTGATTGAACAAAACAAAATAAATGTTATTTATTCTAATTAGGTTGATTTTTAATTATGAGATGTATATTGAAGAAAACAAAATAAATGTTATTTATTTTATTAGGTTTGATTTTCAGTCTGAAGAGTTCATAAAATAAGTTAACGATATTACTTATGAGTGCTAGTGTCTCTTGTAAATATAGTTACTGGAATAGTTTCAGGGATCTAGAATTAATACGATATTGGGTATTAGGAAAGATAGAATCCAGGATCATAAGGGTAAATACGATGATTGATATTAAAGAATTCAGAACGTCGATGAAATGTTAATAAATTTGTCTTCTGGGAAGACGCCTTAAATACTTTTGATGTGAACGCATCAATAATATACGAAGACTGGATTTCACTGAGATATCTTCCAATTTTAAATCCCTTGTAGTACAAAGAACTTATTAAAGAAGGAATACAACTCTGCGAATCTTAACGAACGATGTGAGTACTTTGGTCATCTGCTGTATTATAATTCTGGTAGAAATAATCTTCGCAACCAGAAACAAAAGGCTGGAAACCATTCAGACGTTGAAAATTGAAATGAGAAAGTGCGCAGCAAGGTAATATCGGAAGATATGTGGTGCACAATAATTCACAAATAATTCAATGAATTCTGTAAAATGTTTTCAATTAATATTTTACATAAACTTTAAATCTTTGAAGGTAAATTTCGTTGGGCCCCCATGGATCAACGGATCTTCACACTAGCATTACGGTCGTGAATGTTAACAGTGATTGCTCGGGACTAAATCAGACTCTTACAACTCCGAAAGTCTGGTCACGTGATATTGGAATTTCCATACGCAATCTTCAAAATGGCCTCCAAATTATGTCTAACTGGGAGAAAGATGCCTTTCTGTGGCGTAATGGTAGAGTGTGAATTGGAAAAACAAGGGCGCGCGCCCTTGAAAAGAGAGAAAATGCTAAAATATATTTTCTCATATATTTGCCAAAGTAGAAAAGCAATTACGCTGAAATTTTACCAGAGGAATGAGACAAAATATTAGAATCCAAAAAATATGATTTGAAATCAAAATATTTAAGAATAAAGGTTTTAGATTTTTAATATTTAAAACTTCGTAAACTTTGCTGTCAGTTTGATAGATCGAATTTGAACTTGTTTATTTTAATAAACAAAGTATAAAAATTTTAATTTATGTAAAATTATGTTAATTTTAAATAGGAAATGTTATGTAATGTTTTTATAACATAATACCATGAATATACATGCTAACTTAAAACAGTTGTATTCGTATAAACTGCGACTAAGAATAATTATTGGCCCACATTGAGCTGAAATTACATTCTATTAAACCTCCAGTTTTATTCCCTAATTATTGTTTTAATAAACTCTTACGAAACTCTGATTACAAGTCCAAATCGTCACATGGCATTACCCTGATAGTGAATTTGAGCATCTTCTAATATTTCCTTCGCTAAAATATAAAAATAAATATATTTTAATGTTTGAAAATGCTGAACGGTTTTTTCGTTTAAAATGAAAACTGAAACCAACAATTTTATGCTTCCACATAAGTTCTAATGCAAAGTTATCTATTCAGTTGAATGATTTTTTTTACTACATACTTTTTGATTTACATTTGCTTCAAATATAGCTGAATTTTCAGTCAAAATTTCAAATATCCTGTCTTGAATGTTAAATGATTAAATTTCCAGATAAAGCTAATGTTAGCAAAATATTAAATTTCAGTTTCATGAATTAATTTCTTATAAGTTTTTCCAGATTCTACTGAAAGTTTTTAAATTGAATAAAAAGCATTCAGTTACTTTTCTACATTTTGTAATTTGCAAGCACATAATGCAACTGCCCTCAAAAGAAAAAAAATGCTTAAGAAAGCCAATTATTTATTTCATTATAATCAATTTTCAAACGTAATTGAAAAAGGAAACGATTTTATAGTAGCGTCCAGATGTTTTATTGTATTATTTTTGTTACACAATTAGAACTTAAATTTTAAAATTTGACGTTTGCTAAAAAATGAGTGCATTTGTACTTTTGATATGGAAGCGTTTTAATCACAATACATTTTACTGACGATAATGAATAATTCTGAAATTTGTTATTTATTATTGAAACAAGTCAAGTAATTTATAGAAAATGTAGTACTATATCTATTTCTTTCTTTATATGAAGATTATTATTATTATTTTATTAGAAGTATGTTTTTTTTTAATTTTACATGATGTATTTTTATGAGATTTTTGGTTGTAAATTATAATTAAAATAACTGTTACATTTGCTGTAATATCCATTTTGCTATTTCATGATATTTAAGCTAAAAACTCTCTCTCTCTATATTGTCTGTCATAGATAGATATATTATATCTCTGAGTACGTATTCCTATAATTGGTAAATTTAAATTGTGTCAATTTATCGTACGGATTAATAGTTATATTTATTATAAAACGTTTTCTTATATAAATACACACACACACACACACATATATATATATATATATTACACAAAACATAATTTGAAGAACAAATTAAAGAAAACTAAATTTATTTCCTACATTGTTTAACTCGAGAAGAGATATTATTAATACTATTAAGATATTTCATTCAATTAGTTATACATTTAATGTTAAATTTTTGTAACAAATAAATTAAGCCAATTGAAGATTGAAAAGTAAAAATAAAATTCATACAATATGACACTTAAAACACCCTAAAAAATTAAATTCCGTTCAAATGAAATCGAAATAAATCTTAGACTTTTTCCATTTTTAATTGAAAATATTTGTATTGCAGATTTTGTATTATGTTTATGACGATTATTTTGTTATGCCTTTTGAAACGAACCTAAAGTTTAGCACACTATGTAGTGTATAGATCTATAGATAATGTGCACGGAAGCACAAAATAATTCGAGTATCTGAATATAAGCGGTAATTGCTGAAATTTGGTTTTCAAATGTGTTATGTTTTTTTTTTCCAAGTTGCTAACTTAAATACGTTATTTCACCTTTTTAAACGGCGAAGTTTTGTTACAGTAATCTGATAATGTTGAAAAGTATATCATAATCCGTGCTTTACACATGATATTTCATTCTTTTTATATATAACTAGCTGCAATACCCGGCGTTGACCGGGTCAGAATATATTGCACACTTCATGACATGAGGACCAGTCTCCTTAAGCGATGTGTTTCAGCAATTTCAGCAGTGTTGCAGTTCATTGCTTCGGCGTTGAATAAAGATATTACGATGGCTATATTTGTTATCCATAATTATCACTGCAACTTCATTGACTTGAGGTGCAAAAAACCTTCGTTCATGCTCACCGGCTGCTCTTTTGTCTGCCAGATAGACGATCTTATAGCTGTCTGCAACCATTCGTGCTAGTCTTGAACACATGGATCACTTGATTGTGGTTATGGAATAGACATTGTAACCCCTGGATAATTTCTCATTGTAGCCCCAGAATGTGAGTGCAACGATAATCTATTTAGAGTTTTTCTCACTAACAAAATATATTTGTAGGAATTTCGGTGTTTCATTTGGTATGGGCATTAGAGAACCTACTCGATGATAAATTTGCCCTTGGACTTTAAAAACTGAGCTGAAATTATCTACGTTGCATATTGATGTAGCCGCGAACGAACTCATTTGAAAGCAAGAATTGTATCGACGTATATTTTGTATTTAATTATATTTCTTTAAAAATAGAATTTAGAAAGTTTTTATAGAATTTTTTAAAACGCTTGTTGTACCTCTCAAACCCGAAGTGGTAGTGGCACCATCTTAAAATGTAGCCTGTATAGTATCAGAAACTGTCACCATTGATTCGCAACCATTACTTTCGGAATACGTTCATTATTTTTTGAGATTGAATAGAAATCATAATTTGGGACATTTTTAGGACATTGCAATTTAGAATGTTTTTCGCTCCTGCAACCTCGAGGTGACAGTAACACCGACATAAATAGAGCCTATGTTAGAATAAGAGCTGTCACAATCAATTTCCAAAGTTTCCAATCATTGCTTTTGAAATCGATTTGACACTTCCAGAGATTGCGTAGAAATTGCAATTTAGAACGTTTTTAGAACGCTTTTCGCTTATTTTTACCCTTTTTATTCGAGCTTTTCCCTTAAAATTCCCTTAAAATTAGAGTTTTTCAGGGAATGTCCTTAAAGATCATTTATACCTTATAAATAACTACCATGCCTAATTTCAAGTGGCTAGCCCCTGCGGTATCACAAAAACGCAATTTAGAACGTTTTTTGCTCCTGCAATACCCAACTAGTTGTGACGCCGACTTAAAATAGAGCCTATGCTGGAGCAAGAGCTGCGACCATCAATTTTCAACCATTACTTTTGAAATTGGTTTGGTGCTTCCTTAGAATTGCAATTTAGAACGTTTTTTGAACGCTTTTTGCGCATTTTCACCCCTTTTAAATTTCGATTTTTTTAGGAAATGTTTTTAGAGATCATTTATATATTATAAGTAAGTACCATGCCAAATTTCATGTTTATAGGTCCTTCAGTAACACAAAAATTGCATTTTTAGAACTTTGTTGCTCCTGCACCCCCTTTGGGGTAGTGCCACCGACATAAAATATAGCTTATTTTAGAGCAAGGTCTGTTACTATCATTTTGATACCATTTTTTTAAAAATCGGTTTGGAACTTCCTGAGATTGTGTAATAATCGCAATTTAGAACGTTTTTTGAACGCTTTTCGCGCATTTTCACCCCTTTTAAATTTCAATTTTTTTAGGAAATGTTCTTAGAGATCATTTATATCTTATAAGTAAGTACCATGCCAAAGTTCATGTTTATAGGATCTTCATTAACACAAAAATTGCATTTTTAGAAGTTTGTTGCTCCTACACCCCCTTTGGGGTAGTGCCACCGACATAAAATATAGCTTATTTTAGAGCAAGGTCTGTTACTATCATTTTGACACCATTATTTTTTAAATCGGTTTGGAACTTCCTGAGATTGTGTAATAATCGCAATTTAGAATGTTTTTGAACGCTTTTCGCGCATTTTCACCCCTTTTAAATTTCGATTTTTTATAGGAAATGTTCTTAGAGATCATTTATATCTTATAAGTAACTTCCATGCCAAATTGCATGTTTATAGGACTTTCAGTAACACAAGAAACGCATTTTTAGAACGTTTTTCTGCTCCTGCAACCCCTTTGGGGTAGTGCCACCGACACAAAATATAGCTTAATTTGGAGCAAGGCCTGTTACTATCATTATGACTCCATTATTTTTTAAATCGGTTCGGAACTTCCTGAGATTGTGTAGAAATCGCAATTTAGAACGTTTCGGAATTCTTCTAAGTGGCCCTGTAAATGAATAATAAATATTCTCCGCACCGCATATGCTACCGAATGTATATTTAAATGCATTTCATAAAAGCATTGCAATTTCATTATGTTCGAAAGGCTATAACATTATTAAAAACTATCTCAAACGATTTTCCCTCATAGGCCGTAATGTAATGGAATTCTTTTGAGTGTCCCTGTATTCCCCCACTTCCACGCACCGCGACCAAACTGCCCTACTAACAGCAGGAGACCAAGGGCTAGCTAACCACACCAACCGCGTGTGGGTGGCAGTACGTGTTCATGGAGAAAAGTCTGGCTTTACCCACACACACTAGACTTATATATATATATAGATTAAGATCTACATCTTTCAAATTTTATCTACAATGTAAGCGGTCAGAAAATCTTTTATTATATAAATGAATTATTTAAACTCAGGTATAGATTTTACGACCTCTAAACAATGAATTATTTGGAAAACAAAATATAATATTTACATTTTTTAATAAAAAAAATCATGAAAAATGATTAACATGAAAAAGATAATTGCTTTTTAGAATATTATTTTATTTTTCGGATTTCGTTCATCTGACGAAACCTTATTCGTCTCACCCCTCTGCCTGTCTGTCACAGAGCCCGTTCTTAGAAACTATACATTTTGGAGACTTGAAATTTTGGATTCTTATAGTTGAATACCTCACATCAAACGACAAATCATAAAATTTTGAAAAAGTTTTATATTTACCCCTCTGGTCTCTAGCTTGTGTATTTTAAGTTTCTTTTTTCTAACTGAGCCTCTAATAAAGTTGAAGACTTAAAATTTTGGATACTAATAGTTGAACACCTCGCATCAAACGTCAAATTATAAATTTTTGAAAAAGTCTTATATTTACCCCTTTGGGCTCTAACTTGTGTATTTTAAGCAATTTTTCGAACTCAGCCCCTAATTAAGTTGGTGATGTGAAATTTTTCATACTTATAGCAGGATACTTGCGATCACACGAAAAATCATGAAAATTTCAAAAAGTCTTGTATTGTTTACCTCTCCGGGCACTAAATTCTGTATTTTTAGCATTTTTTTAATCTCCAAACCTAACCCTTTAAAGGGAATATTGAATGGATTATATCGACTTCGTTATCATTGGCATTCCGCTGTTAACGGCTACGCAGCTTTGGATCACGAAAGTGGAATGATGTAATATAGACGTCGATTTCCAGCGCAAGAGTTTTTCTGGAAGTGCACTTGGATTATCTTTCACATGATTTATTGTTGTTACGCAAATATCTCGTTTCAAATAAATAAGAGAATCTGCCAAAATTAAAGCAATCGGTGCTTAAAGGCGTGACATTTTTGCTTTCTGGGTGTGGCCCAGCATGACTACTTACTTGTGAGTCTACAAATGCTGCAGTAATTTTACTATACATTTTCGGCAAAATATTTAGAGATTTTATTATTTCTACGAACTGAAAGCCAATTTATGCCGAAAACTCTGACAGTAGTGATTGAATGACTTATGATAATGATAACTGACTGTAACAGTTAACCAAGTTGAATAATTTAATACGCAATAAGAAATAATTCAAAATGTTTAAATGTATACTATTAAGTGTCAAAATTTGATAAATATCCTTCAGAATCGTTCTCAATGTAATAAAAAGAAAGGTGGATTGATCTGTTTAAGTCTTCTTCTGTAATAATATTGGTATCCATGTAAAACAAATATATCTTTTCGTTATTTGAATATCCATTTATAAAAATCTGCGCAGATTGCAGGTTCTAAAATTGGTAAATAAATATACAATAAATAAAGGAATTCTTTTGTATATATATAGATATAGTGTTACTTTTTGTATATCATATTATTGATCTCTATTTTCAAATTAAGTGAAATCAAGAGAGTAATTTGAATAATGAAATTTATGTGGGAAATTATTATAACATCATGATGAAAAATGGGTAATATTTATTAGCAAAAAACAACTTAGAAAATACGTTTGTTGTTATTTCAAGTATTCTCATTATTATCACCGTAGTACAAGAGTTCAGGTAAGAAGTTTCTATTGTACATTTCACCATGGAGAAGTTTTCTTTATATGCTTTTTTATACACGCGCTATGTACGATCTTTTGGCGAATTTAATAATAAACTTTCTCCTTTCTCATTCATGATAAAATTGCATAATTTTATGTACTTCAAATCTTAACTATTTAAATTTCAAATCCTCTCCTCCCTTTATTTTCTTATATTTCTTTTCTTCTATCTAACAGGATAAACATCAAATTTTGCTACAAATTCGAAAACACCGCCACAGAAACTCATGCAATGTTGGTCCACGTGTATGGAACAGACGCATTGAGCAAAAAATGCGTGTACGACTGGTTTAAACGTTTCCGGGAGGGAAAGGGAACCGTGGATGACGAACCACTTTCAGGTCTACCCTCAACAATTATAACGACAGACAATATCGAACGGGTACGAACAGATGCTGAACAATCGCCGATTATCTTTACGATGAACATTGGAGGAATTGGGAATCAGCAAGGATAGTGTTACCACCATCGTGTGACATCTGTGCTTTGGTCGCGATCCCAAAAGAGGCGTTCGCTGACTCATCCCAACAGATTTATCAACGATGTCATAAGTGTATTGTGGCCAAGGGATGTTACTTTGAGGATTATTAAACGTATTTTGTTTCCATATTTTGTTTTGTTTGTTTTATGCTTCCATTCACCGAACTTTTTCGACGCACCTTGTAAAACAGACTTATTTCAATCTGTGATTTGAAAATCAAGACATTAAAGTACTTATTTTAGTAAATTACGCCCTCTCTTATTTTTCGCAGTAACTACTTCTGAAAGACATTTCTGACAGAAAAAAAATTGTTGCATAATTTTTGCATACAGATTTCATGTAAAAGAAATGGGATTTAATATTGGTCTTACCACGTGTGTTAACGAGTTTGGTTATAATATTTTGGTTAGGGACTTATACAATTTTTTTTACCCATTTCATTTACTATTCGGCAGGGCTGTATGCAGGTGGTATTGTAAGTAATACAATTTCATCATCCCCGTTTATTTGTTACATTCATCTGATTTGTGTACTTGACATCAGGTGTTCGATTATACCGCATCGTCAAGATACAAGGAGGGGATAGCCACAAGAAAATTTACAACACCACAGAATTGTAATCGGCAGCTCCACAAAGAATGTACAATGAAACCAGCGGGAATCGAAACCATGGTCTACTTACGGTATGAAGCGATTAGCCGTCTGGTGCCTTAACCCCCCAGCCATGATGGAACCCATCATCCCAGTGTTACATGCGTGCTGATTTATTTACATTTTTAATGTTTAGAAAGAAAACAAAATCGTGAATAATTTTATATTATCAGATTCTATTCCGCTGCAAAAAATAGCTACGATGAACACGGAGAAATTTCTGAGTAAGTGAATATAATTCATTCTTACACAATTTCTTAAAGCTTCATTTTTCATGCAAATAAACTCTTTTTCTTTTTACAGATAGTCATTTCGCTTCTTATTTTAAATTTTAATTCAATAAAAAGGAATATCCAAAACAAAAATCGGTGAATTGTTCGTACTCCCTACGTTTAGCACAGAAGATATAGCGAGAAATGCGTGAAAATACAATAGTAAATATGGTATTCTAATTTACGAATTTAAAATTAAAAGAATGTTTTTCTTTTATAAATAAAAATTACTATCAGGTTGAAATTAAATGGTTAAACGTACACTCTACGACTACCCCTGACAATGGAATCGGCATTCTCTATTCGATATTTCACAATCAAATAAATACATTTCTATTAAAAGTGAATAGCTGGATTTTTTTACTTAGTGGGCATGAAGATTACTGAGATACGCAGACACAACGGAAATTAAAAAATAACAGTTCAATAATTACTTATAATTTTTTTTACAAATTGCTAGGAAAATGTGTGGAACAATATTGGTTAGTAGAAAAAAGTTCGGAATCGGTCACTTATTTACGGAAATGTCTGTCCCTGGTGATCAGCTTAGCATTACGCAGTGGTCTTGCGCAGTTTCAATTTAAAAGGACATAAATACAGTAAGCTTTATTTTTTTTAAACTAGTGAGCGAAATGGTACGAGGGCGGAATTTAAGTACCAGACAAGCACTCATTAAGCTTCTGAAACAAAGAAAATTGCAGAGAAAATTCAGAAAATAATTTAATGCTTACAATATGCTGTTTCAAAAATTTTAAGCTCTTTGAGCTTAAAAGAGAGCAAAGCTGCTCAATTTTGGTACATTACGTGCTGCATCACCACATCAGGTTGGTACAATATTAAAATATTCAATAACATCAGATGAGAAACATCTGATTATATGAAAATTTAAAGCAAAAATCATCTAAAACCAAGGCAACACATATAATGTAACAGATTAAATAAAGCTGGATATTGTTATCACAATCCCAAGGCAAAACCAAAGCTGACTGCATAGCAATTTCAAGCCAGATGATGTTGGACCATAAAATCCCGTGGCTGGCATGTTTATGAATGGAATAAAATAGTATTTATTGACAAATAAAAAATCTGCATTTGTGCATTGAACAATAAAGGAAAAGTCTTTTGGAAGTCTCGAAATAAAACGGAATTTTAACTGCTCCAATTTTCGTCTTGAGTATTCATTTTGGGTTGAATGTATTCTAAAAGGTCTGGAGTGACTGCGAGTTGCGAATCAGAATGTGAATTCAGAAAAATATGTTTCAATTTTAGAAGATTAATTTTTCCTTGTTTAGAAAATCAATATGCATACCAATCCTGAAAAAAATTAAAGGTACTCTGATATTTCTCATAGAATAGTGGTTTCTAATAATTTACTAATCTACTACTGATCTACTCTAATGAAGCTACAATGAAAATCCATTCTAAAATCATGGCAGCCATCCATCCAAATAAAGAAAAAAATGTGTTCTGTTATCTAGAATCGAAATTGTGGCTGCATGTCTACTAGGGTGGTGCGAAAAAAGTCAAGTTGATATTTCCAAGTCGCTATAGTGTGGAAAAGTTGCGATTGGTAAATACAAGAAAAACGAAAAAAAAATTCTTCAAATCGGACTTTATCTTCCGATCCCGCAAACCGCCTAAAAATTCCAAAAAATTGAAAATTTCCGATTTTTTCCGATTTTTTTTTTTACGTTTATATATTTTTTATCGCTATAGGGAAAACTATGTGCAGATTGTACTGTTTAATAATAATAATAATAATAATAATTGTGTTTAGAGAATATCTTCCAATCGCGCAAGCTCAATAAATATCGGCAAAAATTCAATTTTGAGTGATTTTCATGAATTAAGAATATAGACAACTGAGGTCAGTTTATTAAGTTATTTTTAAACAACCTAGAACTTACCACGAAGAGTTCGTTTCAGGTCTGAAAAGTTAAATAGTGCACCCAACTGCCGTTAGCCACGTCGGAAAACAGCGCTGAAGTCGGCGTACGCGCTCCCACCTAGTCTCACCTAACTCCATAAAATTTACAGAAAAGTCAACTGGATTCAGATGAACTGCTTGGCATATACTATTTTGACAGAAGGAAGGGCGATACCTTAGTTAAAGAAAGGATTGCATCTAAACAGGTTCGTCGAACTATTAAAGAGGAACACTTTCCTGTAATAAAAGAACGTGGCTCAGTTTATTTAGGCCATGTGCCTCCAAACTCCGGGCCTGCTAAGGACATTGTAGCTTTCTTAGTATCATGTCTTACTGAACGAGGGGTTTCACTAGAATACTTAAATTTGGTAGGCTGTGATGGTACAAATACCAATACTGGACAGAAAGGTGGTGCTATCAGAAAGCTTGAAGTTCATCTCTGACGACCACTGCAGTTGGTTGTTTGTGTATTCCATTTTGTTGAATTACCTTTCCGCCATCTTTTTCAACATTTGAATGTTGAAACAACTAGCCCAAGATCACTTAGTACACCATTTGGACACAATATGATTGTTGTGTAAAGCTCTCGGTGATAGATTCTCAATTGACTGATTGTGAAACTCCAGAAGTGGACAGGCAACTGTTGAGTAAGGACCAAAGATATCTTCTTGGCATAAGCCAAGCAATTAAAAGGGGCAACTTTCCAAATGCCTTATTAAAGTGTGACTCCGGCCCAATTTCACATCAGATTGCTCACTTGTGCAAATAGAGCCCTTCGACTTTACGCGAGCGTGGAAAACCCATCGGATGCCTTAAGGCCATATTGACATTTATTTTAAAATCTTACTTGCCAGTTTGTTTTGAAATAAAATGCTGTAAGTACATTACAGACGGGCCTATTCATCTGTACAGAGCAATTGGAACATCTCGATACTTTCGTGACAACTTGAAGAATGTGTAGTCCCTGAAACTGAACGAAACTCGTTCTTTGCTCACCCGGAAAACCTACTGATGGCAATGGTCTTTTATAAGAGGAGGCACATAAGAGAGCTAGGGCTAACAAGAGTATTAAAAGCCAGGCAAAATTTTTCAAAGGGTAAAGGTATCTGAATCTTTATCACTCCTACAATACAGAATTAATTGATTGTAATGTAGCAAAATTAACATTTCCACCTCTTTCTCGGAGAATAGCCCATGAAGAAATACATTTCTTCGTTCAATCAGGTCATATCTCAGTCGGGGATGATAAAACGTTTCCCAACTACACGTAAGATGTCCAGCTGTGCGTTAAATCGGTAACGAAGCATCATTTAAGGTATGTGGGCCCCAATCAAGAGAGCATCAGGACCACACTGAAATCAATGTCCATAATACCAGACATTACCACCAAATCGCAGTACAAAGTTGCGTCTAAAAGTCAGGCTTAAACAGATGACATAACAAATTGTATATCTTATACTGTCACGACACTAGTTTTTAAATACAGTGTTTTGACTCTATTATAAAAAACTATATATTTAAGTAATGTAAATAGCAAATACCCTCATTGGTTGGATGGAGGATAGGGTGTGGTTTGAACTCGAAGTGGAGCTACCTTCCCGTGGTGAGTTCTGGTTTGTTTAAACATTATCAAATATCTAAACAAGCAAAGAGTTGTACATTGTACAATTTATATGCAAATGTTAATATTGGAACGCAAACTGATCCCAGGTGATTATTTTCTTTATTCATCAAAATCACTGAAAATTGAATTTTTGCCGATTTGTATTGAGCTTGCGTGATCGGAAGCTTTACTTTAAACGCAACTGTTTATTTTTATTATTATTAAACATTACAATCTGCAAATATTTTTCACTATAGCGATAAAATATATATATACGTAAAAAAAGAGAAAAATTCTGAAAAAATCGGAAATTTTCAATTTTTTTTAATTTTTAGGCAGTTTGCGGGATCGGAAGATAAAGTCCGATTTAAATAATTTTGTTTTTGTTTTTCTTGTATTTACCAATCGCAACTTTTCCGCACTATAGCAACTCGTAAATATCAACTTGACTTTTTTCGCACCACCCTAATGTCTACCCTTATAAATTCCAGTTCCCTTTGCTTGAGAGTTCTAGAGTCTCCTACTAGAATTCAAGAGCGTTTCCTATATTCCCGTGGCCAAATATATTTAAAAATCTCTGCAAATGGATGCGAACGCAAGAGGTTAGTTTTAGTAACTATAATACTAGTTTATGAAACCATTCCAGAAATCAAGCGAAAATTTCGCGCTATTGAAGCGATTCACTATCATATCGTCACCCAGAAAACAAGAGACTAGAAATTCTAGATCATTTCATCTATTCAGCATAGTTGTTGTTTACCCTATTCACATATCGCGGAAATCTATATTTCTAGTTTAGGGACTCCGAAAATGACTACCTACTCATTCTAGGTGAAGGCGGTATTTTTTTTTTTTCAGTGTGGAAATACAAGGTATTGACCATGCATTTTGACTAAATATTCCAAAATTGCTTTTCAATTAGTGCGCGATTCCCAATTTTTTTTTCTAGTAGCAATTGAAGAAATATTATTATATGTATTTATATTTAGTTGTGTGTTTTAACGATAATTATTAATTTTTAATAAAAAAAAAAGCTTCACTATCTTAAAAAAGGTATAAAAAATTGTTCTAGTTTCATTGCGCGTTGGGAAAAGTAGGTGCTTACTTATGGTTACTTATCTCAAGGTGTATTAAAAGTAACTTGAATTACTGCAGAAGAATAAATGTTTCTAAATTATTATAAATTGTTTTTATTTTATTTATGCAATTAATAAAAATAAAATAAAATATTATAATGATTATATTTTTAATTTTAATTAAATCATTCATTTTTATAACTAACTGAGCCAAAGAGTGTACCTTTATTAATTATGGCGTTGATTTTCCAATCAGATTTTAATATTTTTTCCTTTATGAATCCTTGTAATTGTAGCATAAATTTTAAATAATTTTATGAAGAAATAAAAAATACATAAATAGAAGTATTTATGAGGCTAATGAGTATTGTATTAAATTATAAAATAATAAACATTTATCATTAACATCAAATGAGGATTGTGTTACATTAAGGAATGCAGCGTTTGAATTACAAATAAGGCATTTTATAATTTAATTTATAAATATTTATTGATAATAATTAATATGAAACAAATACTTTTTCTTAATTAAACTTAATCTTTCATTATTTTTACTTTTTTCTATCTTCAATAGAAAAAAGTATTGTAATCAAAATTTTTTTCACTTCCGGTTTTCTACGGATTTACACGTTTTAGGGGTCAGAGATCCCTAAAAATATGTTTATAGAAAATGTCTGTCTGTCCGTGTGTCCGTATGTCGTGTCGCCATTGTACCATTAACAAATTTATGAAGTTATGCATAGAATTGAACCAAATATTTTGTATATGTTTTTGGCCATGGCAGGAAGGACCTTCTATAATTTGGAAAAGATCCGCCGGAAGGGGATGCTGTAATAGCAATGTTTGTGCCATTTTGAATATTGTACCATCAAAAAGTGTATGAAGTTATGCATAGAATTTAACAATTTTTTTGTGTATGCTTTTGGCCGTGGCAAGAAAGTCCTCCATGAATATGGAAATAATCCGCCCAAGGGGGGCGCTTTAATAGCTATTTTGGTGCAATTTTCAATATTTTACCATCGAAAAGTGTATGAAATTATGCATAATACTAATAAAAATAATAATAAAACTAGAAAAATGAAATATTGACGTTTGTAACAATATTTTGAAATATTAAAATATATGAAATAGAAGACAGTTTTGGGATTGGCACGTCCAACTAGTTTTTAATAAAACAATTTATATCTTGTAATTATGGTGCATTAACGAATGCTTCATACTCAGATTAAAGTAATTCTAAAACATTCAAAGAACAAAGTAAACTTCAAAGAAATAAATTAGAATTGCTTTTTAAAATTTGACCTTTTCTAACCTTTAAATGCTTCATTTACATTTCCTGTTGTTGAAAGATTCATGGAAAATTTCCGGATAAAACCAGAAAGAAGCATAAGAGTACTTTTAAAGCATTAGAATTGAAAATAGCCGTTTCATTAAATACAGAAGATGAAAGAAATCTGTAGAATTGAAATTTAAAATTTTATTTTAATTTTGGAATTTATAATTTCAAATTAGAACTGCACCACGTTAAAACATTGAGTATCAGTAAAGAAACATAAAGTATTTCATATTTTAATTGATAAAAATTAATCATGAATTACTTAAAAGAAACAATTGCTTTTCCAAATTAAACTTACACTTTCATAATAAGAATCATTATTTTTTTTTGATTGAATTTTGAAATTTTCTTAATTTTAAACGTTTGTTTAATTTTCATTTCACGTTAATGAAAGACATAAAAGAGGTTTCATAAAAACAGCTGAACATAGATAAAATAGATTAAAAGGTAACTAATTAAAAAATATTATTTCTTAGTAGCTTTTGTTCAGAAAGTTATGAAATTTATTGATAAAAAATGTATAACTGTTTCCTATTGGGTAAAAACCTTTCTTGAAATAAATCTGCATTTAACTGTTATTCACAGCTGAAAGATATCAAACTTGTATCAAATGACCACCCAGAAACTATTTTCGAATTTATACTTATATTTTAAGGCAAAAACGCATAATAATATTATACGAAATGTGTACCACAATATTATACGAATGTTTATGTTTAAGTCAATTGTTTTTACAATGGTTATATTAATGTAACACAGTATGTAAAAAAAAAGTAAAACGATGTACAGTGCAGATGACAATAATTGTAATTTAATAGATTACAATGACCATTTGGAATTTATTTCGTCCACCAAATTCCGTCGCATCCTCTTCAACAACAGATCGCAAAGATCAAACTTCAGACAACCAAAACCTTCATCGATAAACTCTCCAAGTCCTGTTTCAAGAAGAAAAACAGTTTACAAATATAAAGCAGTTCCACCGATTCATCCACACATTGCGACAAATTACCTACGTTGAGCTCAATTTTTCCCGGTTAGAATCGACCGACTGTAAAACGCCGTGGATTGTGGATTGAAGCCACTCAAGACATGGCCTTTTACTATCAATCGATTAAACATTAGTTTGTTTCCTTTTTCGCGTTCGTCTTTTATTCTGTAATCGATTTTCATGGACTATATAATCAGTTGAAGACCTCGATTTCCATGGGCTACATAATCAGTTGAATACCTCGATTTTCAGGGCCTACATAATGAGGTGAAGACCTCAATTTTTGCTTTGCAAGACGATTTTCATTTCGGCGTCGCTCTTTGGCTTCGGATTTTTCCATATCTGATAATTGGCGCCTACCCATTTTGTAACTTTTTCAATTTTTAACGATTTTATGCCTTTTTATTACCTATTCAAATAAAAATTCTTCTAAAAGTAAAGAACATCGTTCAATTTCGTTAAAAAAAATAAATGCGAGCATCATTTGGCCCCATCCTCGAACAAAAACAACTATAATTTCCAAATGGTTAATAATTATTAAACATTCAAATATAAAATTTCCAGGCGCATCAATTTTTGGCTAACACGTCTATTAATTTTTGCTAGCTGGTTCAATAAAGTTATAACAACACTTGTCGAAAATTTGTATTTTGAATCATAACCATAAGATTAAAAAAATCAATGAACATAGGTGACTTTTTGAAAATTTCTTCAAAAATATTTCAAATTTGTAATCTTTTTCGGTTAAAACAATTATTTAATAGCATTATTACTAAGTTTCATGTTAAAATACATAAATAACCGTTTTATCAAGTTTTATGAAAATTCAATAAAAATAAAGACACTGGAATCTTTTAAATTGTCAAAATAACCCGCAAATGAGTTTTGTAAAAATGGTACTTAAAGTACTTATTTCACAAAATATACAATATTTTACCACGAAAATTCCATTTTTGTTGGCTAATAATAGTGAGATCAATATAATTTGTCAATTGAAACCTGGTAATTTTTAGACGAATTTAAAAAAAAAGAATCAGTTTGGGACATATTTTTATCAAATGGAGAAATATTATCGCATTAAATGCAGAAGTGCAGTTACGTGAAGATTTTTTCTCTTCATTGAAGTTAAGTCCGAGCTACAGTGAATCAATGAATTAAAAGTAGACGCTGCTCTACCGTGTACCCTTCTAGTTTTCTTAAATATTTGGACGCCCTATGGCAGAAAGATATATAGTCATCTGTCCAATTATAGCCAAATCGTATTTAAGACTTCCTAGAAGGAGTAAATGCACAAACAAAACAGACCGTTGTAAACTTCCTTGACTCCAACTCATTCTTATTAGGAACACAGAAGAAAGTAAAAACTAGAAAACAGGAATTCTGCCTTTTCAGAATTTAGTGTCGTCCCCGATGAAAAAAAAATATATGTATATATAAATAGTACAAAACATATTTCAATTTTAAGACTTAAAGAACACACTTTTATTTTATGTAAAATGACGTCATTCGCATCCGCTTAAGAATTCCACATTTACGATCCACTCTTAAACATCTACAGTAAAGCAAGCTACCGCAAAAGAATACACAAATGGAGCAAAAAGATGCCGTCATTAAAGAAACTCGTAAAAAAAAGACCATCTAATGATTCATAGGCTTTCATTTGTTTGTAACATTAATATAGTTTATAATAGCTCCATGTTTTAACAGAAATTATTCGTTTATATTTTTTCAAAATAGCACGTATTTTAATTACATTTTCTTTCGGTTGTTATGAGAAAATGGCAACAAAAACATATAATTGCAATTTTTCAACTATTTTTCCCTTACCTTCTACATAAATGAAGTACTTGAGTTGCCAAAATTAAAGAAATGGTGCTAAAAAAAAAAACAAAAAAAACTAAGATTTCAAAATAATTGGAGATACTGTTTTCAAACAAATTGTATTTAAAAGTACTTTTTTTCCAATAGGACGGTATACAAATTTAAAATGTGCGATGCTTAGAAATTAAAAAAAATCCTGCTTTGTTTATTGCTGGCTTCTGTAAGGTAACGTTATTTTTTTGGAGACGGCACAGAATAAGCTGGGAGAAAGAAATAGCATACTCTACCGGGGGCTAATAATGCCACAGAACATTAAAAATTTTTCAAAAGTGTTTTGATTTTATTTGTAAATATTTTAAAAATTTAATTAACAATTAAAATGTTTTTTATCAGAAATGCTCACCCTAAACATAATAGTAAATGAGACATTTACAGCGTGTGCAATTAAATTTTATGACAGATATTCAAATAATTTTCAAAGGATATTTTTAATTAAAAGAATAAAATATGCAAAATAGAAAATATGTTATTTAACAAAGTCTATGATATTCTGACACATGAGATATCGTAAATATACATAAGTTTAAGGGGGCTCGTCACAAAACCATTTTTACTTTCTTCTATCTCCAATAAAAGAAAGTATTGTAATCGAAATTTTTTTCGACTTCCAGTTTTCGACAGATTTACATGTTTTAGGGGACAGAGATCCGCCAAAACACGTTTATAGAAAATGTCTGTCTGTCCGTCTATCCGTGTGTCTGTCGCCATTTTACGCATTGAAAGATGTATGAAGTTATGCATAGAATTGAACCAAATTTTTATTTTACGTTTTTGGCTAAGGCAAGCAGGTCCTCGCTGAATTTAGAAAAACTTCGCCGGTAGAGGACGCTGTAATAGCGATGTTAGTGCGATTTTGAATATTCTACCATCGAAAAGTGTATGGAATTATGCATAGAATTAAACCAAATTTTTATTTTAATTTTTTTCGCTATGTCAAGCAGGTCCTCGCTGCATTTGGAAAATTTTCGCCGGTAGGGGGCGCTGTAATAGCGATTTTAGTGAAATCTTGAATATTGTACCATCGAAAAGTGTATGAAATTATGCATAGAATTGAACCAAATTTTTTTAAGTTCTTGGCTATGGCAAGTAGGTCCTTCCTTAATTTGGAAAAAAATCGCTGGTAGGGGGCGTTGTAATAGCGATTTTTGTGCTATTTTTGTGCAATTTTGAATATTGTACCATCGAAAAGTATATAAGTTATGCATAGAATTGAACAACATTTTTTGTGTTTGTTTTTGGTCATGGCACAGAGGGCCTCCCTCAATTTGGAAAGATTCCACCGGAAGGGGGCGCTATAATTGCGATGTCTTTACCATTTTCTTTATTGTACCATCGAAAAGTGTATGAAGTTATGCATATAATTGAGCAAAATTTTTTGTGTATGCTTCTGGCTATGGCAAGCAAGTCCTTTCTGAACTTGAAAAAATTCCTCCAGAAGGGGGCGCTAGAATTGCGGTCTCTGTACCATTTTCATTATTGCACCATTGAAAATTGTATGAAGTTATACATAGAATTGAATCAAATTTTTTGTGTATGTTTCTGGCTATGGCAAGCAAGTCCTCCATGAATTTGAAAAAAAAAATCAACCGGAAGGGGGGTGCTGCAATACCGATGTTTGTGCCATTTTCTTTATCGTACCATCGAAAAGTGTATAAAATTATGCATACAATTGAACCAATTTTTTTCTGCATGTTTTTGGCTTTGGCCAACAAGGCCTCCTTGAATTTGGAAATGTTGCACGGTAAAGGGGCTCTGTGATAGCGATTTTTGTATACTTTTCTTGATTTTTCGTAGTTCTATTGTCCATCGGCGGCTCGTGCAGCGGCGGGAACTCGCTTCCTGGTAAACGGGCTTTCGTAAACAGCTGATAACAACAGGATAAGAAAAACAATTAATTTTAACAAATATCATGATATAGATTAACTCGTTTTTAGTCCGTTTAATTGACTGCAGCAGAAATTTAAGATGAATATCAAAGTTGCTTTAATATTGAACTAATAATATTGAAGTATTAACACGTGTAAATAGTTTTTGAAATATTAAGATGTATAAGATAGAAGAAAGTATTTGGAGTGGCACATCTAACTAGTTTATATTAACAACTTAAAAAAAAAAAAAACCCTTTTTAAATATTATTAAGTAAATGCTAAATACAAATAACTTAATCCAAAACACTTTCAAAATTAAAAATATTTTTGCATAAAATTTAAAAAAGTTTAATTTAAAACACTTAATTTAAGACGCTATTAGGTAGCTTTCATTACAAAAAGCTACCTATTGCAGCCGTTCGGAGGAAAGCGATTTCAAAAAATTTTGGTATATTTTCATCGATCATGACCCCCAGACCCCGAAAACACCCTCCGTTCAAAATTGATATATATATATATATATCTATATCTATCTATCTATCTATCTATCTATCTATATATATATATATATATATATATATATAACCATTAATTAAACATAAACTACCACCATCAAAAACCGTTATATATATCTGACCTATGTCACACTCTCGTAATTATGAACCGATTTCGATGTAATTCGGTGTATACATAGTACATACCAATGTATCGACCGAGTTCGTTGTCCAGCTTCATCCGCCGTTTTGTTTCAAAATGACGGCCATTTAAAATTTAAAAAAAAAATTAAAATTTGAAATGTGGCACCAAAAAATTGAAAATGGTAAAATATTTTTTTCTTATGTATTTAACCTTTATACAAAGATTTCGGAGGAGTTTTTGTTTCTTCTATATCTTAAAAAATGGCTGAGTTGCAGCATTTTGAATTTCTAGCGTGGCTGACATTTTGAAACGTCCTGAATTTTGTCACGCGATAAAAGGCATATTTATGAACCGATTTGGATGTAACTTCGTTTATACATTGTACATACCAATGTCTCGACCGGGTTCGTTGGCCAGCTTCATCCGCCATCTTGTTTTAAAAAGGCGGCCATTTAAATGTTTAAGAAAAATTTAAATTTGAAATGTGGTACCAAAAAATTGAAAATTGAAAAAATATTTTCTTCATATGTGCTTGAGCTTGATAAAAAGATTCGGGAGCAGTTTTGTTTCATCTATATCTTAAGAAATGGCTGAGTTATAGCATTTTGAATTTCTAGCGTGGCTGACATTTTGAAACTTCCTGATATTTGTCACGTTATAACAGGCGTATTTATGAACCGATTTGGATGTACCTTGGTGTGTACATAGTACATACAAATATCTCGACCGAGTTCGTTGGCCAGCTTCATCCGCCATCTTATTTCAAAATGGCGGCCATTTAAAAAAATTTTAAATATAAAAAAATTAAAATGAGATACCAAAAAATTGGAAAATGAAAAAGATTTTTTTCGTATGTGTTTGGCCTTAATACAAAGATTCCGGAACAGTTTTTGTTTAGTCTATATCTAAAAAAATGGCTGAGTAATAGCATTTTGAATTTCTATTGTGGCTGACATTTTAAAACGACCTGATTTTTGTCACGCGGTAACAGGCGTATGTATGAACCGATTTGGATGTAACTTGGTCTGCACATAGTACATACCAATGTCTCGACCGAGTTCGTTGGCCAGCTTCATTCGCTATCTTGTTTCAAAAGGGTTGCCATTTAAAAATAAATTAAATTTAAAATTTAAAATGAGGTATTAAAAAATTGGAAAATGGAAAAGATTTTTTTTTTATGAGTTTGGCCTTGATACAAAGATTCCGGAGCAGCTTTTGTTTCTGAAAATTTGTTCTTTTGTTTATATCTTAAAAAATGTTTGAATTATAGCACTTTGAATTTCTAGCGTGGCTAACATTTTGAAACGATCATGTATTTGTCACGCGATAACACACGTATTTGCCTATTTCAATGTAAGAAGGCATGTTGATAGTATACATCAATACCTCGACCAAGTTCGCTGGCCAGATTCATCAGCCATCTTATTTCAAAATGGCGGCCATTAAATAAAGAAATATATATATATTTAAAGTGAGGTGCAAAAAAATTAGAAATTGAAAAAGGTTTCTTTCTTAAGTATTTGACCTTGATGTAAGGATTCAGGAGCATTTTTGTTTGTCTTTACCTTAAAAAATGGCTCAGATATAGCAGTTTCAATTTCTATTGTAGGTGACATTTTGAAAAATCTGATTTTTTGCATGCTACAGCACTCGTATATATCAACCGATTCCGATGTGAGTGAGCATGTGCACAGCAATTACTAAGATCTTGACCAAGTTCACTGGTTAGCCTCATCCACCATGTTGTCTTAAAATGACAGGCACTTTAAGAAATCGCCGAATTTGGCAGCCAAATATAAGTTACTTTAAAGAAAAGCAGCTTGGATAATGCTGACTAATTTCGCGAAATTCTCATTCATTATACTGATAAAAATTAGTATTGAATCTCCTACATTCGGTTTCCACTAAATTGAGCTTCGTGTGTTTGAATTATATAAGTTGGCTTTTTTAAAATAAGGTAAATGAAAGCTACCTCTTCCTCCCGGCACTGACCGGAAGGACTTTTTTATTATTTATTTTTTATTTTACACCTGATTTTTTATTGGAACTCAGGAATGATATTTTAAACAGATATAGTTATCGGATATTTTTAAATAGCAGTTGTTTTAGAGAAAAGAAGTAATAACTAAATGAAACCTGAAACAAGTAGGAAAAACATGGGTACAACATAGATTATGAAACACTTTCCAACACTCCCTGAAAGCTTTAACAAAACTTCGTAATTTAGGGAAATAATGTAAATAAGATAACTAAGTAAACATTTAAAAAACTGATTTCAGCAGTTCAAATCCATAGCCATATATGTATTCCAATTTTTTTCAACAACCCTGTATTTGATCTGTATGTATATATATATACTATATAAAGGGAAAATTTAGTTTAGCAAGAAAACGCATAACAGGTTGAAATTTCTCTTTCAGCAATTTATACTAAAAGATGGGAAAATACTTCAATACTATTGTACAGCTCAGTAGTTCTAGTACTTTTATTACACGCCAAAATTTAGCTAAAATTTAATTCAAATGAAAACACTCTTACAACAACTGAAATCACATTTCGAAAAATTATCATCCATATCTGTATTCAATTCTTTGCGTGACCCTGTATATCATTTTATTTATATTCTACAAACTTTTCTTGATAAACTAAATGCAGTTCAGCGCAAAAATGTATAACTCACTTAAAAATCACCTTTAAGCAATTAGCGCTCATACACAGTAACCCTTACGAATTCTTTTATGTGGCCCTGTATATGAATTATAGCATTTATATCCACCATAGAATATGCATAAATATATAGTGAAACATAAAACCGCATATCATAATTCAAAATGCATTTCCAGCAATCACCGCTAATGTACGTACTTCTGATACAATATCGTATCTGAAATCTTTTGTATGTCCCTGTAAATGCTATATGCACTGGGTATTATACATGAAATAAGTTATAGTAATCCTCAGCGACGTATATCAATTTCATTATATATGAAATATTTAAACATACCGTAATTTCCCGCGTATACGCCGCAGCTCAGATAATTCGATTTCCTACCAGAATACGTTTTAAATAAAATGTGACTTTATTTTGCTTAGCATTTATTTGACTTCGTTTTTTAAATAAAATTTCTGGTATGAAAAATACTTAACTAAGCCGTGGCGTATACGCGGGAAATTACGGTAATTGAAATACGCCGCAAACAAATTCCCCCTATATCATTATGTAACGGAATTCTTTATGTGGCACTGTAAATGAATAATAAATATTCTTTGCTCCGCATATTCTACAGAATGCATATTTTAGTGCACTTCATAAATGCATATCAATTTAGTTATGTTTGGATGCGTGTAACAAATTAAAAATAATTTTAAACGATTTTTCCCCATTGGCCGTAATGTAACGGAATACTTTTGACTGTCTCAGTAAATGAACTAAACATGCTACAAATTTCATTTGAAATAAGGTTCGTGCTATGGTAAACGAGAATAACATCTAAAAACTTCAGGGCAATCCGAGTATATTTACGAGAGTTAGATTGCGGCCAGATGGCTAGACGGACAGACGAACAGACAAACCGAAGTCAATAACACTTTTCAACTTTGTTGGAAAGTGTTAAAAAGCTGGGAAGTTGACTAGTTTTGGTGCGTATGATGTTTTGTTTAACAAAAGTTACGAAAATATTAAAATTCCAAATCTTAAATCTCTTATGTACGGTATGATGTTCAACTAGAAAAAAATACAAGCCCTTTGTTTCAAATCTAGAAAAGCCTTCGAAATTCGAAAATTTTGAAGAGATGGAAAATCTGAAAAAACATAAACATAGATAAAAGAGTTTAAAGATTTATTTTAAAGAGGTTAATATGGTATTAGATATTTGTTAAATCAGTTGTAACTGTGGTTTTACATGCAGTATTATTCTGAATTTTTGTCAGGATGTTATTGAAAGTATGTGGTATGTGATAAGATGAAAATCAATATTTTTGGGAAATTTCAATGTTAATAGGAAGCCGAATCCCCTTAAGTTAATTAAAAAAATATTAACTCTTCATATTCCAAGTTACTTAATAACAAAAACAAATTCTATAATAATTTCACAGATTACTATTTATTGGTAGATTAGTAAATTTTGGCAATAATAAATACGAAATTAAGAAAAGAATCGTTCATTAAAACAGACACATTCAATATGTACTCAGGTGACTTTTTGGAAATCTTTAGAACACTACTTAGATTATGTAATAAAAAGAAATATATTTTAATGAAATCTCATAATCTTTAAAAAATAATAAATAAATATTTTGCGGTTTTATCTGTAATTGAGAGGGTTTTTCTTTTCATTTTTTCCCATTACACAACGTACAACAGCTTAAAATTTATTCATGGCTATATTTTTCGGAAAACATCTATTTTTAAAAATTTTTTAGCTTTGTAAAATTTGCTGTGTTTTTTTTTTTTAACATCGTAAGCAACATATTGTTTAGGAATTCCAAACTGTTGAAAAAAAAAAAAAACTCTTTCGAGATATTAAAAACTAGACGAGCCATAAAGTGCTCAAAGCATTTTTGTTATTTTAAATTAACCACTAAAAAATATTTTTAGTACAAAATGTGGCATAATATACCTAATATGATAATACACTTAATAATATGTTAATAACAAAATACTGATAAACGTCTTAAAATTGTTGCGTCTTATAATGCAGTTTTAATATTGAACTATGATGCATCCACCAAGAAGACATAGATAAAACATTTAAGATTATACTTTTAAAACATTAATAAATTGATTTAATAAAATAGTCCATTTTTGAACGCCAGATTCACATTTTTTTTATTATATAAAAACATGAAAACTTTTAAAATGCACCATTAAAACGCATTACTACATAGGTATGATAAAATATATACAAATGTTTTTAAAAATTAAAAAACACCAGATATTAAAAATGATAAAAAGTTACTCCAAGCGCTTTCGGCTAACATTAAGCCTTTGTCAAGGAGACGAGAATTGGCTGAGAAAACACTCGACGCTGGACGTTCACTGCCACCCATTGACCGGAAACACCCTTCAGGATGCCCGCAGGCGGTCGTACCCATTAAACTGAAGGAGGGGAATGTGAAGAAAGCTCAATCTTCTTGGAGACCAAAATATCTTGTAATATGAAGTAAATTAAACCAGATACGGGGAATTTCGTATGATAATATATCATTACAACAATTTTCTGCTTGCGTTAAAATTTCCAAACACTATAAAGTAGCACAACTACTAAAATCGGAAGCCTGCATAATGACTATCGCTCTATTGCAACGATATCAATATCATTAGTCTGAAACAGCCTTGAGAGGGCGGTAGCCCGTCTATTTTTATTAATATCCTGTATTTGCACTTTAACTCTTGTTTGGAATTTTCTTGTGGTCATATCAATGTAATTTAATATTTTAATTGTTTCTTTATTTCTGTATGGCATGATATAAACTCTTGACTTATAGTCCATACTAATAGGATCAACTCCTTTTTGCTTAAGGTGAATTATTTTGGTGTTATCTCTAGATATTAACGTTATACTATATTTCGTTAGGATATATTTTAATTTTTCATATAAACGAGGAATGTAATCAACTGCCATAAAAGCAACTTCTTTTTTACTAATATACTCTATTTTAGCTGTTTCAGCGTGCTTAAACTTATAAATCAATTTTTCAATAAATTTAGGGGGAAAACCATTACTATTAACAATTAACTTAATTTTATTCAGTTTCTCTTGCAGGTGGGTATCAGAGCAAACTTCAAAAGCACGTCTAATATAAAATTTATAAGCTGCAGATTTATAATTAAATGGAGAATGGCTGTAATAAGAAATTGTATTGTTTGAAGGACATGATTATGTGTAAACAGTCCTATCAATGAAATGAGTAAGTTCATTCCTAGAGATGAAAGCATCCAAAAACTGTAAAGTTCTGTTTGTTTCTAATTCCAATGCGAATTTTATCTTATTGTTACTGTTGTTGGTATGTTCAAGAAAATTCCTAAGCGCTGGAAAGCCATGATACCATATAATTAAAATATCGTTGACAAATCTGACCCATAAATTTGGTTTAAAAGTGGAAGTTGATATAATCTTGATCTCCAAAGATCTAAGTTTTAACTCGGCCAACAAACCAGAAATTGGTGAACCCATGGATGCCTCCTCTGTTTGTTTGTATTATATATTGTTAACCTCAAACACATTATTATTGGTAATTAGGTTTAAAAGAGATATAGTGGTGTTATTCATATTGTTACGAAATCCCTGATTATTATTGATCGAATTTATAATATAGTCCTACTCTTCTTGTATATCTATAGAAGGATAAAGTGATATTATGTTATGGCTGGATAAGATGCTACTGTCATTAAGCTATTAATGTCATTATGTCATTTATGTCATTAAGCTATCTTTAATTATTTGAATAAGTTCAAATTTAGACTTAATAACATAGTCTGAAAGGGGGAAAATATAATTTAAATATGGCACAAATGCTTTCTCTAGAAAATATGTAGAAGAGGTGCACTTCAAGACTATTGGCCTGATTGGGAAGTCCAGTGAACGTCGAGCGTCGAGTGTTTTCCCAGTCAATTCTCTTCTCCTTGACAAAGGATTAAAGTTTAGCCGAAAGTGCTTGGAGTAGCTTTTTCATCATTTTAACATCTGGTGTTTTTAATTTTGAAAAACATTTGTAAATAATTTATCACGCCTAAGTAGTAATGTGTTTTGATGAAGCAATTTAAATGTTTTCATGTTTTTACTTTTAAAACATTTAAAAATATAAAAGTTAAAAAGCTAAAAATCTTAAAACCAACAAGATTCCTTTGCACTGTAGTCATCTTCAAGGTTGCTCTTTCCAGTGCCGAGAAACTTAAAATATTTATAGATTTGAAATCTAGTAAGTAAACGTATTACGTTCTTTTTGCTGGTATCGTTGCACCATCTACAATGCCATAAGTGAAAGCGAGTATAATATAACATACCTGAGTTATGGTTAATTTATTTTTAAACAACTTAATAATTTTGTTTAACTCAAGTTTCCAGAAATTTCTTATAGTTAATAGTATTTTATTTAGAATTTTCTCATCATTTCTGTCAGGAATAAAGGGAACGCATATGGCATTATAGATGGCGTAACGATACCATAAAAGTCAACATAATATGTTTACCTACGAATTTGAAAATCTATAAATATTTTGAGCTTCTCGAAACTGGAAAGAGTAACCTTTAAGATGGCTTCGGTGTAGCCGAAAATTTTGGTTTTAAAATTTTTAACTTTTATATTTTTAACTGTTTTAAATGTATTATCTTATATGTTTTATCTACGTCTTTATATAAACTGTTTGGTGTATGTATCAAAGTTCAATATTAAAAAAAGTAAAATAAAACTCTTTTAATAAATACACTTAATAGTAGCCAATTCCATAGCTAATAGTAAGTGTAATTATTAATAATTATTAATTTTTTTTTCATCATGGGATCAAGTCATTTGTTTTAACACGCTCGGCCCTGTCGTCCTATTAATAGGACATGTTTTTTGATTGAATGATATTTTGTCTTTGCAATTGTTTTTGCCATTATCTGCATATTCTAGTGGCAGTATGTGTCTGTACGTTTATTATTATCATTTCATTTATGTTTAACCTTGATATTACCGCGTTGCATATTTGCAACATATCCAAAAATCAATTTTACGTATACAGAGCTCTTTAAAAGGCGATTTTATTTGTTGCTGTTATCTCCCAACACAGCAGTTAATATAAATTGTTCATAGAATTATTAACTGACGGCCATGCTGGTTAGTGTTTCATGACAAAGTTTTATTTATCATTTGAGCAGTTTTCAATCGTTTTTAAAAAATGAACTTCATAAATATTCTAAAAGTAAAAAGGCTGTCCACGTCCAAAAGTAGATTTTTTACAAAGGTAATTTCGTATACTTTACAATTTTGTATTTGAAATTTGACAATATTTATGGGAGTTTTGTAATTTTCTGTTTATTGCAACAGTGACAAAAGTACCTTTTAGTCAATATATTTTTATTTTATGTGTTCTAATTTTTTTCATTATTTTCTACATGCTTAGAAGGATGTATTCTAACAGAGGAGTACATATTTTTCAAATCGGAGTGGTTCAGTCACAAAAGGTTAGGCATTTCACAATGTAGTAATTATGGAACTTTGCTTAAATCCCTTTAAACCGTTGGCATTTCTTTAATTTCAAACATATGTTTTATATATTAAATTGAAATAGGACTATTTTTTCAAATGAACAGTTCTTGATTAAACATATAAAATTATTAGAAAGTTGTTATGTTTGTTTAAACTTTTTTTAATGGAATATTTTCCAAAAAATCTTCAAAAAAATTTCATTCGTCTATTGTTGCACGAATAGAAAGTATGCAAAATAATGTTTTTGCATACTTTCTAGTGTAGAAAGTATGCAAAATTTGTTTGATTTCAGTAAATAAATTATTCGTTCAATTTCAGTAAACTTGACTACTACTTTTAATTTTGCAATCGTAAGAGAGTTATTTATTTCCCCCTGATAAAAAAAAAAAAAAAATCAGATTAAGGTGTTACATATGCTCTCAACTTTCAGAAAATAGATTTTTTGACGGAAATTACATCCTTATAGTGTATAGAATTATGGGCAAAAAGATTTAAAGTGATATGAGAATTTTTTGTAAATTGTGCTGCAATTGAGTACGGGATGACCATAATTAAAACACCCCTACTTCGACATCTCTATATATTTACCTACTCTCAGTGTATGACCTTCAAATTTTGCGTACATGTTCACATGACAAGGGCCTTATTTACGCACTGAATGCTGCTCAATATTGTTTCCTTTATGAAGATGTAAAATATGCAGTCTGTTGCAGTCTGCTTGTGTATTGCAGACGCATTGTATTGGTGTCTCCGGAACTAATTTTTTTGCGTAATCCATTTCCCCATGTCTTCAATAGTATGTACAAACATTTGGAGCCTTTACATTGAGTAGTTTGATATATAGGAAGGTCAGAATAGAAGAGTTTTAATTGTGGCCACTCGGTATGCGTATAAGCAGTCCGATATTTCCTTTACAATTGAACTATTCCCAAGTATGACAAAACTATTTAGTTAACATCAGCTAATTGAGGAGCTCCCGGTTGGTAAACGTTAAAATATATCTGTTTTGCTGTAGCATTGGCCAACGAACCATTTTCCAACAAAGGCCCGACGATATAATTTTACAAAGGCCAATCAATGTATTTTTACAAAGCTCCAACACTCTTTTCCTATAAAATACCAACGACAATAACCCAGCAATTACCCTACAAATAAACATGATATCGTTAAATTAGGGAAATGTTCAGGGTATGTTTATTTTTTTGCGTTTCAAGATGTCGTAACCTAATAAATGTCGGGAGATTCGATTAGTCCGTAATTAAAGGGTCCATTCTAGTAGCTATATATGGGGCCACTATGTATAAAATCTGTATGTTTTTGTTACGGGATATATCATTTCATTATTAACAAATTTATACGCTCGGTAAATATGTCTGTGCATGTTATTGTTTAGACGTAGAAATTTACATTTTCTTATTACAGTAATAATGGAATCAAAATAAAATCCATATACACTGAGAAAATATTTAGGTTTCATAGCACACATTACGAATATATATTCAATCGAACTTGAAATTAATTATGTTATTTAATAACTCATATCTAGATAACTTATCAATTACTATTTGTTTCAGATCTTTTTTGTAATAAAATTAAATATATACAGAAATATATGCAGAAAATCTGTTGAAAGTAATGTTAATTTTTTAAATGCCGAATATAAAGTTTTAAACCTAAATTCTCTTAAAATATTCCGTTGATTTCCTTATTTTGATTTTTAAGATAAGTACTTCCTATTAATCAAGCATTTACGTATTAGTAAAAAATAAAGTAGTAACTATTTAATAAAAATATTTATATCACCATAAAAAAAAAATTATGTTTATTCCTAATAAATAGGATTCGTTCTCAAGTAATAAATACACTATTTTAATTTAATAAAATCTTTCTTTTAACAATGTTTTATAAATGCCACTATCACTACATTACATTTTATTTATTACCTGTAGCATTGTTCATGAATTTTATTTAAAAACTTCTTTTGTTAAAAGGAAAACTAAAATTGCAATTAAACTTAATTGTAACTAAGAAACTGCTTTTTTACTATAAATAATTTAAAACAATTTTATCTGAATTCAGTTTCTTCTGAGAGCTTATAACTGAAATATGATATCCATTATTTCAAACAAAACTTAAAATCAATAAAGATTTAAAAGGATATTAAATTCGAAGTACGAAGTAAAAGGTAATCATTTACTTTTACTAAAAGTTTTACGTTCTTTTCATAAAATTAAATAAGCACTTTAGAAATATGAGAGTTAAGTACTAAGAAAACACAGCGATTTTAAAATTATTTTCTTTTTTTTTAAAGAAATAAAAGTTATCATACATTTTACATTAGAAAATGCAAGATAAAATTTTTATTGACGCGTCCAGTAACTGAAAAAACTTTTCATGTCACTTTTTTTACATTTTAAAAGAAAAGTTGCATTAAATATGCAAAGAACTGAGCAAAAATGCGAGTAGTTTTCAAAAATGGAAGAATAGTTTAATCTTTTATTTAGAAGTATAAAGCATCTTGTTGGAGTAAAAAAGATTATAAAAATGCAATACGTTATTCATTTCAAAATTTAGATTTTTTAAGTATTAATTTCTTTAAAAAAAGGAACTGTTAATACTAGAATGTCATTAAATAATGCAAATTATGTTCAAAACTTTTAAATATGGTAACAAAAATGTTACAACTCCAGTTTTCTGTTTTTTTCAAATACCTTATATTTGTAAATATGTATATATATAAATTTAAGGTTTAACCAAATTTTTCACGACATGTACTGTGGAAAGATGACTTTAATGGAAACATTTTCTCCAAGCCTTGCATGTCATAAAGTTTTGCAATTGACTTACGAAATCTTCTAGCAAAGTTGCAAAATCTTTTGCTCGCTGATAAAAAGGCTGCGAAGTTGCACATTGCGTGTAAAAAGTTTAAGCATAACATAAAATTTAAAAATAAAATTTTATTATTGGCTGAAAGTTACTTTCCTTTCACATGACCTACAAATTGTAGTTTAAAAAATATATTTAACAGATTTAAGCTTTAAAATTTATCTCAAGTAATAAAATTTATCAAAAGAACAAAAATGAGTGTGTCAAAAGTTTAAGCACAGGAGATCTTTATTCTTTAGTAGAACAAGAAAAAAAAAATACTTGATTATTGCTCAATTCTGCTGAATTGCTTTAAAAATACGGTCTTCCATCCATAAAATGCATTGCTTCTGTATTGTGCATTGGTTCTGCATTGTTTCTGGTTCAATTTTAAACCACCAGTTCTCAATGACAGCTTACAAATCTTTAACTAAAGAATACTTCTCTCCATTTGGGTAAAATGGTTTAGTGAGAGTACCCCACATATTTTCTATAGGGTTTAAATCAAGGCTAACTGACGGTCATTTCAATCAAATACATTTTTCGACCCAAGTCACGTTGGAGTTGAGTTTGAGGTATGGACCGAAACATTATCAAGTTGAAATAACGTTTTTTCTCCCCGCAAAGCCGCGGCAACAGGGAGAAAATGATTGGTAAGTGTCTCTTTATAGCTTTCAGAGTTTTCACGACGCTAATGAATGCTAGACATGTCTGACCATTGAAAGAAATAGCCCACAATATCATTACACAACCACCACCATGTTGTCGGCTACATATCCACATAGGTTCTTTGCGGAGATCATGCAATAGTACTTAAACCTACCAGGGCCATCAAAGTTACATTTTTTATCACTGAATATGACATTCAGCCACTTATAAACGAATGACATATGCTATTTTGCCTACTGTAATCTAGCTTCTTAATGGTATCGTTTCAGACATGGCAACAGAGTCATTTTACGGTTTTTGATGTATCTCGATTCCAAAACTCTTCAATGAACAGTTTTTTTTTTCAATATTTGTCCTCCAACTGCATGTTTTATTTCAAAAGAGACTAATTACCAGTTGCAGCAATGTTTTTGGTTCGGCGGTCTTCGTGCAAAGTAGTAGTCACCCGTGTCCTTCCTCAACAGAATTTTCCTTTCAAATCATTGCCACGAGCCAAAACATGATGGATACCTGGTTTTGATCTTTTTAATGCGCTTGCAATTTCAGAAACAGACTTCTGTTTTGTTCTCATACTCCAAATATTTATCACCTCCTCCTCTGAAAATTATTTCGACAGTGATTTTGTACTAACTCAAAAACAACATTTGATTGCTTCTTATACACCTAGAAATCGTTTGCGTGTGCAACCCCTTACATCAATTTATAACATTTTCATAAAAAAGATTTTGTGCTTAAACTTTTAACAAGGTTATTTTTGTTCTGTTGTTAAACTCCATGGTTTGAAATAAAATTTTAAAGATAGTTTTATTGAATATGGTGTTAAAACTACTATTAACATATGCAAGACAGATATTGAAATAAAGTGAATATTTAAAGTTTTATTTCGAAATTGTTATCCTGCTTAAACTATTGACGTGCACTATACATTCATTAATAGTGATCTACTATATCGTTCCGTGGCAATATTTTATTAATTTCATTTAATTTATAGTTATAAACTACAGTATAGTTTATACAGTATATACATGGTTTTTTAAAGTTACTGCACTGCATTATGAAAGAGATCCACAAAGTTTTTGATTTATCGAAAGTGGATTTAAGAAATCTGAATCGTTTTCAATAGTGAACTTACGAAATTTTCAGCATATTGTTGATTTTAGTGTAAACTGAAAATATGGAGTGTTGAGAATTTTTAATTTTAATTTCATTAATTCATGTTTAGTTATAGTTATTCCTTTCTAAGATCGCTTACATTCTCCAAATGTAACTGTTACCAACGACAGACTTAACTGTTTGTGCTTATGGAAATTCTTAGAGGTTGTTAGTTGTTCTCAATATTTTTTTGGAATTGATTGTACTACAAACTATTATTATTGAGTCTCAGAAAACTTGAGAACGTTAGCACAGCTTTTGAAATGTAGTTTTAGAAGGAAACCACTCTAACAACTGTATATTCTTATATTTTTCCTCATGTTGTCTTTAGGTAATAGAAATTCATTATTTGTTAAAAAAGTATCGTTTCAAGCTAAAAATCACAAAGAACTATACTTTTATCAACCAATGCACTTCTACTCGTTTTTACAAATTGTGGAACTTAGAGAAAAATATAGCATCTTAACTATTCTACTAATATTTCTACTAATTTCCCTCAGAAATATTTCCAGGCACTTTGGGATTTCTTGCACTGGATGCAACAAATATATACCTCAGCTTCCAGCTTTTCAAGTAAAATGATCCATTTGCTCCGTAGTTGCATTTTGCTTACAAACTATGGCAATTTCTGAGTTATTAGCGTAGAAAAAATATTTTCGGATATACTTGATTATCTGCACGTGATCTTCTTTTTATTTAGAATGGCATATATAACTTAAAATGCATCGTTATTTGCATTATAAAGATGGATTGAAAAGATTATAGGTTTTAATAGCTGAAGTGTGAACTGATTAAGAATCAGTTAATGAAATTGATTGAGGAACTGTTAATGGGTTGATCTGAAAAATAATTGGGTTCATGTGAATTTCTTAAATAACCTAGTTGCTGTTATGTAATTACAAGATGACTTTGAAAGTATCCAAGATTTAATGTGAAAAATTCTCCATACTGTATTTTGATAAAAGTCATAATTACCTGCATCCTGCATATTTCGATAAGAAAATAAGTATGGAGCCTTAAAGACCAGACGTGCGCGTGCATGTAATAAAAGAAGAGAGCATCCTCATCGCTTACCGACGTATCCGACAAAAAGCGATGAAATTGAATAAAATTTAATAATTCACTGAAATATCAATCTAAACTGTTTCATAAAGAATTTACTAAAATTACAGTAATCTTACTAAAATTGTCCCTGTAACCGAGGTTGCAGTTACATAAAAAGTTCTACGCATCCCAGTTTTCTAAAAAGTCTTAGTAACCTTATAGATTTTTTTGATTTACTGTGCAAAAATTTTTTGATTTACTGCCATTTTTTTTTCTTTTACAGCAAATCCTATAGGATTCGCTATAGATAAATTTAAGAAAATTACTAATGAGCAATAAATAAAGTTACTACACTGTAAAAAAAATCTGTAAAGTTACTAAAGTTTTTCTAGAAAACTGGGATTCCTAGAAATTTTTATGTAACAGACACACTTTTGCGCCGAAAATAAAAAAAAATCTGTAAGGTTACTAAGACTTTTTTAGGATATTGGGATGCCTAGAACTTTTCATGTAATTGCAACGAGGGTTACAGATAAAATTTTAGTACTGTTAATTACTGTTATTTTAGCAGAGTCATTTGGATCGTTTGGAGTTATAGATTTCTGTATCTTTACAAAAACTAGTTTTGTAGATTTGCAGCTTTTTTTGTACAGTTATAGATGAAAGTTTAGTAAGCATGTAACTTTACAACTGTAGAACTATAGATTTTTTTTTTTTACAGTGTATGTTTCTTTCACACATTAAATACAAATAAATCAAATCCTGGTTTTACCAACTAAACCAGTATATTTTTGTCTGTATTGACAAATTTTTGTGTAAAATAAGTATAAAATCTCAACGATATCCTTATTTTGAAACGCCTGAGGACACGGTGTACAGCTGTCAGCGATGCAAAATTGTGTCTGGTCGATTTATATCATATTAAACAAAAAACTGATACAGGTTTATGAATCCAATAAATATGTAAAGCGATGAACATATGTACATTGAAATTCATTCTCAGAAAACATAATGACGCTTCTTTCACATTCGATTTACAGATTTTGCCTTTTCTCTTCAACTTTAAATTATTGAGGAACTCATTTAACGGTTAATTTTTGAACAATAAATAAATTATTGCACCTGAAAAACGATTGAATTCCAATCCCGACAATTCTTTTGACAATCAGATGCAGCACTTCACTGATGACTGAAGTTATGAAAAGAAGTTTTTGAGAAAAGCGTGTTTATAGTTTTGCTTTATAAAACCTCAGGAGACGAACAATTTCATGCAAATATAAAATCTTAAATAACTTTAAAATACTAAACAGTTTCAGTCACATTTATGTATTTGTTTTACACACATCAGGGACGTACAATAATGTAAAAAAAAAAAAAAAAAAAAAAAAAATGGTTCTACTCAAAAAAAGCGGAATCTCCAATTAAGAACACAGTTTTTAAACTGATTTCTTAATTATATTTTCTAAATAACGGGTTAATAAAAATGAATTCACAAAATATTTTTCTCATAGTGAGTTAAATATTAAAACAGTAGTAAAACTGTTGAACAGAAAATTGAGTCTGTGATCTTTTTTCTTAAACAGTAAATTGTATCTCTAATTGCAATTATCACCAAGATTGAATTAAATTCAATTGAGTTAACCAGTCATTATTTTTTATTAAATAAGGTATAGTAGTCAAATTGTGTAATGCGGTTTCTTAATATAAATAAAGTAAAAAATAAATATATCAATACAAATTACATTTCTGTTGCAGAGTTTGTTTTCAACAAAAGCATAAACAGGATTTCAATTAAAAGTGGTTATCACTGAAGTATTAGCATTAATATTTATAAAAATATTATTTTCTGTTACTATTTGAACCTAATGTTTTATTGACTAAAATGATATCTGCTGGTAATTTCTCTTTTTTCTAATAATACAATTTTGTGCAGTTCCAAAGAGGAATACTGCAGTGATTTTTTTACTCAAATTGAAATCTTATAAAACCTTAAATTTAGATATGTCCTTTACTTCTTTTCATTTAAATTTCGTGTGACTAAAAGATATATGGTTAATTTAAAATCAAAATTAAACGGAACTTTATCGAAAAAAAGTGAATGAAAGTAAAATCTACGATTAAGTGAAATTGATTAAAAGATAAATTCGATAAATGATTAAATTTTGAAATTTTTTGAATTAAAAAAAGTTGTTTTAAAATTTGTTTTATAAAATTATTTTTTAAATTACTAGAAGAAATTAAGTACTTCCATATAAGATATTGAAACTGTAGAACAAAAAACTGAATCTACTAGTTAATTTGTTAAACAGAAGAATGTATCACTAATTACATCTAACGGAATAATGTCTAGCTTAGTTAGTTATCCTAGTTTTATTAAATAAATTTCGATATCGAAATAATATTATGTGATTCGTCCATCAATATTCAAGTTAAAACATCAATGAAAACTACATTAGCATTGTAATGTTTGATTTTATCAAAATCATTAAGGCGCTTATCAAATCCTAACTGTCTACTTCTTGACACAATTTTTAATTCATTTTGTTTTAAATGTTTTAAATTGACAGCTGCTCATAATAAAAAACAATGTATTCTACCTGTTTTTCCATTTTTCGCTAAAGGTAGAAGATTTTTCATAAAATGCTGTTAAAATTGATGTTTTGAACCGAATTTTCGGAGGCGATAACGAAAAAAGGAAAAAAAAACTGCCGTTCTCACACAACAATCTCTCATAACTAAATGTGTAAACCTTTTCGGAAAATGAACAAAAAATACCAGAAATCACCAGAATATATTACCAGAAATTCATTTTTCCGTATTCGGAAAATTCTCTTTTGAGTGGAACAGGATTAAGGAAATATTTAATAAATGATTGGAATTTTGTATTGGAAAAGAACACTCTTTCATAGACACAATTCATAATCAAAGCCTAACTCTGTTTTTAAGTGTTATAATGAAATTAATCGTGCATGAAAACAGTTAAATTACTTTAGAGTAGAAGCTACATTACGGTTTCAAAGTTTTTTTTTACAAAAATTGTTAAAAAGGCATTTTAATTAAAAAATTTTTTTATAAATCTACTTATTACTTTCATTATTAAAATATAAAAGTTTATTAACTTGAATGAGGTTTACCGCTGACATTTCAATTTCTACCAAGATACTTTTGTGGAGTTCCATCAGTCTTTTTCTTAATTTTATACAATTTTCGCATGATTAGAAGATAAGTAAAGATTTTTTTTTATTAAAATAAAAAAAAAGACTTAATTTTTCAAATGAAAAGCTAAATTAAAGGGGAAGGTACGATTTAGGTGATATGGTAGAAATTAAATGGCATATTTCATAAATGATTGAATGTTTAAAATTTGTATTAGATGGAAATATAAAATGATTTAAATCTACGCTTTAAAAAATTATTTTAAGTAATAAAAAGAAAAAAGTCCTTGATCTATTTCCCGTAGTAAACTATGTAAACTACAGAAAAAATTCTAAAATTATAAATTTTAATTTTTTTGTTTCAAATTTCTTTAAATTGCAGTAAAATGTAAAATTCTTTTACAAAATCTTTTTAAAACATTGAAAAGTGAAAAATTATAACGTTTAAGCTTTAACGTTTTAAGCGTTTACAAAAAAAAAAAAAAAAAAAAAAAAAAAAAAAATGTGACTGTTCAATATTAGTTTAAATCTCATGGAATAACATAAAAATTATTTTTCATCAGATGTAATGGTGGCTTAAATCACGACTAACTGACTAGCCAGGTGTTGCCCGGTACATTCAGTTTTTCAAAATGAAACGGGAATTATTAAAACCTCGATTCATATAAAAATTAAAAAATATATATATCACAAGATGAACTTCTAGAATTGGTCCCCACTGTAAGACAATCGAAAACCAAGTTGAATGAGACAAACCCCGTTAAAATGCGGTCCATAAAACCCGGGATAACAATGCAAACCCTGGCGGTGGCAGGTTGAAATAAAAACTGCGCATGTGGTACTAGTATGTGGAACAAAAAAATTAGGACAATCGAAAACCACGTTGCATGAGCAAAATCCTGACAAAATCGGTCCCATAGAACACGAGATAAGAATTTGAACCCTGGTTGTGGTAGGGAGAACTAAAATGTTTAAAACAATTTAAAACCAAGTTGAATGAGGCAAACCCTTTGAAATTGGGCATACAGAATCCAAAATATGATTGTTTCCCTGACGGTGCAAAGTGGAACTAAAAACTGTAATTCAATCAAAAACCTCGTTGAATGTGCCGAACAACGTTAGAAGCGAGTCCATAGAACCTGAAATAAGAATGTGTCACACATTGAAGTAGTTTTTGTCATATAATTGATGTAGAATTTAAATGAAAGTTTTCTAACGCTATGCAAATGAGTGATTTAGAAAGGGCTAGTTTATCGAAATTTTAATAAAGTATCATGAAAGGTTTGACAGTAGAATATAATATTCTCCCAGTATGTGTAAAATGACTGGAAGAATAAATTGTCTTCTATAAAGGGTTTTTATTGTCATTTATTCTGGGGAAATTCCTTGAAAATAGAGCCAGCTGACTGCCTAGAGATTTCTTTCGAAAATCCTCGGCAATTTTCTGGTCATGCGGGTAGTAATTTACCGGATTTTCCTCAAAATATGTTTCCGGTTTTAATAATATTTGAGTCAACTTCGTCGATGTCTTGAACCTTCTTCGTAGTAATACGAAAATTACTACTTTTCCAAAAATGAGGACGTTTTACATCGACAATGACAGAATAATATATTTAACAGACAGAAGATAATACCTCATATATTTAAGTATTGCGCAAATGCGCAATACTTATTTATTTCCAGTGTCATTTCTTAATGTTAATTTAACATAGAAAAACCTACAGAGCTCATAATCTTTCTAATAATTCCTTTTTCTTCCCACCTTTTTATCCCTGATGCCACAATATTTTTTATTCTTTACTAATTTTAATGATGGTAAAAATTTAAAGTGTAAAAATGTTTGCCTGACATCAGGGTCAAAACGGATGATAAACTGCCGTTCTATATGAGTAAATTGGTGAATTATAACCTAGAGAGTAACATGACATAATGTGTATTTCCATTATTCAAACATTTTTCTTAATCATTCCAAATTTCGCTTTTTCATTGAGAATTAACGGACATTTTTCCTATAAATTTAACGTTTTTTTCTTCATTGCTGCAAATAATTCAAAAGCCGTAATAATAATTTACCTCTCTTTAGTTGAAAGTTTTCCACGTGAAAATTTAAACTCAAATAGATTTTTTTTTTTTTTTTTAAAGAATTATCAAGATGTTTATGGCGTCATAGTGGAAATAAAAAGGACATTTTCAGAGTTTCACAAGTTTTTGCTTTGGTCAAGTTTATGTTGCTTTGCCAAGTTTATGTTTTAGTACAAAATTTCGGAAGCATAGCTATTTTTACACATATGACGTATTTAGTGAGGAATAACACAACTTAAATTTTAAAATACACTTTTTTTTTTCAAGATGGGAACTATTTATATCCCAAGTTAAACTTAGGTAATAATTTTCTCTTGGGTTTACATCTCCCCTTGGGAGGGAATAAGCTAACAAAATTCAAGTAAAACTTTTTTTTTACTTATTTTTTTTTCTGTATCACAGCTATAATATTTTTAAATATTAGCATTAAAGGATTTCAACACAATTTAATTTTTGTATTCAAAGCGTTTCTGAGTGGGAAATAGGGTATCTAAATTTAAGTGAAATAAATTTTTTTATGTTTTGATCATAGATTTTTTACGTTCACATTAAAAGTTTTTGTCCAAACTACAGCAACCTGCATTACTGCAGTGGGGAAATATTTTTAATTATACATTGGTAAACTGCATCACGCATTGTGATGCAATACATTAAATCCTGATGATGATACACTCCATTAATTTTGAAATGAGTTCGTCTGAATGCAGTAGTTATTAAAAAAATTGACATATTAAACAAAAAAATAATTTGAATAACAAGTTAAGAAACACATTTCCTACATTTTCCTACATTCCTACATTCCACACATCCCAAGCCTGAGAAGGGACATATATTAAGATATTTCATTCATTAGCTCTACATTTAATGTTAAATTTTAATAACAAATAAGGTAAAGGAAGGAGAGGTCGCGCGGTAGATGAGATTGCGCATAAACAGATTCGACGGAAAGGCGTAGTGTGCGCGCGCAGCCACTCCTGGTAGTTGTACAGCGGCATTAGTGCAGTGTCTACATGAATGTGCACATTGATTATTCCAAGCGTCTTGGTTAAAGCATTGCTATTTTTTTTTCCAATGCTTGAATTTTCATAGTTGTTCGTCAAAACTTTTATAGAATGCCAGTAGTATAAAATATTTTGAACTTAAACTATTTTATTAAAAACTACTAACGTGGAACAAGAATACAAACACCAAAAATCCATTTTAGAAGTGGCCATGTTTAAATAAAATGCATAGGAGAGATTGCGCATCTGCTACTTAGGAGAGATGGCGCATTTCCCTAGAAATTTCAGCGGTAGGAGAGATTACGTAGTTTATTGATAAATTTGCATGGATTGCAAATTACGTGTAAAACATATGATTGAATCAATTTTGAAATAATTTCGGAAAAACACATAATTATCAAAATTAAATTTGGCAACAAATTAATTTGCAAAAAAATACTTTTGCAGATAAAAATTTTATTAATAAATTAATAATACAGTTGTTATTAAATTAATTTTATGTAATTAATTTTGTTAATAAATTAATAATGTATTTGTTAATCAATTAATTAAATATTTTTATATACTTTTTATTTTATGAAAAATTAATTTACTAATAAATTCATTTTGTTAACATTTGTGAGGTACATTTGTACATTTATGAGGTATATCAATGAAAAATAATTCATATTCCCATCAACTTTTCATCAGTTCAAAGACGATAAAAGGATTAGCAAGCGTTCCGGAAAAAACTAATCGCTACCCCATTGTTCCATGTAGCAAGACATGCCGCGCCACCTATAAATAAAATCTCAGTGACTAACATCTGAAGTGAAGTGAAGTAAGCTTGTGAGGAGGGTGTTGAGATGTGAGTGTCGGAGAAAGCGTCGGTGCGCTGTTTCTGTGTGTTAAATAAATTATTATATCAAGTAACCAGCGCTTTAAATTAATTTGTGTTATAGTGTGACTTTTCTACATGGTCCGTCGACCCAATGGAGGAGTATAATTAAAAAGAATTAGTGTGCTTTCGATAATAAGAACAAATTCGAACTATATGTGAGGTAGTTTTGATTTGTGTGTAAAGATGTTTAGTTCACCTTTTTTGTGAGAGTGTCGTGATAATTTGTGCCTAATAAGAGAAATTGGTGACTAAGAAGAATTCAGTGTTGAGATATTAATGTTTCAAATGTGCCCCTGGATTTAATACATAAATAGCTACTTCGTGCCTTCGTGATTGTCGCAGCGTTTTGAGTTGAGGTAAGAGCAATTTTCCTAGTTTTGATTTAGTTAAATTATGTCTGTTATTGATAATTTAAATAAAGACGAGCTTAAGCTTGTCGTTGAGGAATTAGGTTTAACTGCTCCTGAAAGCAGTAAAATTATAGAGTTGAGAGATATTATAGAGAAAAGTGAGCATTACTCAAATGAGCAATTAATGAAGGACGTAGTCAATTCGGTTGTTGAGGAGTATAAGTCGCGAAAAGAAATTGAGAAATCTAAACTAGAATTAGAGAAAATTAAATTAGCGCAATTAGAAAAAGAGTTAGAAATAGCAAATATTCGCAAAGAACCTTCCCAAAATTCTGAATATGAAAAAATTAAATTAGCTCAGTTAGAAAAAGAATTAGAATTGGCCAAAATGCGTAGAGGTTCCCGCGAAAATTTGACGTCCTTAACAGAAAAATCGGAAACTGAAATACTGAGCAATAACCTAGAAAGTTTTATTAAAAGTGTTAAAACATTAACTATCTGTGTACCGACGAGAGCTGAGTCATTTAACCTTTTCTTTCAATCACTTGAAAAGGCGTTCAAAACTAAAAATGTACCCGAAGAGTTTAAGGCAGAAATTCTTCTAAACATTCTCGGGGAAAAAGCGAGTAATTTAATGATTTATTTGTCAGAGGAGGAGCTGATTAGTTATGATAAATTGAAAACTATAGTCTTAAAGGAATTTCAACCTACAGCGCAAGAGTGTTTAAATAATTTCCGGAAAACGCAAAAATTACCGTCAGAAAATTACGTTCAATTTGCATCTAGGTTGAAATCAATTTTTCTATATTACTGTAGTCTGCGTGAAGTAAATGATTTTAAATCATTATGCGATCTGATTGTTTCAGACAGAATTTTCAATTCGTTAGATCGCGAATTAATGAGTCATATCGCAATTAAGCAAGCTGAATCATATTTTAAACCACAGCAACTTGGCAGAGAATGCGATATTTTCTTATCGGTTAAAAATAAAAACAGAAATGAATCAAATGCGTATTCCAGAAATTTTGCAAGTGAAAATAAACAAATAGCGGGAAATAAATTGCGAAATGCACGCCCTGAAAGGGGGGTCTCAAATGTTTTCCTTTCGGAAACAAAAAATAATAAATGTGTTTTGTGTAAACCGATTGCGTATCATGCATTACATTCTTGTCCGCAATTCAAAAAAACTTTCGATAAAAGAAAGAGTTGAAGTTGTGAAATTAAATAAAGCATGTTTCAAATGTTTAAATTATAATTGTTGCGTACAGAAATGTAATTATAAAAACTGTCATTGTGGTCTACCCCATAATACACTCATTCATTTTCCGAGGGAAGAAAATGATTTGAGTAATAATCAAAATAAATTTCGAGGTCATGTGTTTAAAGCAGGTGCAGAAATAAAAAGTTCAACAAGCGAAGAACAATTTTCTGTCCCTCCGAGCCAGACTGTCGCCTCTAGCTTCGAAAGAAATAAAACAAAAACTGTGTTATTGAGTACAGCTCGCCTGTTCATTAAGGATAAATTTTCGGAATGGCAGGAAATTAGATGTTTATTGGATGTCGGCTCGCAATCGTGTTTGATAACTTCGCAGTGTGCTAATCGGCTGCAACTTAAAATTAATAAAACAAACACTTTAATTTCGTGTTTAGATGATTCATCTATCACAGTAAAGGGTTGCTTAAAGACAGCAATCGCGAATAGAGATAAAAGTTTTGAAAGGGAATTGGATATGTTAGTTGTAAAGAAAATTACAGATTTAATTCCGCAAGGAGTGATTAATGTAAATGTTGAGGTCCCTGATTTGACTATGTTAGCAGATTACCGATTTAATTTTCCTGATAAAATTGATCTGTTGATAGGTGCGGAAATATATTATGAATTATTAAGACCAGGACAAATATATTATCAGAGTTCGAAATTACTTTTTCAAAATACTGTATTTGGATACGTGGCTAGTGGAAGCATAGAACAGGGAGATGAGGTTAAAGTTCATTGTGGGCTAATTCAGGAAGAGGATTTAAACAAAACATTAAAAAAGTTTTGGGAAGTCGAAAACATTGAGGTAGAGTTACCAAAAAGTAAAGAATTTGAGATATGCGAGAAACATTTTGCGCGTACGCATTCGAGAAATGCAGAAGGTAGATACGTAGTGAAAATGCCTTTAAAGGAAAATACTTCGTGTTTAGGCCAATCTAGGGATCCTGCTCTCAAAAAACTCAGATCGCTATGGAGTCGCTTATCAAGGGATGAGCAATATTTTAATCTGTATAAAGAATTCTTAAAGGAATACGAAAATTTAGGGCATATGAAACAGGTGAAAGAAGCAAAGGAACCTGATATTGCGTACTATGCTCCGCATCATGGTATATTTCGTCCAGAAAAATCAACTACCAAACTCAGAGTTGTTTTTAATTGTTCTGCCGCGACAACAAATGGGACATCCCTAAATTCATTACAATATAATGGCGGAGTCATCCAAAACGACTTATTTACAATTATGATTAGCTTCCGAGAACATGTTTATGCTTTAACTGCAGATGTCAAAATGATGTATAGAATGATTAATATTGACTCTAGTCAGCATTCGTTGCAGAGAATTTTATGGAACGATAATTTTGAAGAAGAACCAAAAATTTTCGAATTACAAACGGTAACTTATGGAACGGTCAGCGCGCCCTATTTAGCTATGAAAACGCTCAATCAATTGTCAATTGATGAAGGAAATAATTTTCCATTGGCAGCCCCAGTTCTTCGTGAAAACATGTATATGGATGACATTTTGTGTGGTGCACCTACGCTTGAGGAAGCCAAAGAGTTGCAGTGGCAACTCATAGCGATTATGCATAAGGCAGGTATGCAACTTCATAAATGGTGCACAAGTGATAAAAATCTTTCGCTGACACCTGGAGAAGGGTATAATTTTGAAAACAACAGTGAGACTAAAACATTAGGTGTTTCGTGGAACCCAAGGGATGACTGTTTCCTATTTAGAGTTAAAGTAGAATTGAGCGATTCCTATACCAAGCGAAAAGTATTGTCGACAATTGCTAGAATTTTTGATCCGCTAGGACTTCTTGGCCCAGTTATAGCGAAAGCCAAAATATTTATGCAGAGATTGTGGAGACTTAATATTGACTGGAATGACGAGCTTCCTGAGTCAGAATATGACGAATGGCATCAATTTCTTATATCGCTTAAAAGTATTAATAATATACAAATAAGTCGACGTATTATAATTGAAAACCCAGAAATTGTTGAAATACATGGCTTTGCAGATGCCTCAGAACGTTGTTATGGAGCAGCAGTTTATTGTAAATCTTGCGATTCTCTAGGAAATGTGATGGTGAACTTAATAGCTAGTAAATCACGTGTTACACCAGTAAAGAGCCTAACTATTCCCAGACTTGAACTATGCGCCGCAGTTTTGCTAACCAAGCTGGTAAAAAGAGTCTTATCATCCATGAAAGTAATAATTACTAATGTTTTCCTGTGGTCTGATTCAACTATTGTGTTAGCGTGGATTCAAAAGGAACCTATTGATCTCAAACAATTTGTGCAAAATAGGGTGGTCAAAATTCAAGAAAACTCTAGTCCTGAACAGTGGTGTCATATCTGCTCTGAACAAAATCCGGCTGATAAACTTTCACGAGGTATGGATCCAGATAAACTTATTGATTGTGACTTGTGGTGGCGTGGACCCATTTTTCTTAATAACACTAACTATCACCAAAATTCAGTAATAATACCAGAAGCTAATGAAGAGTTCAAAAAAGAGCTCAAAACATATTCAAATCCTTTTAATGAAGTTAGTGTAATGAACTGTAATGTTACAGATAACTGTTTTGTTAATGACTTAATTAATCTTAGTAATAATTATATAACTATTTTACGCATTCTTAGTTATATTTTCAGGTTTGTTATGAATGCAAGAAACCCACTTTATAAGTGTGGTGGGCCTTTATCAACTTCAGACTTGGAGCAAGCGGAAATTTATTTAATTAAATCTGTCCAAAGGGCAGAATTCAATGCAGACATACGTAGTCTGCAGACCAAAGGTTCGGTAAGTCCAAGTAGTAAGCTAAAAAGCCTCAACCCGTACTTAGATGAATTTGGAATTTTAAGGGTTGGAGGCCGGTTAGATAATAGTGATTTAAATTTTGCGAGAAAGCACCCAGCGATTTTACCTAAATCTAATAGTTTTACTGTAATTGTTATAAATTATTATCATAAAAAATACCTTCATGTCGGTGCTTCAACATTACTTTCTTTGGTAAGAGAAAAATCTTGGCCAATAAATGGTCGTGCAACATGTCGAAAGGCAGTTCATCAGTGCATCCCATGTTTTAAAGCTAAACCAGTTATTGCAAATCAATTAATGGGCGATTTGCCCAGGGATAGAGTCCAATTGGACTACTGCTTTAATATTTCGCGAGTAGATCTGTGTGGCCCATTTATGGTCAAAGTGGGGTATGCACGTAGAACTATCTTGCAAAAAATTTATATCTGTATTTTTGTTTGTTTTGTATTTAAAGCTGTACATATAGAAATTGTTTCAGACTTAACCTCCGAATCATTTATTGCTGCATTGAAAAGATTCATTGCACGCAGAGGTAAATGTGCCAAATTGTATTCGGATAATGCGAAAAATTTTATTGGTGCAAATAAGATTCTTAAGGCTTTTTATGAGCTAGTAAAAAAACCTGATGAGAAATTAGCAGCATATTTATCCACGGAAGGCATTGAGTGGAAATTTATCCCTCCCAGGGCACCCAATTTCGGGGGTCTTTGGGAGGCCGCTATAAAATCATTTAAGTATCACTTTAAGAGAGTTGTGGGAGGTGCTAATCTCACTTACGAGGAACTTCTTACTGTAGTCATACAAATTGAGGGAATTCTAAATTCCAGGCCTTTGAGTCCATTATCAGATGATGAGAATGATTTTGGAGTCCTAACTCCGGCTCATTTTCTGATAAACAGGCCGTTAAATTCCATTATTGAGCCTGATTTAACCAATGTAAGAGAAAATCGCCTCAAAAAATGGCAACGAATAACTAAAATTCTACAACTTTTTTGGCGTAAATGGCATCATAATTATTTAAGTGAATTACAACAAAGAGGTAAATGGAGATTTGAAAAAGATAATGTAAAAATCGGAGATTTAGTGGTGTTAGTAGAAGAGAATTTACCAACAAATAAGTGGCCATTAGGCAGAATTATTGAGGTGTATCACGGTAACGATAACAAAATTCGAGTAGTTAAAGTAAACACTCAAAATGGAACCTTTAAAAGGTCGATAAGTAAATTATGTATTCTACCCATGCCTGATGCCAATGACAATTAAAACTAAAAAAAAAAAAAAGGTAATTTTGTATGTATGTTTGTTGTATTGATATTTTTTTTCAAAGGATTGTATTTAATTAACGCATATAGTGAATTTTTGTATTAATTTGTGTAAATTAGAGTACTTGGTAAAAATTGTTATTGAATGTTATAAACATGTCAATGGGGGCCGGTATGTTCCATGTAGCAAGACATGCCGCGCCACCTATAAATAAAATCTCAGTGACTAACATCTGAAGTGAAGTGAAGTAAGCTTGTGAGGAGGGTGTTGAGATGTGAGTGTCGGAGAAAGCGTCGGTGCGCTGTTTCTGTGTGTTAAATTAATTATTATATCAAGTAACCAGCGCTTTTAATTAATTTGTGTTATAGTGTGACTTTTCTACACCCATAATTAGAGAAGTGTTGTGTCAGAGTTGGCTAATTGTGGAATGCTATGTGGAATTGTATTTATCTTACTAAGCCATAATAGGGACAGCAGCGCATAACACATGTTTATGAATGTTGGGAACAAAAGGTCTTCATGTAATCAGTTTCCGAAGATTTGTTTTCGTCATGCTTAGTTTTAGTTTTAACTATACCGGGAACGGACAATGACAATCACCCCATGAAACTGGGTAGATAGATTTTTTTTTTGTAATATAGGTACTAGAACTTCCCTCAGAGGGAATAGTCTGAGCGATGTTAGTGAGAACATAGTTTTTAATAATAACTCCTGACAAGAATAGAAAATGTGATGCTATATTTAATTGACAATACGTCGCCTGTCTGAAAATTTTTCAACCTTTGTCCGAAAAAATATACATAAGTTATCTGACAGGATTGGTACCCTTGTTTATTTTGAGGTAGGCCCCTTGCGCCTCCACACAAGCAAATCGGCACTGACTGCAGCGTAAGTTATGACACGACATCTGGAATATCTCGACTGCATAATCTTTGAACTGTGAAAATACCATTTCGAGTAATTTACAAATCCGTATATATTTTTCCAACAAATCATGCAAGCTAAAATACATCAATATTAACCCGATTAAAAAAAAATCCCGAATAAGTTACTGTATAAAAAATCGTCTGATGACAATTGAGAACAGGACCTTAATGATAAAATCTCTAGATTAGTGAAGCTGAAAAAAAAATGCGTATCAAACTTAAACAGACAAATTTTGCCCAGAGAAGTAGCATTCTGACAAGTACTTTCGTGCAAACTATTCGCTGTTTCATACCGACATTTATTCAATGTTAACACAACTTATTCAATGCGAGATAAGTAGCTACCCGTTTACCCGTTTTGTTGCATTAAGTTGCATGTTTTGTTTTTGTTTTGTTTTTTTTTTGGGGGGGGGGAGGGGGATGTACTTTTATTAAATATTTAAAATTTCTATGCCTAACAATTCAAACGAATGGTAATATAGAATGTTTTCCGTTCATTTCATCTTTTTAAATTTTGTGTTTTTTAGAAGTTATGAGAGCATTTACATCTTAAAAATATCCCGTCCGAAAATTTCAGTAGCACAGAAAAAAAAAAAAAAAAAAAAAAAAAAAAAATCGAAAGTTTTTCTTTCCTGCATAATTTTACATAGCGGAATTTTTAGAAATTATTCTATTGCGAGTATTTTTGTCTTAAAAGCAACATACATGCAAATTTTCATCTTTATATTCCTAATAATTCCAGTACTTCGTTATTTAAATCATCTTTAGAACTTTGTCCGCTTTATTTAGTCTTCTTAATTTTGATTTTTTTTTAAAATTCGTTCTAATTCATACATTGCAGTTTGAATTCTTTCTAACGAGCATTTAGATCTTATAAGTTACTACCATGCCAAATTTTAAGTTTCTGGACCCAACATTATCACAGAAATTGCAGATTAGATATTTTTTTATGATGCACCCTTTTAATTTTTTTTTTAACTGACCGGCATTAACGACTTAAAAGTAATTGCCATGTGAAATTTTAAAATTGCATTCTCTAACAATTCCAAATAAATCGTGATTTAGAAACTTTCTTGAAAGTTTTACGTTTATTTCTAACTTTAATACACTGCTCAAAACAATTAAAGGATATTTGAAGTTTTATATAAAATAAAGATATAAACGATTTTTTTTTTGCCGAAAATAGAAGAAGAGAATCACAAATGCAAATTTTTCTGGTTTTCAAACTGTGGAGTATGCAAATTTTGAGTTCGACGTCAAAAACGTCGCTTCAGCGGCAACGAATGAAATTTGACTTTCAACTGGATAAAAGAGAATGTAGACAAGGATGATCGGCATTCAGTGATTGCTTTGTTTCGATGAGTACGATGTCTCAGCGAAGTCATTTGACAGATTCAGAAGCTTTGAGAATTGTTGGTAGGTTAGAAGGGGGCCAAACTAGAGCCGAAGTAGCGCAAGCCATTGGAGTGTCACAAAGTGTCATTTCCAGGATCTGGAACCGTTTTTTGGAGAGTGGATGTGCAGGCCGAAGACCAGGGCAAGGTCGTAGACGGGCAACAACGCCCAATGAAGATCGATATTTAGCGTTAACAGCTCGGAGACACCGAACCATGAACGCTACTCTTCTCCAACAACACCTTCGCTCGGCTACAGGCACCACGATTTCAACTCAGACTGTCAGAAACCGGCTCCATGCTGTAGGTCTGTATGCTCGCCGACCGATGGTATGTGTTAGATTAACATCAAGGCATCGTCGCGACCGCAGGGAGAAGGGCAACCGAGCATGTCAACTGGAGGAGAAATGAATGGAGCAATATTCTGTTTTCTGACGAGTCCCGTTTCTCTGTGCATCCGGATAATAGGCGTATTTTCATCTGGAGGGACCGTGGCAGTAGGAATAATCCTGCGTTCGTGCACGAAAGTGTCAGATTTGGCGGTGGAGGAGTGTTGGTGTATGGTGGCATCTCCATTGACGGGCGCACTGACCTCTACATCATTCGAGATGGAGCTCTGACTGGTCGCCGATATAGGGATGAGATCCTCAGACCTATTGTAGTCCCTTACGCTGCAGCAATCGGAGATAACTTCATTTTAATGGACGATAACTGCAGGCCACATCGTGCAAACCTGGTGGAGGATTTCCTTTTCAAAGAAGGAATCGTTCGAATGGAATGGCCAGCGTGTTCTCCAGACATGAATCCAATCGAGCACGTTTGGGACGCTCTAGGAAGACGAGTTTCTGGCCGCCAACAACCCCCACAAACTCTCCCAGAACTGGGAAGAGCTCTTCTGGAAGAGTGGGCCAGAACACCCCAACTCGTCATTAATAGCCTCATTGAGTCCATGCCTCAAAGGTGTTCAACGTTGCTGGCCGCCCGTGGAAACCATACCCCCTACTGAAAATGATTTTCTTTGAAGAAAACACCTTTTCTTATTCTTTTTTTCTCATATGCACAAATTTGTTTTTTTCCTTTAGTACACAAATGCACAGTAAAATGCATTTTTTTCTGCCAAACATGTGTAATTTATTCTCATATAACCTACTATGTCTGTCGACCATGTATCAATCAGCTAAACAGTTTACCAGATACAAAATCCACCTAAAACTGCAATATCCTTTAATTGTTTTGAGCAGTGTATTTCGATCCTTGTAGAAAGAGTTCATAACGAGTATATACGTCTTAAAAGTAACCACCACACAAAATTTCAAAATTCTAGCCCAAACAATTTCTCAGAATTTGCAATTTTAGAACTTTTCTGCTCCTGCACCCATGGAGCTTGTTGTACCGATATAAAATATAGTCTTTGTTGGAGCAGAGATGGTCGCATGCCATGAACCCATCGCTGCACACATGTCATATACAGTCGGACGATTTAATCTTCGAGCACTCTGACCCCCGCGGGTTTTTTCCGAATCCGAAAAAGAAGCGAGAACGGGGAAGGAAAAGACAACGACGAAGGGTTCGAGATCGTTCGCACGGGGAACGCGTAAAAATTAAACTCTCGACAGTCGAATCACGGGTCGGGGGAAAATAATTCGCGGGGGGAGAGGGGGACGGGGAAACGAAAAACCAACGACGAACGGTTCGAGAAACAAAACACCATCGGGTAAAAATCTAGTTTCTTTCGCGTCAAAGTTTTTCGATTCATCAATATCGGTACACGACGCGTCTCGAAGAAACGGGCCAGAGGCGGCCCGTTTTCCCTTTCCCATTCGAAACAGAAAAAGGGAAAGAAAAACATTTCTCTCAACACGACTACCATCTCAAAGCCAACGAACAATTTTAAATTTTAAATTTCCTCCGTCGATTTCATCGAATCCCATAATAAATTCTACCAACCAGTCACCCTCATCAACAAACTCCCCAGTTCCGTTTCGAGAAGAAAAACCGAGACAATCGAAAGCAGTTCCACCGAATCATCCAGATCGCGCATTGCAAAGCCAATGAACAATTTTAAATTTCTAAATTTCCTCCGTCGATTTCATCGAATCCTATCCGGAATCAAATAGCAAAGATCAAACTTCCGAAGGAAAACAGTTTAAAAGTCGAAAGCAGTTCCACCGAATCATCCAGATCGCGCATTCCAAAGCCAATGAACAATTTTAAATTTCTAAATTTCCTCCGTCGATTTCATCGAATCCTATCCGGAATCAAATAGCAAAGATCAAACTTCCGAAGGAAAACAGTTTAAAAGTCGAAAGCAGTTCCACCGAATCATCCACAGATCACGCATTCCAAAGCCAATGAACAATTTTAAATTTCTAAATTTCCTCCATTAATTTCATCGAATCGCAAAGATCAAACTTCCGAAGAAAAACCAAGACCATCGAAAGCAGTTCCACCGAATCATCCAGATCGCGCGTTCCAAGGCCAATGAACAATTTTAAATTTCTAAATTTCCTCCATTAATTTCATCGAATCGCAAAGATCAAACTTCCGAAGGAAAACAGTTTAAAAATCGAAAGCAGTTCCACCGAATCATCCACAGATCGCGCATTCCAAAGCGGAAAGAAACAAAAACAGACGACAAAACATTACAGGATAAAATTCCGTTTATTACTCGTTTCGAGAAGAAAAATACACGAGTGAAACTTTTGCGTTTCGTCAATATCGGCAAACGAAGCGTCGCAAAAAAATGGGCCAGAGACGGGTATAAACCCGCCTCTGACCCATTTTTTCACTTTCACCTCTAACAATTTTTCGCATTCTTTCTTTTTCGAACGGGGGGGAACATCAGGCGAAAAAGTCTCCTCGTTTCGAGAAGAAAAATACACGAGTGAAACTTTTACGTTTCGTCAATATTGGCAAACGAAGCGTCGCAAAAAAATGGGCCAGAGGCGGGCATAAACCCGCCTCTGACCCATTTTTTCACTTTCACCTCTAACAATTTTTCTCACCCGTTCGAAAAAGAAAGGGGGAAAACATCAGGTGAAACAAAGTCTCTCACACAAAGTTTTTTGTTTCGAACAGTTCTTCGAAACGTCAAGTGGAAAAAATGTCTCTCACAGAAAGTTTTTTTCGAATAGATCTTCGAAATATCAGTTGAAAAAAAGTCCTTCACACAAAGCTTTTCTCGTACTGCTCTTTGAATTTCAGGAAGCTTTTACCTTTCAGATTAAAAATGTACTTATAATCTTCTGCATCCGGCGAGAGAATCAGGATAGAATCCGAGTCGAAAGTGAACTTGGAAGGCTCGAATTTCTTAACGTGTTTCCGAAGATCTCTAGTTTTCTGAAACGGTTTTTTGAAAACCTCGTCTTTTTTCGACCGGGCGGGGGCAATCTCCATGGCTCGAAACACTTTCCTTTCCTCTTTCTTCGTCCGAGGAATTCGAAGATTTTTCCGCTTCGGCTCCGCAGCTTTCGAAACCATCTTTTCGCGAGAAATCGGTTTCGATTTCTCTTCGGGAACCGGCGTTCTCTTCGGGATCTTGAAGTGTTTCAACCCCTCTCTAATTTTAGCTTTGGAGGCCTCCACGGCTTCGAAAAATTTCCTTTTCCGAAAATCTTCGGCAGGAACAGGGATTTTCTCTCGGGGCGGCTCTGGTTTCTCTGGAATTTCGGCAGGAACAGGTTCTTTCAGTTTCTCGTTCACGGGCTCGGGTTTCGCAGGAACTGGTTTTTTCAGTTTCTTGTTCACGGGCTCGGGTTTCACAGGAATTTCTGCAGGAACAGTTTTTTTCAGTTTCTCGTTCACGGGCTCTGGTTTCACAGGAATTTCGGCGGGAACAGGCTTTTTCAGTTTCTCGTTCACGGGCTCGGGTTTCACAGGAACTGGTTTTTTTTCTCGGGGTGGCTCGGATTTCACAGGAACTGGTTTTTTTTCTATCGGCGGCGAGAAAACGAGAGCCTTCTTCGATTCTTTCGGGGCGAGATTTTCCGGCTCCGGAGGCAAGAAAACAGGAGAGAATTTTTCGGGCTCGGGCATCGGTGCAGGCGGCGGCAAGAAAACGGATTCGTCCAGGGCGAAAACCTCCGAAAACTTTTCCTCTCCGGACGAAACGGGCATCGGATCCGGCGGGCAAGGACGATCTTCTTCGTAAGTGACGAGCGGCGTGTGCAGCACCATGCGGTACGGATCGTAGACTCCGTTCCGGTCGGAACACTGTTCGTCACACCATTCCATCAGTCCTTCCAGGTCTTCGAAATTCAGAGCCATCTCGTCCGAGAAAATCGATCCGATTCGACAGCACTCTGGCAACGAGTAAATGAAATTTAAAATCCAACAGCACTCTGGCAACGAGTAAAGAAAACGTAATCCGACGAGACTCTGGCAACGAGTAAACGAAATTTAAAATCCAACGGGACTCTGGCAACGAGTAAATGAAAAATCAGCGGAGCAACAGCAACAGCGACAGCGCGCTACGAAAACTCAGGAGGGTATGATTTCGATCAGAATATCTTCGCCTTTTTATACGGAACATCGAGGTCGCGCGTTTCCCGCGGCCCCGACCGGTTCGAAGAACGACAGGAAATCCCCAGCCGAAATTATCCGAAGGTTTCCTCCAGGCAGATAAAAAAAGCCCCCGGGGAAGGACGTTGCGCAATCCGGTTCGCAGAAGAAAACAAATCTTTCCGGGTCGCCGCACCCGTTCCGAGAAAAAAGGGTCGGCACGTGTTTATCTTCCCACGATTTCCTTTCGGTCGCGGGATGTTGCGCAACTCGATACGCGGAACGACAGGAAACGCCGGAACAAAAGCGGCCTGTTATCGCGGGAAGTTGCGCAACCGGATTCCAGAAAAACGAGGCCACGCGTGTTTTTTTCATCCGCGGTCATACGAAACGCGACCGACCGAGGTCACGGGAAGTTGCGTAATCGATTCGGCCGAAACGGCGACAGGAAGTCGTAGAACGAATTCGGCCGAGATTCGAAAACTACCGCATCGAAAAATATATTTAATTTTTTTCACGAGTCGTAGTATTGATATTTTTCCAACTATGAAAAAAAAAAAATTTATATATAAATTTATATATAAAAATTATATACAAATCTCAATACTGAAAAAAAAAAAAAAAAAAAAAAAAAAAAAAAAAAAAAAAAAAAAAAATTAATTTTTTTTTTTTTTTTTTTTTTTTCAGTATTGAGATTTGTATATAATTTAGATTTGTATATAATTTAGATCAGATTTATGCTAGCGTTCTGAACTTGTAAAATATTTTAGTTTTTTCAGCTTTTTGATAAACCGTGTTGTTTTTGCACGCGACAGTCATTAATATTCTCGGAAATCGATTTTCTTGGACATTTTCTTTCCGTTCGAAAGGGTAAATATTTCTTTCCGAGCTGGATTCTTACACTTTATTATATAAGATACAGTTCGACAGTTATAACTTTTTTCAGCTTTTTGATAAACCGTGTTGTTTTTTGCACGCGACAGTCAATAACATTCTCGGAAATCGATTTTCTTGGATATTTTCTTTCCGTTCGTTTTTTTTTTAGGATGGAGGTTTGTATCTTTTACGCTTTTGAATCTTAGTTAAATTTATCGTAGCATTCTGGACTTGTAAAATATTTCAATCTTGTTTCGCGTTCTGAACTTGTAAAAATTTTCGAACAAATTTCCTAGTCATAGAAACCATACATGAAAAAAAAAAAAAAAAAAAAAAAAAAAAAAAAAAAAAATTTTTTTTTTTTTTTTTTTTTTTTTTTTTTTTTTTTACATTATAGAGTTTTATGTAAGCAGGAAAACTTGTGAAAAAATAACGGAGAAACTGGTGTATACGAAAACAGTCGGATAATGGAAAAAGTAAAGTTATTTGTTAGACTAGAGAAAAAGCCAAGTGTCACGCGGCGCAGTATCATCAAATACGTCACCATAACACTTTGTTTCGAAACGTACAAGTTTTATTCTGAAGAATTTTTCAATATTGGTTGTATATTTAACGCAAAAAAACGGGTCGAACGAGGCCTGTGAGGAAAGATACCTCACAGGCCTCGTTCGACCCGTTTTTTTTTTTTTTTTTTTTTTTTTTTTTTTTTTTTTTTTTTTTTTTTTTTTTTTTTTTCCAAGTTTACAAGCATCACAAATATTTTTACAAGAGTTTTTTTACAACACAGAAGGACACAGATCATAATTCATGGCGGGAGAAGAATTGTACAAGTCGGAAATGATGCTGTCCAGGGCGACGTCTTCTTTCGGATCGAAGGGCATGTCCAACATGGCATCCAGATCCAATTCTTTTTCTGGAGAATCGGATCGGTCGACCTGGGGGCAGTCTGCGAAATTCTCGGGATTCGAAACCTCAGAGTTTTCCGAATCGGGCGTTTCTGGATTCGAACCGTCGGAGTTTTCGGGCATTTCTCCCGTCAGATCCACGCATTCCGCGTTCCGGCGGATCGTCAAGTCCAAGGGTTCCGGATCCGGTTCTTCGCTTCGAAAAACCACCGCTTTCGGATCGTCCAAGACCTTCGAGTTCAAGATCTGGTAATTCTTCACGAAATCCGGAGAAGCCGTGACCACGCGCCTTTCCAGAATCGGCGGATTGGGAATCAGCCAGTACGTGATCTGTTGCTGCGGCGCTTCTGGCATTTGCTGCGGCGCTTCTGGCATTTGCTGCGGTTCTTCGGGCACGAAAAACTCGTCGAAATCGCTTTCCGCTTCGGTCCTGGCCCGCTTTTGCCGCTGAAAGTAAGACGAAGTGCAAGGTTGCGGTGGAAAGTAAGGAGAAGTCACGGGTTGCTGTTCGAAATACGAAGAAGCCGAAGAAGGGCCGGGCTGCAGTTCGACATACGAAGAAGCCGAAGAAGGGCCGGGCTGCGGTTCGAAATACGAAAAAGTACTAGATTCCGATTGCGGCAGAGGCGGCGGCATGGCGGCCCGATCTTCGTCTTCGTCCCTTTCGTCGTCGATGTACGGGGTCTGGGGTGGAAAATCCATCGAACATTCCAGTCTGGTGACTCGCTGGGCCACGGGATCGGTCGTCCGGAAAGGAATCGGAAAATCGCTCGCCAACAGATCCAGAGAGAAAAAATTCTTCTGAGTCGTGAAAAGCATGTACGTGGTTCCAGGGGGAACGGCGTAAGCGCCGTCGGCCAGCAAAATTCTCCTGTCGAAGAGATGGACGTTGTCGTAATGAAACAGTTTGTCTTCGCGGCTCAGTTCTTTTCTCCCCATCGTTCTCGGAAGCAGATAAAACAGCAAGGGCACGTTCAGGGTCTGGATCAGATGGACCGTGCCTTCCGTCACGGTTCTCAGGCCGAACGTGAAATAAGCTTTCACGAGAAACTGATTTTCCATCTTGAAGCTCATCCTCACGTCCGCGTTCTTCCGAAACTCCTGCCTCGGGTTTCTCCTGTACCTGGTGGCGATCAGGGACCAGTCTATGCTCTCGGGGTGAAACGAGTCGAATCTCTGGCATTCTTTTCCCATGTACTGCACGCTGGACATGTTTCCGTCGTGGCCTACGTGCTTGCAGAAATATATCTTGCGGTCTTCGTTCATGAACGGGACGAAAACCTTCACGTCCTTATTGGAAGTCCAGCACTTGAAGTTTTTTTCGGGATACTGGAGTCTGTAGACAGACGTAGACGGGCGTTTGGGGAACACGTCCGTTCCCTTGAAAGATTTCTTGGTGTTCATGGCTTTTCGAAAAACACGAAGGAAAAATGAAACGATAGGCGGTCGGGCACGCAGGTCTCGATGAAGAATCGAAATGATGCTTTCGGCCCGAAGCTCTGGCTTTTATACGCTCGGGCCGCGGGAAGTTGCGCAACCGGATTTCCAGAACGATCAGAAGGAAAGACAGAAATAAACGAGGTCATCCGGTCGCGCGACGCCTGTCGGATTCGTCGCTTCGAGGAAAAGACGGCATAACATCCGGTGACCTCGACGAAAATATCTCATCGAGTTCGAAAGCGTAAAAGATATAAATCTCCAACCTCGAAAAAAAAAAAAAAAAAAAAAAAAAAAAAAAAAAAAAAAAAAAAAAAAAATTTTTTTTTTTTTTTTTTTTTTTTTTTTTTTTTTTTTCATGCATGGTTTCTATGACTAGGAAATTTGTTCGAAAATTTTTACAGGTTCAGAACGCGAAACAAGATTGAAATATTTTACAAGTCCAGAACGCGAAACAAGATTGAAATATTTTACAAGTCCAGAACGCGAAACAAGATTGAAATATTTTACAAGTCCAGAACGCGAAACAAGATTGAAATATTTTACAAGTCCAGAACGCGAAACAAGATTGAAATATTTTACAAGTCCAGAACGCGAAACAAGATTGAAATATTTTACAAGTCCAGAACGCGAAACAAGATTGAATTTTTTTACAAGTCCAGAACGCGAAACAAGATTGAATTTTTTTACAAGTCCAGAACGCGAAACAAGATTGAAATATTTTACAAGTCCAGAACGCTACGATAAATTTAACTAAGATTCAAAAGCGTAAAAGATACAACCCTCCATCCTTAAAAAAAAAAAAAAAAAAAAAAAAAAAAAAAAAAAAAAAAAAAAAAAAAAAAAAAAATTTTTTTTTTTTTTTTTTTTTTTTTTTTTTTTTTTTTTTTTTTCCGAGGATGGAGGTTTGTATCTTTTACGCTTTCGAACTCGTGTCGGATTTATTCCAGAACTTCCGGTCGGTAGCGACAAGCCGTCGGGGTCACGGGAAGTTGCGCAATCTTTTTCCTCGAAGCGACGAATCCGGAAGGCGCGACCGGACGACGTTTTTATTTTTATCTCGCGCGGAAATCACGCGGCCCGGTGTTTTTTCTGCGAACGCGCCTTTCCGGAACCGATCGAGGTCGATCGCGCGTATAAATGCGTGTCTCCGGGGGAAGGGAAAATCATTCTGAATTTCTGTTCTCGCCAGCGGACACGTCGAAAATTTTCTCTCCGCATCACTCTGCTGTCTTTTCTCGAAAAACAAGCCGCCATGAGCCTGTCCGAAGTCTGCATGGTCTTGGACCTCGACGGATTTCGCATCGACAAGAAATTTCGGGCCCGCGAGATGGGATTCGCTTCGCTGACCAGAAACGACTGTCGTTGTTTCAGGTTCCGGCTGGACCATCTGACCCCGACCCCAAAAGAATGGCAGAGCATCCGCTATTGCACCGACAGGATACACGGAATGTCGCTCCGGAGCCTGCCCGGAGAAACGGACCTGTTCGACGAAGATTTCCTGAAAATCCTCCTGCGTATCGTATACGAGGAAAACGCCACGGTGGAAAAGCGCCTGGTCGCGTATAAGGGGGGCCACGTCGAAAAGGACGTCTTGGAAGAACTGGGCATACCTTGCGTGAACCTGGAAAACTTCGGATGCCCGAAATTCGACGACTTGCTGCATCCCATGAAATCGGCGGTCAGAGACTGCGGACACCACGGAAAACTGAAAGGGAAAGGGGCCGCGGCTCACTGCGCTAAAGTCGAATGTTTCTTCTTCGCCGAGTGGGCGAGAGACCGGCTGGAACGAGAGTGAAAAAAAAAACTTTGAAAAAAAAAGAAAAAAACGGGCCGAACGAGGCGCGAAGGGTGAAAAGACGCGAGTCTTTTCGACCCGGACGCGCTTCGTTCGGCCCGTTTTTTTGCGTCGGACGCATCGCCAATATTGTAAAATTCCGAACGATAAAACTCGCGTTTCGGAACCGAGCGCGGCGCAGTGTCGAAACTGTATTAAATATAAGACACAGGTCGATGACATTCTCGGATATCGATTTTCTTGGATATTTTCTTTCCGTTCGAAAGGGTAAATATTTCTTTCCGAGCTGGATTCTTGCACTTTTTTTACATTACGTGTTTGAAATAATTGTTATTGAAAATCTTTCGAAACATTTCACGAGTCCAGAACGCTACAATAAATTTAACCAAGATTCGAAAATCTAAATTATATAAAATTACAATATAGGATATTACAATATTACAATATAGGATAGAGATGATTTTTATAATAATAAAAAAAAATTATTTTCAGATTGGATCTTCCATGTTTGTATACGGGCTGACCATAGTGTCAAAATTGTATTGTCAACCTGTATTATATAAGATACAGGTCGACAGTCATAACTTTTTTCGGCTTTTTGATAAACCGTGTTGTTTTTTACAAACGACAGTCGATAATATTCTCGGATATCGATTTTCTTGGATATTTTCTTTCCGTTCGAAAGGGTAAATATTTCTTTCCGAGCTGGATTCTTGCACTTTTTTTACGTTACGTGTTTGAAATAATTGTTATTGAAAATCTTTCAAAACATTTCACGAGTCCAGAACGCTACAATAAATCTAACCAAGATTCGAAAATCTAAATTATATAAAAGGAAGGAAAAGTCTGTGGCATGAAAAATTTTTTTTTTTTTTTTTTTTTTTTTTTTTTTTTTTTTTTTTTCAATATAGAATAGAGATGATTTGAAATCACGCGCAAGATCTTTTTTCGTCTCGAAAGGAAGTTCCGCATCCGTTCTTCGAGGTCACTGGAAACCGCCCAGTCTTTTCTCGGACGCGTGATTTCCTGGCATGCGCAAGATCTTTTTTCGTCTCGAAAGGAAGTTCCGCATCCGTTCTTCTAGGTCACGGGAAACCGCCCAGTCTTTTCTCGGACGTGTGATTTCCTGGCACGCGCGCAATCTTTTTCTGGCGAAACGGGATGTTGCGCACGCAATCTTTTCCGGCGAAACGGGATGTTGCGCAATCGATCGGGTATAAATGCGGGACTCTGGGCGAAAAGAAAATCATTCTGCCTGAGACTACCGTGCTGTCGAATCTCTGTCACTCTAGCCTTCGTTTTTTTGTCACTCTCGCCATGTTCTTCAACCTGTGCCACGATCGCCTGCCCGTTCCCATCCTGATAGTCGTGTCTTCCGACGGCCGGCCTTTCCTGAGGGCGATGGACGTGATCCGGATCCTGGGCCGCGAGAATCTCCGCCGGCCGGGCGAAAGACTCGCCGCGCTCAGAGTGCGGGACGTCGTCCGCAGGAAAACGGACCTGCCCCGTTCCGCGCTGAAAACCAGGATATTCTCCGTGGAAAAGACCCTGGATCTGCTCGCAGACTGCGGCGACAGATCCGCCCGCATGATCCGATTCTGGTTCCGGAATCCCGAAGTACCGAGGGTGTCCCTTCTCGAGCCCGTCAGGCCCTGCACGGACCGGAGAAAAGCCCAGGACGTGAAGATCGGGGTCGAAGACTATCGGAACGCGCCCAGCTTCGAGGAATTCTTGGAAGAATTCTCGCGCGCGACCGCGGAGATGTACGAGACCGCGGCCAGGGATTTCGCGGCGAGAAACCTGGAAATTCGCCTGACGAACGAGAGCCTGGAGAACATGAATCTGCCGGAGCCGCCCGAAAGCCTGCTGGTTCGTTTCGGCGAACGGACTTTCGAGTACAGACTGTCGTAATCTCTCTTCCACCGAAAGAGAAAGAAAAAACGGGTCGAACGAGGCGCGCGTGTGGAGAGACTCTGAGTCTCTGTCCGTACGCGCCTCGTTCGGCCCGTTTTTTTGCGTCGGACGCATCGCCATTATTGTAAAATACCGAAGAAAAAAACTCGCGATTCGAATGAAATATTTTACAAGTCCAGAACGCGAAACAAGATTGAAATATTTTACAAGTCCAGAACGCTACGATAAATTTAACTAAGATTCAAAAGCGTAAAAGATACAAACCTCCATCCTTGAAAAAAAAAAAAAAAAAAAAAAAAAAAAAAAAAAAAAAAAAAAAAAAATTTTTTTTTTTTTTTTTTTTTTTTTTTTTTTTTTTTTTACATTATAGGATTGAGATATTTTATACACTTTCTTTTATACACTTTCTCGGATAAATATCTGGAAAATTTTACAAGTCCAGAACGCGAGATTAAATGTGGAAAATTTTACAAGTCCAGAACGCGAGATTAAATGTGGAAAATTTTACAAGTCCAGAACGCGAGATTTAATGTGGAAAATTTTACAAGTCCAGAACGCGAGATTAAATGTTGAAAATTTTACAAGTCCAGAACGCGAGATTAAATGTGGAAAATTTTACAAGTCCAGAACGCGAGATTAAATGTGGAAAATTTTACAAGTCCAGAACGCGAGATTAAATGTGGAAAATTTTACAAGTCCAGAACGCGAGATTAAATGTTGAAAATTTTACAAGTCCAGAACGCGAGATTAAATGTGGAAAATTTTACAAGTCCAGAACGCTACGATAAATTTAACTAAGATTCAAAAGTCTAAAAGATATAAATCTCCAGCCCTGAAAAAAAAAAAAAAAAAAAAAAAAAAAAAAAAAAAAAAAAAAAATTTTTTTTTTTTTTTTTTTTTTTTTTTTTTTTTTTTTTACATTATAGGATTGAGATATTTTATACATTTTCTTTTATACACTTTCTCGGATAAATATCTGGAAAATTTTACAAGTCCAGAACGCGAGATTAAATGTGGAAAATTTTACAAGTCCAGAACGCGAGATTAAATGTGGAAAATTTTACAAGTCCAGAACGCGAGATTAAATGTGGAAAATTTTACAAGTCCAGAACGCGAGATTAAATGTGGAAAATTTTACAAGTCCAGAACGCGAGATTAAATGTGGAAAATTTTACAAGTCCAGAACGCGAGATTAAATGTGGAAAATTTTACAAGTCAAGAACGCGAGATTAAATGTGGAAAATTTTACAAGTCCAGAACGCGAGATTAAATGTGGAAAATTTTACAAGTCCAGAACGCGAGATTAAATGTGAAAAATTTTACAAGTCCAGAACGCTACGATAAATTTAACTAAGATTCAAAAGTCTAAAAGATATAAATCCCCAACCCTGAAAAAAAAAAAAAAAAAAAAAAAAAAAAAAAAAAAAAAAAAAAAAAAAAAAAAAAAAATTTTTTTTTTTTTTTTTTTTTTTTTTTTTTTTTTTACACTATAGGATCGAGAGAATTTTTTCCTTTCAATTACAGCTTTGAATTTTCACGTCTTTTAGATTTTTCGATACAACTTTTTTATCGTATTTATTTGTCTTTTGAAAGTAATACGGTTGCGGGGGATCGATGTAGCCGCGTCTCAAACACTCTTCGTCGTCGGGAATTTCCGGTTCCCAATAATGTTCCGGTGTTTTCGGAGGTGATTTCCCCCTGTGTCTGGACACCCGATTCTTTCTTTCTTCCAATTCTCGATCGTTTAAATTCAGACATTCGTAATAATCGTTGCAGAGGGAACACGCGCGACCTCGATGACGTTTTCTTTCCGCGCGTTTACGAGACATTTTTCCGAAACAGTCGGGATTTTTCTTTTCGACGCGGTCGAAATCTTTGAGGTGTTTCGACGTCTCCTCCGGGAATTTTTCGAACGGTGCGTCCATGCTGCGATCTCACCTTTTATAGGTTCGAGACGCGAAAGACGAATAAAGCGAGCGGTCGAGAATTTTCTATCGATACGAAACCCCAGGCTCAAAACGTTACGAAAGCTTATAAAAAATAAATACCCTTTTTTACTACTCGATCCCGCGTCGAATTTATAGGCAAGAAAGTTTCCTCTAAATATAAATCCCATAACGTAAAAAAAAAAAAAAAAAAAAAAAAAAAAAAAAAAAAAAAAAAATTTTTTTTTTTTTTTTTTTTTTTTTTTTTTTTTTTTTTTATTCTGATATTTTTAAAAGTTAAGTTAAGATTAAAAAATGTAAAGTATATAAATCCTATAATGTAAAAAAAAAAAAAAAAAAAAAAAAAAAAAAAAAAAAAAATTTTTTTTTTTTTTTTTTTTTTTTTTTTTTTTTTTTTTTTTTTTTTTTTTAGGTTTTGGATTTTTACTCTGATCATATTTTTAAAAGTCAAGTTTAGAAATCTTTTTTTGACCCTGATCATATTTTTAAAAGTTAAGTTTAGAAATCTTTTTTGACCCTGATCATTTGTTGCCCTCCGTGGCGGGACTTTGGCGAACCCGACCAGCATTCGCTCGAGGTTCGAAGGAAACCACGGAAAACTTCGAACGGTCGGGATAAACGGACGATGTATGGCGGAATAATCGGACGGGGCTCGGGATTCGGGATTCGGGGCAGTGGACGAATGGACGAAGGACGGTGGAATGATCGGACGGGGTTCGGGATTCGGGATTCGGGGCAGTGGAGGAATGGACGATGGAATAATCGGACGGGGCTCGGGATTCGGGTGTGGTGGAATGTTTGGACGGGGCGAATGGACGGTGGAACGATCGGATATGATGGGATGGGGCTCGCGATTTGGGATTTGGGATTTGGGATTCGGTACGGAACGATGAAATGATGGAATGATCGGACGGGAAATCGGATGATGAAATGATGAAACGACGGACGAGCTGAAAAAGAAGAGCTGAAAGAGAAAATCTGAAAGAGAAAACCTGAAAAAGAAATCGAATCGATTCGAAAAAAACAGAGTTCCTAGAGCGTGTGAGAATAAAGTACGCGATCCGTCGAAGGAGAACCAGCGTTTTTTATTACCAGAAAAATTTTTTTCGCTCTGTTCCCGCCCGACGGATCTGTTTTCTGTCTGCGTGGGAAGAAAAAAATAAGGACTCGACTCGAGAAACAGACTCGTACACGAGCGTTTGTAAAAAACTTTATTGAAAAAATAAAAATTTCACTCACCTCGTTTCCAGATTCCGCGGTACGGTTCCCGTTTTCTCGCTCGTCGGCCCCGCGTTTTTCCACCGGCCTTCGGCAGAACGAGTGATTCTCGGCGGAAAATTCAGTCATTCGAAAAGTCCCAGAGCCGCACATCGTAGCTCGTTCCGTTCGGGGTGCCTAAACGGTTTACGCGCAGATCGCCGCCACCTACCGACCGATCTCGCATCGGCCAGCATCGTCCGGAGATTCATCTGCGTTACCGAGCAGGTGGACGGTTACTGCGGTTTACCGAACGGGAACGCCATCTTTACGCACCTCCTCGAGAAAAAGATAAAAAAACATAAAAAACGAAAAAACGCCGTCACAACTGGGATTGGATTCACCGCGGCATGTCTGAGACAGCTCGACGGCAAATTTACTCCCGGACTTTTTCTGGCGCCGGGGGTGCGTGAAAAGATGTTCGCCGCGGACCGGTTCGCGTTTTCCTTCCCGATTCGAGAAGAAAAACGCGTCGATTGTCTCCGTCGACGCCGTCGGTATCTTTTCCACCGAACTGGAAAGTGTCTACCCGCCACGCCTTTCTGCGGTGCGTACCAGGTCAGACCACACGCAGCTGCAACGGGAATCGACCCGAAGATCGATTCTCGCTCCAGAGGCCACGCGAAATCTCCCGCAAGGGAAATTATATCGAGTGCTTTCCTTAAACGTTCGCCGGAGACAAAAGAAACCCTCCGAAAATCCGCGGCTTGGCGTCTGGGAACAGATCGTCGAGAAAATCCACGCTCGAGAGCCCGAACGGCTTCCGGCCGGCGTATAAAACGGGGACACCGAGAGAGAGAAGAACGGGAACCCGTTTCGAAAAAATTCTAGACCTTTCGAACCCCTGATCCACGAAAACACATCGCCGAATCGAACGAGCGATTCACCGACGCAGTCTCTGAAGGCATTGCACGTCTCTTCGCTCGAACGACGACGAAGGAACGAGTTCGATCGGTCGAAAAAAAAACATTTAAGAAAAATTCGAGATTCGGCCCGAGCCCCGATCCACGAAAACGCATCGTCGATTCGAACGAGCGATTCACCAACGCAGTCGCTGAAGGCATTGCACGTCTCCTCGCTCGCCCGAAGACGAAGGAATGGCTCGATGGGTCGAATCCAAAAAAAATAGTTAAGAAAACACTCCGACTCCGAGATCGAATTCGTCCGAGATGGCTCTTTCCTATCCGCGCGTTCGTCTCGGGAAAAAACTGTTTCTCGAGACGAACCGTGCCTCCCAAGACCAGCACCAAGGAAAGGACTTTTTGATTCGTGAAACTGGTTTTTGAGAACGCGCTAGAACCGCGCGTTTTTCGTTAAACACGCGCTCTGAAAAACTAGTCTTTTGCCGCAAGACCAGGATCAAACGGACTACCTGACTCGCGCCTGGTTTTTTTCGCTCGGTAATTGGCGGAACGCGCACTGACTCGAAGCGAATCCGACTCGGAGTGAAAAAAAAATGCCTGGGAAAAAACGAAAAGAATACTCACCCCTTTTTCCTGGCCTGCACGTCCCGAGAATTGAAATCCTAGCTGGCACGTCCTTCGAATCTGTTTCCTGGCTGGCACGTCCTTCGAATCTGTCGCCTGGCTGGCACGTCCTTCGAATCTGTTTCCTGGCTGGCACGTCCTTCGAATCTGTTTCCTGGCTGGCACGTTCCGAGAATCTGTTTCCTGGCTGGCACGTCCTTGGAATCTGTCGCCTGGCTGGCACGTCCGGAGAATCTTCGCTCGCACGAGCAAAGGACGAAACGACACGCCAGAAAAAGAATCGAGACGCTTTCCGTTAACACCGCTGGGTTTCCGGCGCCTCGAAGAAAAAGTCGAAGGGTTCGGGCACTTTACGTTAACACCGCTGGGTTTCGGGTGCACCGAACGAGAAGGAAGACAGAAAAACACAAAAAAGCTGAAGGGATCGAGACGCTTTCAGTTAACACCGCTGGGTTTCCGGCGCCTCGAAGAAAAAGTCGAAGGGTTCGGGCACTTTACGTTAACACCGCTGGGTTTCGGGTGCACCGAACGAGAAGAAAGACAGAAAAAGAATCGAGACGCTTTCCGTTAACACCGCTGGGTTTCCGGCGCCTCGAAGAAAAAGTCGAAGGGTTCGGGCACTTTACGTTAACACCGCTGGGTTTCGGGTGCACCGAACGAGAAGAAAGACAGAAAAACACAAAAAGAAAACACGAAACTTACCAATTTGTTCGTCCGAAGAGTCTTCTTAGTTTTCTGAAAGAAAACGCACACTTTTATACATTGAATTTTCAAAAAAAAAAAAAAAAAAAAAAAAAAAAAAAATATATATATATAATTTTTTTAAAAAGTAAAAAAAAAAAAAAAAAAAAAAAAAAAAAAAAAAAAAAAAAAAAAAAAAAAAAATATATATATATAATTTTTTTTTTTTTTTTTTTTTTTTTTTTTTTTTTTTTTTTTTTTTTTTTTTTTTTTTTTACTAGAGGGTAATGATGAAATTTTTTTCGAAAAGATTTCTTTGAAAATTTTTACAAGTCCAGACTGCGAGATCAAAACTGAAAATTTTTACAAGTCCAGACTGCGAGATCAAAACTGAAAATTTTTACAAGTCCAGACTGCGAGATCAAAACTGAAAATTTTTACAAGTCCAGACTGCGAGATCAAAACTGAAAAAAATTACAAGTCCAGACTGCGAGATCAACACTGAAAATTTTTACAAGTCCAGACTGCGAGATCAAAACTGAAAATTTTTACAAGTCCAGACTGCGAGATCAAAACTGAAAATTTTTACAAGTCCAGACTGCGAGATCAAAACTGAAAATTTTTACAAGTCCACTGCGAGATCAAAACTGAAAATTTTTACAAGTCCAGACTGCGAGGCAAAACTGAAAATTTTTACAAGTCCAGACTGCGAGGCAAAACTTCAAAGTACGATTAAAGAAATAATCAGAAATCGACTTACCCACGAGTCCATCTTCCGTCCAGCAGAACTTCTGGTAGCAACTCCTTTGGCACCGACGATCAAATGGACGAATGTGGCTCGCACACCTGTATTTATACCCCGGGATTGCGTAACCTTCCTGAGATATTGCGTCAGAAAAGAAAACTTGAACTTGATTCTCGAAACGCGTGGAAGGAAAACTAAAAAAAAAAAAAAAAAAAAAAAAATATATATATATAATTTTTTTTTTTTTTTTTTTTTTTTTTTTTTTTTCGAACTCGAAACAAGATTGAAATATTTTACAAGTCCAGAATGCTACAATAAATTTAACTAAGATTCAAAAGTGTAAAGTATATAAATCTTTAATGTTAAAAAAAAAAAAAAAAAAAAAAAAAAAAAAAAAATATATATATATATATATATATATATATATTTTTTTTTTTTTTTTTTTTTTTTTTTTTTTTTTTTTTTTCACTAGAGGGTAATGATGAAATTTTTTTCGAAAATATTTCTTTGAAAATTTTTACAAGTCCAGACTGCGAGATCAACTCTGAAAATTTTTACAAGTCCAGACTGCGAGATCAAAACTGAAAATTTTTACAAGTCCAGATTGTGAGGCAAAACTGAAAAAAATTACAAGTCCAGACTGCGAGGCAAAATTGAAAATTTTTACAAGTCCAGACTGCGAGATCAAAACTGAAAAAAATTACAAGTCCAGAGCGCGTGGCAAAAATTTCCAATCTGTTCGAAAAAACTTCAAAGTACGATTAAAGAAATAATCAGAAATCGACTTACCCACGAGTCCATCTTCCGTCCAGCAGAACTTCTGGTAGCAACTCCTTTGGCACCGACGATCAAATGAACGAATGTGGCTCGCACACCTGTATTTATACCCCGGGATTGCGTAACCTTCCAGAGATATTGCGTCAGAAAACTTGAACTCGATTCTCGAAACGCGTGGAAGGAAAATTAAAAAAAAAAAAAAAAAAAAAAAAAAAAAAAAAAAAAAAAAAAAAAAAAAAAATTTTTTTTTTTTTTTTTTTTTTTTTTTTTTTTTTTTTTTTTTTTTTTTTTTACTAGAGGGTAATGATGAAATTTTTTTCGAAAAGATTTCTTTGAAAATTTTTACAAGTCCAGACTGCGATATCAAATCTGGAATATTTTACAAGTCCAGAACGCTACGATAAATTTAACTAAGAGTCAAAAATGTAAAGTATATAAATCTCCAGCGTTGAAAGATTTATATATTTTCTTTCATACACTTTCTCGGATAAATATCTGGAAAATTTTACGTTTTTTTTAACGTTGGATATCTCTGTCATCCCCTTTCTTTTCGCGAAAATTCAATCAGTGGATCGCGTGGTCGAAAAATATTTCGAAAACCTCCGAGAGCAAGGACACGGCGATCCACCTGTGACAGTTCGCGGATCGGCAGTAAGCGCACGTCGCGTTCGCGTGCTTCGGGGCCTCGTGCCTTTTCACTTCCATTTTTCCCAACAGGTGCGGGTACGATTTTCGGAGATCTTTCACTTTTTTCCAGGTCCTGTCGTCGCACACGTGCAGTTTCCTGACGCCGCGTTTCGCGATTTCCCGTACCAACCCGGAATTGCTCGGGCCCCCGTCGTGGACCACGCTGAATCGTCCGTCGAACAGGGTGAATCCGTTCGCGGACACGGCCAGCGAGGCCACGCACCTGGAATGTTCGTGCACGATTCTCGCGGGCCGTTCGGATTCGGAAGAACGGACCTTCGGCTTTTCGCCGGCGGGGACCGAGATCCTGGTCGAGTGGATGCGATTGTTCGTGACGTTCATCGTGTAATTCATCACGTTCACGGTTCCGCTCACGTTCGCGATGCTCAGGGACATGAGTTTGGTCGAAAGGTTTCGTAGCAAACGCGTTCTCGGGTTTTCCGCGAGACCGTTTTGTAGAGCAAACGGAAAAAAAAAAAAAAAAAAAAAAAAAAAAAAAAAAAAAAAAAAAAAAAAAAATTATATATATATATATATATATATATATATATTTTTTTTTTTTTTTTTTTTTTTTTTTTTTTTTTTTTTTTTTTTATGCATGGTTCCTATGACTAGAAAATTTGTTCGAAAATTTTTACAAGTTCAGAACGCGAAACAAGATTGAAATATTTTACAAGTCCAGAACGCGAAACAAGATTGAAATATTTTACAAGTCCAGAACGCGAAACAAGATTGAAATATTTTACAAGTCCAGAACGCGAAACAAGATTGAAATATTTTACAAGTCCAGAACGCGAAACAAGATTGAATTTTTTTACAAGTCCAGAACGCGAAACAAGATTGAAATATTTTACAAGTCCAGAACGTTACGATAAATTTAACTAAGATTGAAAAGCGTAAAAGATACAAACCTCCATCCTTGAAAAAAAAAAAAAAAAAAAAAAAAAAAAAAAAAAAAAAAAAAAAAAAAAATTTTTTTTTTTTTTTTTTTTTTTTTTTTTTTTTAAATGCATGGTTTCTATGACTAGGAAATTTGTTCGAAATATTTTACAAGTCCAGAACGCGAAACAAGATTGAATTTTTTTACAAGTCCAGAATCGAAAGTCCAGTTTATCGAAAAGCTGAAAAAAGTTATAATTGTCGCTTCTTTTTGATACTTGCAGAATTTCGTCGAGTCGTTTCAAATTTCATGAAAAATCGAACGTATGGGTTTTACGCTCGAGGAATTCCGTCACGTTATTTCACACGAGTCGGGTAACGAAAAAAGTTGGGATTTTTTAATACCGAATACGGTTTTTTGCGACGATCCGTTTCGAAACGTACGAGTTTTATTTTAAGATATTTTCAATATTGGCGACCTGTCTGTTTTTTAAAAAAAGGCCGAACGAGGTGTGTGTGGACAAAGACATAAAGTCTTTCCTTACACACACCTCGTTTGACCTTTTTTTTTTTTTTTTTTTTTTTTTTTTTTTTTTTTTTCATAAAAACATTTTTTTACAGAAATCAGTTCAATCGGTACTCGAAGACTTCGTCCCCGAAATGTACCAATACCTTTCTCGGCGGCTCGGGAAGTCTGAGGATTTCCAGGCTCGAGTTGTACGAGTGTATTTCGATCCTTTTGAACATGTATTCTCGGGCCAGGTCTTCGTACAGGAGAAACGTCTTCGTCTTGAACTCGTTCAGGAAATCCTGAAAAGTCATAGAATTCGAATACTCGGCGACCAGGAACTTGACGCGCATGGCCCTTTTCTGCATGGTGGCGGCCCTGATGGTGTCCAGGGGCAAGACTCGACAGGTATCCGACATTTCGAAGACGCAACGCAAGTAGAGGGCCGATCTCCGCCTGCACGGCTTGAGAAGTTCGACGGCTTCTTCGGCAGAAAAAATTTTCGTGTCCAGCACCTGGCGGGGCAGCTCCATTCTCTTATACACGATGTCCCGGATCCTGAGACTGGCGTACATCGAGGAAAATCGGTGCGTGTTTCTGTATTCCAGGATCCGGGCCACGTCCGCGGCCCTCAGGAAAGGCAGCCCGTCGGCGGACAGGACGACCAGCACGGGGGCGGGCAGGCGATCGTGGCACAGGTAGAAAAACATGATGAAACTCGGCAGGCGAAAGACTGGAAAACACTCGGCGGGCAAAAGTCAGAGAAACTCGGCAGACGAAAGACTGGAAAACACTCGGCGGGCAAAAGTCAGAGAAACTCGGCAGGCAAAAGTCAGAGAAAAAAACTCGTCGGGAACACGGAGCTGTCCACACGCAGCGATTCTCTGAGGCAGAATGATTTTCCTTTCGCCCACGGACCCGTATTTATACCGTCTCTCGAGGTCGAGAGATTGTTCCAGAACATCCTGTTTCGCCGGAAGAAAAACACGCGATCACGTGACTTCCTTTCCACGACTCGTGGAAATCGAAGCCGAAACGAAAATAATCTCGCGCGGCGTAAACATCCTGTTTCGCCGGAAACGGATCGCGTGGCGGCCTTCGACCCGTTTATTTCGGTCTTTTCTCGGAACGACGCGAGCGCGGGCGGAAGCCGATAAGAAAACTCGCTGTAATTTCTTATCGGCCCGCGCGACCTTTCGACCTTCCGGACGAAAAAAGCCGACGCGTCCTGTTTCCCGCGCGACGGGCTTCCGATAACGATCCCGCCTTGTTTTCGCTGTTTCGGGAAAAAAGTGTGGAATCTGACTGAATCTGAAGTTTGGAGAAAATCCGTGCATTAGTTTTCGAGATAGAGCTATAGCGAAAATCGTGAAAATTACTGCATAGCAGCGCCCCCTATTGGGTGATTAACACCAAAAACTAATCAGCATCAAATTGTATCGGGGACTGACAGAATATAAATTTTTATTAAATTCCGTGCATTAGTTCTTGAGATAGAGCGCCCACAAAATTTGTGTCACGTACACACAGACAGACAGACTCACAGAGTCACAGACAGACATTTTGTAAAAACATGTTTTTCGGGTTCTCTGACCCCTAAAACGTGTAAATCCGTCGAAAATTTTCATGAATCCAATACTTTCTTCTGGTAAAGATAGAAGAAAATAAAAAATGTCTTTTCCCCACCCGATGTCGAAAACTGGGCTTTCCCCCACCCGATAACGAAAACTGGGCTTTTCGTTTACGCGATGTTTTCTCTCTCGCGAAGAAAAGAACGAGATGTAAAGAAAAAATTAAATATAAAGAAATGGAATGGAAAGACGTGTTCTGGGGGATCTGTGCTGTGTTCGAACTCGCGTTCGCCGCGATCACGTTGTTCTTTGCTTGTTCCGTGGTGTGATCGACCGCCGATGTCTTTTTCGACACCGGATTCGATTCGCGGACGCTGCGCTCCGAACGACTGTTCGAAAAGAATACGATTCGGGGTTTCGGCTCGTGAATACGACGACGAAGAACTTAAAAAAGCCACCGAAAATTTCGCGTGGACGCTTCGAGAAGTACGGAGCTCGTGAATACGACGACGAAGAACTTTTAAAAGCCACTGGAAAATTCGCATGGACGCTTCGAAATGAATACGGCTCGTGGTATCGGCTCGTAAATACGACGACGAAGAACTTAAAAAAGCCACTGAAAAATTCGCGTGGATGCCGGAAATGTTTCTCGAACGCTCGGAGATGGAAAAATTTCCGAGAAAAAGCATAGCGCTCTAGCCATTATCGTTTATCGCGACTCGTCTCGGTCTGTAATTGTTTTTCGACCGTTCGAAACGAGTTGGAAATTGCTCTTCGAACGTGGCAAATGAGGTGCGTTCGTACTATAACTAGTTTTATAATTATTTTTTGCATCCCGTATCGTACCGAATGTATATTTTTTTGCACTTCATGAGTGCATAGTCTGTAACATCATTGAAATGCACTTGCGATAATTTTTTCCCGTTCCCCGTAATGTAACGTAAAACTTTCGGCTGTCTCTGTAATTAAACTATACGCGGATTTTCATAAAATTTGAAATGACTCGACAAAATTTTACGACAATTACATATTTAAAATTTCAGACCATTCGGAAGGCTGTGACATCATTGAAATACACACATCCGTTGTTGGTCTTTTGTTTCTCGCCCCCCCACACACACGCGAATTATTTTTCCCGATCCGTGATTCGACTGTCGGGTGCCGTGTGTCGAGAGTTTAATTTTTACCCCGTTCCCCGTGCGATCGACCTCGAACCCTTCGTCGTTGTCTTTTCCTTCCCCGTTCTCGCTTCTTTTTCGGATTCGGAAAAAACCCAAGGGGGTCAGAGTGCTCGAAGATTAAATCGTCCGACTGTACGCACCACATTGGCACGATTTTTTCTGACGCTAATGTCATATACGCACCGGGGTACTTAACTGGCGCCAAAATGTCATTATTTCGCTTGATATGGTAACCAGCATGTTCTTATTTATTTATTAATAAATTGTTTATTTACTTTTATTTTATTTTCTAAAATTAAATAAATTGTTCTACAGTTATTAATTAAACTTCTTTTTAATTTATTGATTGGTGCGTATATGACATCTGTGATCCAATGGCAATATTGATACTTTTATGTTAGCCGAACGCAGGTGATAAAAGACCAAAAAATTTTCTCATACCATATTCATATTGCATTCATTTCATTTAAAACGTAATCATTTCATTTAAAACGTGACAGCTACGTAAAATATAACCTACGTTGGCGCAGCGACTGTCACCATCAATTTGCAACCAATACTTTTGAAATCGATTTGATATTTTCTGAAATTGTGTAGAAATCGCAATTTAGAAAGTTTTTAGAGAGCTTTTCGCGCATTTTCACTTCTTTAGAATTTCCATTTTTTTCAAAACTATCCTTAATGATCATTTGTATCTGAAAAATATGTACCATGTCTAATTTCAAGTTGCTAGTTTCTACCGATCACAAAAATCGCAATTTAGAACGTTTTTTGCGTCTGCAACTCCCAGGTGATAGTGACACCGACATGAAATAGCGTCTATGTTAGAGCAAAGACTGTCAGCATCAATCTCCTACCATTACTTTTGAAATCAGTTTGATTCTTCCTCAAATTGTTCACAAATCGGCATTTAGAACGTTTTTAGAACGCTTTTCGCACATTTTCACGCCTTTAAATTTCAAATTTTAAATTTCAATTTCGCCTTTAAACAAATGTTCTTGGAGGTAATTTATATCTTATAAGTATATACCATGCCAAATTTCATGAATCTAGGTCTTTCCATAACACAAAAATCGCATTTTAGAACGTTTTTTGCTCCTACACCCCATTTGGGGTAGTGGAAACAGACATAAAATATAGTCTATCTTAGAGCAAAAGCTATCACTATCATTTTTACACCATTATGTTTGAAATTGATTCAGTTCTTCCTGAGATTGCATAGAAATCGCAATTTAGAACGTTTTTTAGAACACATTTCGCGTATTTTCAATAGTTTTAAATTTCGATTTTTTTAGGAAATGTTCTTAGAGATCATTGATATCTTATAAATAACTACCATTCCAAATTTCATGATTCTAGGCCCTATCTTAACACAAAAACTACAACTTAGAACATTTTTGGGTCCTGCAACACCCAGACAGGTACAAACATAAAATAGAGTCTATGCAAGGGCTGTCACCATCAATTTACAACCGTTATTTTGAAATCGATTTGATAATTCCTAAAATTGCGTAGAAATCGTCATTTAGAACTTTTTTTAGAACGCTTTTGGCGCATTTTCACCCCTTTAAAATTTCGATTTTTTTTAGGAAATATTCTTGGAGATCATTGGTACCTTATAAGTAACTACCATTCCAAATTTTATGATTATAGGCCCTTCCATAACACATAGAACGTTCCTTAGAACGCTTTTTAACGCATTTTCACCCCTTTTAATTTACAAATTGTTTGGGAAATGGCCTTAGAAATCCTTTATATCTAATAAGTAACTAATATTCCAAATTTCACATTTCTAGGCCCTCCAGTAATACAAATATTGCATTTTTACAACGTTTTTTGCTCCTACACCCCCTTTGGCGTAGTGGCATCGACTTGAGATATAGCCTACCTTCAAATGTGGACTAACACAATCATTTTGATACCATTACCTTTGAAATTGGTTCGGTAGTTCCAGTTATTACGTCCTTTATACAAACAAACAAAGAAACTTTACTTCTTTATAATATTAATATAGAGTAAGATATTTTGGCTTTTTTCATTTAAATAGAAAAAAAATCCATATTTGTTTTCCTGTTTAAATAGGTTTTGTTATACTGTAATATTAGTGCGCGCACATTTTCTTTGCTCCATGTGCTGTAATCCGATTTTCTACGAAAACATCCAGCCAGTGAAAATGACGTACACTAAATGTCGTGACATATGTCGATAAATTGTGCTTTTTTATCAGTTTTGTTAATATAATTTTAAAGCGTTTTGAAGTTATTTTTGATAGTAGGCACATTCAGTAGGTTACCTTCATAGGTACATTCTGATGCAATCAAAAACTAAATCCGACAAATATTTTTTGAATTATGCTTGACGAAAGATTTTTATTAGGCAGTCTTTTAGTAGGCCATGGCTTTAATATCCATCGTAGCTGTATGTGTCCGGAAAGTAATATTGCGCTATGTATTAGACTTCGCTTCACTCAGGCAACTAACTTATAAAGGATTTTGAAAAATATTTAAAACAGTTTTAATATGAATACATGTTTATCTAAACTACTTTTACTTGTAAATAATATCTGCCAATAAGACAATTTTTTTCATCCTTGTTTTTCAGTTTTTTTTGAAGCTGTTACCATAATATAATTCCTTTTTTATTTCCAAACTCATATGTTCAGTATTTAGTGCTATTGTCAATTCAACATATTGAATTTAAAAGAAGATTAAAATTTCATATTACTTTTATATTTGAAATTGAAATGCAGATCAATTTTCATTCAAAAAATCTCCATTTAACTTCCGCTTAGTGAAATATGAATAAGAAAGTTAAAGGTAAAAAATAAAGGTCAGAAAAGATCAAATTTCAATTTTACAAATTACTTTCTTTTCAATTCTTTGAAGTGCCCCAGTATTATTTAAATGGAATAGAAAATATTCCGTTGCGCATTTCTGTTCAAAATAAAGGTTTCTTTTGTTTTGCACTACCGAAGATAAAAGATTAAGAAAAGGAATAATTTACTTAATAATTACTTTTTTATTTTTGAAAGTAGGAAGCATTGAATTGTTAAGGTGTTAAAATTGCATGCTAGGCAAAATATTTTCTCTACGTTGTTACTCACAAATGTTTGCAGAATAATGATTGCATTAATAAATTAAATGGAACTAATTTATTTACAGCACGAAATCAATAAAAAAAAAAAAAAAAAAAAAGAAACTATTATTAACCTAACAAATTTGCGTGAATCAATTTTAGTATAAATGTTCAATAAATTTCTTCTGAATGTCTTCTTCTTCCTGCATAAATTACGTTTTTCAAATAATAGTATGTCGTGGCTAACTCAAAATGTTATGTATAAGAAGTATAGTGTATTTCTTTGATTTAAACTTGTAAATACGATTATTCAAGCGGGTAAATAAAGCGCTATACAACAGCGCCTCATGTGCAAAATTAATAAAACAAAATTCTATTAAATATGTGCTAAGACCAACAACAGATGCAGATGAACAGCACACAATATAAACAGAAAGGTAGCTAGACATTTCTTTTACAATGGTATCTAAAAATCTTTAATTTTATCTTATTCTCTGAAGCAAAATCTTTGTGAAAAAATAATCAACCACGATGTGTAAATCTTCTCATCTGTTTTAAGCGTTCTATTATATAACTTGCTCAAAATGACTGAAGGATGGACTTATATGATACCATCTAATAGCTGCCTATATTTCTGATTTCTTTTCATGCAAAATAAACATATTTTGAACCAGAAAAAAATAAATGAAAAACCAATAAATCAAATTATCACAGAAATACCATATAGAAAAACTAATGTTAATAAATGAACTATAATGGTCAAAATATGTTTATTTGACGTGAAAAAAAAATCCAGATGTTTGGCAACTACACGAGATGTAGAGTTCTGCATCGGGTTCGATAACCGGATTGTAACCGAACATGATCAAAACCGCAGGTGTTATCATTAAAAAAAGGTACATGTTTTAGTATGCAGTCGATTCCTACTCAAAAATTGCACCCATATTTTGAAATAAAATATTATTTCAAGTCTAATTTATCTTTGTACTATTTTACTGTAAACGATCTGCGAAATAAGGCGGTTCTATGTGCATATATAGACATTTATTTTTGTTATGAAATGTTGGTTGGTTGTGGTTGTGTTTATGACGCCAATTATCAGCACGAGGGATATAGGCCCAAAGGGGGGGGGGGGTGCCCTCCGTGGGGTCATTCTAAGGGAACCTAGTTCATATTTACGCTTGGAAAACCAAGGTTCGAAGAGAACCACGAAAACTCTGAACGATTAAGACAACGGGCGCGATTGGAATCGAACCCAGCACCTCCCGTCTACCAGCTTCGAGTTATCAAATGTATGTATGTTTCTCCATTTTCATGATTTTACTCTAAGCCTTTATGAAACGTCCTTATCAATAATAAAATTAATTTCCATGACGTGAAATATTGTCATGTCACACCATAGAATTCCGAGATACCGAGCGGCTTCTATGCTCGAGATTAAAATCAAAACGAAGAAATTTAACAATAAGAAAACCATGCATCAAAATAGGCTATGAAACATTTTCCAACAATTCCAGAATAATTTAACAAAACTTTGATGCTTAAGAAGGTGAATATGCTTAAGTAAACGTTTTTGACAACGCATAGCACATTTGGAAAACAGATTTCAGAATTTACATCAGACAGCCGGAAAGATACTCCAAATCTTTTATGCAGATATTTATATCATCTATAGAATTGTATGTATACTAAATATTCTAAAGTATAGTTTAGTAAAAAAACGCATATGAATAGACAGAATTGCATTACCAATCGACGGGAATGTACGTACAGCTTTGTATGTTAACTGTAGATTTTTATACGCACTACATATTTCGCTAAAATTTAATTCATGCAAAATCACACTTTAAATTATTATAATCATAATTCCAGGAATTACTATATAATCCGCCATGTATCTAGTTGTTTAACTAGCCCTTTATATGATTTTATTTGTTTCTACAAACATATCTTAGGATACTAAGTGAAATTGAGCGTGAAAATAAATTCATAACTCAATCACATTAAAACACATTTAATATACTCACGCTCAACCTCAGTAAGGTTACGAATTCTTTTGTGAAGCTCTGTATATGATCTATATAATTTATACACACCATGTAGTGTTAAAATTTTAGTGTGGTTTTAAATTTTAACTGAATTCCCACTTCCATCCTTAATAGAAAATATGTCAGATACAGTACTGCACCCAAAAAATTTTATGTATCCCTGTAAATGAATGATAGATGAGTAGTCTATATCAAGCATGTTATAGTAAACATCAGTACGTTATGCCAATTTCATCATGTTTCAAATAGTGCACCTTAATTGAAATTCGCTTCAAATAGTTTTCCTTTTAGACAATTATGTAAGGGAATTCATTTGTGTGATGCTGTAAATTGATGATAAATGAATTGCACTCCATATTATACAGATAATATGCTTTAGTGAGGCTCAGATATTCATGTCAATAGGATTATTTTTTGTAACAGTGTAACACCATTGAATTCATCGCAAACGATTTTCCACGCCCCAGACCGTAATATAAGGAATTCTTTACAGCTACTCATACTGTATTCAATATGACTTTCCATGTTGAATAAATATTGTCGCTGAAAACAATTTGTTAGCACAGAAATTCAAAACTAACGTAAACCGTCTGTAGAAACTAGCAATGTTTGGTTACCGGAAAAATGTATTGAAGTATGGAGAAATAATTTCAAAAAAAAAAAAAAAAACTGGCAAGTTCACTCAGCGAACTCCAAACTGTTCTCCGTAGCGTCTCCTTTATCTATTAATTCTTTTCGACTCTGTACATCTTAGCAAGTGACGATCATCAAATCTCGAAAGGCGAGAGCTCCGGTCTTGTATTCCTCAATGAAGCAGGACATGATCCAGTATCTACCGATTAAAAATATCGATCCTTCTTTTATTTCCCTGCTTGGTATAATAAGCATAATACTACAACGAAAACCAGAAACCGCTAATTTCGAGAACCAGAATCGTACTTTAGAAAATTAAATCAAAATAAAGGACAGATCTGCATCTCTTAGAAAATGTCTTTAAGTAAATGGTAGTGTCCTGAATTTATGAGTGTCCATTACGGAGATTTTATTGCAAAACCTTCATACGAACAACCTCATTTACCAAACACTCGCATTTTTCAATCTGCAACTCATTCATAAATATATGTTTTACCTCAGAAAAGCACACGCATTGATTAACATCGGACAAAACGCTCGCGTTGATAAACTTCACTCATATTTGTGAAAATAGCAACACTATAAATTAATCATAGAAATTAAATGAAATTTAATGCATAAACGACAGGTATTAGTACAAACAAATGATTACATTTTCAAAGAAAAATAACAATATTAAGTTTCCGAAATCAGTATTTGGTGTAACACCACGCGCTGCAATAAGTCCTACTATACGGCGTGGCATGGAGTCAAATATATTTTTAATATCTGCCTGGGGAAGAACATTCCATATTCTTTGTACGTGTATCTAACGTTATTTGTAGAAGCTAGGGATAACGAGCCAGACGCCGATCATCGAAATACCCAACATGTAAAATGGACGACATAACCGGCGAATATGCAGGAAGAAAATGTATGTATTCTGTTGGCAAGAAGTATTAAACATTCCTTGAAACATGTGGGTGGTCAGTATCCTGTTGAAAGATAGCTCCAGAAATGCCTTGAAAAAAAAAAGAAGAAGTTCAGACTCGAGTACTTCACTGATGTACCTGTTGCTGTTCAGATTACCGACAATTCGTAGGAACTACGATCATCCATGATGAGCAATCGCATCCCAGACCGTAAATCCCGGTGTTCGTCCACTATGACGTTCGATAATGCACTCCGGAAGGCAGCGTTCACCGGCATAGAGTTTTAAACGATTGCGGCTATCATAGTACCACAAATTAAAGCGGTATTCGTCAGATAAAACAGCTTGTTGCCAGTCTCTGTATTCCTGAACACATTGCAGCCTCAGGTGTACATGGTTTCGCTGGAGGCGGATCCTGCATAAAGGAGACGTTGCAAGCAGTCCACGGTACAGCAGACCTCGACGAATTGGTGATGCTGACGGTAACATACATTTATCAGTTGCCCAATGTGCTGCCGGCTATTACGCTGCATACGAGCTGATATTGCACGATAGGAAAATCCTTTTTCACGAAGGCCAACGATTCTCCATCATTCAAACTCCGCCAGTTTTGGAAATGCCGACCCATTTCGTCGAAGAGGCATAGTTAAGTCGCCCCTAATTTTTACATTAGCAAATAACTATAGACAATTCGCAACATCTCGCCACAGCCCTCTAATTATACGGTTTCAGCAGCAGTCCAGAGACCACTGCTCAGACCACGCATGCGTGGTGACTCTGAAATTAGATTAATTTGCATAACAACCTATACTTTGCTTTCTCTGAAATTTTCAGCTCAATCGCGTCATTCCTTCATAATGTTGCAATTTTCACAAACGTGAGTGTTTATTTCTTTTATAGAAAAGTAGCTAGTTTTCTGCAGTCCAACCTTGTGTTGTTCCCCTACAAGTAATGGAATCATTACTGACATAATCTTCCGTATCATTGTCATAGCTACCACTTCCTCCCACTTCCCCATCAAACACCTACATATTTGTTCAAGCAAATTTGTTCAAGCTGATTAGTGATTTTTTAATTAAACCCAATAAGGCTACTGTGAATGATGTTAAAATGTTTGTAAATTATGAAAGACTTTTTTAAATTCTTCAATTTCGATAAAAGATTTAAATGCTGTTTATTTTGTTATGTCAGACATATTAAAACATTTGGATCTAATTCATTGAATTAATCGGGTTCGAACCTCTTTCGTTCTTTGGAAATATAGGGGAGTTTAGTAAAAAAAAAAATTACTGCATCTTTAAGCAACACAAATACGCTAGGCATTAATGTATAATTGGTTTTAAAAAAAGTTATTTATAAAAGCATAGAAGCATGAAAACGGAGTATCGGAAATTGTCTCACTGTGTACCACAAGGGATACGCAGTGAGACAATGTATATATTTTCATAAATTATACATTTTTACACTCTATCCATAATTTTCTTCAGTAAATTAATGCCTTAACTACTGCCTGAAATTGTGGTTATCCGTTTGAGTTTAATCTGATATTTTTGGGGTTGAGTGCATTTGATAGAGCAATAGTAAAAATGCAAAGAAAATTTTCATAGTAACAGGTACACATATTATTAACAATTCAACCACATTTTGAGCTTACTAAACGCTGATTGTGGAATGTGATAATTAAACTGCAGTTATCCCTCTTAAATAAATGCTTAAGAATATGCCTAACAATGCAGTGTACATCAACGTACATCCAAATTTCCAATGAAAATCGGAAACCGGTGGTGTTAGTCACTTTTTTTCATTAGTTGTAGTTCTGTCAGTAGCTTTTAAATGTCCAATTCATTAACAGACGCTATATCTGGAACATGATGCATTACGGAGCTTGCTGCTTTTACGCTCTTGCGAAAATAAATCACTTCTTATATCGCACACACACACACACACACACGCGTACGCACACACAGAGAGAGAAACTTTTTCTTATTAGTATATGATATTAATTGTACTTATATAAGATTCGAATTCCAACAAATAAGTAATTTTTTTAACAATTTAATCACATAGTAGGTACACAGTGAGGCACATCTCACTGTGTACCACATCTGTGCGTCTTGCTGTGTACTTTATTTACGTTGTGTAAAAATGGATGCCATATCTGTTTTATCAATTTCATCGCTTTGAAAGTTTTTATCGTTTCGTCGGAATAGTCTATCATTAGATATAGCTAGGTTTGGTTAACTAAGTATATGCCATAATGAAGGAAATAAAATCTGAAATAGACGTTTATATAACTTTAACAACCGTAAAATAATGAATTAGTTTCTATTTTGTTGGACGAGTAACCAAAGTGCCGAAATTACATCCACATACGTGCTCCATAAGATAAGGTGGTTATGTGTGAGCACCATCAATTAGAACTTTATGTGAAAGTGACTCCTGTCTCACTGTGTACCCCGTCTTACTGTTTACTACTCTCCCCTATTACAGTTTATGGACAATTCATAAATCATGATATCAACAAATGTTTAATATTTTGCTATAATTACCTCATATCCATTCTTATAAATTTTTTTAAGTTAAATTAAAAAAAAATTTCTACTAATTACATTTTTGCGCCAGAATAGCGAACTTAGAAGAATGAAGACCAATTTGTTTAAATTGTATTATCTCAGATGTATTTATCAATAAACATTGAAAAGGAAAAACAAGAAAAGTAATCAACCTACTCCTTCAACTGAGTCGGCAGAAGTCGTTTACTTCTTTATATTAAATTCCAAATATTCAACATATATTCATAATATACCCGTTTACTTTCTCATCATATGTAATATAAATAAAAAAAAATGAAAGTCAAGACTAATGTTACAAATGATCAAATTTAAAATATGCAAATTAATTCTTATTCATTTCATGAAAGTGTTTAATATTATCTAAAATTGGGTGCAATATATTTCGTAAGACATCTTTATTTCTGTGTCTCTGTGCATTCTATTATTGTAACATAGATAAAATATTTATTTAAAAAATTCATGATAATACATTTACAAAGACTCTATTATAGTGACAAAAGTAATGTATTGTACTGTTTCGTTTTTTAATTAGTTTTTTAGTGAAAAGTCCTGATTTAGTTTTTAATTATCGATAGTAATAGAATACTTATTAAAAATGATTAAACGAATGAATTTTTTTTTACGAGTATCCAAGCGCGATAACTTAAAAAAATTTATTCACAGCAAATAAAAGTTTAAAAAATATAGTCAGTATTAATTAGCAAACTTATTCTCATTCATTTCCTTGAAAATGTCCTGAATTATCTAAAACTGACTAATATGTACATCGTAATACATCTTTTTTCTCTGTATTTGTGCATTGTATTATTGGAATAGAAAAGACAAGATTTATTAAAAAAGTTAGTACTTCTTTCATGATGATATTTTTTCAAAGATTCTTTTATAATTCGATAATTTATGTATTTTATTGTTTCGTTGCTTATTTTATTCTTAATTAACATTCCTCATTTAGTTTTATTTATCAATAGTAATTGAAAGCTCTTTAAAATGGTTAAATGAATTATTTCATTTTAACGAAAATGGAAGCGCTATAAATTAAAAATGCGTTTTTACGAGAAATAAGAGCTGTACAAGAAAAATACTCAACAGATCAGCCTTACTAGTTTTCTAATTTTTGAAAACTAGGTATTTTAATTTGCTATTAATTATTATTAATTTGCTGGTATTTAATCTGCTATTATGATTGTTATGTGACTATTTAAAACAAAGTAACTCCCTTACATTTTTAGGATATTTGTACAATAGAACAAAAATATACTTATGCTTAAAAGAATCTGAAGATTAGAAAGTTTTGAAAGAAAAACATGTGGAGAGCCATTATTTTTCTTATACATATTTCACGATATGTAAAGAACGTGAACTAAAAAAAAAATCTCGGCATATATCCAAATATATTCATTTTTATTTAACAATTTTTTCAATGACTTTCGACATATGTCACAAACGTGTGTATTTGAAACCTACCAGATCAGAGAATTCAATAATGTTAACTGTTTCAAATACTTTTCTGTATATTATTAACAAAAATGGAAAAGCAATACTGTTAAAGAAATAACATTTTATGTAGGAAAAGAATTTCAAAATATTTAAAATGTTTTAACGAGTAATATTTAGTGTAAGGAAAAATATATTAGGATTGTTTAAAAGCATTACAGAAAATTTATACTTTAAGTATGAAATTCTTTTTTCATAAAACAAATATCTTCAATATATGATAAATAAATGTAGAAGTTTAATAAATCTGTAGATATTTTTAAATAGCATCGTCATAAAAAATATTTTTTTCAGAATAAACTGTATTAAACTTTTATCAATGAAAAATACAGCAATTTTCGTTTATACTAGAGGTTTTATGCGAAATATTTTGTTAATAAAACACTGTTATTTTTTTTTTGAATCATTTAAACAAAGTTTTGTTTGAATCCCTCATGAAAGATCCATGGCAGCATTCTTGAGATCACAATTCTTCTAAAATCCACGTAAATAATTTGGACATTAATCATAAGCTGTATTCAAAATTTAAAATGATGAAAACTTCTAAAGTATAGTTTCTAAACAACGTAATCATATTTTTATAATATTTAACCAAATAGATATCAGTCCGTCCGAATTCTATAAAAAAGAAAACAAAATCTGTTATTGAAGAACCGTGTAGATAAAATTTTTATTGTAATTCCAGGGTCCTGAAGAAAATGTAGCTCATGCTGGATGAAATACAGATAGACAATAGCACCATTCATTGAGGCAAAACTACATGCTTTTAGTATTAGATAATCATCGATTTGTATCCAAGTAGCTAATGATTAATCTCAAATCTTGTCACATTTCCATTTGACATTCATAATTCGAGTAATTTTTCAAGGTATAATCACACGTATTATTTTGTGATCGTAAATATAAGCTATTGCCTCTTGCTTGTATGGAGTTGCTTTTAAGCAAAACAAGTACAACAGTTGTTTCGAAGACTGGGCGAAACTCACAAATGTAATCTTAAAGGGTACCAGATAAGCGAAATTTATGAAAAAAATCGATTTTTACTTTTTTATATCATTAAATAGTTTAAACTTTTATCTTTCCAACGATGCGTCAAACATGTTTGTATATATATAAAAAAGAAGTGTTGGAATCATTCATTCTTTCTAAGAGTTCTTCACAGCTTAGTGGCCATTTAAATATGTAATTGACTTTTTCTCCAAACTTGGATTTTTCATGTTTGTGTTCCTTTTTTTCAATATCTATTAAATTTAAGAACTCAGATTTTTTCAATACTTATGTTATATAGTATACTTTAATACAGGGGTTTAATGATTTGTTGAGAATTATTTATTTCCGGAAGTGAAATCTTACGAAAAATGCTAATTTAAAAAATGACTTTCAATAAATAATTAATAATTAATTTTCAGTTTCACTTAGAAAGAAAATGGTCAGGTAAAATACGTAAAGCGTATTATTCTAACTACTCTATAAAATCTACACCTCAATCTTTCACCATTTCTGATAAAAAGTACATAAAGTTGGTGAATTTAACATGGCGATGATAGGGCTTTCCCGGTCCCCTTAATGAAAACACTGGGCAAAAATAGTCACTGTTAATTTTTAGTAAAACAAAAGTTCGAGCTGCTATCTATCGTACGGCATACAAACAAAATTAAGTTCGTCATTGCTAAAGATACGTGAGGTAAACTATCCCCTGTTGGGTTTTCGATATTCTTCATTATGAAAAACCTGTTTTTGAAGAAATATCGCGTATTTCCTAGCGTACGATAGAACTTCTGATTGGAGGTTTGAGTGAAGTTATAAAGAGACGTAATCCAGAATAATAGATATTTAAAAATATGCTTCCGCTTCCAAAGGCTGAAGCATACCCTTTAAAATAAAATAAACTACCCAAACTGAAAGTTAGACTTTCACGTGGGATAAATATAATAAAATGATAAACTAAGCTAACAAAATGCCACCGAAAATCCATCCCTGTCACCCCTGGTACACAAGGAGGAAAAATATTCATTAAGTGATTGAAACTATATAACATTCGGAACGGCAAGATAAGTTATGATGTCAATAGACTTGGAGGCAGATGCACAGGCCATCACCTCATCGAGCTGGTAGCTAAAATTCCAGGATTAGACGGAACTCGATTAGCATGTTAAAATGCAACTGATCTGCCAAGTCATATATTGGTGGAAATCACCTGCAGCCCGATTTTAGTAGTTGACTGGTAGGTTTATAATTGTGTTTACCTGAATCCAGAGGTATAAAAACATGGAGGACTAGGAGCAGGAAAAGGAAAATACAATGGTAAAACTTCACCAATATATCGGGTTTGCTAGTGCTTTCCACCAAGATATGACTTGACAGAACTGTTGCATTTTAATGTGCTAATATAATTTTAACAAATCCTAGAAATTCAGCTCCGGCAACTCGATGAGGTGATGATAGTTTGTGTAGCGGCCGCGCGGTCTACAGCTAAAGTTGTTTTGTTTCCTTCTTTAATGTAGTCAAATATAACTAATCGACTACACAGAAATACATTTTATTCCGTGAAACCACATGATTCAGAGGCGGAAAATTAAAACTTTTTTCTAATAAAATCTTTAAATTAAATCAAAGAATAATAACGGTTAAATTTCTATAAAAAGTATACTATAGCTAGTTAATAAAAATAAAGAAAACAATCATGATTTAGGCACACTCTATGAAACATTTTCCAACACATTCTGAATACTGTAACAAAGGTTCATGATTTAAAAACGTGCAACAGGATAACAAAGTAAACAATCTGTATACTGCATAACACATTTAAAAACTAATTATAGCAATTACCATTTATAGTCTGAAAAATAACAGAATTCTTTAATGAAGTTTTGTGTATGAGCTATAGATTTGTATATATAACTACATATCATGTAAAAATTTAGTTCACCTAGGAAACTCATAATAGAGTTGAAAATTTCCCTTTAGCAATTTCCATCAACGAGCAGAAATATATTCAAATTATTTTTTGCAACTCTACATAGTTAAATAAAAAAAAAAAAAAAAAAAAAAAAAAAAAAAAAAAAAAACGTACCATACTTGATACCGCAGCAATTATTGCAAACAGACTGTACTGTAACCGAATTATTTTGTTTTACCCAATAAATAAATGATAAATACAAATTATACTATATTCTGAAATAACTTTTAGTGCACCTCAGTGTTGTAAATTAATTTCAATATGTTTGAAACAGTACAAATTCACTAGAATACACTGCAAACGATTTTTTGCCTATAGACCATAATGTAACGGAATTCTTTTGAGTGTCATGGAAACGATCTGTAACTTCTACATAGGGGAGAGTTGGACAAAACCGGGTAGGTGGAAAAAACAGGTATCCAGGTTTTATGGCGGTATCTAGCGGAAACTTTGATAATTACTTCTAGGCGAGTGGCTTGACAGCACCCAGTAAACAGTAGACATGTAAAACAACTCATTTCGCAGTGGTGATTTTTTATAAATTTCGGATGAAAAAGTTAGGAATTTGGCATGTGCAATATTACATTACCAATCCTAAATGCATAAGGATTTAGTTTAGGTAAGTAAAACGTATGATAGCATATTATTAACTTGTTATCTTAACATTTAATATTAGCGGCAATTAGTTATTTGAACAACGCTAGAGTAACATTTCATGAAATTGGCATGGTCGGACAAAGCCGAGATGCGGGTCGTCGGATATAACCGGGAAGTACCCGGTTTTGGACAACTCATTTATTAGCGTGATTGAGATGGAATTCACTTGTTTAGTTATTGTTTTTTAATCTATAAATATTTAAAATCTATACAAAAAGTGTTATTTAAATTACGTTGTCACATCGAAAACTGTTTTTAGTCATTTATATTCCAAATTAAGTTGAAAATAGAAATAAAAAAAGTAAATCATCGAGTTCGGGCTAAATGCATTTATTCGCGAGATTAACAATTTTTTTTAATTTCGTGGTAGTTTTTAAGTGTTTAATTTACGGTGTATCAAATTATTTGTACCTAATAAACTACAAAAAATTTTTACTTTCTTCTATCTTTAGAAAAAAAAGTATTGGATCCGTTAAAAATTTCGACTTCCGGTTATCGACGGATGTATGCGTTTTAGAAGGTCCTGAACATGATTTTATAGTTTTTGGAAAATATCTGTCAGTGAGTCTGTCAGTATAGGACAAAAATTTTGTGGGCGTTCTATCTCAAGAACTAAAGCACGGACTTTCGCAACACTTTAGATTCAGTTAGACCTTGATGTAAACTAGTGCTGATTAGTTTTTGGTGTAAATCACTCAACCGTTGTGCGGCTAGGCTCCATTCTGCACGATTTCCACAATAGCTCTATCTCAAGAACAAATGCACGAATTTCATCTAATTTCAGATTCAGTTAGAGTTGACACAAGTCGATGCTAATTAGGTTTTCATGTCAATCACCTAATTGCTGGCGCTGCTATGCTGGATTTTTACGATTTTTGCAATAGTTATATCTCAAAAACTAATGCACGAATTTTCATCAAACTTCAGATTTCGTTAGACACTGACATAAGTTGTTTCTGATTAGGTTTTGGTGTAAACCACCAACAGATAACGCTACTATGTGCATTTTGCAGGATTTACACGATTTTAGCGATAGTCATATATCAAGAACTCACGAAATTTCATATCTTCAGAATCCTCTCGATGAGCATAGATTACCATTTATGTTTTGGATTGATCTAGCGAATTTTGAAATATTAAAATGTATAAGGTAGAATAAAGTTATGGGATTGGCACATCCGACTAGTTTATTGTATACTTTTTCATATTTGACAAGGGGTTCGTGTACTCAGCTCACCATGTTCAATGTTGCTAAGGCTCAATATTAACCTGATTATTAACATTTTATTGATGTACCTGATTGTATAGATTGAAATATGTACCTGATTGTTAATAATTTTATATGTTTCTGTGCATTTCCTTTAGACCAAAAAAGATTTATCTACAGTTTTTTTAGGGGGATGCAATTACTAGAAAGGAAAAGTATAAGAGAATAACAAACCGTCAAAGCTGGTCAGAAGAGAGTATGGCTGCAGCCATCCAAGAAATGTTTTATGGTACAATGGGGTCCAAAAAGGCATCGGTTTTGTTACAATGTTCTTCAAACTACCTTAGCAGACAGAGTTAAGAAAGCCCGCAAGAATTATTTGTCTCCTCAGCTTGCTGCACAGAAAGGTTTGGGTATATTTAAGCCAATTTTCACTGTTGACCAAGAGAAAGAACTAGTTGCCTATATTTTGTCACTAAAAGGAAATCTCTTTGGCATAACACTGTTCGACCTTCTAGAACTCGCTTTTCAGCTTGCTGAAAATAATGATATTGCTCATAATTTCAATAAAACCAAAAAATGGCAGCAAAAGAGTGGCTTTACTGTTTTATGGCCAGACAATCCACAACTTAGGTTGTAAAACCCTGAACTGACGTCCTTAGCACGGGCAAAGGACTTTAACCGTACTGCCGTGGGTAAGTTTTTCACTCTTCCCCTGTCCACGTACGACAAAGACAACTTTTCACCTTGTGATATATACAATGTTGATGAAACTGGCATTTTGACAGTTCCCAACAAACCGTTCAAAGTATTGGCTCTAAGAGGAAAAAAGCAGGTAGGCTGCTTGACCTCTGCAGAGCGGGGTGCCTTGGTAACAGTGGAAACGTTTATGAATGCTGCAGACAATTTCATGCCTCCCATTTCCGTGTAACCGAGAGCTAAGGCAAACCCCCTTCTAATGGACGTTGCACCTCCGGGATCATTCGCTGCATAAGAGTGGGTGCATTAGTAATAGGACGTTTCTGGTTTGGTTAAAAATATTTGTAGAGTTCTCTCATCCTTCAAAGGATAAGCCAGTTCTGCTGCTCCTAGACGGACACTCTTCTCATGCAAAAAGTATTAGGTTGATCAATTCTGCTAGAGAAAACCACCGAATGCAGCCACTTGATGTGCCATTTATGGCTCCTCTTAGTGCTTCTTATGAACAGGAAGTAAGAAAGTGGCTTATAAATCATCTGGTCATGCTGTTACAATCTACCAAATAGGAAAGTTGTTTTCATCTGCATATTTAAGGGCAGCGGTTGCACAAACTGCTATAAAAGGGTTTTAAAGACGGGGATCTACCCGTTTAACAGTGAAGTGTTCCAGATCACCTCTTTACTCCCGCTGAGACAACCGAGAGGCCCATGTAAGTGGAAAAGAATCCTATGACTGATTGTCAAGTATTACCTGAATAACAATAAGATCCTGATGTAGGAACCCTGAGAAAGGGATTAGGTCTATAGAGAAACCGTCAACGCCGACTTCGAAGGCTCCAGTACCTGTGCAACAGTCTACGTTTTCTCAAGGTCTGGGAAGAGATATCAAGCGTCCTTTTGAAGTCTCACCACAGGATATAAAGCCTATTCCAGTACAAACCGGTCATAGAATTATCAGGAAATCCGACGAGCGTCGACGGAAAACAGCTATTCTTACGTCAACACTCTACAATCTAGAACTCGAAATAGAAGAAAAAGAAAGGATGAAAAAATAAGACAAGAAAGACTTAGCCATGAAGAGAAAACTTTTTAAGATGACAGAAAAAAAACTGAGGCGAAAAAAAAGAAGCCAAAGAAAAAACACCCTTGACATTAAACGAGGAGAAGGATGAAAGTGATGAAGCATGCATTTTCTGCAAAGGCTTATATGAACAATCTAAACCCAAGAAGAATTAGATACAGTGCCTTCATTGCAAAGGGTGGGCACATGAAACGTGCAGCAATGCAGACGAACAAGATCAAACTTTTATTTGTGATTTTTTGTGCCAAACAAGTTTAACTCTTAAGGCATAACATACATCATTATTATTTGATGTGATTTGATATAGATTCAAACTTTATAAGTATAATATGCCATATCTTGCAAGTTTCCCTTTAATAAACAGTATTATTGCAAAGTTACAACGTGTTTGAATTGTTATTTCCAGTTCCCGGTTTTGCCCGATCAGGTCGTTCAAAACATTGCACACTTCTAAATTGGACAATGCACACTTCTAAAAAATGTGCTTTTACGATCTTAATTGCTATTGTTCGCAATTGAATGAATACTTTTTCTGTTCACAAGGAATCAGTTTATTGTTTTAATGGAAATTTTGACTGTTTTGTTCACATAGTGAATAACAATAAAAAATCCCGTTAGGGTCCCGGTTTTGTCCGACTTTCCCCTACTACATTTTCGATACCGAATGTTCTATGGTAAATATAAATAAACCAATTATATATCATTCTGCGAATATTTACGTGAGTTAGGATACAGACAGACTGACAGATGACCAGGTTACTAGAAAGAGCCAGATAAACCAAACTCAAAATCACTTTTCAACTATTTTGGAAATTTTTAAAAATGGAAAGTGAAATATATATGTGATTCAATATTACAAGTATTACTTTGATTTTCTGTTACATACATTTTTAAGATTAATTTTGTTTAATTTTAAAACTGAGACCCTTAAAAATAAAAATAGTTAAAGCTATGTTTAATTATTTAGTTGAAAAATGTTTTTTTTTTTTTAATGTTTCGTTAAAAATTTACGCTTGTTGTTTTTGTTCTGGTTACCAACCCTGTTTTTCAGTTGCCCTTGCTGGTCGTCACCTGAGACCAGTCGAATCAGGTCTATCGAATTTGCATTTTTCCTATTACCTGGAGAACTTAAAGTCTTCTTAATAGATCTCGGCAACTTTCGTCATAGCAAACACACACCAATGACCAGTGAGGAAATGTGGAAGAAGAAGCGATGAGCAACAGGCGATCGCTTACGTCAGGGCACATGTGCTCCAATGACCAGTGAGGAACAGTGGAAGAAGAAACGATGAGCTGAAGATGAAAAGTCGCATCGCGGCCAGGCAAAAACCATGTTTTGTTATTTGTTTTTGAAAATGTTAATTTTATTTCTATGGATAACACTGGCATTGTAAATAGTTTCTATGTAATGCAGTTTTTTTATTAAATAGTATGCAGACACATGCTTGAATTTAGTCTCAAGTTGTGATTTCAATTTACGTATGTACATATTTAATGACGTAATAATGTACAGTACATATTTATGATTTATCTAGTTTCATTCCGCAAATTTTCTTTTATATTGTAAAACATTCCAATTTATAATTTTTAATTCACATTACTTATTAACAAGTATTTTTTCATCCAGATTGAATCATAATTGTATATCATAATTCCATTAAAAAAAATATATATATTTATTTAAATTACTGAAGAAACTGAGCTTAAAACAAACGAGCAAATTCAGATCCTCATATTCGAGTAGACGTAATTTAGTAGCGAATTGATAAAAAAAAAATTAATCAATGTTAAAAAACGGTATTTTCGATATTTATTTAAATCAAATACTATTTTTAAAAAAATCGTTTTTAATAATTAAGCTCATTTGCTTCAAAGAGATCTCGTTTACTTTAACATTTTAAGGATTTTTATTCAATAACCACCCAGAAAATAAAATAAATATTTCATTGCCAGTTAGAATAAAATGAGTAACCATCAGGACAATTTAATACACTACTCACGTTGTCTTTAATAGAGTCTTTGAAAATGAATCATCGCAATATAAATAATTACTTTCATTTTTCGTTCGATTACAATAATACAATGCACAGATACACAAAAATAAAGATATCTTGTCGAATACATTATGATCAATTTTAGATAATATTGAAGAGCTTCAAAGTTATGAATAGGAATTAAATTGAGAAATAGAAATTTTATATTTTGTTAAGATCAATCTTATTATCTTTCTCTTTTCTATTTATATTATATATGACTGAAAAAGGAATAGATATTTTGTAAATGTGAATCCACTATATTTAAATTTATTAAAAAATGGTAATTTAAAATGGAAAACAATTTTCAATTAAATAAAATAGATTTTTAAATTAAATTTGGTTAAAATGAACTTACCGGGTGTCCTAAAAAGGACTTACTGATTTTAAAATTCAATAACATGCAAACGGTGATAGATATTTAAAAAAATTCTTGCAGGAGGGTTATGCATAAGGTCAAAAGCTTTTTTACAGTGATTTTTGATTTTAATTTGAATTACAAATAATAGATGGCGCTGTAAGCAATAGGTGCTAAATACAGGCACGATTTTTTGGTCGATCTCTTCTTCCATGTGGAAAAAGCAGATTAAAATGTATTGAGTGGGTCCCGAAGGACCAAATATCGAGCCTGAATTTAGCATCTATTGATCGCAGAGCCATCTATTGTTTGTAATTCGAACTAAAATCGAAAATCACTGTAAAAAAAAAAAAAAAAAAAAAAAAAAAAAAAAAAAAAAAAAAAAAACTTTTGACCTCATGCATAACCCTCCTGCAAGAATTTTTTGAATATCTGTCACCGTTTGCAAGTTATTGAATTTTAAAATCCGTCAGTCCTTTTTAAGAAACCCAGTATATTCGAGTAATTCTTCTGTTTAAAATAGAGTGTAGCTATTAAGTCTAAACTCTGAAAAGCACTTCTATAAAATTTTAGGGCATACCGTTGTTTTTATTAATGTGCCCACAGTAAGTCAATTCTTCGTAGGAATATTTATAAATTCATACATACTTAGCTATAGGAAGATTAGATAAATGTGCTATATTATGTAGTTCAGTATAGTTGAATTGCACACGTTTTTCTTCAAATTGCTCGAAAAATTTATCTTAATTTGTAATGTTGTCAAAGAAGAAAATATTCTCCACAATTAACTCCGCCTCAATTCACCTTAAAAAATGTGACAGGTATTTTCTTTACCGGTAAATTCAGTATTAACGTCTACTGAGCAATGTTAAATATAAAATTTTCCTGTGGTAGTCGTCTGAGTTTAGAGATTGTAAGAAACATTATAATTCCCAATTCTAGTGTCTAATGTTTACTCCGGATTTGGGGTTCTTAGATACATTTTACCATCGGATGTCGAGTGGGAAGTCATTTGATCAAGTAGTTTAAGAATTACCAAGATTTAAATTTTGAAACTCACAATATTATATCAGATGTAAATTTCCAACTGGGCAAAAAATGTCCGGATCATGATTCGAATCAGGGATCTCTTGGCTGAAGCCGCAAATGAGCTATCCCAGACAGATCTGGTGGAACATTTTCACCCAGCTAACCTAATTATGTTAAAATGAATCTAGTCACAATGTTATAAACAATTTTAATCTTTACCAAACAATTTGAAATGGGGGGTAGATTTTAAAGTATTAATTGAAAAACTACTTGGTGGAATCAGCTGAAATTTTGGATTCGTATATTCGAAGCTTCTAAAAATTATTTTCTGTTAAAAATTTTATATATTTATCGAAATCAATGATAAATAATAGATATTTTGAAGTTCAAATTTGCAAAAAAAAATTATGAATTGCATCCTATAAAATTTTTAACAGAAATCGACTCCCTTCAAACAGTGAAATTCAAAATTACAGTCAACTAGTTTTTGATTTAGCTTTAATAAACTACACTCATTCCAGTCAATTTTACAACAATTCAAAGTGAATTTAATATTAAGGAATTCCAAACATTTAGTTTGAATAATTTTAAACTCCTCGATCAAATTACACTGTTTGATATCCGTGGGGGAAAAATCATGTAAATTCTAAAAAAGGATATTAAACATGTGTTTTAACCCGTTGAATGCCAAGTCTATTTTGTCTGTCTTTCTGTTTGGGCTACGAAATAAGATTCCCGTTATACTATCTATAAGTGTCGGTCACCGATGACCGACGCGGACTAAACGGAAAGTTCAGTGTCGGTCATCGGCGACTGACATGGCACTCAACATGTTAATATTGAATTTTTTAAACTTTATTATATACCTATACTATATTTTTGTTATGTATCTATATGCACCTTTTAAATGTACCTATATATTTTATATATGTATCCTAATATAAATAAAGTATAGCAATAATAAATAGCCACTATTACTGATTATTATCAATCACATTTTTATGCAAGAATTTGCGGCAGCGTTTGTGTGCGTGTGCGGGAGTGGGTGGTGGTTACAATTTACATTCCATGACTGTACAGTAGAAGCAGTGCTACTATACTATAGTACTATAGAAAACATGTGCTGTTGATGTTGTCTCGAGAATTTCTAATACTGAAGCAATTTCAGTATTTTTAAAAACCTTTTTTGTTATTATAATTAGCTATATTTTGAACATTTTGTTTTTCTAGAAAATGAATTCCTTTTTAGAACTTAATTTAAAAAACTCTAAGTTTCTATACTTCGTAATTATGGCATTTTTTATGCGTTTTTCTTACTGTACAATCAATTTAATGTTTAGGTGGTATCACTCAGGGTTCGTTGATATATATCAATCAATATATATATGATATATATCCGACATTTATTTTCAAAATATCAAGAATTTTTACATTTTCAATATTTTCATATTACACTTCGATATTTCTTTTCAAAATATCAAGCTGTCAAAACAAATGCAAATGAAATTTCTAACTGTTATTGACTGTGTTGTTCTGTAAATAAAGAATTTTTGTCTTTGATAGTGATAGTTACTCTTTTAGCCGAAGAAGAAAACGAATAGATTTTCCAAGCTTTATGTTTGAATTTTTTACTTTTATCTGTATATCAAGAGGGCAATTATTAATTCAGAACAGGCACTGCAAGATAAACTGTCTAATTTAAATACTCAGTTACATATACAATATACAGCTTCATTAGAAAATAATCTGTTCTGGTACTGGTTTAGTTGAGTTTAAACTGTACAGCTTGTTAGGGAATGGAAAATAAGATAAGCTTACTTTTCTGTTAAACAATTTCAATTAAAATGTTTTATATTTAAAATTTTGTTTTTTAAATTTCTGATTCCTTGATAGTTGATACTGAATGCTATAGCTTTTTTTATGTAAGTGTATAAAGCAAATTGTTGCGGTTTTCCATTAGTTGATCTTCGATTTTGTTCTTAGTAAAAAAAAAAGAATAAAAAAAAAGAATAGAAAAATGTGCTTTCAGTATATTGTTTAAGTTTTCATATTAAGTGCAATATGTTTTAGATTCTAATTTATATTATGCTTGAAAATTATTATTATCAGCAAAGTTTACTATTTTGCAAATATGGGATATATATCTAAAATATCGGATGTATATCAAAATATCGGCTATGTTTGATATTTTCGAAAATATAATGATATTTACGTACCCTGGTATCAATATTATTTTTAAAAAGCGAAATTGCTTCAGAACCGTCCCATGAAAAATATACTTACTTCAACATCAACAAGTTTTCTTACAATTTTCCAAATAATGTTTCTCTTTTAAAACTACGTCTCATGAGACCTGTAATACATAAATAGGGTTAATGCAAGTTTGTACTTGGGATTATCGACAAAATTGTTCTTAAATTCACATGATTATTTATTCAAAATGTCATGTACTCATTTATAATAGAACTGAGGACGTCAGTTTCAAAACTCGCCTTATACAGAAAATTAAATTTTAGGAAATCGCAAAAAACCTCTAACTGCGTCCATTAGTTTTCATTCTACATCAAGATTTTACATTGTTTGAAATACCGGAAAAAACTAATTTTTTGAAAGGTGTAGTATTTTATCGTTGCAGGTTTACCAATAGAATAGATTGATAGAGAAAACACGATTTCTTTAAATTTTGGATAAGGCAGGTTTTGAAACACACGTCCTTAATTATACTCGAAAAGCAATACCAACAATTCAATATTCTGATATTTAAGTTTATTTACTAACGATGCACTAATATAGAACGAATATTAATTACTGCTTAAAACACATTTAAATGTTTACAAATCAATTGATTTTCCTTTTGAAATTATATTTTTATAATTACGCTTATTTTAATCAAAATAAGTTCTCTCAATTTAATCTTTCTAAGGATCTTCATTCAGTTATCAAGTTATTATCGATAATTAATAATTAAAAAAGGAAAGTTCTTTATGAATGAAATAACCTCATACTGGAAAAATACAATGCATTGCTTTTGATTTGCTTAATAGAGTTTTGAAAAGCGATCACCGTAAAATAAATAATTACTTTTCTTAATAAATCTCTTCTTTATACAGCAATAATACAATGGACATATACACATAAATAAAAGTACTTTATTCGATGCATTGTATTCAATTTTAGATAATATGGGAAAGTTCCAAAGAAATGGATCAGAATTATTTTGCAAAATTCAAATTTGATCTTTTGTTAATATTAGTCCTTTATTCCATGTTTTTTATTTATATTTCATATGGCGGGAAAGTAAAAAGATATTTTATATATGAATGGAAATTGAATCCGTTCGAACTTAATATAAAAAATTTTACTTCTTTATAAAAATATTTACATTTTTATATAGATCAAACAATATATCTTATTTAATAATTCTCTAAACAGTAAGATTAATTAAATAATTTCATAATTGAAAAAGATACATATTACATATAGTTGAGTATTTTTCATATAGTTGAGAATTAAATTGATTTTTTTTTTCAACGCATTTAATCTAACTGGTAAAGAAATCATGCGAATAATATTTTTCGCAGAATCTTCTTGACGAGCTGTTTCAAATAACAGACCAGATGCCAATACCAAATGGATATTTAAGTTAAATATGTTATGTCTAGGTTGCAAGCCAGAAAGCTCAACTAGTGGAGCATTGGCAATATAAGTAAAAGATTCCAGTTTGGAGCCTGGACTAGACACATTTTTACTCCGATGGAAAATTATTATTAATTGGAAAATATTTTACTGAATATTGGAAACAATATCAAATTTTTCATTAGAATAAAAATACTTTTTCTGTGATTCTTTTGTTAACATTAGTCTGTGTGATCGAGAAAACTTTTTTTCTGTGATTCATTTTTACCATGTTGATTCAAGGCCTTTTACATATTTATTAGGTAAAGTGTTTTTTTTAACTACTACAGAAAATTAAAATGTGATAAATATGCATGAATAAAATAATTTTTTTATTGTTTCTAAACTTTTTTCTTAAATTAATAATGATATAGATTGATTTTAAAATTTTGTAAAATTTGAGGATGTGCAAAAAACCAAGACAAAAAAGCGAAAAATATGTTAGCTAGAAAACCTTTCTTGTTTAAGTTTAAATTGTTAATAATATGCGTATATCTCAAAGCCAGAAAGACTGCGAAAACGTGTAAAAAACTGTGTACCTGTACACCCCAGTCTATCGAGAGGCGAATTTCCCGAACCTACATTGTTTCGGAAAAGACTTGGCTGATTCCTGCACATAAAACACGTCATCGGAACATGCCCCCCAGTATGAGTAGTTAAAAACAAACAAACAAACAAAAAGCAGAAATTAAGGTCTGCATTGAAATTGCTGCCGACTATCATCTCATGTGCTTTATTCACATATGCAGAAAACGAGAGCAGATGGTACGCCTTCAGTAGTCAGTTCTGTAATAATATACGTTCTGGAAATTCATTATTGAGGGCGTCATTCAATGGAACATTTGTAGCATACAGTCTGGTAGGAACAAATATAACATATGTGGGGTAAAAGAAATTGTAATTAAATTAATGCTTGTTGTCGTTGCTTATTTTTCTATTTATAGAAAAGTAGCTAGAAATACCTAAACGCCTACATTTTCTTTGGGATATATTAAAAGGGATTTGATATTGAAAAGTTTAATTAAATAATTTCCCACAATCAAAAAAGATGCAAAGATTTAAATTAGAACAAATAATCAACAAGTAAACAAGAACAAAAAGAAAATTATCTGAACCATAATAGAAGAAAAATGTTCAGATATATTTTAATAGAACTACAGTTTTTTGTCCGTTACTAATCCAATACGGATCAATAAATTATTAAGGTTCACCACTTCACATTTTAACATCTCTTATTCAACTGATGTTTACTTACAATGGTGTAACATACTTGCCAACTTCCAAATAAACTTCCGTAAAATGCGAGTTAAATTGACCCAGGATAAACATGTTTCGAATCAAAAATTTTTTAAAGAAATGAATTCTAATAAATTTTATATAAAAACATGATATTACATGTATAATGATACATAACATAAATTTTTTCAGACTAAATAAAATAAAATAAAAACAATTTTAAAATACAATTATGGCATAAACCTCGTTCCGTCCCTAGTGAATATTGTCTGTTTCTAAAAAATAAAAAAAACTTTAACTGTTCTTGATTTACTCCGTGGTTTGTTGTGCAATGGATATTTTGTATTGATGATGCCTTGCATGTAGCTTGGCTAAACGTTTGCTAATTGTATTTTCAAATTGTTTTTAGTATTTTTTTTTATAAAGTTTTATCTTTTAACTATGCTTATGTCTGTCTTATTTTATTTTATTTGGTCTTTTAAAGGTTTAAATTCAGACGTTAAATGTACATATATTACAGACTAAATTTTATCGTTAGAAACTTGTTTAAACTGGGTCAATTATACTCAACTTTTATGGAAGTTTAGTTGACAGTTGGCAAGTATGGCATACTAATATTCCATAGTTCTATCCATTAACCTAAATAATAAGATATTGAACAAACTTGTATGAACCAATCATGGCAAAATAACTTCTAAATAAAACCATAAAAAAATACGCTATGTCTTTCGAAAAAGCTTTGTCTTTCTTCTTGAAGAGCAAAGAACACGTACTTCCACTATGAAAAATAGAGAAAGTGTCTTCTTACTTTCAGTGTAGTAGCTGGTGTTCTTTGCGCCAGGAGAAGAAAGAAATAGTTTTTTGAAAGGTCTATCGCATTCTCTATTTTTTATTGCGTTATTAAAATTTTATTTTGTCCATATCACTAATCTAAAATCGAAAATATCCGCTGTCCTGTTATCCCACTTTTAACATCTTCTATTCAGCTGATATTTTTTCTTTATTATTATTACAGCAAAGACCTACTGCATGCTTCCTTATTTAGTGAAAGTACAGTGCAGAGCAATATACGCAATATACTGTAGTGTTGTATTAATTAAATTTATTTATCTTCTTCATTCAAATTATCTTGATGCACTGTCGTTCTACAATGTCTTGGTTTCCGAGCTAAAAAAATGCTGTTGTGTTATGCTTCTTCCCTTTTTTAATAGCTCTTATTCAACTCATTTGCGCATGTTGTAGCCTACTGTATTTACAGTGTTGAGAACTGTTGTTTAAATTAAACAGAAAATCTTACTTCTGATAAACTCCTGATTATTTTCCTATTTCTTTATCGCAATTTTTCATAATAATGTTTTCTTAAATAAATTTAAGATATTGTGCCATACAATTAGTTTTTTTTCGGACTGTTTATATATTGAAGTTTTCCTTATTAGGAGTTTTGTGTTTCTTCCTTCTTGTATTTTTTAATGTTATTACTTTTCATGGTTGGAATTTTAGTTTAATTTGTATATTATACATTTATGTATGGAATTTTAATTTATGTTTAATTTGTATATTACGATTCGCATACATAACGATTCGCAGAAACATACACATATACAGTAAACATCATCTAATCCGGCATCCTATGGTCCGGAACGTTGGATAATCCTGCACGACTTTCGAAAAAAAGTAGTATTTTTTGTTCAATCACACATGGTGTTTATAAAAATCTGGCAGAACTGGGTCGAAAAAACATTTCTGTGGATAATTTGCGAAACTGTTGAAATGAAAAATAAAATTTTATCATCAGAATTAAGTACTTTTTCCATTGCAGAAAAGATTGCTCAACTTGAAATGGAAATTTATATCAGTAATCAAATAATAAATAATGAATGTGAATAATGCGATTCAAATGTTTGTTTTATTTTTGCGAAAGATAATCAAAATAATTTTGATGAATTTTCGAAGTACATACAAATTTATATCGAACAAAACGTATAAAACATCGAAATGCGGGATTGATAAACACATAGTGCCGGAAGTAGTATATCGGCATATGTGTAGGGTCCACTTGTTACTCCACATCATAAGAAATGCCTTCCTAAAAAAAAGAAGAGAAAGACTACTACAAAACAACGTGATATTCGACATTCGTTTAAGGAGGCTTCCACAAATAGGCCTACTGTGTAGACCTATAGTGCACGTTTTCATTTTATAGTTATGTACGTTTGTTCATGTTGTACTTTACATTATTGAGTATTTTGTTTTATTCTATTCAAGCTGTTTAAAGAATAAAAAACATGGTTTACTGTCATTTTTGGTTTAATCCTAACTTCTACACGTTTTTCCCGACATTCATCCTGTATTCCGGAAAATTTCGTAATCCGGCTTGCTCCAAGTCCCGAAGTGCCGAATTAGAGGAAGTTTACTGTATATGTATATGCAATAAAAGTAGTGCTTAAAAAACACATCGTTAAACTCAATGCAAATATTAATCTTAATTTTTAAATAGCAGTTCTACATTTTTACTTTCTTCTATCTTTACAAGAAGAAAGTATTGGATTCGTGAAATTTTTCGACTTTCGGTTTTCGACGGATTTACACGGTTTAGGGGTCAGAGAACCCGAAAAACATGTTTTTACAAAATGTCTGTCTGTGAGTCTGTGAATCTGTTAGTCTGTGAGTCTGTCTGTCTGTATGTGACACAAATTTTGTGGGCGCTCTATCTCAAGAACTAATGCACGGAATTTAATAAAAAGTTATATTCAGTTAGTCCCTGATATAAATTGGTGCTGATTAGTTTTTGGTGTAAATAGCTCAACAGGTGGCGCTGCTATGCAGCCTTTTTCACGATTTCCGCAATATCTCAATCTCCAGAACTAATGCACAGATTTTCATCAAACTTCAGATTCAGTTAGTCCTCGACATGAATTGATGTTTTGTACATTTTGGTGTAAATCTCTCAACAGATGGCGCTGCTATGCTGCACTTTTCAGAATTTCCATTATAACTGTATCTCAAGAACTAATGCAACAATTTTCAGCAAACTTCAGAATCAGTTATTCCTTGATATGAATTGACATTTTGTACATTTTGGTGTAAATAGCTCAACAGGTGGCGCTGCTATACAGCATTTTTCATGATTTCTGCAATAGCTCTCTCTCAAGAACTAATGGACACATTTTTATCAAACTTCACATTTAGTTACTCTTTGATATGAAATGATGCTGACTACGTGTTGGTGAATACCGCCCAATAGGTGGCGCTGCTGTGCTGCATTTTGCACTATTTCCTCAATAGCTCTATCTCAAGAACTAATGCACGAATTTTCATCAAACTTCAGATTCAAGTACACCTTGATAAATGTTGATGCTGATTATGTGGTTGTGTAAATCGCTCAACAGGTGGCGCTGTTATGCTGCATTTGTCATGATTTGCGCAATAGCTCTATCTCAAGAACTAATGCACGGATTTGCCCCAAACTTCATATTCAGTTAGACATTGACATAAGTTGATGATAATTAGGTTCTGGTGTAAATCACCCAATAGGTGGCACTGCTATGCTTCATTTTTATGGATTTACACGATTTTAGGGACAGTAATATGTCAAGAACTAATGCACGGAATTTCATCTTTTTAGAATCCTCATGATGAGCATAGATGCACTGTGATAATGAATTTTGAAGTATTGACAAGTATGAGATAGAAGAATTGTGATGGCCACAACATACTAGTTATTTATGTAGATCAATTAAAACCTCCATGCTAATATTTCATGACAGATTCTATATTATTAGTAGTATTCATTTCGATTTAAATTACAATTATAAGCTTTGAATAAATGAAAGAAATGCATATGATTAAAAATATTTTTAACTTATGCTGAATATGTTTAGAATCAATTATTATAAATAATTTTAGAAATTGAGAATTATTCGATTTTTAAAAAATCTTTCAAATTTAAATTTCTATTCAAAGTCATTGTTCACTACTTTCTTCACTACTTTCTCCTTTAACACTTAACTTTTACTTCACAGAGAGCTTAATGCAGTATCCTTACCTAATACGTTAAATATAACGATATAAAATCCATGTGTTTTGCTGTAGAAGCAAATTTAAACATATCTTAACTCCGAGACGTATTAATAGCATCCTATATATTGAAAACTTCTAAAGGAGCCTTAAGATAAGCATCAGTACTTTTCATGGATTTTAATCTTAGGAAAATTGATCTTCTATCGGTGAGAATTTTATATTTAAGATCGAATCGAAAATGTGATAAATTTATCATTTAAAGCAGATTCCTTTTTAAAAGAATTACTTTATACTTTCTTTGAAATTAGGTGGTATTTAGTTTTTTAGCCCCCGGTATGCTACTACTTTCTCCCAGCTGTTAAAGTGTCGTCTCCAAAAAATAGCGTTCCGTTGTATAAGCTAGACGTAAAATAAAGCAGATGTATCATTGTACTGTTAAATACGCTACTGTATTTTTTTAAACTTCGAAGCATCGCACATTTTCAATTTTTATACCGTCGTATTTGTAACGATATTTTTTAATGCAATTTTTTTGAAAACTGCATCTTAATTTATTGTAGAGATATAAAATTTTGTAGTTTTTAGAGCCATATGTTTAATTTTGGCAACTCAAGTACTCAATTTCTGTAGAAAATAAAAAAAACAATAGTTGGAAAATAGTAATTATATCTTTTTATCGCGATTTTCCCATAACTACTGAAAAAATGTAATTAAAAAACGTGCTGTTTTGAGAAAATATAAATGAATGATTTTTGATAAAACATGGAGCTATTATAAACTATATTTAATTTAATTATCTATTTTAAAAACAAATGAAGACATATGAATCAATAGATAGTGAGTTTTTTTTGTCGAGTTTCTTGAGTGGCGACATCTCTTTTTTTGGATTTATGTATGCGAGAGTGACGCCCTATGAATACTTTACTGTAGATGTTGTTTAAGACTGGATCGTAAATGAGGAATTCTTCAGAGAATGCGAATGACGTCATTTTATATAAAATAAAAGCGTGTGTTTTAAGTCTTAAAACTAAAATATGTTTTGTATTATCTATATTTACATACATATACATCTTTTTCATCGGGGGCGACACTAAATTCTGAAAAAGCAGAATTCCTGTTTTCTAGATTCTGCTTCATTCCCTTATTATGCAAATATATATATATATAAGTATAACCATTAAATAAACATTACCGACCACAAACAAAAACTGTGATATTCTGAATGAAATGAAATTAACAAATACATTACCCCCAACACACATAACATGGATACCAAAAGTAATACCTTACGAGTATTAATGTGGAAGTAAAAAAAGAAAAATATGGATACCGATAAAAATAATGGAAAAGCTTATACATTGAATTACGTTATCAAGGGTACAGAATTCAAATATAAAAGAAAAAATAGTCGTTTTCTGTGGAGAAAAAAAGGTATAAGCTGAAATTTTTTCCCTCTCTGTACCCAAACGAATACTTGACCAAAAGAACAGATGCAAGATGAAAACAGAATAATATTAAATGACTTGAAATGGAAAAATCAATACAACCTTTAAATAATTAATTTATATCAGTGAAATATAATAAATATTACACAGCCTACCTAAATTAACCCCATTTTTATTTAATCCAAATACACACCAGCGCATGTTAACCATTATCGCTATAACAATAAGGTTACTTTTGCAATTAAGATAACACAGATATTAATACATAATGGTTGCAGTTAATCCATTTTGAAATACCTTGATAAATACAATAAATTAAAATAAATAGAAAATCAATACAATATTAGTATTTAAAATACTTATTAACACTTTTAAAATTACTAAACTAAAGTAAAAAATACCCCAAACTACTAATTTACATTATATCCATTAACGAGCATAAGTGCCCCTAGTGTTTAAAGAAAGATGAAAGAATATTACAAATATTAAAAGTCATAGACATAATACAAACTAATTTTTAGTGCTGCCCTCTATTATGCTAAAATGAAAGTATTTTGACAAAAGTGAAAGAATTTTGATCTAATTACTTAAGCTATGGTTTTTCTTTACAATATCAAATAGTTAAAATAGAATAAAAATATAGATAAAAGACATTCAAAAATTTCATATATTGAATAAATCAATCAATGCTTTCTTCATTCCTATTCTCGCCATACTATTTTTAACATTCTTGATCCAATTATATAATTATTATTATTCATTTAACTGTCCATTTATATAACTATATTTAGTTGTATTGGAATGGATATTATATCCCTATTAATTAAACATTCCATGTATTTAAATAAAATAATCATAGTAACCGTATTGAAGCTAATGCTTGAAAATTTTATCATCTGCTTTACCGAACATATCCCAATAAATAAAAAATACCATATTATATATTATTATTAATAAAAATATTAAATAAAGATAAATGTTATTACAACAATTATTATTACTAAGATACTATGTATCATAAAGACATAAATAAACATATTTATAATGAAATTTAACATAACAGATGTAATAACAAATTATTAGAATATAAATAGCTTATAATGCATGCAATATATTCTGCTGCCAATCCCAATTAATCTATACGGAGAATTTAAATAATTTTATAACATTGATAATAATATATAACAATATGCTAAAACATATAAAATTATATATATATACATATATATACTACACAGTACTATAATATACATATATATACAGTACTATAATAAATATGCACTGTAAAAATTGTTGCATTAATTTAATTACAAACGAAAATATGTAATAACCTAATTCGAGTTACCCGAAAAGCTTTTTTTATATTTACAAACATCACAAACTAATATGTTTTTGACATTGAAAAATGCATTTATTAAATCAAAGTGTCTTTTTCGGCCACTGATTTTCGGAAACGTTTTCGAGTTGTTTTTATACTGCATTAATCAGTTTTCTTAAACCAGAGTATCGTTTTTTAAGATGCTATCCATTCTTAACCCATTAATGCCGACTTCAAAATACTCGATCAATTTTGAAAATTTTGTTCATATTTGTTCATTCTGTATCTATTAAGTACAGCGCACATAAATTTTATTTCTCCCGTTGTATTTACTAACTTTTTTTTAATGATAGATTTTTGTACCAACCGGCGTTTGCGTAGTACGAAATCACTTTTTTATGCAAATTTTGAATTTGTTGTTTGATTGCAATAATAATTATTATTATTATAATAATAGATTCTAGATTTATATACTAGTAAAATATTACTTATACTTGCATAATAAGGGTTTTTAAAAATTAAAATTATATTTAAAAAATTTAATTGTAATTCAATTTGCAAAGGAAAATTTTGTAAAATATATAATTTTTAAATTATAAAACACAAGAAAAAACGTTTTAAAAATTAAAAAATAGTAACATATTTTTATTAAACTGAATAATTATGCATAAGAAACAACATGACAATTTTTATGGCATTTGGGATGAAGGGGTTGATTACACTTTTCGCTCTTATAACCATTTATTCCCGATACACTTTTTACATTGCCATGTTTCTGCTCTGATTTGACTATCCAATGGTTTCATTGGTAAAATCTTTGTTCATTTTTAGCTTTATGCCTTATTGTCTAAGTCCATAATAAGAGACTAATGGACTCATCTACACTGAGATATTATGGGATGTCAAAATCTTTGCATGCTCTATTGAAGTGCTCAGAAAGGGGGCGGACATTATATAATCTATCATCGTCCATTTCCATGTTATTTGCAAAATGTACTGATCTCAAAATCACATCAAAAGTGTTAGTAGGGTCTGAAAGGTTTTCCAGCTCGATTTTTGTGCCAAGTTTGATATATTTTTTTTATTTTGTAGCTTTTGACATGTAGATTCCAAATATCTTAGGTGCCATTTTTTTCTTACACATTTTTGAGGGGATTTTCAAGATGGCGTCCAAGGTGGCTGCCATTTACTGACTTTTTTAATATTTGCGCTATATTATTGACAAATATATCAAATTATATGTTTTTTGGGCTCAAAAAATACAAATCTACAATCAAAATAGTCATAAATCGTGTTATTTATTATTTATTTAATAATTTACGACAATATTACTAACATTGCTTGCTTTCTCTTTTGCTGCAAATATGAAAACTATATGTTCCTTTGAAGATACTTACTAATAAAAATGACTGAGTTAAAATTTGTGAATACACAATGAATTGTTTAGTGTGCTTGAAAGGAGGACATTTATGTCAAAAACCTGGTATAGACAATCTTGAAAAACTGAAAGAATACGCTACAAAGCGAGCAAAATTTCGTGAGTCAAAGTTATCTCCACTCTGTGAAAGAATAACTAAACTCTCAGCAGATGAGTACCTTATGTCCCGATATCATAGTTCCTGCTACAAAGAAATTGTACCTGTTCAAAAACTCCAGAAATCTCAAAAACTATTTCACAAATCGTCACCCATGTCAGCAAAAAAGGGTCGTCCTTCAACGTCCTCATCAGAGATGGGTGATGATAGTGAAAGTTCTAATCTACACGAACCATTGAACATGTTAAAGAGAAGCGGTGTGTATTTAAATGTAAGACACCAAACGAGTGTGAATTGTTTTTATTACAACCAAAAATATGAGACAGATATTCCTGTTTATTAAAGAAAACACTGCAAATAATAACATTCGGGCCGCGCTGTCAATGATAAAGGAACCACTTGATTGTCTGGCTTTGAATATAGCATATCACAGTGATTGTCTGCGCCATGAAGAAAAGGCTTGTCAACGAAAAACAACGATGTCAACGTGCTGCTGTGACTCCATTAATGAGACTGCCACCAACATATAATAATGCACTTTACACAGTTATGTGCATGGCTGAAGAAATTGCAACTTTAGTTAATGGACAATAGGGTGGGTCGAAAAAAAGAAATTTTTGATTTTCGTAACGCTTTAGTGCGTAAAAGTTGCCTATTGTAATGAGAAGAAAAACTGCATAGATTTTTTTAAAATCGGTTAACATCTTCCATTCGCGCATCGTACTCAAAGTTGATGAAAAATTGCAAAAATCGCGCCTTTTCTCTAATTTTTTTTAAATTAATCAAAACTTTAAAAATAACCACGCTTTAACTTTTTATGCTTGTTTCATAGTTTACACAATCTAAATAAATTAAATTCAAATCAATAATCTAATTTTTCCGTTCGCGCAACATCTTAAAAAAAACATAAATTTTGCAAATTTTCGCAATTTTCACCGAGCAACTCTTCGCTAGTTTTGCTAGAACAAAACGACTCAAAATCACCACGTGGAGATGGTTGCACGTAGAGTTCCACCTCCTCCCTACCCAACCAACCATCCAATTGTTGTGTGTGGCATTTACGTTACATTTGCAACTATTTACAAAGGTATTCTATAGAGCAGCATTCGTTGGCTTACTGTGTTTTTTACGTTTTATTTTTTTATATCTACTACACATTTAAAGTCTGATTTTTTGGAGAAATGAGGCATAACCAATTTAAACTTCAGTGTTGTTCGGATAGAGCCATCTCTAGCTTCATGTCCATATACTTTATTCGAGGTCTCTGTCACAAGCTTGACACACATCTTAACAGTCTCGGTGTGACAGGGAAACATTTGTATTTCTCTGATGAGAGTAGTGTTAAAAGTGATGAACGATTTAGCATCATCTTCACCCAGTTCCCGCGGCACTGGGGAAGGATACACCGCACAAGAATTCCAATTAATAATTTCTATTTAATCAGAAGTTTGAAATTTTCCATTCGGTGGCATTACATTTCTAACAGTCTTCCTCTTTGGGACGGTTTATCTTGCTTTTACGATCCTTCTGTAACCAATATCCCGAATACGTTTTCTTTAATCGACAATCATTGGCAACAGAACAGTCTCTGTGTGCGCAAAAAACGCATTTCGTTCTATTACTGGATCGACAACTTCTAGTAATTCGTCGGATAAATAGCGTGATGTTTGGATTTCTTGAAATACATGTTTTGGTCCGTCAGTAAAATATTTGCTTATTTTATAGAAAATTACATAGGCATGCATGATTTTATGATGAAGCACACTATTTCTTATAAGTTTTCGGGCAGTTAGTAATCTAGAATCGGACAAAGTACCATGATCCTAATTCGCCAAGTCTTCTGGACAATGTCCCAAGGTGATTGCATTCAAAATGTCCCAAAAATACTGTTGTTATTCGCTCAAAAATGTCCTGCCTATATCAGGAATCAAACAATCTGCGGATTCCCAATAGATCACAGGAGCTTTTTCACAGCAAGTGAGCTTCTACCCGATTAAAGCACTAAAAAATCTAGGCCCTTCAGTCTGACCATGAATATGTTGGAAAATTTGGTGATAAGAAAGTTCATTAAAATGCCGGATACATATGCTCAACATTTTATTATTTTCTAGTCGGTGGAAAACACCGTTATTCCATCCAGTGTTTGTTACAGTACCATCACACCCCTACTACTTCTAGTTTTTCTAGTGATATTGAAAGTTCAGACAAACAAGAAATAATGCTTTGACTTATATCATTTGATGAACTCGAGGAAGGAGATACCATGTCCAATATAAGTTGATCCAGATTCCCGGATATGAGAATAGTGTTCTTATTTCACATTCGTGTGAAATTGCTTGGCATTAAATTTTTCGCCGAACAAAGTATCTCATTTTTGCCCGTCAAAAAAAGACACGAACTTTCCTCAGGGGGTGTGAATCGGCTTTTCAAATCCGTCCTTAAACGACTCTTGTCTCTTTTTGTTTTATACTTATCAACCACATCAGACGAGTCTGTGCCGGTTATCCAGAACACTTGACGCTATGACAGCTTTTGGCCGATCAGAAACTCCGAAACGATCGCTGTTTAGCACTGTTGCGTTAATTTTAATTTTCATCTGCCATTTGGGCTTTTAGTCGATGTACTCCGTTTGTATTCATCTTCCTCGTATTCTGAGTCTTCAAAAGCAGTGTGCTTGAGTTCATCAATTTCATAGTACACTGCCACTTTAGGAACTTTCAAATTATTTGAGGAACCACTCAGTGCTTGTTGAAGATCACGAGCTTCCCACTCGGCCTTCAGATTTAACTTTTTTTTTTAACTGTTTTGTAAATACTTCTGATTTTCCTCCAAATTGTAATTCATTTGAAGAATCATGAACCTCAACTCAAAGACACGAATTTTCTTTGGTTTTTGTACATAAGCATTTAATTGGAATTGCACATTGACATGCATGTGGTCTTTTTAATATAATATAAATACCAAAGCCAACAATTGTACGGTTGGTTTGGTAGGATGTGGGTGGAACTCAACGTGTAACCACCACCACGTGGAGAGTTCTGTTTAGTTTTGTTTTAGCAAAATGAAGTAAGGGTTGCACGGTGAAAATTGCGAAAAATTGGTAAATTTATGTTTTTTCTAAGCTCTTGCGCGAACAAAACAAATTGGATTATTCATCGGAATTTAATTTATTTAAGTTATGTAAACCATGAAACAAGCATAAAAAGCTAAAGCGTGTTTATTTTTAAAGTTTTAATTAACTTCAAAAAATTAGAAAAAAGTCGCGATTTTTGCAGTTTTTCATCATCTTTAAGTACGATGCGCGAATGGAAGATGTTAACCGATTCTAAAAATTTTTATGCCGTTTTTCTTCTAATTACAATAGGCAACTTTTCCGCACTAAAGCGTTACGAAAATCAAAAATTTCTTTTTTTCGACCCACCCTAATGGACAAGCAGCTAAAGTGATAATGACGATGGATATGGACTTGTATGAACGTGCTCTGAAAATTCAAATGTCTTTTGGCAATCAAAAGTGGCTACACCGAGTGGGAGAGCTTCATGTTTGTTTTGCATCTCTCCATGCACTAGGAAAATATATTGACGGTAGTGGTAGACCAGAAGTGGATAAAAGTGTATATCAATCTTTAGTGTAATGATGATATTATAACAGATTTCAAGAACTTGGGGAACCTAATGGTAATTCATTATCCAATTTGACGTTGTTTGAAAAATTCACCAACTTGGCTTATTTGAAAAATAGTAATTTTTCCAAGAATTTCAGAGTTAAGATGGCACCTTATCGGAACTAAAAGTTTCAAGGGGGATAAATTACCACGAACCCTTGGGGTACTGAAGCCACATGTTCTAAGATCCAAGTTAATTTGCACCATTGGAAAGGGCTACAGAAATCCTCGACCTACAATACACTTATTAGCAATGGTTGGGAAAAAATGGCGAAAGAGTAATTTCTCCAGTCAAATGCCTGGAGTTACCTGCGTCCAAAGGAGTTATTGAACTTGTGAAATTTGAGTGTAAGAGAACATGTACAGTTATTAAATGTTCTTGCTTAAAGAATTCTCTGGTTTGTACTGCCCTTTGCAAATGCAGTGATTGCAACAATACAAAGGACTATCAATATCATCACAGCGATAGCAGTGATTCAGAAGAGGATACTTAACATCCCAGTACTGTATATACATATAAATGCTAATAATTTTAATAATTTTGTTCAATATCTTCAATAATTTATGTTATTTCATTTAAATACTTTGGTTGTGTATAACTGGTTAATAAAAGTGTAGTTTATCTAATGTCTTTCCTATTTTTGTGCTTTATTTGCATCTTATTGCTTAAAACACTTGAAAAACTCAATGTACTCCTAATTTTATTATATATTTGTATTTCTTGACCCCGAAAACATATAATTTTACATACTGGTCAATAATATGCCTCAAATATTAAAGAAGTCAGTAAATGGTAGCCATCTTGGACGCCATCTTGGACGCCATCTTGAAAATAACCCCCAAAAATGTGAAGAAAAAATGGAACCTAAGGTATTTGGAATCTACATGTCAATACCTTCAGAATACAACAACAATATCAAACTTGGCACGTCAATCGAGCTGGAGCCACATTTTACGACATTTCAAACTCTACTATGTCTCTTCTCAACGATTGTGAAATTAAATTGCTGTGCATGTCAGCCCAATAGAGTCTTCTGTTAGGTAGTTTTTTATATGCAGATACTAATAAAATGCCAATGAAGGCAAAAATATTTTCCTTTGTGAGAATTTTGTGAGTCCAAACCGAATTTACACAGCACTAAAGAATTACGCATCTCATTTCGCGACACCTATTTATTCATAGGCGACTTTCTTTATGTTCCCTTGAATTATAAATATTCGTTATAACGAGAGAATGGAAGTGGCACAAAAGAAACACTTTGCGACAAAAGCCAGCACAAACGAATGCCGCATTACAACTTAGATTTCGTTGATTGAACGGATCCACCGAAATGGTCGCCCTATGTTGAAAAAGTGGAAAATTCGTTATATCGAGGTAGTCAGAAAGCCACAAACGAAACTTTTTACGGCACAAACCGACATTTACATAGCACTAAATAATTACATATTTCCTTTCGTGACACGTTTTTATTTACGATTTTCATAAGTGGTTTTCTATAAGTGCCCTTGAGTTATAAAAATTCGTTATAACGAGATAGGACGGAAGTGTCACAAAAGCAGCTTTTTTGCGGCACAAACGTAGTATAAAGGAATACAGAAACAAAATTTTGATTTCGTTGATGGGGCGGGGCAAGTGAAACGACAGCCCCGCCCCATTTTGTTCGTTATAACGAGGGGACAGAAGTGGCACAAACGAAAATTTGTGCAGGAGAAAGGAGCACAAACGAATGGCGTTGATTAATTTTCAAAATCAGTATGGGGTGGGACCAGTGAAATGAAAGATTAATTTTTTTTATTTTCTTGTCGATCTAAGATTGAGACTATATATATGCCGGTTGGTACAATTTTCTACCATTAAAAGTTAAAGTTAATATACGAAACGAAACAAAAGTAAAACTAACTTTAAATAGCATAATTGTATAAAGTACACTATTACAATTATGATTCCATTTTAAAACGTTATTAAAAATTAAAAAAAAAAAACATGCGTAATTTACCCTTTTCTGTTTGAAGGTAGATGCATGCTGATTGATTTCGTATTCACTCAGTTTTTACACCTACTGCTACGCTCATTTTCCACAAAAATGCGGGAATTCTATTTTTATACTTCTTTGTGATTATTTAAGATGTCAAATGTATCATTGTTTGAGACACAGTGCCATCTTGCGATTAATAATAAAATTAATTCGGTTTGGTAGAATTTTGTACCAACCGGCATGAATGGGTTAATTAATCATTTTTAGCATCGTAATTGAATTTATACATGGAAGAGTAAGAAAAAAAATAATTTTAATTTTTATGATAATTTATCATGTTTATCTGTAAAACAAATTTGTTGAATATGAAAATAGAATTGATAGGTTAAAAAAAACTGTATTCCAGGCAAAGAAAACTGATTAATACACTAAAAAAAATTATTCAGAAACGTATTCCAAAATCAGTTGCAAGAAAAGGAACTGTGTCTCATAACTCTTTAAATATCGAAAATATATTGGTTTGTGATTTTATAATGATAAAGAAAACTTTTCGGAATAAGTCGGAAGAGGTTACGGTATATTTTCCACCGTGTTTATATCATATAAGGTTAGTTGGGGTAACTGTAATCACGAGGAAACTGGGTCATAGGCCATTTTATAAAAAAAACTGTTGCTGTTTTTTAAGTTTTAGCTTTTGTGAACAATGCCCCTTAATCTCCACTTCCTAAAACAATGTGTATCAACTCAATAATAACTCCCACTTTGCTGTAATAGGTTGTCAAAAGTTTACGTTTCTTTTTTTAAAAGCAACGTCTATATGGTTGAAATTCCTCGGCTGATTATTAACATACTGTAAGTACTTTTATTAAACAATCATTTTTTTAAAGATTAGACATATAACTACATTAATATTATTATGTATCTATATATATTTACTTCATGTTTCAAATGTAAGCCCGGTATCCCGGTTACCTCATAATTTTTTCAAGAATGGGGTAACTGGGACATGTATCCGGGGTAACTGGACCATTCTTGATCCAGTTACCCCAATAGTTATAAATATTTTTTTTGTGTTTCTCTTACTACGGGAAGTAAATTTCTCCATTGGGTTTTACTCACAATAAAGAAAATGATAGATAACTTATTAAAATTATGTAATGAAATAAAAAAAACATATTGAGTGGTATCAAACCAAATTTCTTGGCCCCTTGAGAGGCGGTGATGCCGTTATGGCATCACTTAATTTTAATTCCTAATTTCCACATTGGCACCAGAATTTTATAATGAAAATTAACCTTTATTAAGTACGCGAAAATATACTTTTACTGGTTTTCAGATGGATTCTCTTGTAAATATTGGTGTCATTAAATTATTTCAACATTTTACGAATGCAAGTACCTTGCCCCTGAAAGCGAGATAGCCAGATCTTGAAATTGTACTATACACAGGGGTCGCATTCTATAGGGAAACTTTTATCGTTCCTACCAATATTTTGAAAATTATATCTTCATCGCACCTTGTTGTAAGGGTTCTGGTAGGAACAATAAAATTTTCTCTATATAATGCGACCCCTGGATAAAGTACGTAAGTACTTACGTAGCCGTTTGTTGATAGATTTACCTTGCTATTTTTTTCCTTAACATACTCCACTGAAGAACACGAGGAGATGAATTTTGAACATTTACCGTAGTAATAAGACGGATCAAGCAGCCGTTTCATTAAGTAATTTTTTGCAAACCAATCACACTGAAGAGAAAAACGAGAAGATAGAGTATTGAACCTTATGCACGGGAACAGATATCGAGGTTAAAATTCGTCTGCTGGAAGTATTTATTGTTGAATAATAGCATAGTACTCTAAACAGTATTTGTTATTAATTCTTTTTTGTTAAAAATAGCATTAAAAATTTATTGTTGTAGTAGTGGGTTATTAAGATATTGTAATACAAGTTCGAAATGTTGTTCTGCATCCCAGAACATTCGTTAAATTTGCAAAAGTTTGGTTAAAATTTATGCAAGAAACCTGGGTCAAAGCTAAAGCTTGTCTGCTGGCTGTATTTACGACTACACATACTGGAATTCTGGTACTACACTTGCTAGAATAACTTATAAAGATACTGCTAGCTCTGGCATGTGACGTCACGTGCGTAGGATACATTGGGTTTCGTTGTGTAATCATGGAGTAGATATTACGATTGGCTAGTTTATCTTCACAAGTTATTCGGCAAGATTGGTGAGTTAGCCTTTATGCTTGTGAGATTAAAATAAAACATGTGCCAAAAGGAGTGCATAAACTTAAACGTGCAAAAACATGTGTCTAGAGAAATTGAACGCCAGAAAATCAAGCATCCAGATTATTAGGAACGTCAATAACAGCTAAATACAGCATGGGAATGCAATTGAGTATGGTATAAGATGCCTATAACTTATATGGATTTACTGAAAATAAAATTATCTTAAGTCGGTTTGACGATGAAATATATATTTCTATATGTGAGATAACTAGCTTAACCTATGAACTGTATGAAATGATTTAAGATTCTAATGAATGAGAAAATTCAAATTTGTGTTATTAAAGTAAAATTGAAATGTGGACACTCTATTGTAAATAATTCTCTCCTGTATTTTTTTAGTATGCTAATTTAATATATATGTACTAATTTTCACTTCTTTTTGTACACAAACCTTTTTTTCTGTTCACACGCTGAAAGCACATCGATAAACAAGCATTTTTCGAAAGGTTTTTCTAGAGACTTTTGACGTAGTATGTTTATATATTATTAAAACAGCGTTGGTTGATAAAAAAATTACAATTAATTAAAAATTATTTAAAAACATATCAGCAAATAATCTCGAAGATTGAGGTGAGAAAGCTTTGCACAGGTCTACTTTTTTGTAAATTGATAATTCTAATAGTTATTTTACATTTAATATAATTTTTAGAATGCTTACTAAAAATACTAGGTATCACATTTATATGAAAAATAAAAATAATGCATCAAATAAAGTTTTGAAACGTTTTAAAAGCGATATTTTAATATTTTCTTCACATCAGAAGGTAACAGCTGAAGAAATTTCCAAATCACAGTTTTTTGCAATCAGCTTTTGATTTTGTTCATTTCTGTGGATAAAGAACGAAATTCAATCACATTTCTTAAATTTGTGTTTTATTTATAATTTATCGTTTTAAATGAATGTTTTAATTTTGTTATTGAATATAAACTGGAATAAAATGATGAGCTATTTACACTAATTTAAGAGCAAACGCATTTTCTTTTAGTAATCGTCTGTAAGCGATAGGGGTAGATTTGAAAAAATTCATTCTTGAAAATTAATTAAAAAACAAGAAAAAATGAGTAAATTGAGATACAGTTGTCAAATAAATTGCGATATAATTATCAAAAAATTGTATTTGAAAGTACATTTTTACCCTATTTGCTAATAGAAAAATTTTAAATGTGCGATATTTAGAAAATAAAATAAATGCAGTAAAAGTTAAATTTAATAGTCTACTGTTGTCACCGTCCAAATGACGTTAGTGTTACACATAGAGACGTTTGTCTATAATATAAATAATAACTAAAAACATACTAATGGTGGGAAACTCTTCTTACTGCCGTACTTATAGTTTAGTTTGTTCAGCACCTCTGCCTAGCTACTGGTAGATTGTTAGTATCAAATAAAAATCAGGAAATGTATTGGTGTTTTAAAGTGGTACTAGATAGATCCGTAAAAACATTACGGCAAACAATTAAATGTTTCAACAAATAATGATTTATAACGTTATTAAAAGGACAGAATTTTTTACAGAGCATTTTTAAGCAATGATTTACAGAAAAAAAACAGCTCTTGAAAACGAGCTTTGGACCGGTATGTTAAGCTTCTTTCTATTGATACAGAGAACAGAATATTTTCTAGACCATTCAGTTTTTAAATCCGAAAATGAAGCAACTCTAACTGTACCCCTAAAATGAAGCCGTATCAAAGCTTGTTTCCCACTCCGCCTAGCGACAGAAAAGCACGCTAAAACGTTTATTGCGAGTGATCGGATACACCGAAATCGGTCTTAAAGGATGCACTTCCTGTTTTAAATATATTAATATTAGATACAACAAAAGAATTTTTAAAAGCAGATACCACAGTACTTTAGGGTTGAAAATATACCTACAAAAAATTAAATGCACTATCTTTGCTAGAATATGAAGTTGAGAAAAACTTAATTAACCCTTTCTGTACTGAAGTATAAATTCATGAAAATTTTGTCTTTTAAAACATTTTTCGGGATTGTTTAAACTACATTAGAAGATTTACATCATCATTTAATAAATTTTAGAATGATTGAAGGATTTAGAAGGATTAATTATGTTTGAATATATAGGGATTTTGTGCAATATTTATAACCTCTCTCAAATCTTCTGTTTTAAATATTTTCCTTAGTATTACGTAGAATTAGGAAATGTACAAATACAATATTCTTACAATAGAAATATTTCCGAATTGAAAAATCTCCCCCCCCCCCGCCTCAACGCGGAGAATTCTGAAAAAATGCAAAGGCAAAAGAAATCACCCTTTTAAAAATATTTTTGTTTTGTGTAACGAATAATGGTTTTGGAACAAGATAAATCAATATATCTATAACTTATTATAAACTGTATTAGAACTAACGGATGTATTAAATGAATTTTATAGCATTTTATTTTATTGGTACTTAGTACCGTTAGTAGATAAAGGTTTAAAATAAAGAATATTTGTCGTTCTTCCTCAATACTTTGAATTCAAATATAGATTAATCTTTTTTCAAAAGAAATTCTGTCTTTATACATTCTCAGATATGTAGATGAAAAATATGTTAAAAAGGTTCTATTTCAATTTCATAAATTATTTCAGTTTCTTTGAAAAAATTCTGATTTATTTTGACTGGGTTGGAAAATACTCAGTATTGTATATCTATTTATTTTTACAAATTTGTGTTTTGTTGCAATATAGCGAAAATATTAATGCAGAAAAATATCACTTTCAAATGCTACAATACAAATATAACTATTAAACTTCTTGTTTAGGTTGCTTGAATGAATTTAACTGTTCAATCCATATTTCTAAATGCAATACTAATATTTTTTAATAAAGCTTCCATAATGATTATATTATTACAGATAGAAAATATGCATGCTGCTATAACACTGGACTTTAATTAATGTTACACATTTTTAAATACAAAATCTATCATTGTAAAAGTATAGGCTTTCTTTTAAAGATTTTAATTTTTTTTGTATATGACTTGTACTTACACAACTTTAATATTTTCGCTCACCCTGTAATTTAGCCAGGTTTTTGTGATACAGTATATAATGATGAATTTTCGAGTTTCTACCGTATATACCAGAAGGTTTCGTCTAGTGTGGAGTAGAGAAGATTTTCGGCATGACGCGAATATTTTCATTTGACTTCTGACAAAATTTTATGAATTAAGTTGCGACACTAGTTTGAAACCTGCAAAAAAATGAAAAAAAAAATGTCTGCATGTTCTGGTAGCTTTTATTGTTCAGAAAGCATCCTTAAAAACAATTTGATGTTAAATTTTTCTGTAAAGTTACAATGAGATATATAACGGCCATTGAGCTCCATATATAACAGGAGTTCTTAGTCGGCGGTCAGAAGGTTGCAAGGCAAATGGAGCATACAAAGCAAAGGTAAAAAATAGTCCGCGTTGTAAATGATATATATTAGTGTTCTCATTTACTATTATTCTAATTTATGTTTCCCTAATTAAGTTATACTTATCAAATTAATAAATGATTCGTTAATCATGAAATGGAATGCGATAAACGGCATCTTTTGCCAGGAATGCGAATTAAAATTATTGTCACTGTATCCTACCGCGCTGCCCGCTGGAAATCATGCTGGAAGTAGGAAGACAGATCACCTGTTATATATGGAGCTTAGTGATGACGGTTTACCTAATTGCTGCTAATGCTTTACTGCATTGCTGCTAATACTTCATTGCAATGCTGTTAATGGATTTTTCGTAAAACGACTTATATTTTTTTATCTAACTGCTGCTGCAGAACCGCTCGAACAATTTGTTTAAAATGTTAATACGATAATTCAGAATTGATTTCTTTATGACACAACATAATATATATTTTTTAACTTTAATTTTTCAATTTATACAACCAATTTTAAAGCCATTTTTATGACAAATGAATCATTTCAACTGGTCTAAATTTTGAAAAATTCTGCGCTATGCTACAGCAGTACTTTAAAGTTTAATTGCTTCATTTTTTTCCAATTTTTGCGGAATGCGTGGTACAGACATCTTGCTGATAACGCATTTTCACTACTCCCCCGTTTAGACGGATGGCAAAGATGAAGTGTGACTCTTTTTTAAAGAAAATATTACAAGCCCTTGCTAAACATATCTCAATATATTGTAAAAAATTCCACCAGTGTCCAACGTTATTGAAACCTACAAAGACTCCTAAAGTCTAACCTTTTTTATGACACTGAAATTTGTGATCCCCCTACACCCCCTTAATATAAAAATTTCTTATGACCACAACATTCAAAATTATGCCATTTACTTTTAACTTGCAGTTAAATTTCAGTGTTTAGATACTGTCAAATAGGGTGGAGAAATCATAAAGATGTCCACACATATATAGATAAAGTTCATACTTTCTTTTCTGGGGAGAAAATGCGTTGAAATAAAAAGAAAATGCATAAAGAATGTTTAAACTGGTGAAAAGATACAGAGAAAAGGAAAATTGCTGAACAAATTTTACAAACTTTAGATAATCTTCTACACAAATTTTCGATCAAAGTAGTCGTTTAATAATATTTGGCACATATTTTTTCTGGATTTCACTAGAAAATATAATATTTGTTTGAAGTACTTTTCTTAAGATGAACAATAATAAGAAAAATATGAGAAGTGCAAGGAAATCCATTTAAAATAAATATGATAATTCACTGGCTACCCTTTAGCTGTGAATTTACAAGTAGAAAAACGTCGGGCACCTTTGGACATCTTTTAATTATTGATTTTCGAACATTTTATTTTTTGCTCAATCTACCTATATTATAAAGGACAAACATATCTGTGCGTAACGCATACGTCATTTTGCGAATGGCAACACTTTGAAATTTGAAATGAAATTTTGGTTTTGCAATTTCTCTACTGCAAATTTTTAAACTTCTAAGCATCGCACATTTTAAATTTTTACACCGTCGTATAAGGAAAAAAATGCTCTTTTAAATGCAATTTGTTTGAAAGCTGTATCTCAATTTATTTTTGAGATATTAATTTTTTTGCAGTTTTTAATACCATTTTTCTTATCGTGGCAACAAAAGTACCTCATTTCTGTTGAAAGTCGTTGAAAGTAAACGGAAAATAGTCGAAAATAGGAGATACAGTATCTTTGTTACCATTTTCTCATAAAACATGAAAAAATAGTTGAAAATAAAATATGGGCTATGTCAAGAATATTGTCTGTTATTCCGTGGTAATGACGTCATATGCACACTTTTCTATAGACGAAGTTTAAGACTGGGTTGTAAAAGTAGATTGCTTTAGCGGATGCAAATGACGTCATTTTATAAAAAAGCGTGTATTTTATTTCTTAAACCTGAATTATGTTTTGTAGAAGTGCGTCATTTTCGCAGCCCAGCTGCTATGAAATTCTTCACAGGTGAAAATGCTTCACTTTTGAGAATAATGTAATCGAAATCACACACTGATAAAACGCAATGTTTTACAAAAATTTAGAGTGTCTTTATAAAAGAGAGGTGACATGCAAATAATAGCGATTTATATTACAGAAATTGATGATTCTCGCCTGGATGGATTTGCTTCTAGGATGGATCTATATTATAAAGAACAAACGTACCTGTGCGTAACGCTGACGTCATTTTGCGAATGGCCATACATCACGATCAAATTTCGGTCTTGAAATTTCGCTACTGCAATTTTTCAATCTTCTGACCATCGTACATTTTCATTTTTTGTCGCATAGGGAAATAAATGTACTTGCAAATGCAATTTGCTTAAAAACTCTATTCATTGACTGATGTATTATATTTTCTAAAATAATTTTTAAGCATGATTTTTTTTTTTAAGTTTATCTTATCACGTGCCCGTTTCAATACACAAAATAATAAACATTTTGCAAATAAAGCAACAAACATTTTTCAGCATTTGTTTCTGACTATTTTTGCATAGTGAAATTAATACTTCCTTTATAAGCAAATAAAAGAATAATATTAAAAAAACGACCAAACTAACATATTTGTGAAAGACAAATTAACGAAATTAATACTTCTTTTATAAACAAATAAAAGAATAATATTGAAAAAACACAAATCTAACATATTTGTAATCGTACAATTTAAATTTTTAGATCACCAAATAGGATTTTTTTTTCACATGGAAATTGTTTGCAAAGTTTATCTCAGTTTTCTGATTGTCTATGGTTTTAAAAACAATTTTAAAGCATGAAATATTTTTTAATTTATGTATATCGGAGCTCGATTACGAAAGATTAATCCGTTTGCCCTTAAAAAATAAATAAAGAGTTAATTTTCTTACGGCTAATTTCCATTAAAAAAAAACTTCCCTATGAATAATAAAATAAAATAATATAAATAAAACACAAATTTACCAGACACGTATAAGCTCTGAAATGATCAGAATATAAAAGGATGCCACAAGTAGTAAAATCTTGGCAAACAATTCTTAGCATGCGGCTAATAAGAAAATATCGCTTTTGACAAATTTCAAAAATGTATTTGATTGTGTAATTCGTATTTTCCATATGAAAAATGCTTTTTTAATGTAAGTGGTCAATCTAAAAAATTTATTGCATATAAAAAAATTATTAATTTTCAAAAAAAAAAATGTTTTCACCTATATTCTTTAACCCGGGAAGCCCGGGTACGATCCCCTAGTAGTTTATATAAAATCCAAGTCTCTGTGTGTCCCTCACGATTCCGGTAGGACCGCCTCATTGTAATGAATAATTGTTGAAAAATACTAATGTAGGGTTACCACTGTAGTGCCAAATGCTGAACAACTTGGAGGATTATCGCCACATTTTATGAAATATCGCCAAATTTGCTGACAAAAATAGGTTGTCATATATGAAGCCAACTTGGCGGTAGCTAGCTAATTTCCCAAAATTCCCATTTAAAACCATTAATATTCCATACGAGGTCACCGCAATTTAATTTAAACTCCGGCTTCTAAGGGTTTTTTTTTTTTTCAAAATGTATGGGTGAGAATTTAAAGTGTAATATACGAAAATATACGTTTTTATATCGTCATCCCTATGCTACAAATAAAATATGACGCGCTGTACTATCTGAGCTCCTAACTGCCCGATTTCAATGGGCTTTACATAGCCGGATACAGATATTAAATTGTCGGCAGTTTTCCAGCATAGGGGCCTTGGCGAAATAGCGAAATTTGTCTTGGCGAAGAAGGGAATTTGGCAACATATTTTCTGGCAACCTATTCACTATTTTATTTCATATGCACACGGATTTTTTTTTCAACATTTATACAATGTATTTAACACAAAGAAGCCATTTGTCTAATTTTATTCAGAAACAGAAGTTATTTGTGTATAAAAAACAACAATAATATATACATTTAATTAAAATATAAACAAATTTATAGAAACAAACAAAAAAATTCATCAAGTTTGTTTTCGTAGCTGTTTTTAACATTTGGCAAAAAATCTTACTTTCTGATGCCTGAATTCCATCAAGTTTAAAAAAAAAAACCGCCAAGGCCCCTATAGTGGAAGAGTGCCAAATCCTCTACTATTTTGCACTATCTACACCATAGTTTGTAATTTATACAAGGCGGTGAGAGCGAAAAGTTTAAATATTAAATTTTAAATCTATTTATATAAAATTCAAGTCTCTGCGTGTCCCTCACAATTCCGATTGGGCTGCCTCATTGGTCGCAGCAATGTTAAGCTTCGTTCAACTTACAAAATCTAGCTATCCCGTCGACCAAAAATCTATCGTCAAACTATAAGATTAAATGCCAATACTGGTTGATCGTAAATGTCACATTCACTTGACTATATGTAAGTTATACGTGTTTACGTCATCAAGTGGTTTTTATTTCGACGTTCTATTTATATTTTTATTAATTTTATACTAATTTATTTGTTCTTTCGTTATTTATAATAAAAATTATGTCAATTTGTATAACTTGGCGAGTGGTTTGGCGATTTATATAATTTTGCAAAATTGGTCGACGGGATAACTAAGTAGTACCCAAAAATTCAATATACAATTTCTTCTATCTGAAATCCCGTCTATAAAATATTCAAAATTGGAAAAGTTTAATGTTTTGCGCTATCGTTAAAACTATTTCAGAAACCGTGTTTAATTTTGCGGTACTACTTGATTATGCCGTTGACCAAAAAACTATCGCCAAATTATAAGATGGATGCCAATAATGGATGATCGTAAATATTACATTCACTTGACATTAAACACAGTGCACGGGTTTGTTACGTGATCAAGTGATTTTTCCTTCAACTTTTTATTTGTATTATTATTAATGTTTTTCTAATTTATTTGTTCTTTCGTTATTTAAAAGAAAAATTATGTTGATTTGTATAATTTGGGGAATAGTTTGGCAAAAAATCACGCTTTGAATATCTATCCCAGCACCACGAAATAACCTGCATGTGAAAAAGTGAACCGATGTTAGAATTCATCCATCAGTGAATTACCTCAATTGTTTTTATAGTTTTATTTATTTTTCTTTTATCTTTTAACGTTGCATTAAATGTGTATTAAATAAAAATAAGTACAGATGTCACAGACGCACCGGGGTTTCTTTTTAGCACCGAAAGGGCGATTTTTTGCCTGGCGTGGTAACCTGCAAATTTTTGCTTTGAATGAAAACTTGGTGTTTTATAATAAAATTAAATGTGCGTGTTAAATTAAAATTATGTGTACGATAATGGCAACTCAAAGCGCCAACTGTTTTTTTTTTTTTTTGAGTGAGTGAGTGAGTGAAAAAAGAATAATGAAGTAGAAATGTAATATAGAATATTTTATTCAACAATTTATTGTATTTTTCATTTGAAATAAATGGAACTGCATCCGAACGTAAACGGCGTTCAGACAGAGAACGTAGAGCCCGATGGCTAGCTCGGCAGTCGCAAGAAACATTAAATTCTATCCGAGAAGAACATAGATTACGGCATTCAAATCAAAGAGCTAATGAAAGCCATAGTGATCGATCTGTGAAATTATCTCATAACTCTTTGCGTACTTCTACACAATGTTCAGGTGAAAAGGAAGAACAAAGGTTAATCAGGCGTATTCCTGATGCTGAACGTCATTCTCGGCGGTTTTTGACTCAACGACAAAACTACTACGAAAATCAGCAACACTTAATTTATGAAGCCTCTCAGTCTCAAGTTATTGAGCCTCATACGTGTGGACAATTAAGCACTCTCTGCCAATTTTGCAAAGCGCGCCATTTTCAAGCTGAGAAACCCAGAGATGGAAAATTTAACAGTTGTTGCCATAAAGGTAAAGTTAGCCTTCCACAACGTCAGCGGTTTCCACCATACCTCCAAGACTTGATGAGCAATTCAAATGCATTTAATTATCGTAATTTCAAAGAAAATATTCGCTCATACAATAGTGCCATTTCATTTGCTTCTATGAGTGCTAAACTTGCTGGAAATGCTCCGGGACACGGCCCTTATTGTTTTAAAGTTCAAGGCCAAATTTATCACAGAACTTCCCACTTGCATCCTCCTAATTGCCAACAAAGAAAATTTGCTCAACTGTATGTTTTGGATACAACACAAGCTGTCGAAGAGCGTCTTAACATTCCCGAAAATGACAACTGTTTACCAAATGTTTTGCGTGAACTTGATTTACTTATGTGGCAAAATCCTTATGCTCAAGTTATCAAAAAATTGAGTGGGGTGGAGACTGAGCAGCAACAACATGCACAAAGATACAATTTACAAATGCCAAGAGTTAATATGGTATTGCGTCGAGATCGCCATTCAGAAAACAGGTGATATAATTTTCCGACATCAAACGAAGTAGCTATGGTTTTTCTAAATGACGATGGTGAACCACCCTTTCAACGCGATATCAGAATTTATCGAAGAAATAATGATCAACCTTTTGTAAACTTGAATATTTTAAGTCCTAATTTAGATCCAATGACTTATCCTATATTCTACCCAAACGGAGAGCCTGGTTGGACAACAAATTTATCACTATCACCTTATCCAGTATTTTCACCTGGTGTTCGAAGTAATATATCAATGCTTCAGTTCAAAGTTGCTCAAACAGCGATTCGGGATAATGAGTTCAATCCAATATTGCATGGTGGAAAACTTGCTCAGCAGTGGATAATAGACTCTCACTTACAAGTGGAAGCTAATAATCTCAATTTCATAAGACAGAAGCAAAAAAACTTCGTGCAGGCGGTTATTCTAGCCTCAGGGACTTTGTAGCCCAAGGAGCAGCTGATGCAGGTGTTACTGCTGGAAAAACCATAATTCTACCTTATTCATTTCAAGGGTCTCCTAGAAATATGAGAGAGAGATACAATGATGCTATGTCCATTGTTACAGAGTTTGGAAAACCAGATGTGTTTTGTACATTCACGTGCAATCCACAATGGCCAGAAATAGTCAAAAATCTACTGCCCGGACAAACGTCATCAGACAGACCTGATTTAGTAGCGAGAGTGTTTAAAATCAAACTATCAGCATTAATGAATGATATAACAAATGGGGAACTATTTGGTAAAGCTGTGGCCTTTGTATATACTATTGAATTTCAAAAAAGAGGTCTTCCACATGCTCATATTCTTTTAATTCTATCAGAGCCCTATAAATTTCGTAATGCTGCTCAAGTTGACCGTTTTATTTCTTCGGAGTTACCAGATCCTGAAACTTATCCACAATTATCAGAAATTGTTCTTCGTACTATGGTCCACGGGCCATGCGGAACTTTGAATACGAATTCTCCATGCATGGATGGTAATAAATGCACAAAAGATTTTCCAAAAGAGTTTCAAGAAACAACTAAAGTCAATCTGAATGGTTACCCACCCTATCAAAGACGACAAGGCCCTACTGCTATGATTCGCGGCAAACAGATAGATAATCGCTACATCGTACCATATAATGCATATTTACTGCTTAAATATGACGCTCACGTCAACAGTGAAGCCTGCACATCTATCAAATCTATTAAATACATTTACAAGTACATATACAAAGGTTATGATGCAGCAAATGTAGTAATTCATGCTGGAAATAATGAAAGTAACGAGTTTGTGTATGATGAACTGTCGTCACATGTTGATTCTCGATATCTGAGTGCACCAGAGGCAATGTGGCGGTTATTGGAAAATGAAATGCATGATCGTTCTCCTGCAATAATTCGTCTTGCCATTCATTTGCCTTTAAGACAACAGGTTTATTTTCATGCTGGTGGTGAAAATGTTGCTCTGGAACAAGCTGCCAACCGCGAAACGATGCTGACTGCTTGGTTCAAGTTGAATAGAACAGATAATGAAGCAAAACAAAATCTTTATTTTGATATACCATATCATTATGTATACGAGAAAAATGCTTGAAAAAAACGACAAAGAGGAGGCGACAAAATTGTTACAAGATTATATTATGTTAATCCAAAAGATATTGAACGTTTCTGCCTTCGGTTACTTCTCCTTTATGTTCTTGGTGCTACGTGCTTTGAAGATTTACGAACATTTGATGGAAATCTGTACAACACATTTCAAGAAGCTGCACGTGCGCGTTGTCTTCTTGCTGAAGATAATGAATGGGATCAATGCTTAGAAGAGGCTACTTTAACCGCAATGCCATTACAAATGCGTCAAACTTTTGCATTTATTTGTATATTTTGTAATCCAACAAATGCAGCTAATTTGTGGGGAAAATAAAAAAAATTCAATGAGCGAAGATTACTCAAGAACTTATAATGAATCAGCTGCTCAGAACCGAGCTTTGCAAGATATTAATTGCATGTTGGAATCTCATGGATTAAATTGTACATCATTTAATCTTTCTACACCCAATATACTGCAAGAAATTCAAAAAGAAGAATTCGATTATTTTAATGAAGCTGAAGTAGCTGTTGAACAAATAGCAACTTTAAATTTCTTACAACGAGAAGCTTTCAACCAAATAAAATCAGCACTTGAAAGTGATTCTGTCACGAGACGTTGCTTTTACTTAGATGGTCCTGGAGGATCTGGTAAAACATATTTGTACAACGTACTCATGCATTTTGTTAGAGGTAAATGCCAAGTAGCACTTCCACATGCAACAACAGGAATTGCATCAATTTTATTAGAGGGTGGTAAAACTGTTCATACTGGCTTCGAATTACCAGTGCCGATTTTAGAAACTTCCACATCTGCCATTCGAACGTCTTCAAGTGAAGCTCAAATATTACGTGAAACTAAATTAATTATAATTGATGAAGTGACAATGATGTCATGCCATGCTCTTCGTTGTATAGATGTCTTACTGCGGGAAATAATGTTGAATGACATGCTTTTTGGAGGCAAGGTTATGTTATTAGGTGGAGACTTTCGCCAGACATTGCCAGTTGTTATAAGAGGAAACAGAACAGAAATTATTGAAACATGCTTGAAATCAAGCCCACTTTGGCAAGAATTTATACAACTTAGACTATCTGAAAATATGAGATCTGAAGGGCAAAATTCCTTTAATGAGTGGCAGCTTAAAATTGGTGAAGGAAAAACACCCGATATATCAAATTTACCTGCAGGTACAATAGATATTCCACCATCAATGGTTTGCAAAGATTCAATTATTGCAAGTGTATATGGAGATCATATAAACTACATCGATTTTGAACAACTTGAACAAAAAGTAATTTTGACAACAAAAAACAAACATGCATCATCATTAAATAACAAAATTTTGAATTTGCTGCCTGAAGATGGAAGAACTTACTATAGTGCAGATTCAGTCGTGTCTGACAACCAAGAAAATGTTAATAATTATTCACCTGAGTTCTTGCATGAACAAACTCCATAAGAGATGCCTCCTCATAAGCTAACTCTGAAAAAAGTAAGTATCATCATGCTTCTCAGAAACATGAATCCAAGAAAAGGATTGTGCAAGGGAACCAGATTAATTGTGCACTCTCTCCACAACCATTTTATTGATGCTTTCATTTTAACCGGAACAAATCAAAATGATAGAGTTCACATACCAAGAATTGATTTGACACCAAGTGAAACTTCTCTACCTTTCATTCTTAAACGCCGCCAATTTCCAGTTATACTGTCATTTGCAATGACGATAAATAAGTCACAAGGACAAACATTTTCTACAGTTGGACTGTATTTAAAAGAACCGGTTTTTTCTCATGGACAACTATATGTAAGTATTTCAAGATGTAAAGAGGAAGAGCAGTTAAGCATTTATGTAGAAGATACTGAAGAGCAAGGTCGGATTTTAAATAATGAAAGAGTTTTTACAAAAAACATCGTATATCCTGAAGATTTTTTTAATTTCATTTTCATTTCAATTTCAATTTTTCATTTCAATTTCAATTTTTCATTTCAATTTCAATTTTTCATTTTTTTCAATTTTTCATTTCATTTCAATTCATCATTCCTGAACAAATTTTAATTTCATTTTTTCTGTATTCATTATTACATAGTTTTTCATAAATTCGTTTTGTTTTTAAATTGTGTTATTTTCATGTATAACTGCGGAACAAGAAAGGAAAACTCTTGCACATGTCTTTTATCCCTTTAAGACCTGAACTACACAACTGTGTAGGTGATCCTAAGGCAAAGGGAAAAACAATTTCCTCTGTTTCTGGCACTAAAGCAGAGCCTGCACCAAACAATTGTGTGGATTCTGTCATGACGTCACCTGAGATCGAAAAATTTTTTAAATATATTTTTTCAATTAAATATGATCTTATTAATTTAGGTTAAAAGCCAAGACTTTTAATTTCTACTAAAACTCTTCAGGTCTTAAAGGTTTATATATCTTTCTATCTCATTTTCCGTCATTTTTGACGGGCTATCTTTCTAGTACTAATACAATGAATGTTATGTATTTTTGATTCGTTGACTATAAAAAATAAAAATAAGTGACTGCAATATGATGAGATTGAAAAAAATCAAGAAAAAATGGAAAAATACCGATATCGAGAAAGAAAATAATGTAAACATATTTTCTAATATTTTATAAAATTTGCCCGAAATTTATTATTGTGCTATTGTGACCTATTAACGTTTTCACTTTATTCATATGAAATCGAAAGTTCTTTCTATTGTGAATTCAGTTTATTGCAATTAAAACAAACTAACAAGAAATAGCAAAGTCCAAGATTGACTTAGGTAAGAAGGTTGCAAGTTTTAAGTCTGTTAAAATATCACTAATGATGATTTTCTATTATAATGATGATTTCTAGTAAAAATATATAAAATGCCCCAAAAGTTAATTTTTTTCAATTCTACTTTCGTAAAATAGAAGCGGTATTGTGAACCAAAACGCGCAGTTTTTTTAAAATTATTATCTCACTATATGCAAGTGAAAGTCTATGTTCCGTATACACATCTACTATTTTTACCGCTTTGCATGAATTATGATAAAGAAAAGCAATTGAACCCGCGTAAAAGCATCGACTACTTTAAAAATTTCCTAGACCACTCTTTACCTATTTTCTCAACCATCTGCAATAATTTATAGAAACTAGGGGGCTCGGCCCCCTACGAGCTACGCTCGCCAACCCCCATCCAGACACCGCAGACTCTAAATACACGCTAATTTGATCGGCTTTAAAAAGATTTCGAAAGATTGAATTATAATTTAAAAAACAGTGGCGATCTCCCTATAAACGAATTTCTATTCCTTTCTCTTTGATTGGGGAATTTTAACGCCAAATCCGCTGCGGTACTACTTGATTATCCTGTCGACCAATTTCGCCAAATTATATAAATCGCCAAACCACTCGCCAAATTATACAAATTGATATAATTTTTATTTTAAATAATGAAAGAACAAATAAATTCGCACAACATTAATAAAAACACAAATAAAACGTCGAAATAAAAATAACTTGTGACGTATACACGTGTAACAACATTTCAAAATAAGCTAATATAAAAAGAATTAAGTAAACAGAGTCTTTGTCTCCTGGTATTTTTTAACAAAGCGAAAAGAAAGTTCTTTTAAATGAGACATTTTAAATTAATTCTCAAAATATCAAATAAATGTCTAGCGCAATTTCTAAATTTAAACTTATTTGCAACATTATTTTGTGTTCATTTTATGTAATAACTATAATGTGACGTAAATATGACGTAATTTCTCCTAAGACTTCTAACGCATGTTAATGAATTTATTATTTTACAATATCCTTTCTCTTTTAAAATTCACGTGTATACTTTTTATGACGTAATTTTTAATAAGTTCCTGCTTTTTATACGTAATTATTTAATTCAAATTTGAAAGTTTTTTTCCCTGTTTATAATAGTCACGTGTAAATAAATTTTTAATTTGAAGCAAACATTATTGCTTACGCTTTTTATACAGTTGGCAACAGTTTAAATTAGTACAATTTTCTGAAATCTGTAAAAAATATCTCTAGAAATGCTGAAAATTCGAATTTAAAATAGAAATAAAACCTGAAAAAATGAGTCAAAATAAAAAAATTAATGCAATCTGCACTCCGGCAAATTCTAACGCATAAAATGATCTAAAAATGATTACACTGCCATGTATAGTTTTTGCTGCTATAAAACTTTTTTAGTGGAACGATTTTGTCCAACTTTAGCATTAAATAACTCTTAAAATAATTCTTCGATTTGAAAACTGTCTGCATCAGCGTATTTATCAAACATTTCTGTATCAAACCACTGATTTTCATATTTTTGTATGCATTATTTTTGTTAATATTAACGAAGAAAGTCCTCTGGTCACAAAAAAATCAAAACCGGCGGCGGCGGTGGCGGTGACAGCGGTAGTTACTTTTTTTTAGAATAGAGAGATTTATATTTTCAATTTCCAAGCGTGTTTTCTTCTTTCTTGTTGCTTTAAAAAGGAATTACCAACGATGATATTTTTCTAATACATTAAACCCCGTATATTTTCGTATACAAAACTTACATCATTTTAAGCAGGTAATACGCATTTTTCGTTTTTAAAATTAACAGAATTTACTGTATATGTGGCTAAGGCGTTAAGTTGTTAAGGCGTTAAGTTAAGATGTAGTTAAGGCTGTTTTTTAAGAAGTTAAAACAAAAGGGTGAATTTAAGTAACAGTATAATGCTTTGTAAAGGGTCACATGAAATGATAATTTAATATAGTATGTAATACAAATCTAGATAACTTTAAGAAATCAACAGGAATATTTCTAATTGAATTTTAGGTATAGAAAACGGTAATTACGTTTTCTAAAAGCATAATTTTCATGAACGATAAGTTACTAAAAACATGTACTAAAATTATTGAAACATATATACAGGGGGATCGAAAAGTCATTCAACCCCTGAAGAATATCTTGTTTACTAAAATACAAATATGACTAAATTGAAAATAAATTGAATTAAATTGAAAGGGTAACAATACTGAGTGTCAAAACCGAGCTGGAATTAACAGAACTTAAGATATGTATTACAGAAAATATTGAAAATATGACCCTTTTTCTCGGATACAAAGAAGTGTGCTTTTTTTAATTTGAGGCCACTTGACTCAATGTTGGAACTCTTATTTTTATAATCTCATGTTCAATGTTTGTTTTCAACTAAAATCAGATGTTTTTGCGAACAATCATACTCCATCGTTGACCTGAAAACAAACATTGAACATGAGATTAAAAAAATAAGTGTTCCAATATTCAGAAGATTTTCACATTGAAAAGACTCAAATTTGAAAAAAAAAAAAAAAGACACTACTTCTTTGTATCCGAGAAAAGGAGACACATTTTCAATACATTCTGTAACAATGTAAATTTTCGCCCAGTTTTGTATCTGGGTAATGTTACTCTTTCAATTTAGTTTATGTTTGTAATTTGAATCATGTTTGTATTTTACTAAAAGAATATTTTTCAAGGGTTCCGTGGCTTTTGAATAACCCCGTATAAAACCAATCACCTACAATTAATGTGATGCTGTGAGTGTAAGGATCTGTTGGTTTAAATATAAGATTTTCAAAATTTTACAACTATTTTCATAAATTAATTTATGGAAAATTTATGAAACATCAGCAAAGAGATAATTTGAATATCTCTCTATTCTAAAAAAAAGTAACTACCGCTGTCACCGCCGTCGCCGTCGCCGCCGCCGCCGCCGGTTTTGAATTTTTTGTGACCGGAGGTCTTTCTTCGTTAATATTGAGAAAAAAAATGCATACAAAAATATGAAAATCAGTGGTTTTATACAGAAATGTTTGATAAACACGCTGATGCAGACAGTTTTTAAATCGAAGAATTATTTTAAGAGATATTTAATGCTAAAATTGGACAAAATCGTTCCACTAAAAAAGTTTTATAGCAGCAAAAACTATACATGACAGTGTAATTATTTTTAGATCATTTTATGCGTTAGAATTTGCCGGAGTGCAGATTGCATTAATTTTTTTATTTTGACTCATTTTTTCAGGTTTTATTTCTATTTTAAATTCAAATTTTCAGCATTTCTAGAGATATTTTTTACAGATTTCAGAAAATTGTACTAATTTATACTGTTGCCAACGGCATAAAAAGCGCAAGAAATAATGTTTGCTTCAAATTAAAAATTTATTTACACGTGACTATTATGAACAGGAAAAAAACTTTCAAATTAGAATTAAATAATTATGTATAAAAAGCAGGAACTTATTAAAAATTACGTCATAAAAAGTATGCACGTGAATTTTAAAAGAGAAAGGATATTGTAAAATAATAAATTCATTAAATGCGTTAGAAGTCTTAGGAGAAATTACGTCATATTTACGTCACATTATAGTTATTACATAAAATGAACACAAAATAATATTGCAAAAAAGTTTAAATTTAGAAATTGCGCTAGACATTTATTTAATATTTTGAGAAAATATTTTCAACTATTTTTGTTAGGAAAGCGCAAATAATATTTCATTGCTAACAAAAGTACTTTCACGCGATTATTTAAAAGAGAAAGAATAGCTTGGTAAAAATTACATCATATTAAAAACGATTAATTTAAAATGTCTCATTTAAAAAAACTTTCTTTTCGCTTTGTTAAAAAATACCAGGAGACAAAGACTCTGTTTACTTAATTCCTTTTATATTAGCTGATTTTGAAATGTTGTTACACGTGTCTACGTCATCAAGTTATTTTTATTTCGACGTTTTATTTGTATTTTTATTAATGTTGTACGAATTTATTTGTTCTTTCGTTATTTAAATTAAAAATTATGTCAATTTGTATAATTTGGCGAGTGGTTTGGCGATTTATATAATTTGGCGAAATGGGTCGACGGGATAATCAAGTAGTACCGCAGCGGATTTGGCGTTAAGATTCCCCAATCAAAGAGAAATGAATAGAAATTCGTTTATAGGGAGAACGCCACTGTTTTTTAAATTATAATTCAATCTTTCGAAATACTTTTAAAGCCGATGAAATTAGCGTGCATTTAGAGCCTGCGGTGTCTGGACGGGGGTTGGCGAGCGTAGCTCGTAGGGGGCCGAGCCCCCTAGTGTATAAAATTTTCTGTTTTTTGTTATAGATTATTTTATATATTGATTTTATTACAGATTGTTTGTTATATTCTTTATACATAACATTATGTTTTTGTGAGAATACTTTTGGCAAGAGTCAAAAATTGCATTATTTCTCCTTAAAATCTCTCTCTCTCTATTCTAAAAAAAAGTAACTACCGCTGTCACCGCCGCCACTGCCGCCGGTTTTGAATTTTTTGTGACCGGAGGTCTTTCTTCGATAATATTAAGAAAAATAATGCATACAAAAATATAAAAATCGGTAGTATTATACAAAAATGTTTTATAAACACGCTGATGCAGACAGTTTTCAAATCGAAGAATTATTTTAAGAGATATTTAATGCTAAAGTTGGACAAAATCGTTCCACTAAAAAAGTTTTATAGGAGCAAAAACTATACATCAGAATTTAATAATTTTTAGATCATTTTATACGTTATAATTTCCCGGTGTGCAGAATTTATTTAATTTTTTAATTTGACTCATTTTTCGAGGTTTCATTTCTATTTTAAATTCAAATTTTCAGCATTTCGAGAGATATTTTTTACTTATTTTAGAAAATTGTACTAATTTAACCTGTTGCCACCTGTATAAACAACGGAAACAATAATGTTTGCTTCAAATTAAAAAAATATTTACACGTGACTATTATAAACAGAAAAAATAATTTGGAATTAGAATTAAATAATTATGTACAAAAAGCAGGAACTTATTAAAAATTACGTCATAAAAAGTATACACGTGAAATTTAAAAGAGAAAGGATATTGTAAAATAATAAATTCATTAACATGCGTTAGAAGTCTTAAATAGGAGAAATTACGTCATATTTACGTCACTTTACAGTTATTACATAAAATGAACACAAACTAATATTACAAAGCAGTTTAAATTTAGAAATTGCGCTAGACATTTATCTGATATTTTGAGAGGATCTTTTCAACTATTTTTGTTAGCAAAGCGCAAATAATATTTCCTTTCTAACAAAATTATTTTTACGTGAATATTTAAAAGAGAAATAATAGCTTGGTCAAAATTACGTCAGATTAAAAACGATTAATTTAAAATGTCTCATTTAAAAGAACTTTCTTTTCGCTTTGTTAAAAAATACCAGGAGACAAAGACTCTGTTTACTTAATTCCTTTTATATTAGCTAATTTTGAAATATTGTTACACGTGTCTACGTCATCAAGTTATTTTTATTTCGAAGTTTTATTTGTATTTTTATTAATGTTGTACTAATTTATTTTTTCTTTCGTTATTTAAAATAAAAATTATGCCAATTTGTATAATTTGGCGAAATTGGTCGACTGGATAATCAAGTAGTACCGCAGCGGATTTGGCGTTAAAATTCCCCAATCAAAGAGAAATGAATAGAAATCCGTTTATAGGGAGATCGCCACTGTTTTTTAAATTATAATTCAATCTTTCGAAATCTTTTTAAAGTCGATCAAATTAGCGTGCATTTAGAGTCTGCGGTGTCTGGACGGGGGTTGGCGAGCGTAGCTCGTAGGGGGCCGAGCCCCCTAGTTATGAAAAAATAAATAAGACAAATGACACAAAAATAATTTAATTAACAATGAAAATCCACTTTTTATATACTAACTTATTAGAAACAATCGGGATTATATTTTTGCTTTATGTAAAGAAATTGAAGTGGGATACCTTAAAGAGAATTCCATCTTTATTAAGATAATTTATGTAAAAGTTTTAGAATGTAATTGATTTTCAAAAGATTTTCTTTTACAACAAAGGGAGAAAAAAATTGTAATAATTATACGCTAAATGAAAACCTCCGCATTTAAACAACGTGCATAATATGATGAAAATATATTCTATTGAATATCAGATACATTCGTTTATTCCATTCCGGTTTGCGCTCCAGTGGAGCAGAAAACATTAATTTGAAATAAATCCTTCGAATATTTTTTTTTTGTTAGGAAGATATTTTATTATTGCGTAAAGATTAATGATATTGAGGACTGAGACACTTACTTTTTTGAAAGATTGTATATATTTAAGAACGGTATTTCTTTAAAGAGGAGACATAGTCTTTCTGAATTCTTTATGGTTCACGCAGTTTAAAATATCATTAAAGAATTATTTATATAGAACTAGTTGACCCACAGGGCACTGTACGAGCCCGTGATAATAACCTTAAGTAAATACCAAGTTTGTATGATTCTATATCTTTAACCCGATTTTTTATTAATTTATATTTTTAGATACAAAATTCGCGAAAAAATATTAATATTTAGTGGTAAAAACGCTCGTAAGATGACATTTTCTTCATTTTTCACATCGGGTCTTTTCACAATAAAAATAATAATAATAATAATAATTCTTGTTACCCGAAGTCTTTGAAATTTTCATCGATTAAAAATAAAACGGTTTTACAGCCCATGTAATTATTTCGTGAAAAGATATTGTTATCTATTTGTAAAATAATTTTTTTTCCTCGCTTTTTTCCTTTTTGGTTTGTTTTCGCGTCTGTTACTTTAACAACAACAAAAAATGTTCTAATTGTCCAAAATCTCCGAAATTTTAATCGATTATAAATATGATGTACACAAGCTCTTTTAAAAAATTCGTGAAAAATATACACATTTAGCTGCCGAAATTTTAGACAAAGCAGCCCGCATTTTGCCATTTTCACCAATCATTTATCAGATTTTTTTTATTATTTTTTTAAAAATACTTCTAATCGTCTGAACGTTTCTAAGTTCTTATACGTGATACAAATCTAGTCTGGCGAGATGCGCTAAAAAATTGTGTCGAAATACAGACGTTTAGTTACTTTTAGTATAGATAAAATATCGTCTCCGATAGTCACAAAGTGATGTGTAGTAGCCGATGTTTGTGAAATAGTGAAAACTCGTATTTGTGAAAACTTATTGCATCGTCGAAAAGAAAAATGTCTCAGCTTTAAGAACAATTTTTTTTTTTCGGTAACGCTAAAACAGCGCCCTGAAGGAGCATTTCCGTAAGGTCTAAAACGTCAATAGCGAAAACGTTATTACTATTATTTTAAAATTTTTATCAACAACATTTGTTCAAACTGATTGCAGCGTTTTAGATGGAAAAATACGAACTTTATGAATATGTTTTCCGCTTTATCATATGCTGAATGGTTTGGCCGATAGTGGTTAAAATAAAAGTTCAAAACCGCCAGAAAATTGTTCTTTCTGCCCTTCCGCTCGCAAATCAGGTTTTGAGTATGATGCGTGCTCGCGTCTTCAGATTTTCTAAGCAAATATCCTTTTTTTTTTGGAGTTTCTGATTAACGATTATAACGGCTTATTACTTTAAAAAAAACTGAAATCTGAGCCTCAGGTACATAAGGACCTGTCTTGTACTACTCTCATCCAAATTTTCATACTTTTATGCTCGGTGGATTTTAATAGTCATCGCGAACAGACAGACAGGCGCACACAGATAGAGCGAAACTTTATTTATTATCATAGATTTATTTAGCACCTGGTTAGGTTGCATCAGCTATGAAAGGTACACGATGTATTTTTCATAACTCTCTTTCAAAGTTATTCAAAACTTTTCTTTCGTTTCATTTAACGCAATTTTGTCATTTCTTAGAGGAAAATGTAGTATTACCTCGAAAAAAAATCTTTCTTTCAAGGTGATACTATTAAAAAAATTGGGAAAGAGTTATATATCGTTGCTGCCACCCCTTTCTTTTATTAAGTAAAATAAAAACATATAAATAATATATTTAATAAAATGATTTATGATTCTATACATTGGTCCGGGGTGGTACCTCAATTTAAGTATCACGATATACCGCCATTTTAATATCTGATATTGAAATTAAAGCCTACACAATATATAAAAGAATATTTTAACACGTATTTCTACTTAAACATTATAAAAAGCAATATTACAGACAATTTAACTTAAGTTTAGGTAAACTGCAATTATATATACATCATGTAGCATTGATTTTGATTGAAATAAAATATGTCCTAAATGCATAATATCCAGTTGGCAGGACACGTTTTTCCAGTAATATTATACACAGTAAATTCAATAATCAGATTTGAAATGCTTAATAATTTGCATACCACACATAAATAACTGCAGTAACTGCCTTTTTACCCGACTGAAAAGAAGGGTTATGTGTTTCATGAGTATCTGGGTATGTGAATTTCTTTATAGCCTCGAAACATCCCAACGGCTGGATGGATTTTAATGAATGAGGTCTCTATCAATTCTTAACAGCCCCCGCCCCCTGATGGTTATAGGCTAGGTTTTGTTTTTATAAATTCAAAATGGCGGCCGTAAAATACAAAATGGCAGGAGAGACAAAACAAAATTACGCACCCTATTGAATGGCTTATCACTGGATAGGTCTTTCAAAATGAAGACGATGTTTCATTGACTATTTTACAGTCAGAAGCTCCGTTAAAATATTATACAACCTGGAATTTGTGTAGGTAGGATCTCTATCTTTACTGTAACTCTAACCATCATAGACATCTAGAGACCTCATCAAAACAGTGTTTATAGATAGGAACTAACAATTAAACACAACTTAAAAGTCATCAATACAAGTAAATTAAAAAAATAGGAAGTAGTATAAACAAGTAATATAATAAAAAAAATTAAGTCAATTCTTACTTAGGTCAATAAGAGATTTTTTTCTCCCATTCTTCTTTCCTCCTGAGTGGCGCTTAAAAAGCCTTCATCAAGAAGAGGGCTCTCTCGATTATTGAAAATTAATTAATTTAATTTAATTAATGAATTAATATTTGAAAAATAAAACTGGATTAACACAAGTGTCATCCACTAAAAGTTAAAAAAAAATATTTGAGCTTGATTGGATGAATAATAAGTATTTTATTAACGATTGAAAACTTGAACAAGACGTATATAGCGAAAGTGTGAGCTAATAGTAGGAATTGAAAAAATAGTTTCACATTGATGAGAAATAATTAATTAGTTAGCTTTTTACGCAGTCGGTTTTTTTAATTTAATTGTTTATTTATTCTATTTTCGTTGATTTTGAATGAAATGTGTTAAGCTCTTTCCAAGTAATAAAACAGACACAAAAACTATTAATTCGCAAAGAAGAAATTATTTTCTTCTTTTATAATAAAAAGCATCTTCTTTGTTTGAAACTTATTTACGTCTAAAGGACCTCTTAGAACCACAGATATGGTTCATCCCTGCGGGTTAGAAGAGGGTGACAGGGCGCCACATTTTTAAATACGGGTTTCCACTTTCTAAAACTGACCATCATATAAAACTTTTTCTCAAAGAGACTGACTATCCTGAGATATAATTTTTAGCCTCCTTTAGAGAAAATATGTGGAACGTATAAAAAACATCTTTTTTTACACCATGTCTGCGTTCTAATATTTACCAACTCACAAATTCTGACCTTTAAGGACTCGAGATATGGTTTGACTCCTTCTCTTGAGTAGCACGGAGTCTAACTTTTAAAATACAACAGTTTTTTTCTTTGCCTATTATAAAAGAAAATCACCGTTCGACAAAATTTTCTAATTTAAGGATCGGCGGATTACTAAATATAGTATTGCTTACACGACAAGGAGATAAAGCTTTTAACTGACAATTTTATGTATGCATCAATAATTTACCACGAGATAAAATTTCATCTTAAATTCTCATCTTTCGAATCCTTTCGCCATGTTTATGTTCAAAAACTCACCCTCCACAAAAAATAGCTTTAACAGCCTTATGGATCATGGTCAAGCGTATAAAAAAATACTGATTTTTCAGGGCGTTCAGACTCAAAATTTTAATTAAGAACTCTTTTGTTCTAAAATTCACCATAATTTTTTTTCTTCTATTAGGTCTGGATAGATTGCGGGACAAGAATTGCATCATCCTGAAAGACAGGGATTGTATTTCTTATAAACACAAATTAGCCGTGCCTATGTTATAATATATACCATCCATATTGTTATTTTTAAGATTCAGCTATATTCCAATGTATGGATTATCATCCTCAGAGTGAGGAGGCCGAATATTTGAAGCATTTGCTTAACAAAAGCTTACATTCTAAAATGCAACGGATATGAAAATTTTATATATGAAGAACTTATATTTTGTAACATATTGTTTTCAATCTCCAGCGGGCGAGAAATGAATTTTTAAAAGAAAACTATTTTATCCATAACTATATTAAAAAGTTTCCCATCCCACAAAAATACTGTTAAAGATTATGACAGATCTCAAGATATAGCTTTATTTTCCTTTCCTACACCTCAGGAACAGGGAATGTATTTTTTAATAGAACAAACTATTCACACGGGCTTATTTTCAAAAATTCCACACTACGTAAAATTCAATGTGTATCATTTTTTTTTGATAGATCTCGCGATATGATTATGCATCCACCTCGCGCGCTCATGTGGGGTGTGTGATTAAGGGTTTGAATTCTAAAAAGACGATTCCTTTACTCATGTGTAAAAAAATCGCCATTTCACAAACTTCCATGTTAGAGGATCTGACAAATCGGAAGATGTGATTTTTTCTGCCCCTCGATGGTCAGTGTAGTCAATTTCGTTTGATTAAGAATCACTATATTGGGTATACCTTCACATATTTATCATATCACAAAAATTTCTTATCATAAAATAATAAATAATTCATATCACAAAAAATCTGATTGTGGAAGGAAAATATGCAGCAAAAGTCATTCTCAGGAACCCACACCCTTTCTAGAGGAAATATTTATAGCTTATTATTATTGCATAGCTTTATTAAACAAATTAAACAATAAAAATATCCGATTTTTCATTCAAGAAAAAAATTATCTATAAGTTTTAAAGACGCAATAAAAGTCGCAAAAGACGGAAAAACAAAACAGTTGTTAAAAGCAAAATAATTAACTGTCATGATTATCAATCGTTCATCGAGACTTCAAACAAGAGTGCGGGACCAACAAAAGATTTCATAAAAAAAGTACTATTTTCGATCACAATTTATGTAAAAAAAAATCTTGAAATAATCTTTACATGTAGCAAATGGCTATATGGATCATATGTAAAATTTGTGCTCGTTTGTGTAAGAATAGCACATATATTCAAAGGGATATAAAGGTTTCTTTAAAAACTCAAGAAAGTTCTGCATGTTTTTTATATAACCTGCAGAGTTTTTAACCACATTTAACGCCATTTTCAGAAAACTTGACAAAATACTGAAGATATGTTATACTTAGAAAATAAATATAATAAATATTTGATGCAATATTAACATTTACATGATTTTTTTTTTAACTACAGATAGGCAAACAATAACTAAGGTATTTTTTAGCATATTGTATTAGTCAACTATATGAGGCAAAACGTATACAAATGCCTGTAAATTATCGTAAAAAATCAGAAAGATATAGGCCGCGCAGCGAGCTGAATTTCAGTTGCTTTCCAAATGTAAGTTGATAATGAGGGATTTTCCACAAATTGACTTTTTTTATTAACTGACTTTGAACAAAGGAGTTGCTATTTAATGAATACCAATGTGTAACTTTGGAACGGATGCATGGATTTTGATAATTATTTTTTTTTAGAACAGTATCGTTTTAATTGTTCTTTCAAGGAGAACTAAAGTAAAAATAAAAAAAAAATTAAATTAAAATAATTGAAAATGAAAAAAGTTGACAATTTTTGAAAAATCTCCTGTTACGAAGCTGATAATAGAAAACAACTGGAATTATGTTCACTGTATTACCGATATCATTCTGAACGTTTTGAATATTTAGACTTCTAATTCTTCTGTTAAACAGAGAAAAACATTCACATGTTACTTATGTTGTACTTTCTTCAAAACATGAACCCGTTTACACTGCGAATTGAAAATTTCCAACTAAGTGAATCCACTTACACTGGATTAAAAAATGGAATGCAGTGAAAATGTTAAATTATAACCTGGCATTTCGAAGGATATACTTTTAAGTTTAAGTAGATGTATGATTTACTTTAAAAGTTATGAACTTAAACAAAGTATTTTTAAACAAAATAAATCATAGTAAATTTTTATTTAGACTGGTATTGTGTCATATAATAGAAAGCAGCATAGATGAAAATCAACGTGAGTTCTTTTTTAAGTGAGATAACAATTATTAATTTCACATTTTTGGTATTAAATGTATTTAACGAATGAGCTTAAAAATAACTAGAAAATCTTAAATTTCAAGTGATCCATTTTATAAGATGTAGTAAATTGTTTTCTATTACGATACATCCGAAATTATAAAATTTAATTTTACAGAAATATAGTAAATCAAACACTAATGGGAAAATTGGCATTATTTATAAGACGAAGTACATATGTAAATTATATACAATTCTCGCTCTTTCTAAATTAATCAATACTGAATCATTGTTTAGAATTTGTGTGTACATTTTTACATATAATATGTTCTTTTTACAGTATCATATTCACACTGGCATGTTGTAAGACATTTGTATTCTTATAGCAACGTTCTTGAAACCACTGGAAGAAAAACTATTCGTTCTCAGTTTCAAAATAGTTTAAATATTTTACAAACATACCAGAAACTTTTTTGTACACCGTTTGAATACTTTCCTGAACAGAGTCTGTAAAGAGAATTTAAAATATCCCGCATTATTTTGTTTTCTGAGTAAGCGAATCCAAAATATATTTATTTTAGCCCAGAGATATGACAAATAAATGTATAAAGAGAAAAAAAAATATTCTTATGTATTCAAGGCGTATTTGTGTTTCCATGTCTTTATAAAAGGATATTGGGACGTTTGAATAATTATTCGTTCGTAAAGTGTAATTTATCGTTTATCTTTAATTTTATTTTGAAACCAGATGAAAATGAGTGTAATAAATTTATTTTATAAAAAAAAAAACGACTTTTGTACAACATACACCTTCGGAAAATACCAAAGAAACATCCAACAATTTCCTTGCTTTTCCCTATATTAATACATAATGTTTCATTAATTACAGTTTATTTTATCACGAAACTTCCAAACAAAACTTTAATGATTTGAATATTATGTATTATTATTAGGTTTATAAATGACCCAGTCCTTGAGGAAGATCATTCGTAAACACATTACAAATTTCTCGTAGCATTAAGGGGACAGTTTAACTCAAAATTGGTCAACAGTGTCGATTTATTTTATATTAAATGAAAGCACTTTTAATTGTGAATATTTTTACATTTCATTTTTATCCATACAGTAATTATATCACGAGATATTTTAAATATTGTTAATACAACCAGCGCAATTCCCCTAACAAATGAAAACTTTAAATGACTTTTACTCCATTTTCATATGTTCTTTAGTTTCCTGTTTTCAAAATGCTAAGGCTTTATTTGAGAGAGAGATTTAAAATTTTTTTATCATGATTTTTGTTATATATGTACTAATTCTGCGTATGAAATTAGCTTTCAGGTTTTTATTATTTTTTAACATAAAAGTTTATGAATATGTGTTAGATCTCATCACTGTACACTATAGGTATCAGTAAATGCAATATTAGATGTATCTAAAAACCTATAGGCAGTGTTTTATATTATACATTTGAAAATCAGAAAATAAAAATTGGCAAAAATATTAATATTTAAAAAATTGTTGAGATTTTAAAAGATACAATTTTTTAAAACTTCTTAAGAATTTTAATTAAATGCGCAGTTAATTGTTTTTGAAAATGCTCAATTCATTTTTGCATTGAAATGCAATTAGTTCACCATTTGAAACATATTTTTAAAAATAAACAAAATTATTGAAAAGGTAAACTGTCCCCTTAAATGACATCCAATCATAATTTTTTAATAGCTGTATGAAATAGGCGTGTTTTAAAACAGAAAATTGTTTGCCATATCAATTAAGAAAAAAATCCCAGAAGCCTGGCCTACAGGCGGATGTAGATTTCGATGTTAAGAATATTAATTGCTCCAACAAAAACTAAATCATGATTAGATAGATATCCACTTTAACAGTTTTATCTGACTGCTTTTGACGAGTTTTTATTTCATTTGTATATAATAGCTGGATTTATCAGAATCATGTTAAGGCGGTATTAAAAAAAAAAATCCCTGCCGGCCCGGCCTACAGGCGGAGGTAGATTTCGAAGTTAAGTATACTAATTTCACAAACAAAAACCAAATTATATTAATACATGGAAATTATTCCAGAGAGAAACATTCGCCTTGCATACAATATTTAAAATGAAAATAAAATTTCAAATTTCAAAGTAATTGCTTAAAAGGCGCAAAGGCCAACATAGTGAAAAAGATTCCAAGCATGGAATAATTTCCATGTATTAATATAATTTCTATCGATGCTGGATTTAATTATGTTTCGTGTTTGTCCCAGGTCGGTGACTCACGATAAATATTCCACCTTGTGCTGCGTTTGTAGCCTTGCCAACATATAATAGTGAGAAATTTTCCGAGCTAGGTATCGTTCCAAGTGGTTTAGTCGGTAGAACGTCAGTGCGCTATACTGATGGCCCTGGTTCGTGTCCCGGCTTGGAATCTTTTTCACTATGTTGGCCTTTGCGCCTTTTAAGCAATTACTTTGAAATTTGAAATTTGATTTTCATTTGAAACAAAAACGAAATCATGATTAGAGATAAACCAAATTTAACTATTTTATCTGGCCGCTTTTGACGAGTTTTTATTTCATTTTTATTTAATAACTGGTTTTATCAGAATCATGTTAGGGCGGTATTCAAAAAAATACTTTTCCATGCTCAACAACTCGAAATTTTCTGGCATAACTCCAGATTAATTTTTAATAGGAAAAACATGAAACTTGTTGGCGTGATTTTTGAAGAGATTTATAAGCAACCTGTATTTTTAATTTTCGTTCAATTAATTAAAACTTGATATATAAACAATTATTTTCTCAGTAAAACAATATTTTTCGTTTCTAACACAATCGCTTCGGGAAATTCCGTTCAAAATGCCCACTTTGAGATCATTTTTTGAAATATATTCTGCTTCTGTCAAAAAAATCGATTATTACGGTACATTATATAGTTTCTGAATAAGCGAATCTACCAATTGGATGCGTTTAAGAGCAAAAATGAATTTAAAAATGAATTATGAAATAAGCAGTTTTTATTTGAATACACCTTTAATACAATGATTTTTTTCTTCAACCGCTATGTATTTTTAATTTGTTTTTGCTATAAGAATTGGTCCTATCAAAAACTTGTCAATATAAATGTTGTAGATAATATTAATAAGATATGTTATAACTTCATGTGGATTTTATATCTTGTGAATTTCCGAAGTTATGGATATTTTCTTCTTCAACTCCCCATTTTTGTTTTCGTTTTTATTTTTTTTTTTTGCGGTGCGAACTGGTCCTAGCATAAACTTGTCAGTATAAACGTTGTAGATAATTTTAAGAATATTTATAATAAATTTAATTTGATTTCATATCTTGAGAATTGACGAAGTTAGGAATTTTTTTCTCCCAAAACCCCTATTTTTGCGCCCCTTGAGCCCATTTTTAGGTGCGTTCGTAATTATATAAATACGTAGCACATATAGTCGTCGTTCAGTCCGTCTGTCTGTCCGTCTGTCCGCATATAACAGAGCAAAAACTACCCAACCGAATGGTCTGAAATTTCAAATATATGATTGTTGCAAAATTTTGTCGAGCCATTTCAAATTTTATGAAAATCGGATGTATAGTTTAATTACAGGGACAGTCAAAAGTTTTTCTTTACATTACGGCCAATGGGAAAAATTATTGCAAGTGCATTTTAATGATATTACAGCCTTCCGAATGATCTGAAATTTTAAAGATATAACTGTTGCAAAATTTTGTCGAGCCCTTTCAAATTTTAGGAAAATCGGATGTATAGTTTAATTACAGGGACAGTCAAAAATTTTTCTTTACATTACGGCCAATGGGAAAAATTATTGCAAGTGCATTTTAATGATATGAGAGCCTTCCGAATGATCTGAAATTTTAAAGATATAACTGTTGCAAAATTTTGTCGAGCCCTTTCAAATTTTAGAAAAATCGGATGTATAGTTTAATTACAGGGACAGTCAAAAGTTTTTCTTTACATTACGGCCAATGGGAAAAATTATTGCAAGTGGATTTTAATGATATTAGAGCCTTCCGAATGATCTGAAATTTTAAAGATATAACTGTAGCAAAATTTTGTCGAGCCCTTTCAAATTTTAGGAAAATCGGATGCATAGTTTAATTACAGGGACAGTCAAAAGTTTTTCTTTACATTACGGCCAATGGGAAAAATTATTGCAAGTGCATTTTAATGATATTACAGCCTTCCGAATGGTTTGAAATTTTAAAGATATAATTGTTGCAAAATGTTGATGAGCTATTTCAAATTTTAGGAAAATCGGATGTATAGTTTAATTACAGGGACAGTCAAAAGTGTTCCGTTACATTACGGGGAATGGGAAAAAAATATTGGAAGTGCATTTTAATGATGTATCAGACTATGCGCTTTATGAAGTGCAAAAAATTATACATTCAGTACAATATGGGGTGCAAAAAATAATTATAAAACTAGTTATAGTACGAACGCACCTCATTTGCCACGTTTGACGAGCAATTTCCAACTTGTTAATTTTATCAAAAATCTGTGATACATAAATTTTTTATCCTATTTTTAGAAGTAATAAAAACTTTAAACTGATTTGATATGTACAAAAATTAAGAAGTTATGGGTTTTTTTTTTCAGTTTTCACCCCCCCCCCCTATTTCCATCCCCTTGGTCCGATTTTGCCCATTAACGAACTCGACCGAGATTTTATGCCCCTTGATTTTATCTATCAGTTTGGAAGAGATTTTTGCAGAATTTTGGAAATTATCGTGTCCAGAAGAAAGTGATATATATACATATATATATATATATAAAGTTTTTTACTGAGGGTGGTTTTGGGTTCTAGGGGTCATGATCGGTGTAGATCTGCAAAAAATTTTCAGAAATTACAACATAGGACCGACGCCAATAGGTAATATTTCATATGAAATCCACCTAAGAAAATAAAACTTTGATGAAACTTTGAAGAAAAGAAAATGAAACCATACGCAAATTGTAGCTTTAAAAACAAAGAAGAACCGTTTTTTTTTTTCTTCAAATTTTTATGGAGACCTAAAATTAAGTATCTAAGACAATCTTAAACGACTAAACGCATGGTAAAGTCGAGATGTATCATTTTCATCAATATTAAAACAGAAAGTTCATAGAAATAAAAGTTACGTTGAGTCCAAAAAGGTGTATCATACTGTGGCAAACGAATCAAACAGTCAATAGTTCATATTACAAGCAACATTTTATCGATTTCGACAAAAGATTAAAAGGGAAATGACCAGAATATTCCGAAAGTCCCAAAATGATTGTTTTGGAATATGGAACTGCTTGTCCATATATTGAAAGACTGGTAAAAAAAAAAAAGTCTAGAACAGTTGAAAGTTTTGACCCAACTGCAGTATTCAACAGATGTTGTTTTTTCAGAATATAGTGTCTCTCTCAATCCATAAAACCCACTGTGGAGAATGTTTCAGTTTTCATGCAAAAGGATGAAACTGGATTTATGAGTGGAATGTTTCAAGAAATTAAGACTTCTTAAATTGCCGAATTCGTCTGTTGCTGAAAGCAGAGCAATATTATATTCCTGATGTGTAAAATACTTTGAATGAAGATTTTGATCAATTTTAACAACAATCAAGTACGTTTTTGTTACTCGAAAAATGTATTCTCATAAAATAAGGAAATAGAAGGAAATTCTAGATAATTTGTTTGGTAATTTTCGTGGTCACGTTTTGTTAAAAAATCACAAAAAAATGTTAATTGTAACAATACCGTATGGATTCTTTCGTTTGAAAAACCTGCTAGCACAAAACCATACGGAAATATGAATTTCAGTTTAATATCCTCCATAAAATATTCCTCATCAAGTGGTTCATATAATTAGAAAATTAAAAATGTGCAGTTAAAAATAAATTATACGTGGGAAAATAATTTCAGGTTTAAAATATTTTATGCAAAATACTTTATACAGTGTTTTGTTAGGATTATCTGAGTGGGGGAAATAGGCAGAGGTAAAAACCTTTTTATGTGGGAAGGCCTAAAAGACCTTAACCCGTTCAATTAAATCGTGCAAAATCGTGCAATTAATATTCTGATCTTGCGGAAAGTGATAATGGCATGTGGTTATACTCGACTCGATTTTATGTAAATTACAATTTGTCATATTTAATACTTGCATTCTAACGGGTAATTTATAACAAATCAACGATCTTGCATACTAGAAAGATTTATATAAACATTAAAACATACATATATTTTCTTAAACGGTGTTAAAATATATAAAGGTATCAGTTACTATAACGCGGAGATCTTTCGAACGCACACGTGTTCATTTTCAAAGGGGAAAGATGACTGACTGGATTAGAAAACAATGAACTGAGTGAAGAAAAACTGACCGAAGCTCAGTCCATTATTCTAAAGAGCTGTGAATAGATCAAGTCATATTTTCAGGAGCTCTATTTGTTTTTTTTAACCAGGAGCTCTTTTTGTTTATTTGGAAAAATAGTTATTGTCCTCGGTCAGGGTAGGAAATCAAAAACATATCTGAAGCGTTTTATTAGTTGAATCCCGCATTTTATTCGTTTTCTGATAGGTCTATACAGTATTCTGTATTTCCCCTTTACTTTCAACAGAGATTGATACTTCTGTTGCCACTATGACAAAAAAGTAATACAAACTTTAAAAAAATTAATAACTCAGAAACAAATTGAGATACAGCTGTCAAACAAATTGCATTTAAAAGTACACTTTTTTCTCTATACGACGGTGTAAAAAGTAATATTGTGGGATGTTTTGAAGTTTAAAAATGAAATTTCATTTAAAATTGGTCCAGGAATATTAATGTTTAATCCAAGTTTAAAAAATTACAGCACTGAAAAATGTAATCCATGGCGTACGTAATGTATGATCAACACCGTGCGATTTTTTATGTCTTAAATTTTAGTCTTTGAAAAAAATCAATTTCCAAATGGTCTTTGTAATTTATTAAATTACATTTTTTTATAACGTATGTTTTCTGATCCAGTCTATCATCCTTCCCCTTTGAAAATGGACGTGTGTGCGTTCGAGAAATCTCAGTACTATATTAATTAACATTCTTATATGTTTTAACACCTTTTAAGAAAATGTATGTATGTTTTAATGTTTATATTAATAAAAAGGTGGACATTCCTTCAGGACACTAGTTTTAGTGCAGTGTTTTGACTGTATAGATAGATTTGCCATTGCTATCAGCTGTCATAAAACACAATGCACATTCTAACAATACAACTTACTCAAAATCTATAAATGAGTTATCACTCCGATTTCATATAATTTTCGCACTGCTGTGTTATAATGAATATTTCAGCGAAAAATGAAATAAAATATGCTGAAAAATCCTAAGCATCTATTAGTGGAATAAATTTGTCGGCGGAAATGACAGTATTTTCAAAAATAAAAGAATACTTTCATGTATAAATTTAAAGTATTTATGTTAAAGCCTTGAAATAGAAACACCTAAAATACATTAAAAACTCGTATATATATATATATATATATATATATGTATATATATATATATATATATACAGGGTGTCGCAGAAATAATGGGACAAACTTTAAGGGGAGGTAGGGGACATCACAAGGATTGAGATTTGCATAGCAACCCAGGGTCTGAAACGCTTTCCTGTCGCGGTCGTGACGACACAAAACACAAGAAAGAAAGGACACGAACAGGGAGAGAATACATGTTTATATCCTTAGTACTGCAAAAATGCCGGGACAATGTTAGAAAGTGTTGATGAACTTGTTGCATACATCGTGGCAGCTGCTGGGAAAGTCCGGGGCACTCCCAGTATTTTCGAGAACATTAGATCTTCCATACGCCGGAGATGCGCTTCCATCATGGCCCGGGGTCGTAATTTCGAACACCTACTTTGATAACGATCTTTGTCCCTTTAATGTTCTTTCTTCTTAGTTTTTTGATGTGCTAAAGATAATAAACATGTTTTCTCCTCTTATTCGTATCCTGTCTTTCTTGTGTTTTGTGTCGTCACTACCGTGCCAGGAAAGCGTTTCCGACCCTGGGTTGCTATGCAAATCTGAATCCTTTTGATATCCCCCACCTCCCCTTAAAGTTTCTTCCATTACTTCTGGGACACCCTGTATATATATATATGTATGTATATTTGAAGATGGAATAAGTAGAAAGACTATCGCACTAACAAGGCAAGTGCTTCGAGATGACCGTAGCATTGCTTTCCCCAATGGCCTACTCGCCCCAGAAAGCTTAGTCGTAGAGCATTCGCATGATTAGACACAGGTCCCTGATTCGAGTCCACTAGCCATTTCACTTATTTCATCTTCAATTAATAATCTATATTTTTAACCTGTGTGTTTCATGGATCCTCGGACAGTGATATTAAGGTCTAATTTTGTAAGCTGTTTCTTTATCTTCGTTTGTAAATTAAGATATATATATATATTTATGTAGGTGTGTGTATACGAAAAATAGAAGGATAAAATATGAAAGCTGTAAGAGTTTATTCATAATGCTTAAAGGATTGTACATAGAGCTCCAATTATCCGAACAATTTGGGACCGACCTTATTTCAGATATGCAAAAGATAGGATAAATGGACAGACAATTTAAGGGATGTTTCAGGCTATCCTAAAACCTTTACACGTTATCTAACCAGTTCGTGCTAGCATGTTTAATTTTCTTTCTATTTTTTTCTATTGTTTTCATTTTTTGAACTCCAGAGATTATAATTAAAGCAAAAAAGATTTTGATTGTTACTTGCTTCAATGAAGACATTATTTTCAATGCTTTCAATACCTCTAATTCTTCTTAAATACTTTAGTTGAATATGATAAACGTTATTTTGCCATTCGAGCCATTTCATAGCTGTTCCAAACATTCAAATGATTCGTTATGTGATGGACCTGAGTTATTTTCAGAGCATTCGTTTTAATTTTCTTCAATTTCTTCTTCATCATTAATTTCATTCACAATCTCATCATCATTTAAAATCTGATATCCAGGGTCATTTACGACACTATTTAACCACTCGTTAATTTCATTTTCTTTAAAGCTTAGGATTCTTCAACCCTCTTTTGTTGTTTTACCTTCCTCATTTTCTGTCCGCTAATTCCACTTAATTCCACTAATGTACACTTTTTACAGATCCACTAACAGTTTTTTCTTTATTTAAAATTTTATTCCAAGCCAATGGATAATTGGTAGTTTGGTTAAAATGCTTTTGGGGAGAAATAGGCTGTTCGGATAACTGGAAGTTCTGTTTAAAAAAAAAAAGAGAGAGAGAAATTTGGTTGTTCGGATAATTGGAAGTTCGATTAATTGGAGTTCCGATAATCGGCGCTCTACTGTATATTGAAAAAGCAAAAATGTTTACGAAAATCCAATGCTATAGTGCAGTTTCTCCCCGAACCGGAAATAAATTTTCTAAATTGTAAAATTCATTTGGAGAATAGCAATAACTAATCTAAATTCAAAATATATGTGTGTGTTCTCGGAAAAAATTCTGAAATAAAAGCATTCTCTCCCAATTGAAAAATTCAGAAAATAACGGCTTTTTGAAGTTTATGATTTGTTTTTTGCTTTTAATTTTCGGCAATAAGGTAAAAATTTCGAAATTCGAGGATATACCACAAAGTTCTCTGGATCTTCCAAAATGTTTCTTATACATCAGGACCCACTTCTACAATTTTTTTACACAACATGGTGGTGTCAGCAAAACATATATATTTTTTTTTAATTAAAAACCCCTAAAACATTTAACCTTTTGTAAAACAGCAAACATAGTAAAATGACATATTAAAAATCAATGTTAGGATAATAATATCTTACAACATTTATAAATGGATTGAAAAATGTATTCTTAAATTGCATATTATATACATGGTAGATATATTATAATATTTAAAAAAAAATTAAACGCCTAAAAAATGATAATTTTTCGAATTATTATTTTTGGTCTAGTAGGTGTCGCATTAAACACATTTAATAGTTGATATTCTGTTTTGTCGTATTAAGAAATTAAACATGTCCATCGATCAATCGTGACGAAATTTTGAAGGATTTTCCTTAAAATAGATGCTATTTCCTTTGGAAATTCTACTTTCAATATATTATAAATAAGGCATTGAATACATTGTTGTGTTCTCTATCCCTAGGCACATTTTCATTCTTAAACTGCATCGATGCATCAATTTTCATATGATGAAGCATTGCATTTTACGACCATTGTGTAGCACAGGATCTCAAAGCGATAAGAATTGAACTTGTATAAAAAGTTGTATTTGAAATAGAAATTTGAAAATCGAAAAATTTATTTGAAAACAATATAATGGATGTATTCACATTTGATTTGTTTTATGATAACTAAACTGTAATTAATTTATAGAAAACGCCTTTAAAAGGAGTTTAACTCAATTTAACAGAATTAAAAAATATATATATTTGCAGCTTATTCCAGTTTTTACCGTTAAACTTTATTAAAACAGTACAATCTCAGAAATAAAACTCTCTCTTTTGACGATTCAGGAATCCTCGAGCTGTATTTCGTCGTTTTTGACGATCATTTCCTATTAACATCACGTGACTTTTAACGAAACGTAAACCCTCAAATATTTGACGAAAGTTTTGCCTCAATCACGGTCAGACTCAATGCATTTTAAGGAAACATTTCCTCAAATACTCCTCAAATCCTACGATTTTAGCAAACAGATATTTGCTTGTTTATGTTAGTCCTATAATAACTTATTTTAAAACAGCACTTAGTGCTTTTCAGAAAATACTGAAATATAGGTAGTTATTGTTTCTTCATTAGTTATTTTTTTAGCAGTTAGAATTTTTAGGAATGTTTATTAATGTTATTATTATTTTATTTATATGTTGTCGTTCGTTATGTTTTAATTCGAAAAGAATAAATTTCCTGTGTTTTTCAAAACCACTCAATAAGAAAATTAGGTCAATAAAATTTCAAACTTCTAGGATATCTTTTTTTTTTTTTTTTTTTAAAGAAGTATATCATGTTTTCAATCAAATTAAAAATAAACATAATTGATCCCTCTCCTCTTTATAAACAGTAAAGTGTTAAAATCTTATCCTCCTACTCAAAGTGATAAAATCTCACGCAATATGCACTTCACAATTCATTATTTGTGAGCAACAAATTAACCAGACCATATTCTAATTATCCATTGATCAAAGAAAATTTCAGTTGTAAATTATTTAATCAAGCCATATTATAATTAATCATTGATACGAGAAAACCATAAAAATAAATTAGCTTTCCTTAAAACTTTCAGAAAATATAGCAGCCCAATAAAATTGCAATCTACGTTATAAAAATAAAACACGAAGTAGAATTCATTATACCAGTCTAAAAGCAGACACTTTCAAGTCCCCAGCAGCCCGGTTGGAAGAACAGCGACCTCCCATACGAAAGGTCGTGAGTTCGAATCACGCCGGGGAAAGAGAGAGGTGATTTTTTTTCTTTCCCCGTGTCAAATACTGGAGCTTCCAAACTGATTGAGAGATGGCGCCACCAGCCCTGTTTTGACGAAACTATTGACGAAATTTATATCTTCAAGCAAGTGAAGAAACTAATTTCATCAATTTGACGAAATGTTCGCTCGGAGTATTTTCCAGGAAACTATTTCGTCTAAAACAAAGAAAATTTCGTGAAATCTGAGTATTCATTTCTGAGAGTGTATTTGATACTGTTGTTGATAAGGATAAGGATTGTGGTTTGACGCATTAAAAAATAACTTTTTATGTTGAATATCTTGACGAAACTTTTGTAGTATTCTGCGTCATATAGAGGCTATTAATTTTTGAAATTCTACTTAAATATTTAAATTATAAATGAAGCACTGATTATATTTTGATTTGTTCTATATTGAATTAGATTACATATTATGCTGCATTGTATTTTTCGACAACTATGTAGCTTAGGATCTAAAAACCACAGGATTTTAAGTTTTATTGTGTTCAAATAGAAATTTTGAAATCGAATATTTTATTTAAAATTAGTTTACCGGCGCAAAAGATTAAAGGAACAAGTAAAAAAATTAATGTCGCTTTAAATTTTGCAACTCGGAACTTGCGCAACACCATTAAAAATTCTGTTACGCCTGGCAGCTTATAAAATGCAAAATATTCTTTTTCTGCAAAAAATTAAATTTAAATAAAATTTTGAAGAAATGATACAAAGTAGAGCAGGGAAACGTTTATGTTATTTTTAAGAATTTTTAGAGATACGTACGATTTTCTATAAAATGTGTGCACACCGCTGAAAAAATGCAAGCTTTTCAGCTTTACAAGCCATCTGTCCCACTCCCATAATCCGGAACAAATGCCATTTCAAAAAATCCAAGAAATACTTTTTCAACGACATGTTTCACATCGTACACGAGACATTTTTATGGAATTTGCATTTTTCTGTGTAAGGAAGGTGAATATCATTAAGCTACTTTATAAAGCTGACCTTGTTCAACCACGCATATTCCTTATATTGGGCTAGTAGAATTAACATAAGTATTATACATAAATTAGAAATGAGACAAAAACACATTTTTTAGTTATTATTTTAATTTTGCCGGCCAGTGTATTATTGATTTGTGTATATTCCTGTTTGTTTTATGATCGCTAAGAGAAAGTTTTTGTTAATAAATTTCCTTTTATGTGGAATGTGCATGAATTTAATTTGCTGTAAAAAACAAATAATTTAATTTAAAAAAATATCCACGTTTTAATCATTAATCATTATTCCAAATACACTAAATACTCATGCATTTATCGGGATGCGGATTGTAGTTTTTCAGTATTGGAACACTTAAATTGAAAAAAAATGCTCTAATTCATAGAGAAAAAAATAATAAGATTTAATAAACATAATGCTATATGTTTTCAAGATAGGAAATAGAACTACAACACTTAGGGGTTACAGTTTGTGATTTCAAATACAAATCAAACGTCAACATTAGAATTAAGGCCTGTCTAGTGAGCAGCTGCCCCCTTAAAAGATTAAAATAAACAAATATTATTGATATTTTTCTTTAACTATTTACATAGAGAAAAGTGTCAAATAATAATTTTAAAAAAAAATTCTACTGTGAGCGAACATGAAATTTTTTGAATTGCAGCCCTATAAAAGAGATTGGACAGTATTTCTCGAGTACTTTCTTGTTTCCGGTATGCCATGATGACCGACTGTAACATATATACCAATATATACTAGAACTTCCCTCAGAGGGATTAGTGTGAGCGATATTGGTGAGAACATAGATTTAATAATAGCATGTGAAAGCAAAGAAAGTGAGATGTTATCTTTAATTGCCCATATACTGCGATAAATTGAATGATAAAAATAAATGAATCGTAGAATTAAAAAATCTTATGTATAAATTCGTATACACTGTTTAAAAAAAAAGGGAAATCAAACCATGCAAGACAGCCATGCATGGATATAAAATTGAAAGTACGCAATATATTTAAAGTAAAATAGAAAATTAACCACTAAATTATCATATATCGGAATTTTAACTGTATAAAATGATGTCAAGAGCATAATCAGACGCTCATCACCAATTTGAGTAACTTTAAATGACAAATATATGATGTTTAAAAGAATGGACTATACTTTATATGGTGTGTGCTCCCCCGGAATAGTTAATATTGTACAATATCTGTTTTGCAGGGATGCAAGGAAGTTGTCGGAATTTTCTCCTCAAAATCTGATATAGTATCAAAGTACCGATTATATCAACAGTGGCATGCAATGCTTCGTTAGAGTGTGTTTTAGATAGATGCTCGATCGGATTTAAATGATGAGTGTATGCTGGCCACTACATACGCTGTATTGTTTTGTTTTCAAACATATTCTGCACAAGTTGAGCTGTATTTAGCATGTATTAAGTAAAAGAAATCGGCAATGATTGCAACATAAGGTATGAACACAAGATCTGAATATATCGTCTGCATAACTTTTGAGCTGTCAAAGTGTCATTTGAAGTAATTTACAAATCCATACATATTTATTCAGCAAATCATGCAAGCTAACATACGCCAATATGAACCCGATTATGAAATTTCACCAGAATAAGTTAATATATAAAAAATCTACTAATGATAATTGAGAATATGACCTTATGATAAAATGTCTAGAAAAATGAATCAGATAAAAAAATCATATCACATTTAAAACGGCACTTCCCACTGTTAGTGGCCTTGGCGAGAGAGAGAAAGCCTAGAGAAGGAACACTTTAACAAGTACTTTCGGGCAACCTACTCACCTACTGTTTCATACAGGTCTTTATTCAATATTTAGACAATTAATTTAATGGTAGGTGGGTATCTATACGTTTTGTTGCATTTAAATTGCATGTTTTGCGAAGGAAATGCAGCATTATGGAATATTTTAAGTTGCTATACCTAATAATTCCAAATTAATGGTAATTGACATCGCTTTCCGTTAATTTCATCTTTTTAAATTTTTAATTTTTTATAAACTATTCATAGAGACAATTGTATATTTTAAAACTAACTCGAAACAAAATTTCAAGATTTTGGGGTCAGCAGTAACGCAGAAATAGAAAATTTTCGAAAGTTTTTTGTTTCTGCACTGTTTTATATAGCGACATTTTTAGAAATTGTTCTATTGCGAGAATTTACGTCATGATAAATACAGCCATGTCAATTTTCATGTTTATATTCCTAACAATTTCATGTACTTCGTTACTTAGATCATCTTTAGATCTTTTTCCGCTTTGTTTAGTCTTTCGAATTTTTAGAATTCGTTCTACAACGAGCATTTACATCTTATTAATTACTACCATGCCAAAGTTCTAGTTTCTAACCCCAACAGTATCCCAAAAATTTCAGTATTCCAAATAAATCATAGTTTAGAACCTTTCTAGGAATTTTTACGTTTATCCGTCAAATTGAACCTTTTAGAGAGCGTTCATTACGAGTATTTACATCTTAAAGTAATTACCGCACCAAATTTAAAATTTCTAACCCAATCAATATCGCAGAAATCGCAATTTTAGAACTTTTTTGCTCCTGCAGCGATGTAGATTCTTGCACTGACATAAAATACAGTCTTTTTTCGGAGCAGAGATGGCCACCTACATTTTTTTAAGTTGGCTATGTAGTTTCAGAGATAACACCTCAGAAACGTACAAGCATTAATAATATTATGCACTTCATAGTATTAGAACGCTTTATAATATTAGCATTAGATGTACAGATACAAAAGCCATTTATCTGTTACAAACTAAAGTGCCCGGCATTGCCCAGAATTTGAAGGATGTTTGTTCTGAAAAATCAATTTCAAAATTTAACATAGAACACAAAACAAACATTAAAAAAAGCAGTCGAAATGTTGTATGAATGAATCATATGAAAACGCTATATAAAAATGTATAAATGTATATAACAGACGCAAAAGAATACAGCTATAAATTAACTTATTTCAATTTATAATTGGAGCAATAATGTTAAAATACGCCAATATTTCCCTAATCGGGTTTTTATCATGCTTCAATACATTTTCACACTCATATGACGTTATACTATATCCACCACGTCCTTTATATTACAATATGAAGTAATATTTTCCTCTTTCACGCGGAAACCTTGAAATAGAAAAGTTATGAAGTTATATTCACTTTCATTTAAATTCGTCAAAATTTATTTCATTTTTCACGTGAATATCTTGCAATAGAAAAATTATGATGTAATATTTACCTTTTTTTAAATTCGGCAAACTATTTATTTCATTTTCATTTTTCACGTGGAAATTTGGCAGTAGAAAATTAATTGTTGTAGTAATAATTTTATTGCGTATTTTAATTGTTGGCAACTGCTATAACTAAAAATGTTTAAATTTTATAAGAAATTGCTGTTAAATTAGTGGTTTTTTATTAATTAAAAATTAACTATAAATTATTTCGATTTTGGATTATTTTAGTTGCCTCGGCCATGTTTTAATACAAATGTAGGCATCTTTTCACAATTTTGACTTCCAAATTATGGATTTTTATTGAATTACAAACAGACAGATAGACAAGTTTTCATTTTTATATATCTCTCTATTCTAAAAAAAGTAACTAACGCTGTCACCGCCGCCGCCGCCGGTTTTTAATTTTTTGTGACCGGAGGTCTTTCTTCGTTAATATTAAGAAAACTATTGCATACAAAAATATGAAAATCGGGGTTTTATAGAGAAATGTTTGATCAACACGCTGATGCATACAGTTTTCAAATTGAAGAATTATTTAAAGAGATATTTAATGCTAAAGTTGGACAAAATCTTTCCATTAAAAAAGTTTTATAGGAGCAAAAACTATACATGGGAATTTAATCATTTTTAGATCATTTTATTCAATAGAAGATCTCGGTGTGCAGATTCCATTAATTTTTTTAATATGACTCATTTTTTGAGGTATTATTTCTATTTTAAATTCAAATATTCAGCATTTCAACAGATATTTTTTACATATTTTAGAAAATGGTATTAATTTAAACTGTTGCCAACTGTATAAACAGCGCAAACAATAATCTTTGCTTCAAATTAAAAAAAAATTATTTACACGTTACTATTATAAACAGGAAAAAACCTTCAAATTAGAATTGAATAATTAGGTATAAAAAGCAGGCACTTATTGGAAATTACGCCGTAAAAACTATGTTTACATGTGAGTTTTAAAAGAGAAAGGATATTGTAAAATAAATTCATTAACATGCGTTAGAAGTCTTAAATAGAAGAAATTACGTCACATTACACTTACTATGCAAAATGAACAAAAAATAATATCGCAAAACAGTTTAAATTATAAAAATTGCGCGAGACAAAATATTAGACTTTTTCAAATTTTTATTATTTGTCGTTTGATGTGAGGTGTTCAGCTATAAGTATGCAAACTTTCATGTCTCCAACTTAATTAGGGGCTGAGTTAGAAAAATTGCTTAAAATACACAAGTTAGAGCCCAGATGATTAAATAATAGACTTTTTCAAAATTTTATTATTTGTCGTTTAATGTGAGGTGTTCAGGTATAAGTATGCAAAATTACATGTCTCCAATTTAATTAGGGACTGGGTTAGAAAATTTGTTTAACATACATAAGTTAGAGCCTAGAGGGTTAAATATTAGACTTTTTCAAAATTTAATTATTTGTCGTTTGATGTGAGGTGTTCAGCTATAAGTATGCAAAATTTCATGTCTCCAACTTAATTAGAGGCTGAGTTAGAAAAATTGCTTGAAATACACAAGTTAGAGCCCAGAGGGTTAAATATTAGACTTTTACAAAATTTTATTATTTGTCGTTTGATGTGAGGTGTTCAGCTATAAGTAAGCGAAATTTTATGTCTCCAACTTAATTAGGGGCTGAGTTAGAAAAAAATGCTGAAAATACAGAAGTTAAAGCCCAGAAGGTTAAATATTAGACTGTTTCAAAATTTTATTATTTGTCGTTTGATGTGAGGTGTTCAGCTATAAGTATGCAAAATTTCATGTCTCCAACTTAATTAGGGGCTGAATTAGAAAAATTGTTTAAAATACACAAGTTAGAGCCCAGAGGGTTAAATATTAGACTTTTTCAAAATTTTATTATTTGTCGTTTGCTATGAGGTGTTCAGCTATAAGTATGCAAAATTTCATGTCTCCAACTTAATTAGGGGCTGAGTTAGAAAAATTGCTTAAAATACAGAAGTTAGAGACCGGAGGGTTAAATATGACTTTTTTAAAATTTTATGACTTATCGTGTTATCTCAAGTGTTCAGCTATAAGTATGCAAACTTTCAAGTCTCCAATTTAATTAGGGGATGAGTTAGAAAAATTGCTTAAAATACATAAGTTTTAGCCCAGAGGGTTAAATATTAGACCTTTTTCAAAATTTTATTATTTGTCGTTTGATGTGAGGTGTTAAGTTATAAGTATGCATATTCTCATGTCTCCAACTTAATTAGGGGCCGAGTTAGAAAAATTGTTTAAAATACGCAAGTTAGGACCCAGTGGGTTTTTCAAAATTTTATTATTTGTCGTTTGATGTGAGGTGTTCAGCTATAAGCATGCAAAATTTCATGTCTCCAACTTAATTAGGGGCTGAGTTAGAAAAATTGCTTAAAATACACAAGTTAGAGACCAGAGGGTTAAATATTAGACTTTTTCAAAATTTTATTATTTGCCGTTTGATGTGTGGTGTTCAGCTATAAGTATATCACTTTTCAAGTCTCCGATATATATAGTTTCTGAGAACGGGCTCTGTGACAGACGGACAGACAGACAGACAGACAAAGGAGTGAGACAGATAGGGTTTCGTTTGATGAACGAAACTCTAAAAACATGCTGCGGATGACTGTAACAACACCCTAAAATTACATTACCATCAGCGATCTACCAATCCCGAATTTAGTTTATATTCATTTCATATATTCCTATACTTTTGTGCGGCCCTGTAAAATAACTATCAATAATATATACAGTAAAACCTCTTTATAGCGGACATCTCGAGAATGCAGAATTTGTCCTCTATTTGGAGGTGTCCGCTACTGAGAGTAAAACATGTACAGTTATGTAAGTGTTGGTAATCGAAAAAATATCCGCTAAATAGAGGTATCCGCTAATCGGGTGTGTCCGTTATGGAGGTTTTACCAGTAAAACCTCTGAATAGTGAACACTTCGTGAGGGCAGAATTTGTCCTCTATTTGGAGGTGTCCGCTAATGAGAGTAAAAAATGTAAAGCTATTTAAGGGTTGTAATCGAAAAAATGCCCGCTAAATAGAGGTGTCCACTAATCGGGTTTTTCTGTTATGGAGGTTTTACTGCATAATAATATCATCCTTTACAAGAAAATTGCATGCTGTATGATAGACAGACATCCAGAGAAAGATAACCTCCCGGAGCAATAAACACTCATGTCTTTTGTTTTAATCTTCCATAATCGTTTCTAAATTTCGTTATACGAGTATTAAAAAAATCTGTTCATTTCCAGTCGATAGACTGACAACTATCTTTTAGCCTGAGTTTTTAACCGGATTTAGCCTGTTGTATGTCATACAACAGGCCAGATTTTATACAACAGGCTAAAAATGGTCACCGGGGTACGGAGTACTGCATTATTATTTGTTTGCCCACCAAAACTGGTTGCCACGGGTTGTTGCAAGGTTTGTGATCACGTGATTGAAACTGATCTATTCAATTTTACTGCGTGCATATTTTTTTTTTATTTGCTCCATGTGTTCAAACCAGTTGTCTACGAAAAATCCGCCGGTGAAAGTGACGCACACCAAATTTCTGTGACGCATGCAGATAAATTGTGCTTTTTTATCAGTTTTTTTAGTACAATTTTTAAACGGTTTGGAACTTATTTTTCATAGTAGGTGCATTCAGTAGGTGGCCCTCATAGGTGCATTCTGGTGCAATAAGAAACGAAATCCGACAAATATTTTTGGAGTTATGCATGACGAAATGTTTTTATTAGGCTTTTTTTTTAGTAGGACATGGCGTTAATATCTATCGTAGCTGTAATGCGTCCGGACAGTAATATTTCGCTGAGTATTAACCTTCGCTTCGCTCAGACAATTGCAGTCCACACACAGATAATATATAACATAAATTTTGTCAATAATAAATATCGAAATGCTACTGGTTGTCCTTCTTGCAGAAGTACAGTATCTTTTTACTGGAATCCATTGATAAATTTAATCAATTTTCGTCAAAGTATCTCAAGTGTGGAGCTTGTATAATTGTTTTTTATTTAGCATAAAGTATCTTTGAATGCTTTCATCACGTATGTAACAGAAGCGTTGTTAAATGTCTGAACTTTGCTAAGTATGCTACCATATCCAAGATTTTTTCTGCCCTTAGGTGTATTAAATTCGTGAAATCTTTTCTTTTATTTGGGATCAGGCATTCCTTTTATTAAAGTTGGGATTGACATCGTTAGCCATTCTTACATATTGGATTCAGTAAATTACAATCTTCTAACACAGTAAATAGTCCCATTGCAATGTCTTAAAAATGATGGTTTATTTCTTATTCAATTTTGAAAATATCATCCATTGACAATTGAAATCTTTTAGTAGCGCAATTTAAACCAAACGGCAAACCCATAAGTCCCTAAAGTTTTTAAATGATGTGAGTCTTCAACTACTGGCAAGTACTAGAAGCCGCGCATCGCATCAAAAATAGTAAAAAACTTACAATCATATAATGTAGTCATATGAGCATCTGATGTGAGAATTGATAATGATGTTTTTGAATGGCGGTATTTAGTAGATTTGGAACAATGCAAATTCTGATTTTTGTTGCTGTTATTATTCGGTGAATGAAATATAACAACGTTGCTTACACGTTCGTAAAAATTTCAACTTTTAGTATTATATAGATTCAAACATATTAGATCTTTTTACATTTTGTTATGCGAAGCAAGATGATATTAGTGGTGTGCTGCTATCTGAAGTACACAATTTCCCTTGAATTTAATTTTCACAGTTTGTGCAAGTCTTCCTGTACTCTGAAAAACTCCAGAATTCTTTGAGAACTTGTCCTGGCGTTCGAAAAAAGAAAATTCATTCATCAAATTTAATCGTTGGATAGAATGAACTGCGATGCTTAATATTCGGCATGATCATAGACGTTTATTTAAAAATAGTTCTTTTTATACTTGGTAGTATGAAACTTGAGATAAAACTCGCCTGTAATGGAAAGTATGTTGTTACTATAATCAATTACAATAGTGTTGTTCTATCTGATTATTGAATTTTCATACTCTGTTAATAGTTCTGATTTAGGAATTAAATTAGTTTGAGAGGCGAAATCTAATTTAAAAAGAAGTTCATTTATATTTACTGTAATTTTTTGTAGCGATGCCGATCCGGATTTATTCATGGCTAATACATCAGCAGAATTATTTCTGCAAGTAAACAATATCATAATTATAAGATTCTTCAATATAACTTCTTTATTTTCGTGTAATGTACTACACTTTTCTATTTGTATTTTTTTTAGTTCTCAACATTTTTGTCCAATAATTTATTTTTCCTTTATAATTTCGGCAATGTTTTTCTATAAGTGGGACATTGTTTGATCTTATGAGATTTCTGCTTTGTTTAAAGTTCACTTCTACATTCTTTTTTCTGAAAAGTGTTTTGACAGAGTTTCGATTGTTTGGAAAGATTGATAACTTTTCTCCATGTTCTCATTTAATTTCAAGAAATTATAAAGGAGCAAAAATATCATGCTTCACAACCTAGAAATCTTTTTATAGTCTATAAATTCATTCAAAATTTGTTTCAGAGAAACATACTTACTACTTTCATTAGACAAAGATAAAATCTCTTACATTTTTAATTAATAAAAGAACTGTTTGAACATAAAGAAATTAGAATGAAATAGGAAGCTTTTATTCCAATAGATATAATGTTTTAGTTAATAGAGAGAAATTTATTTTGGATAATATTATAAATTCAATGATTGCTAGATCTTTTGACAAAAATCCTAATATTAAGTGGATTCCTAATAAAGCTTTTCTATTAACTTCTAAAATTTTGAGTAAAATAAATTGTTATAAAAAATGAAAAAATAATAATATCTGATAAAAAATATATATAATTTTATACATTTTATTATTTTATTATTATTATATACTATATAATAATAAAAAATGTAAAAAAAAAATATACAAAATATTTCAATGTATTCACAGAAAATTAATCATTTTAAGTTAAGCTGCTCTCTTAAAATATCTCTGGAACTACTTTATCACATACACCTTGTATTATATTTGCAAGCGGTAACATCCTTGAGAGTACAAAAGACGAACTTTTTAGAAGAATTCTAGGATAATAACACTAGTCTGCATGATATCAGATATTAAAAACCGACTTCCCTTAATGCAATTTTTTTATGATGATTACAAAACTGTTCTTAGTTTTCTTGTATCACGTATAGTTTGTTTGCAATCGACCCGAGTTGATTCCGAGGATTCATCGCTGCGAACAAGCATTATGTGGTAGTCACACATAACGTAAATTTCCCTTCATCACACACGAAAAAAAAGCTGGAATTTTTGTTGGCCCTCAAATTAAAAAACTCATGAAGGACAAGTATTTTGAAAAAAAAAAAAAAAAAAAAAAAAAAAAAAAAAACGACGAAAGAGACAGAAAAAGACGCATGGACCACTTTTAAATGTGTTATCGTAAACTTTCTAGGGAATAAGAAAGATCCAAATTACAGTAATATTGTTGAAACAATGCTGGAAATTTTCAAGAAGTTGGGCTGTAATATGAGTGTAAAAATGCATTTCTGCATTCCCATATCGACTACTTTCCAGAAAATCTGGGATATTACATTGAAGAGCATAAGGGAAGATGGAATGTAAATATGATAGAAGACTACTATTGGATGTTAAAGAGGGACATAAACAATGAAGGAGAATCTGCAAGAAAGTCAAAAAGAAGAAAGTTTGTTTAATTGAAAACTGTTTGCTTTTCGTTTTATTAAAGAAACTTCATGAACTTATAAGGACTTTTTTACAGTATTTATAACGTGCTTAATGAGATACTTCGTATGGAATTGTGATAAATTTTTGATTGCATTAATTAAAATATTGAAAACACAAATTCTCATTTTTTATAAAATCCTGACGTGATAGACAAAAATGGAGGTTATTTCCGGAATTAGCATCAAAAATTGATTCAGAAAAACTTGTTCATAAGAAATCATCTGACAAAAAGTTTAAAATTCAGGCTAGTGTAATCAGCAAACTTTTCTCCTTTTTCTTGTTTAACCTCTTCGGGACGAGCGTCTTTTACTGAATTTTTAATCTTTATTCACCGAATTTTTAAAATAGAAATTTTTGCCTAGTTGAATCGGGAAAACGCTCGGATTAAATAAGGCAATATTTACAATACAATTTTACTGGTGAAAATAATCACCGATTCTGAGCAACTTTCGCAGCACGAATACTGGTCGCTCGTCCCCAAGGAGTTAAGGGCAGTTGGAAGTCAAATTCGTGAAAAAAGTCTTTTTTTATTTTTTAGTATTTTGAATCTATTATTTTCCCTCTTTCGAAAGGTATATTATTTCGTTTCTACGACAACAAGAACTTAAAAAGTATAAGTAATTCAGTTTGTTTACATTATACATGAACATTACATACGTAAATTTTAATCTGAATTTTCTCAAAATGTTACTTTTTGAACTTCGATGTACTTTTTTATAGAAACTACTACATATTATAGTTTGCAATCGTTCCAGAATATTTCACACATATCCCTGAGCAATCTCCTGATAATTAAAAAAAAAAAAATCTTTGGAAAAATGGAAGTTTTTTGTTATATAAAAGTGGTTTTTATTCCAGATTAAAAAAAAAATAACTAAAGAATATCTGTTTATAAGGTTGACTTCACTTTATTAGGTATTATTCATATTATGTATATAAAAATTTTCAAGTGAATATCTGAGGTAGTTTTTCAGAAAAGGTACATTAATTTAACATGGTAGGTATAGGGGCTTCTAACTGCCCTTAACCCTTAAATGCCGGAATTGTTTTTCTTTTTAAAATGGAAATATTTCATTTCACACCACCTTTTCAAAATAGAAATTTTTGTCTCATCCTAACGCGGAGTTTCTGATATCAAAAAGAGCAAATATTTCTCTTCAGAATTACTGGTGTGCAAACCTCAAACGTAATGGAAGATAGTATGCTGCCAGAAGTCAACAGCACGCATTTAATGGTATAGTTAAAATAATTTAAAGGTGCAAAACTCTCATTCTGACAATCTATTAATCTCCTTATAACCTATCGAATTCATGCAAAATTTATTTTAGAGTGACATACTTACTACTTTCATTAGGCCTAAGATCAGATTCTTTTTTTTTTTTTTTTTTTTTTTTTTTGAGTTTTTAGCTACATGCATGCCTAAAAAGATATGTTTTAGTTTCTTCCTGTTCACTGCTATATTTTATATCCTCTAAATAAACTTCAAAATTTTGTTTAGAATCTCTCCAGGAATTGGATTAGGTCCAGCTTCTAAAAGTTGGAACTGTACGTAAATAACAACCCTTTGTGAGAACTTTATTTTTGAAGTCTCTGAAATGCAAGACTATCAAACAATTTATAGAATACTCACACGTTATTATATGTGTGATAACATTTTGATTCTATAGATGCGCTAATTAATGTATAATCAATCAGTGATAAGATATGTAATCAAGTCATTTATGGTGTTACATACGTTGTCGGCGACGAAAAGTTGGTATATTTTGGAATTTGTTTTTAGGAAGGGAATAAAATTAATTGAAAAACTAGTAACACCACGTCATTTTTTATTGATTGAAGTATTTAAGAATTTTTTGTTGTTAAATTTGGTCATATATTGCACCAGAAATCTGCAGCCACGTTGACTTATACCAAAATATCCGGGCTCGATGGTCAACATCCTAACTTCCTGTAGAAACAAAAAAAAAAATATTAATATTGCAGTAATTCTTGTAAAATACAGTTGTATCTAAGGACCATCACCTGAGTTTTTTTTCATTTTTGAAAAATAAGAAAATCGCGCTATTTTGAAAAAAAAAAATCGCTTAACATTTGGACCTTTAAATTTATTAGAAAAATATAAAAAAATAAAAGTATTAAAAAATGGATCTTTGGACCTTAGACAATTTAATTATGTGTAAATGAGATCAGTTTTATCCATAAATGTAAGAAATTGTTCATGTTATCATCCTGCCCATGTTGAAAACTGTAGTTTCCATAAAATCGCATTTAAAGTTTTAGGATTTAATATATTTTGATCGTGCACGCGCTCGCATTTTTGTTCAAATCATTTTTCCAAGAATTATATACATTATAAGGATGTGATTTCCGTTAAAAACCAAAAGTCGATTTTTCGAAAGTTAAGAACGTATGAAACTCTTAATAAAGTCTAAAAAAAGATGATAGTAGAACACAAGCAGTTACATGTTACAGTCAGTAGTTTCAAATATAAATTAAATGTAAACATGACAAGTACTGCCATTTAGTTAGCAGTAATAAAATTAATATATAAAACAGTGAAAATATAAGAAAATAGAAATTTTAAAATTTAATATTTTATTAGAAAAATAATTTGTTTAATGTTTATTTAAATATAATCTGAATTTCCGGCACTCTTTTTAATAGGGGATGATTATAAACTTAATGCCTTTGAAAAAGATATATTTTATTTATAGCATTATCAATTTTTATTGATTAATTTTTGTTTGTAATACATTTAATAAAGATTAGAATTGTGGTACAGGTACAATAGAAATATTTCATTAACATTAAGTGCTTACAAACATTTCTCTCCTTTCGGTACGTTACGGCCGCAGTATATGTAATAGAAGTAGAAAATATTTTGTGTTAAAGGTTTTAAAATTTAAACCTATTTTTCAAACATTTTTGACGGAATTCTTAAAGTATTCTGTATAAAATAGATGCTATTTCCTTCAGAATTCTACTTTCAATACATCATAAATAAGGCGTTGAATACATTGAGATGTGCGCTATCCCAAGGCATTTTCCCATTCTTAAAATTCATCGATGCAGGAAATTTCATACTTCGCTGAATTGCATTTTTCAACCACCATGCTGCTCAGGATCTATGAAAGATAAGAATTTAAGTTTTACAGTTATCGACTGTAAATTATAAAATAGTATTGCCATAAGAAATATAATATGAACTTCAAAGGTTCATCGTTTACTCAAAAGGAGAGCATAAACAATATGGATGTTAAAAGTTTAATATGTGCATTTTTTAAACATCCGGGTACTTACAGCTTGCATCCACAGTCTTCATCAGGGAGAATTTTTTAATTATCTGCCATCCTACGCATGCAAATTTGACTACTCGTTTTAAATTTGATACATTTAATTATTAATTGATATTTTTAATTTATTAATTATAAATATTTTGCTGCGTAATGAACTAACTGTTTTGAAATAATTTAAAATATTGACTGAAATATGATTATTACTGTTAGGAAAGGTAAATGCACCTATAGTGGGTTATATACTAGTAATTAACCACTAACTTTTAAAGTTAAAATAAAAAACCTCCCCACATTAAAAAAACAACAACAAAAAAAACAACAGAAAAATTGGCTAAATCTCTTAACTCACTTCTCTCCAAAGTAGTTGTTATTTTCAAGTGATAGAGAACTTTAGTTTCCAGAATACTATGAACAAGGATTTTCGTGCAAATTCTTATAGGTTTGTCAAAAAGGTAAATTTTCACTCCAGATATACATTTTTTAACAGCATGTTTAATTGTTTATAAAATATCGTTTATATATTTTATTAAGTTATTTGTTAAACAAACCTAATATTTAGAGTCGAGTACTTTATCATGTTTGGAAGATGAGCCCCTACTGGAGCATATGCTAAATATTATTTTTACTTTTTAATTATTTTCATTAATTACTTTTCCGATTCTAACTCTTTGTATATGACTTATTTAGTTTTTTCATCATCAGGAAAACTCAAAAATCTAGCTGTGGGACCTAGTACTGACACACAAGTTCCTTTCTTCTGGAGCAACGAAAGTATAACTGCGCTAGGATATCAAACATGTGGTTATTAAAAGAATATATGTATACATATATATATGTCTAACACAGTTTATACTTCAAGAATGGTACATTGGTTAGTTGGTTGGTTGGTTAATATGCCTATGCTAAATTTTATTTTTACTTTGCAATTATTTTCATTAATTACTTTGCTGATTCTAAATCGTTGTATATAACTTATTTAGTTTTTTCTTCATCAGAAAATCTCGGAAATCTAGCTGTGGGACCCAGTTTTGGCACACTAATGCCTTACTTCTGGAGCAGCGAAAGTGTAACTGCGCTAGGATATCAAGCATGTGATTATTAAAAGAAAAAAATACATATCTAAGACAGTTTATGCTTCAAGAATGGTTTATTGGCTAGTTGGTGGGTTGGTTAATTTTTTATAGAGATTTATTTGAAATAATTACCTATTAGTTGGTACCAGTTATGCACACGACGAAATATATGAAACAATAGATGGCGTGCGTTCTTTGACTTCTAAAATAGCTCGTATTTTGAAAGAAAACTTATATTTGTTTACGAGAATAAATATCCGTGTCATATTAAATTGATCCAGATGAACAGTGATAGATCTTTAAAACAAACAAAAATGTTTAGGAAAAGTGTAATATTGCTTCTGTCAGAAATTTGGCAGAATGATCTCCAATGTAGCAGAAAAAGAGTTTTTGCTACCTTTAATTTAAATTAACTTTTGCTTTGCTCCTTATCCCCAATATTCAACTAACTGAAAACTTATTCACCATTATTTGAAAGTAACAAGTAGAAACAAACATTTACTTAAAACATTTTATAAACGTTTTATGTCGAGACACGAAGGAAAAGAAAAAATTTCGATAAAGAGGAAATATTAATTTATTTAATTGATTATTTATTTATTGTTGCTACAAAGTAACAAGTTGGGCAAATTAATACCACAATATTATAAAGACATTTTACCACAAAATTCCTTTAAATTTTGTGACCCAGGGAAGGCATTAGCGGAAATTTTTGCTGAGAAAAGAAATGTGAGAAATTATGTGTAATTTTGTGTTGCAATTACATGTAATTAATACGAAAATTCTCTACGTAGAAGAAAAACTAAGACAAATTTTTTGCTTCGATAACTAGTATCCACTGTGAAAGAATTTCGTAAATTCCATCAATTTTAGCACTGAAATGAGTGATTTCTGAAAAAAAAATTTCATGGGTTGAATATCTGTGGACTGCATTTATGGAACCCAAAGAAAATATAAACAAAAATACAGCATATTTAAGATAAAGAGCAAAATGACCGTTTTATTAATTATCGCAAAAGTAGTTTTTAAAAAAGTATAAAAATGTATGGAAACTGTGGACAGTGGACAGGCCCAGTAAAACAAACTCATCTCAACATTTTGCGGTTGGAAACTAAAGAAACATTTAGTATAAAAACTAGCTTTGTTATAAATTTGATTTTTTTTTTTTCAAAATTTGAGATATTTTTATTTTTAAATTTTGTATACTATTTTTAAAGATCGCAGTTGTTTCAGGAAGCAGTACTTAATTTACATCAAACAGCAAGTATGTGAGATTTTGCTGAATTTGTTTAATAAGAGCTAAAAAGAACAGGATGATTTTGAACAGCCAATGACGATGAATTCAGCAAGTCATTGAAGTATGGAAATTATAAGAAACTGCTGATTTTGAAAAAGAAGCTGCTTTATAACAATTTTCTGCTTTTTGAAATATTTTAAATAATTAATTTTAAATAGTAATTTAGGTGATTGATTTTTTCTTTATTGTTATCTCAAAGTGACAGGTTGCGTAAAAAATAATTAAAAAAGACTTTTCATTATAAAGGAACATACCATCTCTTTTCAAGTAAGATTTTTTTTTTTTTTTGACTAAGATAAAAAAAAATAATAATAATTTAAGGATAAAACGAAGCCAGAGTAAATTCCATTGGTAGTTGGTTCCCTTCAAAGATGGTCCTTGGGCCGGATTATCCGTGCAAGAACCCAGAAACTAGGTGGAGTTAGGAATCGGATATTTGGTAAGTAATTTTGCCGATTAAAATATAATTGAAGTTCTGAAATACCTTTTTTTACCTTTTAGATCCTTTATTAGAGGTCTGGGTTTTTTTCAACTTATAAGCAGGGATTTTTAAAAAAATATATGGGCCTGGACACACATAATAAAACCTGAAACGGCAGTGACTGAGGTTTTCTGATTATTATTTTAAGTTTTTCAGATTTAAAATTCACATATATACAGAATTGATACGCATGTTCTAACAAAAATTAGGGAAAAAGATTAATATTAGTATAACAATCTTTAAAAAGTACTAATTAATTTTAATTAGTTAACGTCATAGACTCACATGGAAATAAAAATTTAGACTTTCCAAATACTGGAAATATTATGATACTGCTTTGACTTTTTTCAGAATTTGATTCTTTTAAAAATATTTCTTAGGAATAAATATAAACAAAACAAACGGGCTAAACAATGAGTGTTTTAGATATCTTCAAATATACAAGTGTGTTTCATAAAAGAAATTTAACAGGCTATAGTATATATCCAAAAAGACAACTTTCGTAAAAGGACGAATTGTATGAAATAAAATGCAAATTTGCTGGCGCTTTGGAAGCTTTGTCCATGCAAACGTTAAAGCTCCATACTTGTTGCGAGTTATCGAAAGAAGAACGACACTAATAGAATGCAAATGTGACATGGGGAAACAGAAGAACGCATACACGAAAATTCGCCCTGATTAATACATAAAGGCCATTGATCGATTGGGCAGCTGCCAATTGCGGTAGGAGCGCATCGAAAGTTGCTGTCCTACACTAATAGGTAAAAGGCTGATGCACATTTTGTCTACGGAACTGCAAATGGAAATGGATATGATGCTCAACGATTGTACGGAGAGCGGCAACCACCAACAGGTGGTTGCCACTGAATCGTTTTTTGTGTGTTTTTGCCTCGTATAGCAACATCATCTTTGGATCGCTCTAGAACCTTTGCATTTTATTTCCGATCATGCATTCCTTGATGAAAGTTTTTTTTTATGTGTACCCATGTATGTGTACCCATGTACCCATTATGTGTATAGTTTTGCCCATCTTTTATGAAACACCCTGTATATCAAGAGTTAACAATTTATAAGAGATCACTTATTCTTTCTGTCTCTAAAAAGTGGGAAGTGAAATATTAAAAAGAAAATACAATTTTCTAATCCACTCTCACTCCAGTAACGCACATCAATTATAATTAGATTTACAAACAAATTTATTTAAAGTTAAAAGAAAATCCTTCAGCCCGAAAGATCGGTATGTGGAATTTTTAAAATGCAGCTTGGAACATGTCAATTCGGTTTTCCATATAGACAAGCTATTTAAAATTACAGTCAAATATTGGTGTTACTAACATGTTTTGGAGTTACAGTAGAGTTAAAATAGCCAATCTATTGATTCTCACTAATGCAGTAAAGGCAATATATGTATTAAAAAGATCAACTTTTTTTTTCGATTATTCCGCAAAAAAGTATTGTGCAATGTGCGTAAAATGGATTTAATTTCCTGAAGAAAATCTATGTTTAATACATTATAAACAAGGCTCCAGATGCAATGTCACAGTACCTAACCAAAGCTTATTCCTGTTCTTAAAATTCATTGAAATATTAAATTTAAGACTGCGCTGCGTTGGATTGTTCCACTATCTTACAAGTTAGGATTTATAAGCTTTAAGAGTTATAGTCTTATTCTTTAATTTTTTTTTAAATGAACATGTTATTTTAAAAGAATATCAATGTAATAAAGAAGTTGTAATAAACACGTCTTAAAACTCCTAAACTATCTATTAATACTTATTTAAAGATTTTCCATAAATTAAAAGTGCAAATCATTATAATTATTACTTACAAATTCACATAGGGATAGAAAATTGAATTTATAAAAATAAATAAGATACTATGATATTAAGCTTCTAGAAAATTATATTTATTCAAACCACTTTCTAACGATTAGTTTAGTTCTCAGATCGTTAATGGCATATATTCCGTTTTCTGGTAGTGAAAATTTAAAAGTAATTGTCAAATAATTTTAACGAAATATTTAAGCATTCTGTGTAAAATACATGTCATTATCGTCGGAAACTCTATTTTAAGCACATTACAAATTCGGCATCGAATGCATTTGTAATGCGCGCTCTCCCAAGGCACTTACCAATCCTTAAAATTCATTGAAGTATCAATTTTCATGTTATGCTGAATTGCATTAGTTAAGTACTGTGCTGCTTAGGATCTATAAACGAGAAGGATTCTAGTTTTATATTGAGTGATTGCAAAAGTTTACACCCGATTTCCAGTGTTACCGCATCTGACGGATTTTTTATTTAGAAATATTGAATTCACACCATAAATTTTGAATAGTAATTTATTTTATTTTATTTATGGAATATCTATCATCTTATAAAGAAAAAATAATTATTAAAATTTACTGGTGAGAATTCGGAATGCTCAAATAAAAAATAACCCAGGTGCCGCAACACAACGGACTTTCAATGCATTGAGTTTCGAAGTGTACCCAAGTTGTTTTAAAAATGACGAAATGCAGTCTAGTTCTCAAAATTAAGGCTAAAGTCAGACGAACGTCTATTTGCACGCTTTTGTTTTAATATGAAAAAGAAATCGCTACTACTCAAGGTGTTTCTTTTTCATGTTGAAACAAAAAACGTGCAAATAGACATTCGTCTTACATTTGCCTTAGTCTCTCAGCAATATCTTCAGTAGAAATCCGTGCATTATTATCGACTAAATTGCGGATTAAGTCATTATCAATGCCAGAAGGTGGCCCAGAGCATATTGTATTATTATAATATTAAAAAATTTACAGTATCGAAAAATGTAATCCATGGCGTACGCTTTGTATGATCAACTCCGAGCGATTTTTTATGTCTTACATTTCAGTCTTTCAAAAAATCATTCTCCAAATGGTCGCTGTAATTTGTTAAACTGCTTTTTTTTTTTTTTTTTTTTACCGTTGCCAAGAAAATCCGCTCCCGGAATAGTAATTTATCCTGAACAGTTAATTTTAATTTGAAATATTTTCATGTGCAAGAGGAAAATGAAATAAAAAATAGACCTTCATAATGGAAATATAACGTATTTTTTATTCTTATAAATAATTACATAATTTATAAACTTTAAATTGCTGTTTGCAAGAAATTGAATATTTCCAAATTGTGTTTATAAACAATTACTTGCAGAGCTGACATTGAAGCTCCTGATCTGCAGATTTACTAGTATGGTTATAAAAGGAGCATCAGAACTGTCAAAATTGCAAGCTACTGCCATCTATGAGGTCGGGCAAGAACTTTTATTATAACCCAATAGTATTCAAATAATACTTTTTACTGGACTGCTTATGTTCTAAGGACTTTTTTGTAAATACTATACTGACAAAATTAATTGATTTATTCTTGAATTATGATGTAAAACTATAAAAATAAGTAAAATTTTAGTTATGCTTTACCAATATTTTGTGAAAATTTGCAATTATGAGCAGAAATTAGGCGATTTGGTATGTTTACGCTAGTAACTATACACAGGGGCGGACTGGCCCACCCCTCTACCCCGCGATCGCGGGGTGGGCCAAACGGGTGTAGTGGGCCAAAAAAATAATAAATTGTTTGAGTTTTGTTTCTTTTCAATAAAACTAAAAAAAATATATTATGAAACTCATTTTTTTTTCATAAAGCGTGTTATTTTTTCCTTCAATTAGGTCAGTCTGATTTCTCTTTTCCGTCTCCCACCTGAAATCTTTGGAGGATCCTGTTCAAATTACTCATTTTGTATAGAAGCCGAGAGATAGGGGATAAAGTAAAAAGCACATATCGCTCACCCGCAAGAAAAGTGACACATCGCACAAAAATTCATTTTGCGTTTTATTCCACTGATAGTTCTGTCATAGTCTTGATACAGAAAAAGTTTCATGTGTAGTTATACGTAAAATCGCTTTATTACGCTCTATGTCCACAGAAGAAGCGTTGGATTGTGTGGGGAGGTAAAGTTACTCAAACTTCCAAGCCTCATTTACGTCTTTATTCTTAAGGCTTTTACACTTTTATGTACATTTTACTCCTGCATGCAGAGCTAAGTGCTATAATTTCTTTTTACAGTAAAATCATGTAAATTTTCTGTTGCTTCGCCTGTGAAATTTACTTTTGCCAAGATGTGTCACTTTTCTTGCGGGTGAAGAATATAGTCAGTGAGAGGTGGAAAGTTGTTCGATGGGATGGTTTGCCTGCGGACATTTGCGTACTAACAACAGTTAGACAAGGATTAGCTTACATATATAGGGATGATCTACAGATTAATGATCTTGGGAGGCAAGGATTAGATTACAGAGAAAAACGAGAGGAGGCCCCGGCAGACTTGAATGCGAGGCTAACGAAAAAAACAGGCTACCACGGTGCATTCAACGAGTATTTTCTTTACAAACCGCTAGCGTGACGTGATGCTCTTTTCGTACAATTGCATTGGTGTATTCGAGCATCACGTGACTCCGGCGGCCTGTAAAAAAAGATACGCGTAAAGCACCTTGGTAGCCTGTCTTTTTCGTTAGCCGCGCTAGAATAATAGTGCGTTAAGCACGGCAATTTTTTAGAATTGGTAACGCTGCTATGTAAATAATGTTCAAATTTTGCCTCGTGGTTTAGCAAGGCTATCAAGAGAAGCCAAGAAAGAAGATCTTCAGAGAGTATGAAGAAGGCTAGAACAGAGCAGATAGAAGAACAAAATGAAAATCCTAATTGACATGGAAGATGTTCGTTGATTTTATTTCTGTCCAAGTCATTTATAAAGAAGTTAATTGCTCATCTCTCCATTCAGATCCAAATAAACATTGCCGATGAAATAAAACAGTCAGTTTCATTCAATATTGAAGTAGATTTAATACAAGATATATTGGTAATGGCGCAGTAGGCAAGTTGTATACGTTATGTGCAGCATGGTAAAGGGAAGGTTATAGCTTTAAAAATTAGTTGGTGCTCCCAAAATAACGGAGAAAGCCCTCTATCTACAAGTAAAAAAAAAATAACTTAAAAAGTTTTAACGCCCTTCTTCATAAATAATTCGCACTTCTTTCAATGGTGCAGCAAATATGAGTGGGAGATATAAAAGTTTGCAGGCACAACCTAAAAAGGACAATCCAAATATACAGCATATGCAGTGATATGCACATACGCTAAATTTCGTCCTAAAAGATGCAAAAGAATGTTGCTAATTGACAATGGACTTCTTGAACTCAATGCAAGCTAGAACCGTATTTAGCTCAGAGGATATAAGCGAATGAAAGTATGGACCTCAGTGAATAATCAGTCTGTTGGTGGAAATAAACCTTCGCCGATTACAAAATGAAAACGCTAATAGGTTGTGGAATAAGGATACTTAATAGATGTTTGAGAAGTTTTCAAAACCTTTTAAAAATCAACACAAGTTTTCAACATTGCTTAAGTGACTACAAGGTATCACCGAAATGACAATTTCCTGTCACATGTCACTAATTGATAATTGGTGCGAGTTTTAGTATAGGATACCGCATCCGGGATAGATGCCGCACCCGTTATATTTTCTTATAATTATCGATAGATTGTTGTCAAACGCGCAGTGTAGGTGCGCAATAAGATTATTTTAACCAGTGTATAGCGTGAATGTTCGATGTTTACTTGTAGATGTACAATCATTATTTTGACGTAAGTGCATAATTTCGCTGTCCAAACTTTTAAACACGTTATGTTTAAATACTTTTCATTTCGCTAATTACTAAATGGATGCATGATTTTGAAATCAAAACAAAGTGCAGCATTTGTACACAGTACTGTGTGTATGGTTACGCCATTTTCCTTAGCGATGGCAGACAACTGTGATGTGCGACGTCTGTACCATGCAAAATAGGATACATGCCGCACTTCAATTCCGGTATACATGCCACAGTTTCTTTTGTACGGCATGGTTAAGTGTTGTTAACTTTTCCTTTTCTTTTTGCGCAGACTAACCAAGTTGTCCGACTCCATCACTAGGATGTAGCATGGAGGGAGAAACGGGTTATTAGCGGGTGCCAGAAACTTCTATCACTTTTGAATTTTTATCTTGTGCATCTCTCCAAACTCTTGTATGCGCAAATTGTAAATAGTAGGTGTGGTGTGTTGTAATGTGTTTCTAATTGTGATGTTCAATATTGTGTGTTTAATGTACTGTGAAATCCCTGTAAATCCATGAAAAATGTAAATAATTATGCAATCACATTCAAATGATCCACATGTAATCACTACACACAGTCATGTAAATAGTAGGTGTTTGATATTGTGTTGTAATGTGTTTCTAATTGTCATGTTAAATATTGTATGTTAAATGTACTGTGACGTATATATATCCAAGAAAATTGTAAACAATTATGCAATCACATTAGGTGAAATGATCTTCATGTAATCACTACATACAGTCATATATTTCGATGTGAAATCTTCGGTTCGCCCAGAAAAATTGGGTAACCAATTGTGATTGTAATTGTAAATCTCATAGTAACCGAAATAAATCTCAGCAGCTTGATCAGGGACCCGACGCTCCCTCTCAGACTCTGGTTGAGAGTCGGGAGGAGTGGATGTCGTCTACCCCTCGGGATTGATCTAACACTCTAAAGCGAAAGCTGAGTTCCCGAGGTGGTCATCGCTGTCATCGCTGTCGCTGTCGCTGTCATGTTATCAAGTTTACTAAAACCAAAGGACAAAAACGGAAAAATAAAAAGTAAGAGGGGCAAGAAAGATGCAAGTAAAGATGATAATAATGAAAAAATGGATTACGCGTAACGCAGACGTTGTTTGCAAGGAATGTTTAGAAAACTACTCCAAAAAAGAGGAAGTGTAATTGGCTTCGTTGCATCATGTGTCAAATGCAGTTACATAAAGACTGTACTTTTTCGACACTCTTTGTGTAGATTGTGGTCGATAAAAGCAGGTCTATTAACCCATTCGGGACCATGGATGCATATAAGCACCTTCAAAAAGAGCATACAGAATTTCTTTCTGTCACCAGTAAAAAAGAAAAGTAATATTTGTGTTCTTTCATTAGAGCATTTTCGTGATTATTTAAGTAAAGGTAACTTCTTTTAAAAAAAGTGGTGCCAACGGCATAAAATTTGTGTAAAAGCAGCCGGTCACGAAAGGGTTAACAAATAAATTATGTAAACACAATTTTACTTTTATTCTTTTCCCTCTCTAATAGATTGATGTTACGTTGTTGCTGAAATGACAATTAAAATTTAATGTAAAAAAGTAAGTCGATAATTTTAATAGTGAAAGTAGGCAAGCAATTATTAATTTGAATGCACTAATATGTTTCATTGTACTTATTTATCTTCACTTGGTTAGTACATTGTTAATTATAATCCAGATATGAATATTGTTTTGAATATTTTTATTTATAATTTTATTCTGTTCTTATTACAAGCGCGACATAACTACCGCACAAGTGCGGCGTCTCAGCCTGAATGTATAGGGGACGCGCCGTAGAGTAATGTTTAAAAACAATTGTTAAAAAATATTAATTATTTGTTTTGATTTTTTTTATGTCGCAGTACATGTGTTGTATGTCTAACATTAAATAGCACAGCATGATTTTTTTTATTTTATGTAAACCATGGGACTTACACAAATTCAAAAAAATATGCGGCATAAATCCCGGAATTGCCCTATATTAATAGCAACCATTTTAAGCAACCTATTCAATATATTTATGCCCACATCGAAGTATCTGCTGATAAACGGCCTGGCTACGTAACTGCTACTATCAAAATCCAAACTCTGAAAACCAATCTGCTACACACAATAGATCGCCAAAATCTTCAGAAACACCTAACAGAAAAGAAGTAACCATTGAAATTGAGTTTCCTACTGGAAAAGAGAATATCTATATCGAAACGTCGTGTGGTGAATACTATCACGATGAGGCAAGAAGTATTATCAGATCACCATCAGAAATATTAAAGGTAAATGTTTATAATAATGTCATCTTAGACATAGATATTCAGCAGTTTAATACACGATTTACTGGAAATGACTTGCTCATGAAAGACATTGCCTGGTTCGATCCTTGCGTTCCAGTGAGGTTAAATTCTTAAATGAATTTGCTGAAGAAGCTCTTAGTATTCTGTCTGGCTTGGCGAAAGTAAAAAAAAAGACTGTGTCAGGTTCAACCGAACAGCTCAGCCTACCAAAAAGGTTTTAGCTTTCATTCCTGCCGATAGGGAAATTTAACTGTAATTCACAAACAAGTGGTTAAAACCTCTAAAAATAATACCCTCCCGACCAAACTTCGTCTGAAAAGAGTTTCTGCAATTTTACCGGCACTATGCTGATTATAATCAGTCACTAATGCAACAAAAATCTCGATGTAGCAAGTTTTCCGCAGCGTACAGCAAAGAAACGAGCAATCCAGAAGAACTCCTTAAAGATGATGAGAATCGCTGTAAAGTTAATAAAAAATGTAAAAAATTCTTAGCTTGTGCATGAGAATTATTGTGCAAGTTGAATGGCTATGATCGTATTTATCCAACCTTGTACACAGTTTATAAGTACATGTTAATTTCATCATGCACTCAAGTGTCTTGTGAACGAGTGTTTTCAACACTTAAAATTATAAAGAACTGCTTGTGTTTATCTCTAAGACAAGAACCGTTAGATGATTTTATCCCATTCAGTGTTGAATGATCTTTTGATTACGATTATAACAATATAATCGAGAGAGTTTCCTCAAGTTCAAAAGAAATGTCCAGATATCTGACATTCTAATTAGTTATTAGTGAGGGTATAAATTAAATGATTCAATTTTCAGGTACTTCACTGATATTTTAAATAAACATTAACCAATGTACAAAAGGTATATATGTTGATAATTTCAAATAACGAAAAATAATGTAAAAAGGAATACAATGATATTTCAAATAACAAATTAATGTATGCGTGTCAATTTTAATAGAACTAACTCTTTCCGGTCAATGCTGACACTTTCTAGTATAAAATTTACAATGTAATATACAGACATGTCTAAGGTTTTATTGACGGCATAGTGGTTAGCATGTTAGCGTTCCACGCAAAGGGTCCTGGGTTCAAATTCTGGGTGATGGATGGGTGTTCCTAGGTGTTGTCAATGTGCATAGGTTAGGGTAAGCTGTGACCGATTCCCGTTTGGAGCCCCTTTACAAGTAGCCATCATTATTCTAACGATATCTTTGGCAGATGCTGACAGCGCAATTGATCAACAATTGGAGAAAAACTTTTTTTTAATACAAAGAATACAAATACATGAACAGAATTCGCATAAGAAATTTAAAACATTTTTATTTATTACGTGTATACCTTTTAATTGTTTAAAGTTTACATATTCAAAAAATAAATAAAAATTAAGCAAGTTAACCGCCCTCTCCCCCCCACCACCACACACACATACACGATTTCTTTTCTCGATGAAATTTCTACCAATTGAAAATATAAGATTACAAAGATGCTAATGCGTCTCACATCGGTGTTCAGTCATCTCCATAGAGTTTGAACAAAGGGTCGTGTTGATAGTCAGTATTCAAACATTGTAACAATGAGATTTTCGCTAAGTGGGCCAATGCCTAAGTCTAGCAGGGTGGGCCAAACTATGGCAGTCCGTCCCTGACTATACAGTCAGGTTTCTTTAAAATACTTAAAAATAAATTTGGTATAATAACATTTAGACTATTCAAGCGCAATGAACTGAAAACTTCTATAATAATGGATAAACTGTCTGAAATAGGTTATTACTTATAGATATTCCGCTTTGTGGTATTTTCGATTTAAACATTTTTGTCGAATAATTTGGACGAAGTTAAAAAATAATTACGTAAAATATATCCCATTTTCTTGAAAAAGCCTACTTTTGGAACATTATAACTTGAACGTAGATTACCTTATGATGGACTTTATTCAAAGTAATTTTCCAGGGCACCTATTGTTGCGTTTGCTAATCGATCAATTGTGAACTTTTGACATCACTTTCTTTCGCTGGCGCCAGTTGCTGGAAATATTAAATCCATAGCATGAATACATTAACTACATAATTTTAATGAGTGACGTCCGAAAAGAGAATAAAAGGGAAATTTTAATATTCCATTTGGAACCGAAAATAACATTTTCATATGCTGTTTTACCTCATGTGGAAGATTACTAAGGGGTGTCCAATTTTTGGAACATTTAACCTATATACCGATACGGATTTTGCTAATATTATCATTTCTGCATAACTCTCTCAAAGAAGGGGTTTATAATGCAGAGATTATCGAATGTAATATTTCTCTAATTGTTCTCCTTAATTTTTCCATCTTTAAATTGTTTCATTCAAGTGCTAATCCCGGCATTTCTTCCAGAATGAGCTTTTAAATCGCTTTTATACTTTAATTAGCTAAAATGTTTTGCTTTTTAAATCTACCGATTTAATATTTTTGAAAAAAATGCATAAATTCTAAACGTATGAAAGCATATATTTGTGACAATATCTCTGAAACATTTTATGTCAAATTGTATAAAAATAATTAAACTTAATTTTTTTAAATTTATATTATTAGCGTTCCGTACTTAAAAAGTTAAAACGGAACCGTTATAAGATCACTACTGTGTCTGTTTGTCTGTCTGTCACACCCATGTGACTCGTAAGCGATGGAACGTGGAAAGTTCAAATTGAGGGAAGTAATAAAGCCTATTAACCCACATATTTACAGATTATTAAACATTCAGAAATATATTTGGGGAAAATGTAGAGGAGCTAATTAAGTGTTTCTTGAAAAAAAAAATATTTTCTTTGTATATCGTGTGAGAGATTTCGTAATGCTCAACTCAAAAATACATTTCTTTTAATTTTAGGTATTATATTTTCAGAGAAATCTTCGAAAATGTAGTACAAAAATATGTTCTCCTTCCCCTATTTCCAAATCTACTGAAGCTAAAAGTATGAAAAAATTAGAGTTAGTAAATGTTATTAAACCTAAATTTAAAAATTTAGAGATTACCCTAGGTTACATAGTTTTTTGAGAAAAGCGCATTTTTTAGTTACACACACTTTTCGATTTACGGGCAATCAGCAAAGGTGTTGAGGAGCGCTGTAGGTACCTGTCGTAGCAAAAGTATAAAAGAATTGTTGATTATGATTTCCGAAAGAAATCGTCGGTAATTAGCTGAGATATTAACACTTAAAGGCAGAGATCGGCCTTCGTTTGGTTGTGTGCGGACGTGTCCCAGACGCGCTCCCAAAAAATGCTTGGCTAAAGGCGTCCCAAGACCCGCGGGCCAGGGGCCCTCTATGGATTCTGATGTGTGAATGTCCCTGCTACAGTTTAAGGTATGTTGCATGTTTCTCGGCCTTTTAATTATTAAGTTATGAGTAATTTATTATTTCATTCCTCAGTCATTTAATTCTGCTGGCCCTTGCATTTGCTAGTATTTTAAAATATAACTTAATATTAGGCATTTCACCTTCTAAATCGCCGACAATCTAATCTAATAGCAACAACAAAGCAACAGTTATTATTCTAATTTAATTTCTCATGTTTTCATTAAAATGTTCATTCCTACTTAAGATTAAATCATTATTATAGCTGCTTTTAAACCCGGGCCATGTGCTTCGAATTCGCTGGATTTACCCTAAGTCCAGCCTCCTTGGGATGACTATTAAGATAACTATATCCCATGCTGGCGTCTTCTCACCCCTGCCAGCAGCTAGTTGGGCCATAGGCGAGTTTCTGGAAGGGGGGGCGGGGGTCGCAATCGGGTGGGGTGTATCCGCCCTACTGGTCGTGTGTGTGAGTGTTTTTTTTTCTTTTCTTTTAGAGAGAGAGATAAGTGCGAGGTTTACCTCTACTTGGTTCTTTCTCCGTTTCTCCATCTGAATTTTGAGGGGAGTGAGGGGCTAGTAATTTGGAAGCGATTGATACCTTCTAATCTTGTCTGCAATGGGCAATCAATCGGGACTGGCTTGGGATATTGTACAGCGGGGGTGGGGGATTTGGTTTATGAGATGTATAGTAAAGCCCTTTTTTCCAGACTTTACTTTCGGATCGTTTATGTAAAAATATACTTTTAAAAATTACAATTCCCATTAATGTATATGTGCATATATATATATAAATCAGCGTAAATACACATAATTATTATTTAAAAAAATATTCAAATAAGTTAAAATACAGAATTTAATGTTTAGGCATTAAAGGGGAATAAATAAATAAATAATTAAATCCTTTATAATCTCCTTCTTTTAATTTACGATTAGAAGCATGAGAAGCATTTAGTTTTTTTTTTAAAAAGGGCAATTTTCCCTCTGCTTCTTTCTTTATTATTTGCTAAAGTTAAAAGTACAGTTTTAACTACCTCCCAAGATATTTTAAATGTTCCATTTTAAAATTTTAAAATCATTAATAAATAAATAATTTAAATAATTGTCGAATAAGTGCATTTAAGAAATATATATTACTTGCTTTATACTTTATTTTTTTACATTTTAATATTTACATTTTTGTATTGTTGCAGTTTCATAGCAAATTGGCATATTTTAGCGTACATGATTTGGCATATAATTAATTGCATTCTTCTTGTAACTCTAATACAATTTTATCCATAAGCATTATTTAGAATTTTTCACCTGGAACCACCTTAGGAAAGACATTATCAATTTAAATTAAATTATCAAAATATTAAAATGTTATTTTGTCATCGAAAACACACAAGCTTGCACAATTTGTATAACCTTTGCTTACCAGGAAGTGAATGAAATATCTTTGAAAAAAGGAAAAAAAAAAAAAAGGCCATGTAAAAATACATAAACCACGTTAAAAAGAGTAATTATCTTGGCTACGGTATTTTTATTTTCTTTTTTTTATCTATTTTCTTTTATTGTGTAACATCATTAACTTTAAAAAAACTTAAAGCCAGTAGAAAACCTAAGAAATCAGTGTTTATGACTAGTAGTGTTTGTGAGACAAAAAGGCATTCAAATAAGATTACACTCACGCCACTTAATGTAATTTAATAATGGGGGGGGGGGATGATTTATAACAAACCTTCTACAATCTAATTTCAATCATTCAAGTAACCGGCTTTATCACAATTTTAAAAACAGTGTTTAAATATTAATTTTACCTCCGCATGTATATGTGTATGTATACATGCAGTATGTATGTGCGTATATGTATATATATATATTAATCTTACTTTCCCCCCATAATACTCAGAGTGTCTTTAGCTTTCCACTGCACACTTTTCTGTATGTCCAAGCATAATAAGATCGTTTGGAAATAATACTTTTAATTTTCAATTACCACTAGACTCATGTTAAATCAGCGTTTATAGAGATGACGTTACAAATTATTATTTAAAGCAGATTAGTAAAAATAACATAACCTATTTATTGGACTGCATGTAAATAAAATCTGTTTTTTTTGTTTTAAAGAAAAAGAAAAGGGGAAAAAAAGGGAAAGAGAAGGAAGGGGGAAAAATTAAAAGGAAAGGAAGGGAAAAGAAAGAAAAAACCCTAGTAGCAAATTGTGTCTGGCCCTTGAATGGCCTCTCATCGAAATCCGATTACACGATAAGTGGCCGATTATCGTATTCTCATCGGAGAGGGATGATTTTCATCGGCAATTACTCAGAAATGTCTCATTGGCCTTAGATCAATGGATGATCGCAAACTGATGAATTTTAGAAAAAAATATGATGAATCACCGAGGAGTACGATTTCATGATGATGAATGTCCGATGACTTTTAGATGAGTTATCAAGCAAATTTTGATGAGAAAGCGATGAATTATAGATTGGTTGGTTGGGTGTATAAATGAAAGCGATTTCAGAATATTCATTTTCAGATTTTGCGAAATATACATACATTAAAATTTTAGGAGTTAGAAATTTAAATATGCTCACTTTTAATTTCTATTAGCTTTACTACAATCATTTGAAACAAAATATTTAAACAAAAATATCCAAATTTTGTTTTATTTTTTGAGGGGGGAGGGGGGCTGAATTAAAGTTCCATATTTTCTTAGTTTATTTCTGAACAAATACTACTCCTTCATTTAAATAATCCTATTAAATTCTATTATTTATCCTCTTCCTAGAGCCTTTTATTTTAAATAAAGTTTGCTTGCTGAACTCAAACTGATTTATTAAAAAAAAAAAAAAAAGGCTCTAAAAAAGGGATTTTCCAATATTAATACTTAAAAAAGGGATTTTTTAAGTATTAATATTGGACTAACAATTACCACTGTTATTGTTTATCATTTTGTTTGATAGAAATATTTTAAAAGAATTTTGTTAATTCTAAATTATTGTTCTGCTTTGATAAGTTTTTGCCCTTTAAATTTTTCATTTTAAAATGTGAAAGGTTATTTCTTTCATTTTATTTGACTTTAAGAGATGAAAAATGCATTGGGCCTTTTTTCTACCAAGGTACATATGAATAATTCAGTAAGTTATACTATTGTATAAACACTCATAACTCACAAGAGTGCATATTTTTAAATAAGCATTTTTTGGAGGGGGGGAGGGTTAAGGTGGGATTCAGGTGTCTAATTAGGTACAATTTAGGTCTGTTCGGAGATCCTTGACAAGAGGCATACAAAAGAAAAAGGCCCTCACACCCTCCTCGTTTAAATAAAGACCATTTTTTATCACACAAACTGTCCCAAACACATACCCATATTTACCAATAAGCCGTTTTTCCCAAAAATAAATACTTTGAACCAGAAAATTTATTTAATTAAATGTGTCTTGCCTCTATGTGGTAGAGATTTGAAATATACTTTATTTCATTAAATAAAATTTCTGGTTTAAAGTTTTTTTCTTCTTTCATTACGTGGGAAGGTGGTAATAAGTATGCTTATATTTTTTTTTCTTAAATATTTCATAATTCATATCTGTAAAGTATAAAAAATAAAACTCTAAAATAAAGCACACCGTAATAACAGATTATATTTCTAAAACAAATGTATGAATTAGGTTCAGCTTTGCAAGTCCCATTTTTAATTCAAATCCAATTCATTTAACCCCTTGAGAAAGTGATTGTGTTCCTGTAATGTTAAATTCATACCGGATCTTTGAAAATTTTTGTTTCAAAATAAGGAAAAGCAATTTTACAAGTTTTTTCCATCAAAGTTACAAAAATAAAATTTATTTAAAAGTTTCCGGTGCAAATCTTGATTAAACTTAGGTGAGATAAAATATATCCCATCGCCTCTCAAGGGGTTAATATTCACAACTTTCACGTCTACGGTTAATTTCTTTTCTATTGGTACTACCTAGATGTTTAAGGAAAAATCTTATGTCACGCTGATACTTCAAGACTGTATTGTCTGTGAAAACTTCTGTAAAGTAGGTCTTTCCCCCTCTTAAATATTTGTATCTTTAATATGATTTAAGAAAAATAGATAGAAAAACTATTTTAATTAATATTTTAATAATTATTGATCAATCTAATTGTCCAATTTATTTGAAAATAACTTTTTGAGCCTTTCTGATAATTTTTTTCCCAAAACACTGCTGCGATGATTTTTTTCATTCAAAAAATTTACATAAATTTATATTCATTATGGAATTGGGCTTCATTAGCACAGGATCAACATTCTCTGGAAGTGTAGGAAAAAAATTTTCAACACCTAAACTTACGCATCCAGATGCATAGGTCACAATAGTTGAATGCGAACAAATCCACACAACGTGGAATAAGGAAAGGCTTTAATGCTCGTGATATTATTTAAAATGTTTAACTGTTTTTGTTTATTAATCCATAAATTTCATGACTGAAACAAAATTTAAAATACTACTGTAGTAGTTATACAGTCAAACCTCGTTAACATAAATTTCAAGGCAAATTAAAAGTTTTTCCCTCATGTTATCATCAATAGTTTATATTATTAGTAACAAAATCGTTGTATTAATTTTGACAGGCATTGTAGGAACAATTCATATTAAAAGTATACCAGGTTAATTCTGTACATGTTAATGAGGTTTGAATGTACTTTTTGTTGTTTAATAGCAACATCCATCTCCTGTTAGTTTCTGTTTCATAGCTGCCAACTTGTACGTATTTTTCTTATCACTAAAATTTTATAGAATTTTTTTATTTATTTAAACGTTAAAATTGCTTGAATTGCGGTGATTAAATTAACTAAAATTTTCTGTTACATTTTAGTGGTATGAAAAATCCGTACAAGTTGGCAGCTATGCTGTTTAGATATTAGGGCAGATGACTGAAAAAATACATTATCTTAATTCATTTTTTTTTTCAGTTTTATATCTCTATGCCTACATAAAACATCACATCATAGCTGCCAACATCTTACGCTTTTTCAGACCACAAAAATTTTATAGTAAATTTTACCTTTTTAAATCGCCGTAATCTGCCGATTAAATAAGGCAAAGATTTCTATTAAATTTTTGTGGTCTGAAAAAGCGGAAGAGTTGGCAGCTATGTCACATTAATGTTAGCTATTTTATCTTATTGTTTCTAAACTTGAAGTGTTGTTTTAAGAATCTACATATACTACCTGCATTTTTTAATTACTACATTAATAAAATACCCCAATTTCTAGTGCATACTCTGCTGATCAAACAAACATGTTTAGATCCAGAAATGTTAATAAATAAGATTTATCTTATTTCTATTTTCTACATAGTATGCAACATATTTAAAGAAACTTTCTTGATGTAAAATTTATTGGATCGGCTGCAAACTATGTACATCTGAAATTAGAGTACACAAAAAGTACTTAAATTCTGTTCAATTAACTTGCTCATTTCATATAAATGTACTATTTGAAAGTTTTATTAAGGTTAAACAATGGCAGAAAAAAAAATTGTTGCTTCTTCCCGTAACTCTTCATAGAAATCTAAACACAAATCTTCTAAGTTAAATAAGTTTCTGAAGCAATTTATTGTCACAGAATGATTCAAACGTGGCTGTGTACATCCCATAAAAAAGTAGAAGTAATAAAATATTTATTGAATATTCATGCATAAGAATTAAATGAGGACGTCAGTTTCAAAACTTGTCTTATCTAAAAGTTAAAAAATCGAGTTTTCTCTGTCATTCTATTCTACTGGTACTGGTGGACATGAATTGAGAAAACAATACAATCTGCAAAACACTAGCTTTACTGTGTATTTCTGGCATTGTAAAATCTTGGTTTAGAATGAAGACCAATGGACGTGATCAGAGGTTTTTCACGATTTCTGAAAATTTTCTGGATAAGGCGAATTTTGAAACTCATGTCCTCAAATATAGCTAATAATTTCAAAAGCAAACTTTAATTAACTCTGATATAAATTTAAGATTTATTTATTTTTAAATAACACATAATATAACATTCACATCAAAAGAAATTCAAGGTAAGTTTAAATATATAAGTGCATCAATTACACTGTTTATAATTAATGTTCCAACAGGAACAAACAAAAACTAATGCATTTAAAATAACTTCGGAAAAAAAAATCGCAAGGGAAGGTTGATCTGTATTTTCCATTTGAAGTCAGTCATCTGGGTAATTACATGAAGTATCTTGTTTTAGAAGTGTTCTAGCCAAATTATCAGGACGGAATGCCATCTTTTCTTAAATGTAGCTAACAAAACTGCTGACAATATTTCATTTTCTGCAGTGTAGAGAGGGGATATCATGAATGTCATCAGATGTAAAATGCAGTTCACAAAGCTAGACAAAGAGAAAAAAATAGTAAATTTTTGTGCATAATCATGTGTTGTGTATATACATATAAAACTGTGGTTTATTTCAGTAAGCTTTATTTAGTACCCTTGTATTTTATTTCAATGAGAGATATATGGGGTCATTCAAAAAAGTCCATTTTGAAATTTTTAAGAAAGAAAAAATATCTTTTGAAAAGGGTTGAATACTTATTCAAAAAAGAAACTGAAGGTGAATTTGGGATTTTGGCCCCAGCTTAGTATTTTTTTTTTTTTTTAAATCTTGGATTTTTTGGGTCTGCACAATTTGAAATAACAGCAAAATTGTAAAAATTTTAAGCCAAGATAGAATTTGTTAAGGCCAAACCTGAAAATTTTAGTCTGTGCAGACCTTTAATGTCTACTGTTATTTCAGTTAATTTTTCTATATACAAGTTAAAATTAACAAACATAAAACTTTCCAAATAGGAACCGGCAAATTTGCAAAGAAAAAAAAATTAAGACTTCATATACAAAATTACACTTTGTTTCTATAAACAGTTTCAGTGTTTAAATAACCATTTTACAAAGGGCCAATTTTGGAGATTTTCTTCAGATTGAAACCTGGTACTTATCAAGTATACCCTACAGATTTCACCCAAAATCTTATTTCAAACAACAAAAACCAGCTTTTTGCTATGAAGAAAAGGTGGTTTTATGATTTCATGGAATCCTCTATAATTTTCTTTAAAGGCAGGATACCATTCATTGAGCCGAAAAAGTAGGTCAATTTCATCCTCCCCCCCATAGAAAAAATAAAGTACCACAAAAACTGAATTTAACCAGTTATTATTCATAGTTTGTAGTATAACAGATATTTTTTATTATACAACAACCCCAGTAGCAGAAAATTCTCCATGTGCCTGTGACAGATACTTCGGGGACAAAAAATAATCTGCAGGTAAAATATTTTTACAATTGAAGCGTTAATTAATCAAACAATCACTTACATGTAACGTTTTTAGACATTTTAAAATATTTTATTAATAACAATATTAACTTTTTGTATTAAGTAATAAAGAAAGAGCTAAACATAATACTATGAAGCAAAATAAAGGTCTGACAAAGAAGAATCTGCAAAACAGAAAAGAAAATCTGCGAAGCTCGTCTCCTGTTTCGAACATTCTGCTACCGGGACAACAACTATTAAAACTGATGGCAATATTGTCAGTTGCATATACAACATTTTTAGCATGACATGTAAAATACAGTTTAAATGGATCACCCAATCATGTTTTTCTTTTTGGAAATAGCAGAATATTTTGCGGGCCCATCAGCCTTTTACATATGTAATTATAATATATTCTTTGAGCTACACCGAAGTTAAGAGATAAAAGTTTTCAGAAAAAAGATGACACTTTTTTTCTGAAAACAATTTCGCCCCCCCCCAAAAAAAAAAATTAAATTTCAATGAACTGCTGTAAAATTTGTAAAAAGTTTACACCACCATCGTTATTTTATGTCACACAGACCTTTCGATTTGAGACAAACTGCACGCAGATTGAAGAGAAAATTTACCATTTTGGCTTTATTTTCAGTCACACAGATAATTTTACAACATCTGTTTTATTTCAGGTCCAAGGTGCATAAAACCAAGCAAAAAAAAAAAAAAAATACAATTTTATATAATATTTATTCTTTGAAACCTGAGGAGGAAAAAAAAAAGCCAAATTTTCACAATTGGGGGGGGGGGGAGGAGTTTCCAATTTCGAAATTATTTATGTTTCCACAGACATGAGGGAGAAGAGGGGAAAAAAAGGGAGGGGTGAAAAAAAATAACAACAATTTAAAAAACAACTCATAAGCATTCAACGTTTATCTTTAAAAATCACACCTTTCAAAACTGCAAGTTTATGTAGTTAAAAAAATTTTTCATTACAACACGTTAATTTGGCATGGGCCCGATTATTGAAAATTCATCCTTTTGATTGACACTTGGATAAAAAACATGAAATGGTCCTTAAAAATAGACTTCTACACGGTTTTCTTGATGTGTAATCATAATTATATTTATTAAACCATTTGAAAATTTTAAATGATAAAAAGAGTAGGCATATAAATTTTTAAATACATTATTTTTTTTATCTTTTCTACTTTTTAGTGTTTAAATATTTTGTTGTTGCAGATTCACAGTCAGTTGGCATATTTTCGAAGAAATGATTTGACACATTATCTTCATTGTTTTTGTACTCATAAACAATTATAACTACACTTCTTCTAAACTGTTTACTCAATGTGTAATCATAATTATATTAATATTAAACTATTTGAAAATTTGAAATGATAAAAAAGTAATATTTTTAAATACATTTTTTATTTATTTATATTTTCTACTTTTTAGTGCTTAAAATATTTTGTTACTGCAGATTCACAGTCAGTTGGCATATTTTGGCAGAAATCATTTGACACATTATCTTCGTTGTTTTTGTACTCATAAATAATTACAACTGCAAAAATTATTTGGCAATTTATCAACATTTTCAAAATCACTTTGTGGCAACCTTTATTTACATTTTAAAAACATTCACAGATTGAAATATCTTTATAAAATAGTTATCAATGTATCAAACGCACAAACAATTATTTGTTTTATATTGATACCATTTAATATACACATTAAAAAACTATTAGTTTAATTTATGCATAAATAAAACATAACAATTAATAAAATATATATATATATATATATATAATAAGAAATAAGCCATATATAGTTAGACATTTTTTATTGGTCGCAATTTCACTTTCACGACAGTTTATAATATTTGCCAAGAAATCACACTTTCTTAATCTTAACTCGGTCATGACTGAGTTATGTCATAGCCCCTATAATAAAGAAGTATTTGTTACATTAGTGTATAACTTAACATACTCTTTGAAGTAGCAAGAGACGTCAAGTTACGTCTGGTAACTCAAAAACATTAACGTTTAACATGGATCAGTTTATACCAACCAAAACACGAATTTTCTGCTTAAAATCAATACGAATCCAACAACAAAAAAATTCTACAAACTGAAGAGAAAGGAAAGTAATACATATTTTAATACAATTATGGAAAAAAGTCTATAATTAAATGTTTCATATAAATACTGTCTTTTTTGCTTTGAACAGTTTGAACACATACAAATTTATTAATATTTAAATACAGTAGAACCTCGATCCATCGTTTTTCAAGGTGTGTGTGTGGAAAAAACGATAAATGCAGGAAAACGATGAATGTGGTTTAACGTCAAAACACGAAAAAAAAAAAAAAAAGTTTAAGCATTACTTACTAATACATGCAATGTATACAGTATATTAATAAATACTAATTTGTTACAGACCAAACTGTAAAATAAATAAATCAAAGTTGTAGAAAATGGATATTTATTCTAAAAATGAGTAATTTTATATTCAGTTTTTCGTTCATTTTTTAAATTAAACAACAAATTTTCAGGATGTACAACATATTTCTGGTCATTTTCTGTAATTTCATGTACATATAAAAAAGTTCGTATAGTTTCAAATGCTGTAATTAAATCAGACAGACTTTGCGCTGGTGTAGGCTTAGCTTCATCGGCATGAACATTATCCTCTGCTTCTTCGCCGTTATTTTCATTTTTTGCATCATCACACATTTCTTCTATGCTTAGGACACCACATGTCGCAACATCTCGATCAATAGAAATATATCGTTAAATTTTGTAACAGAGACATCCTCTTTTACACGCAACCACTCTTCATTTGCATTATCGTCAGCATATTCATTATTTTCTTTCCCTTCTGTTGAGCATTCTTCATGAGTTTTTCGCAAAAAAACTGCATTTCACGAAACACTTCTGGATGGAATGAAGAAGTTACTCCATGCCAAGCTGAAAGTACAAAATGAATAGCCTGCAGAAGCTCTATTTTTGGAGTACGTTCTTTTGCTTATTCCATGAAACAAAGATATTTCACTAGCTTTCTCCTGTAAAATTGCTTAAAACAATTGATTATTCTGGCATCAAGAAGATGTACGACCTCTTGATAATCTCTGCCCCCCCCCCCCCCTCCCGAAACAGCTCAAATGAGTTACTTTAGGATAAAAGAAGTAATTCCAGTTTGTATGTCATATGGATCCGCTTGACCTCCAATTTCATTTCGGTGGGGAGAAAAATTTTACAACGATGAATGCGGGAAAAAGATTTCTTGACGAACGATGAATGCAGGTTTCGTTAACATTATTTAAGTATAATTTGTGCAGGGACCATAGAAGTAAAACGATCAATGTGGGAAAACGATGGATGCTGGAACGATAGATCGGGGGTTTCACTGTATAGTATAGATGCTGCTTAATGTGATTACTTCGGGACCACAAGTTTTTGATAACAATATACAGGGTTTTAAACACCCAGCACACTGGTCTAAAACTTGGAGTTTTCTTTAAAAAAAAAAAGGGTGGTGGGGGGGGGGGGTTGGGACTTTATTGAGTTTTTTTGCAGAACACTTTAAACTTCTGCATAATACATATACATTTATCAGTGAAACCTGGGTATAATTTTGCATTAATTAAGTATGATTTAGCAAAATATATATATAAAAAATTAAGTTAATTTAAAAAGTACATTTGTATCTCATGGGACTGGTTTGCTGCATTAAGAATATATTGAACCAACTACAACTGAATTTTTTTATATAATTCTTAATATAATTCAAAATATTTTTCACACAAAGCGATGCTTTTAGCATGATGCGTTAGGTCGAGACATGATGATTTTGAAAACACTAACAGGCTGATATTACACATAATCACATTAAGCAGCATCTACTGCAAAAAGTAGTTTCTTTAGCATAAACATAATTATAATTACCGTTAAACAGATTTCTCTAAAAAGTCATGCTGCAAGCGGAACACTGTTTGCATTCTCAGAGTGGACTCTCAGGAATTCTAGGTATATCCTAAGGATTAAAAAAAAAAAAAAAGTAATTGAAATGTAAAAAAAAATATTGGATTTCATTAAAGTACTGATACACAAAAACAAGTTGGAAATTGCACTTCAAATGTAGCTAATGAGGTGCGTTCGTACTATAGCTAGTTTTATAAATATTTTTTGCACCGCATATTGTACTCACTGAATGTATATTTTAGTACGGTTCAATAAGTGCATATCCATTTCATTCTGTTGGCTGTAACATCATTAAAATGCACTTTTTTTCCCCCATTGGCCGTAATGTAATGGAAAACTTTAGACTATCCCTGTCATTAAACTATAGATCTGATTTTCATAAAATTTGAAATGACTCAACAAAATATTGCAATAATTATAATATTTAAAATTTCAGAACATTCGGTTGGGTAGTTTTTCCTCAGTTATATGCAGAGTGACAGACAGACAGACGTACTGACTGAATGACAACTATAGCTACATATTTATATAATTACGAATGCACCTAAAAAGGAATTTTGGTAATGTAAAAATAGTATTGACTATGGGCTTATTTGTCAGGGCATAAAGCCCGGCGGCCCTACTACTAACTACTTTATGCACCCAGGGGTCCTTACTGTTTTTTTTTATTCACCCTTTTATTTAATTTAATCGAAAAATACATCAATCAGGTGCAAAAAAAAATCTGAATTTCACTAATTGGCCGAAGGAGAAAAAAACCCAGCTAAATTCATCGAATAGGCAAGGGAAATGCAAAATTTGTTAATTGATTGTAAAGAGGGGGGAAAAAATCAAGAAATATGTCAACTCCACACAAGAAAAAAACTGCGAAATCTTTTAATTGTGATCGATTAATGGGAAAAAATATCAAATTGTCTACTCTTCTCAGAAAAAAAACATGCAATTTTTCAATTCAACAGAGGAAAAACAGAGTAAATTTTGTCAATCATTCGTAAAATGAAATGGCAGGATTTATCAATCGTCGCAAAAATTTTATAACCGCTGAAGACAGGGCTTGAAATTAAATTTTTAGGGTTTCGTTCATCTGATGAAACCCTATTCGTCTCGCTCCTCTGTCAGTCTGTCACAGAGCCCGTTCTAGTCTTTTCTGCGAACCATTCACAAAATTTGAACTTTTCCATGCCCTATGATGAAATTTGCATCCCCCCCCCATGATCCTTCGATGAAATTCACGATTTTTCAGCAGCCATTCGACGAAATTTGAGTTTTCGCGATCCTTCAAAGAAATTGGAGTTTTCGCGATCCTTCGAAGAAATTGGAGTTTTCGCGATCCTTCGAAGAAATTGGAGTTTTCGCGATCCTTCGAAGAAATGCGAGTTTTCACGATCCTTCGAAGAAATGCGAGTTTTCACGATCCTTCGAAGAAATGCGAGTTTTCACGATCCTTCGAAGAAATGCGAGTTTTCACGATCCTTCGAAGAAATGCGAGTTTTCACGATCCTTCGAAGAAATGAGAGTTTTCACGATCCTTCGAAGAAATGCGAGTTTTCACGATCCTTCGAAGAAACGCGAGTTTTCACGATCCTTCGAAGAAACGCGAGTTTTCACGATCCTTCGAAGAAATGAGAGTTTTCACGATCCTTCGAAGAAATGAGAGTTTTCACGATCCTTCGAAGAAATGAGAGTTTTCACGATCCTTCGAAGAAATGCGAGTTTTCACGATCCTTCGAAGAAATGCGAGTTTTCACGATCCTTCGAAGAAATGCGAGTTTTCACGATCCTTCGAAGAAATGCGAGTTTTCACGATCCTTCGAAGAAATGCGAGTTTTCACGATCCTTCGAAGAAATGCGAGTTTTCACGATCCTTCGAAGAAATGCGAGTTTTCACGATCCTTCGAAGAAATGCGAGTTTTCACGATCCTTCGAAGAAATGCGAGTTTTCACGATCCTTCGAAGAAATGCGAGTTTTCACGATCCTTCGAAGAAATGCGAGTTTTCACGATCCTTCGAAGAAATGAGAGTTTTCACGATCCTTCGAAGAAATGAGAGTTTTCACGATCCTTCGAAGAAATGCGAGTTTTCACGATCCTTCGAAGAAATGCGAGTTTTCACGATCCTTCGAAGAAATGCGAGTTTTCACGATCCTTCGAAGAAATGCGAGTTTTCACGATCCTTCGAAGAAATGCGAGTTTTCACGATCCTTCGAAGAAATGCGAGTTTTCACGATCCTTCGAAGAAATGCGAGTTTTCACGATCCTTCGAAGAAATGCGAGTTTTCACGATCCTTCGAAGAAATGCGAGTTTTCACGATCCTTCGAAGAAATGCGAGTTTTCACGATCCTTCGAAGAAATGCGAGTTTTCACGATCCTTCGAAGAAATGCGAGTTTTAATGATCCTTCGAAGAAATGAGAGTTTTCACGATCCTTCGAAGAAATGAGAGTTTTCACGATCCTTGGAAGAAATGAGAGTTTTCACAATGCTTCGAAGAAATTGGAGTTTTCGCGAACCTTCGAAGAAATTGGAGTTTTTGTGATCCTACGAAGAAATTGAGTTTTCACGATCCTTCAAAGAAATTGAGTTTTTGTGATCCTTCGAAGAAATTTGAGTTCTCGCGATCCTTTGACGAAATTCGAGTTTTTAGCGATCCTTTGACGAAATTTACGCTTCTTTCGCGATCTCTTGACAAAATTAGCGGCATTTTCCGTGATTTTTTGATGAAATTTTTTTTTTTTTTTTACAAAATCCTGCATTTGACCGGTTCCTTCCATATTTTTAGTCGCCAGTCTTTCAAGTTTAATCGCCGGGTGGCGAGTGCTTATTTTCATCTTTACGACAAAACCCTTTTGATTTTCATAAAATAAAAATAAAATTATATACAGTCGACTCTGAAATCTGCACACTTAGGGACAGAGGGTTTTGCGGATTACACATTTTTGCAGATTATAGATCATCCATTTGTTTACATTTTACTTTTTAGAGTCTGGCAATAAATTAGAAACAACTGCACACAAATTATAATTGCAATGTAAAAGAAAAACATAATGCATTATTATTTTACTAATTGTATTAATTTTTTTAAACGTTGACACAACATAATGGTAATTTCAGTTTTGCTTTGTTGTCAATAATTTTTTTCTATAGTCTATGAACAATCATTACTTTTTGCTCTGAGATAAAATTTTGTTGCCCTGAGAAATTTAAACATTTATGTCCAATTTATATTTAAATATTTATTCATTGGAGAACTGATAACTTATGAAAAAAAATACCAAATTTAACTTTATCTAAGAGTTTAACTGTTAATGGAATTTTCATTGTTTACATTCCAACATGTAGTCCGGATAATAGACATTGGCGGATTATACATCAGCGGATTTCACAGAGTTGACTGTATTTAATAGTTCACTTATATATTATATTTAAAAAAAAGAAAAAAAAGTCGCCAAACAATGTGATTTAAGACCATAAAATTCATAAGTGTAATATGGTCACATTTGTTACATGTTTATCATTTTTGGACCACAGTCAAATATCTTGTCTGTGCATTCTAATTATAGAAGATTGCTAAGAAAGTATGGCAACAACCAATCAAGACTGCAGTGAAGATAACCAAACTATGGCTGTCAGAATGATTGGTACAAAATTGCATTTTTTTTTTTTTTTTTTTTTTTTTTTTTGCTTATTTCTACTATTATATATATATCCCCCAATCTTTATGTTTCGAGCTAAATTTGCTGTGTCAGAACTGATTAATAAAAAGTCACTGGTCTCAAGGACTCAAACATTAGAATTTACTGGTCCACAACATAAAATTCGATTAAGCACCTTTAACCCTTTGAGCCCTCTACCCTCCGCAAAATTAGTGGTGTACCGAGTAGTACTTTGGCCGAGTAGCCGAGTACCGAGTACTCGGCCGAGTACCGAGTAGTTGGGTAATAAGGGGAAAAAATGCTGATGTGCACATAATATGAGCTTAGGTGTACATATGTGTGTACATATATATATATACCTGTGTATACATATATATAATGTACATATATATCTATAAATTAACTAATTAAATTTGAAATTTATTTGTGCACCTTTCAAAGACAATTTTTGACAATTCAAAACAGTGGCAAAAAAAGGAGAATTGACACGTAACATGTAGAATTATTAACCAATATAAAACTAAAACATTCTTCAACCCTCTAATTTATTCTGATATAAAATCTGTCTATCAAAAAAAAAAAAAAAAAATGTTTATTGGTTGCTGTAACAATTCATTGAATAATGCAAAACATTTCATATTTATTTTGTAACTGTACCTTATTTTCTTTTGATTAAAAATAAAAGAGAGAAAAATACAAAGAGAGGTACAAAAAGCTATACAGGATTTCTTAACAGAAGACTTATGTAAAACTGACACTCCATTTGCATGGTGGGGGGAAAAGAACTTTTCCGATTATGTGCAACCTTGCAAAAAAATTCTTATGCGCACCTTCAACTACTGTTTATTCTGAGCATATATTTTCAGAGGTAGGCCAAATTTATAGTAGTAAAAGAAATGCCCTGTCTACTCATAATGTAGAACGTTTGGTGTTTTTGCACCATAATTTGAAAGATAATAAATTTAATTATTATTTTTTTATTACATTTATTGTATTTTCAGTTTCTTTATCCAAAATAATAGCCTTTTCTGTTTTCCTATACATTTAAAAACAACTTATTTTTATTTGTATAAATATGAAACTAAATTTTAATCTGGTTTTTGTTCTTAACTTTCAGTATACAGTAGCCTCCCGCTTAACCGGCCTAAACGGGACCGAGGGTTAGCCGGTTAAGAGAAAAAAACGGTTAGACTGGAGAATTTTAAAAATGTAAATAAATAACTGCATATTTAATTAATTAAAAATGTAGGATGCATTTAATTTTTTAATTTGTAGTACATATTTTCTATAATTTGTGAAATTAATACTAATAGTAAGTAATTTAATTGTAATAAAAGTTATCACTAATAACAAATAATGAACAATATTTAATACAAATTAAATTGTTGAAAATCTTGTCACATACCAAGAAGTTGAAATTATTCTACATTATGTAAATTATTATAGTTAATTAACCATAAAGAAATGAGAACCGAAATTTTTCTTTATGAATTTTGCCGGATGTTGGGAAAAAAAGCCGGCCGGTTAAAGCAGAGTTCCGATTAAGAGGAAGGCTACTGTATTTTGTAGACATATTGTTAAATACCGAGTAAATAGTTTTATGAATTATTACATACATTATACATTGATATTCGAATAACTTTTTAAAGATCAGTTTTAAATTCATATGCTTAAAAAATGAAATTCTTACAACTACTCGGTATTGGCCGAGTACTCAGCCAAAATTTCACCGAGTACCGAGTACTCGGCAAATTGGCCGAGTAGGCCGAATACCGAGTATTTACCGAGTACTCGGTACGGCTCTACGCAGAATATAAACCAAACTCACTTTTCAGTTATCCAAAATTTTCAGCATTAATAAAATGTGAAATTTTAATTTGTTAAAAATAAAATAAAATTGTGATTTGCGATCGGGAGGGCAGAAAAGTTACTGGTTCTGCGGACAACTAAATTTTTCAAATTAGGGGCTGCCCACAACTAATGTCATGCTTGGAGTAGGGTTCGTGAAATTGTGACAAGGGGATGGGAGGGGGTAAGAAGAAATGTGACATCACACATTTTGGTTAAAATAAAAGCATTAAAAATCAGCAGATTAAATTTTGAAGTTATTTTGAAATTAAAATCAGGGGTCAATCCATGCAAAATTTGGGGCCTATTTAGGGCCCTTTCACAAAAATCTATTTAATAAAATAGACCCCTTCACAAAATTCCTTTTAATAAACAGGCCCCTTTCATAACATTCTTTTTCATAAAAACTGTTTTAAAATGTGTAATTTGTAAATAAAACCAGATCACGAAAAACAAAAAATTTAGCAAGGGGATTTAAAGAAGTTTTTGTTTATAAATTCTTGGTTCGAATGAGTAACTGGATTTCCACTTTCGTTACAAAATGCTATTTTTCACAAAAATATTATAAAATTCACAAAAATAACTTACTTTTCACAAAATGGGCCCCAAGAATAAAAACCTGCATCGATCCTTGAAAGTATTTTATACTCATAAAGTAAGGATAGTATTGAGTTGACTCTAAGCCACTTTTTAGCAGGGCGCAGCGCTAGGTGGCCCTTTTTTTTCTTTTTTGTGCCCGGCAGCTCTTTTAAACCCTCCTGATACGCCCAGCTGCCCTTTTCAACATTTCCTATGTGCCTCGTGGCAATCCAATTGATCCCGAAAAAATATCACAAATTCTAGGCTCTCTAAACAAACCAGTTCAAAATATTTTTGTGAACAAGGTTTAAGTGTCCCTTTTTTGAAAAAAAAAAATGTGCCTTTTTTAGAACAATGTTTCCTTTTTGAAGAAATGTACCCTTTTTTAGATAGTGTTCCCTTTTTTTAGAATAGTGTTCCCTTTTTGAAAAATTACTGCCCGGCGGCCCTTTTTTTCTAGAGTCAACACTAAAGGATAAGATTTAAAGCCAAATATATTAAATTCCATTTCAAATTCCAAAATACTACTGTTTTCAAATGCTCTTTCATATTAATATTTTATGACTATTGCATATTAATTTATGTTTTTTGTCGTAAACCTTAATATTATTTCATACAAAATAAATGTACAAATCATATTTTATAGTTATGCTCACAAATGTCGTGAAAACAAATAGTTACAGTTAATATGAAAGTTTAATTATAAAGTTAAAATTTTAAATATGATCTATAAAGCAGTGCTTTGTTTCTGAACTGCAAGTATATGTTATGTAATATAGCATGACATGCGACAAGAGGGGAGGGCAAGAGGTAAGGTGAAGTGTGAAAAAAAAGGGGGGGGGGAGGGGCCAAAAAGTGTGACATCATTTATGGACTGTCCCTTAGTGGTCAGGTTGAATTTTCAGTGGTCGCGGACCAGCAGAACACCAAGGATTCTGAATGTTGATTTGTAAATGTAGAACGAATATTTATGTGGAGCAATATTAATTTATAAACTGCCTAATTTAGAAGACAATGAGTTACTTATAGTTTCATTAGAAAGAATATTTTCTGGTTTTCATTTAATTTAGTTTAAAAAGGCTAGGCAATAAAAATACAGGCATGCTAACATTTGCATTCAAATTCTTCAGTAAAAAATATATTTTGTTCTGTGTATAAAAATTCCCTTGATAGTGAATGTTTGTTTTTTGTGAAAAGCAAATTGTTTCTGTTTTCAATTAGTTGACTGTCAATTTTGGTGTAAATAGAAAGAAAAAGATTGTGTTCTTTTTAGGTGCAATATATTTTAGTTTCCAATTTATATTAAATCTCAAAATATTTATAATCAGCAATAAGTATTTGACTATTTTGCAGCGTTCGAAATCCTTGGTGGTCCGCTGGTCCGAGACCACTAAAAATTCAATTGGACCACTAATTTAAAAAATTTAGTGGTCCGAAGGACCAGTAACTAACAGTAACTTTTTCCCCTTTCTGACAGGTAAATGTAAATTTTCCCATCCCTGAGAAAACTGCAACCAAACATTACAATAAGCATAAAATTTGCATAAAAACTTAGTTAAAATAAATAGACGGAAATAAAAAACATAATAATTTCAGTTTTTGTTTATGTACTATTTAATTTTTAGCAAAATATAATTTTACATTTTATTATGCCGAAAATTTTGGGTAACTGAAAGGAAGTTTAATTTATATTCTCGGAGGAGGAGAGGGGGGGGGGGGTGTGTCACTCAAAGGGTTAAGGTACTTATATAATTTTATGTAGCGGGCCAGTGACGATGTCTGCGGACCAGTAAACTCTGATGTTTACTGTTCCTTGTGATCAGTGATTTTTTTTTAATCAATTCTACCGCTGAAAATAGTCAGGGTTGCAAAATCGCTAAAAAAATGTCGGTCATAACAAAAAAGATGACGGACGATCAAGGGAGAATATGCAAGGGATATACAAAAACTCATTCAATTTCATTATAAAAATTAACATAAGGTTAACAGATGATAAGATTAAAAATTCAAAACAACATTCTTGTATTTAATAACATTTGTTATAATACTTGTCCTCAAGCAGCATTAGCGATAAATACAAAATATTATTTTGTCTTCAAAAACATCGGTAAATTAGAAAAATTTTGGTTAAAAAAAAAAAAAAAAAAGATCTATTCAATCTATCTTTTAACATGCTTTTACAAACAAAATATCAATGTTCTCCAAATGTTATTTATGAAAAAGGAGAGAGAGAGAGAAAGGGGGGGGGGGGAAATTTGTAAAAAGCAAATAGTATAAAATTTTGTAATGATAATGATTCTGAGATTCATATAAATATTAAAATTGATCTAAGCCCAATAAAAAACAATGATGTTTTCAAAACAAAATACCAAAATTTTCCAAACGTTATTTCTAAAAAAAGAGAGGGGAAAGGGAATTTGTAAAAAGCAAATAGTAATAAAATAAACAAAAAATTTTGTGCATGCATGCGCAGTAAGTAAAAAATACTGCATGTATGAGCACTGCATGCCCATAAAGCAAAAATTCAAAACAATATTCTTGTATTTAATAACATTTGTTAATGCTTGTCCCCACGCAGCATTAGCGATAAATACAAAATATTATTTTGTCTTCAAAAACATTGGTAAATTAGAAAAATTTTGGTTAAAAAAAAAAAAAAAAATCTATGCAATATGTCTTTTAACATTCCGATGAAGCAAGTAACTTTTTTCCCTCTCTGACAGGTAAACTTAAATTACCCCATCCCTGACAAAAACCGCAACCAAACATTACAATAAGCATAAAAACTTAGTTAGTTAAAATAAGTAAACGAAAATAAAATACATAATTAATAAGTTCAGTTTTTGATAATGTACTACTTATTTAATTTTTAGCAAATTATAATTTTACATTTTATTATGCCGAAAATTTTGGGTAACTGAAAGGAAGTTTGGTTTATATTCTCGGAGGAGGAGAGGGGGGGGGGTTCACTCAAAGGGTTAAAAGTACTTAATATAATTTTATGTAGAGGGCCAGTGACGATGTCTGCGGACCAGTAAACTCTGATGTTTACTGTTCCTTGTGATCAGTGATTTTTTTTTTAATCATTTCTACCGCTGTTTTGATATTTGCGACCCTGCAAAAATTTATTTTTTATCATAAGCGATAAAAATAAGAGTATTTTATGAACTTTTTTGTATTTTAATATCACCCCCCCCCCACCCCCCCTCTGCCTGTTTTTTTTTCTTTTTAAATATCCCAGCAGTAGGGGTTGTTTTGTGTGTTAATAAACGAAAGCGTTAAAAGATGTTTTTTGTTTAGTATCCTTAAATCTTGACTGAATGATACTAAAGCATTTTGGATTTTGGCTGCCAGACTGCTTGGTTTCAGAAACAAAATACTACTACATACTAGGGTGTAAAAAAATCATGATTTTTTGGAACAGATATCATATTCGCCCCATATTGGCGCGATTTTTTTCTGTCGCCAATATCATATAGGCAACAGGTACTTAACTTGCGCCAAAGTGCTTGATGTGGTAACCCGGATTATGTTGTTTATGCTGTTGATGTTTTCGCCAAATTGGCAAGCGAAAAAAATCGCGCCAATATGGGGCGAATATGACATCTGTACAGATTTTTTTAATTTAAATCAGATTTTTTTTATTTTTTTCCCTGTGTTAAAATATTAAACATTTACCAAGAATTAAGCATTTCAAAAATGAACAACCCTTCAGTTACTAACATAATCTATGTTTTTTTGCTTTAATTAATAAAATTTTAATTATGCAATTATAGAATTTACAAAAAACTGCAAATTAAAAATTTCTTTAGTAACATACAACATTATGTGCATTAATATTTTGTAATAATTATGTAAACCAATATTAAATACTGCTTACATTTTAAAGTTATTGATAAATTGCATTTAATTTTAAATTGATGATACAGATTAAATTTTGTAATTATTAAACAATTAACTTTTTAAGAACACAATCTACATTTTTGAAAAAGTGATTGAAAAAAGGTGATAAATAATAGTTTGATAAATACATAAAGCAGCCAGTAATTTTACACAGGTTCTAAAGCGTATGTATATCAAATCGATCAAAAATTGTAGCAATGTATACAGCAAATTCACACATAATTTAAAAATAGATTACAAAAATTGTATTTTTGAAACTTAAATCGGATTTTTTTCCCCATAACATTAAAATATTTGAATAGCTACTAAATATTATAATGTTTTGAAGTTATTTAACATTTAGTTAGATTTTTTTTTTAAATGTATAATACTTCTTTTTACACAGTTTAATATTTTTATAATTAACAATAACAAATATTACATTTTTTACAAGTGATTTAGTGATCGTTTTCATTACTGATTATAATGCTTTTTCACACTATTTTAAAAAATCAGAAAATATGTGATTTTATCATCTGATTCAAATCAATTGATTAAAATCATTGACACTCTATTGCTATGTTTATTGTATAGTATAAAAGAATGAATAACTTGATTATTAAAAGGAAATTATGGCATTGTAAATTATATTAGATTGAAATATCATTTTTAAATTAAATGCTTTTTATGTTTGTTAGATAAAAACCATGCTTTTTACAAACTTACTGTACTTAAAATTTCACAATACTCAGGAATTATGCTTAGAAACAATTATTTAAAGCTTTGTTTTGTGTATTCATAAGTCACAATACCTGTAGAAACTTTCCAAATTATGTTCATCTTAGATTTGAATACTTTTTACGTCATTTTAAACATTTAGAATTTTTTTGATTTTAATCAATGATTTTTTTTTAAAAAATCACTTGATTAAAATCATGATTTAAATCGCTGATTTAAATCAACTGATTTAAATCGTTGACACCCTACTACATACAGACTTGCCAAGCTCCGAAATCCAAAAATCAGAAATGAAATCAATTTTTTTTTCAGTTTTAAATTGCGCTTTGTTGTCATATAAGATTAAATATAAACAATTACACAGACTATTAAAAAAGGTGCATTACAATCAAGAGCACGGGAAAACGTGTGTAAATCAGAAGCATTGTCAAATGAAAAAGGTAATAACATCAGAAAGAATGAAATAGGTACTTACATATTTCCGGAAAAAATGTATTTATTTCACGGATAATGCGGTGTAGCAATCAATGGCGACCGCTTCCTTCTTCCTCGCGAACAGCCATCAACAACAACATCGTCTTCATCCGGGATCTTCGTAGCTCTCGTGTTTCAACCAATCAGATTCACGTTTCCAGAAAAACTGCGTTTTCTGGTATATTTCACCGTGATTTGATATCGGGCCGTTACCTGTTGCACATGACTATGCGATTAGCACATTTTCCTCGGTAATTATGCACATAATGATACCTTTTACCCGAGGAAATAGTGCCCATCGAAAACCGGTTCTCAGGTACTGCTCGCAAGGATATACCTGTGTTATTACTCGAGCACATTTCGAGGAATTGATGAAAGGCCGAGAAAAATACGATCTGTCGATGCTACTAGGGAAAGAAAAGGAAAGGGGAAAAAAAGGGGGGGAACTTTAAGACTTTTCTTTTTTTTTCTTCCTAATTTGTTAAACTTTTATTTCTGATGGACAGCGCAACATAAACAAAAATAACTTATTGTACATACTTTTTCAAAATAGTTCTTGTATTTTTTTTTTTTTTAATGTTCTTTATATTCTTAATGATTAAAATTGGTTAAAAAACTGGCATTTTTCTTTTTTTTTAATTATTTTCCATTAGGCCAAATAAGGGGAGGGGGGAAAAAGGGAAAAAGAAGGGAAAGAAAGGAGAAAAGAAATTGCATTATTTTTTTTTTTTTTTGAAAGCTTATAGTATTCTGGGATAATTGTGCAATGCGGCTTGGGTTCGGAGTCTTTAATTCAAGTTTTTTAGGAAATCGTCGGGGTGTCTAGGGTTGGTTTTGGTGGCTTGTTTTGGATGGGGCGGTGGAGTTCTCTTCAAAATTGCCGGCTTTTTTCTTTTAAAAAGGGGGGGGGGAGAGAAGAAAAAGAGGGATTTTTTTTTTCATTAAAAAGAAGGGTAGAAAGGGAAGTGGATTTTTTTTTCTTCCGTAAATGGAATATTGGATGTTTCCCATACCACTAGAGATTGCTCACTGTAGGGGACGCGACCTGGTGACCAGTGGGGTGTCTGGGCTTCGCCTGGCTGTGGTTTTCGCCCTCCATTTTGGAATTTCGCGGCCCATAGCGAGCACATGGTTCGGGTTTTGCTACACTTCTTGATTGTCTCATCCTAACTCTAATAGCAGGCCTAATGCAGGTTAATTGCTGCTGATTTCAATCGAGACAATGTTGTCTAATTTTACTCTTAATTATCTAATAAGAAACATTTTTTTTCTACAAGCTTTTAGCTCATTTCGGACTCTAACTTATTGTCAGTTTTTCATTTATTTTTCAAAACTTAAAACTTTTTTTTTCTTTTTTCTCCCCATCTGACTTTATTTTCTATTTTATCTAACCACATATTTATTTAAATTAAAAGTGTTTGTCATTTTATTGAAATTTTTCTCAATTACTGAACTTTGAAATTATTCCCATATTTCAAATAAAGCTTGTATTATTATTTTTTTTCCTCACCATTTCAACAAATTAGAAAAAGTTGTTCTTGAGACTTGATTTTCTAGAGACTCAGCCACTTCTGTTCAATTCCCCCGTGTCCGGCGGTGGTCTCTGGACGGGCTTAGCAGCCAATTTGTTTACATGTCATTTTTTTTGTATGTCCCTTCTGCCTGTAATTTGTCAAAATCCAACAATATTTCAAAAATGCTTCATTCTCCCACCCCTCTTTTAAAGATTTTTCCCTCATTGCCCCGTGTTCTGCTGGACTCTTAACTTACTTCCAGTACAAATACTAAATTCCTCATGTTCAACAATAAACATGATTTTTCATCTCCAAATACATACTTTCGAACTTTAAAATACAATAACAATACAACAATTCGAACTTTAACTTTCTTTTTTCCTTTTTGCGAGAAAAAAGAAAAAAAAATCACTAGGAACTTTGAATCCAGCAGAACTTATTAAATTTTTAACCTGTGTTTTGCTGGACCCTTATCTTATTTTCAGTAAGAATTTTAAATTCCTTATTTTCAACAATAAACTTGTTTTTTCATCTCCCAATGCATATTAAATTCGAACTTTAACTATCGTTTTCATTTTTTTTTTTTTTTTTTTTTTTTTTTTTACGGGAACTTAGAACATTTCGGCCCTTATATCCTAAATTTCGTCAAAGTCCAAACCCACTTCAAAAAAGTCCAACCCCCCCCCATACTTTCTTCAATGTCCAGTCCCCTATGTTCCTGTGTCCAGCAAATTTTTAAACTTTAACCTGTGTTCCCGTGTTCTGCTGGACTAACTTACTCAGCAAAAATATTAAATTCTCTATTTTCAACAATAAACGTGTTTTTTCATCTCCTAATACACATTTAATTCGTGCTCTAATTTTCTTTTTCATTTTTTTTTCTTTTTTTTTTTTCATAAATTTTATTTTTACTGGAAACTTAGAATATTTCGACACTCATGTCCAAACCCACGTTAAATTCATCTTGTCCAGTACCCCCACGCCCTAAAATAAAATTACAACAATTTTATCCAAAAACAACTCCTAACATATCTAATTACAGTGCTGAGCAGATGCAGGGGCTCACAGACTAAATGCCTCGTTACCTTCCCACCCACTATTCCAAACCAAAACATGCAACAGGCCGGGACGGCGCACAGGGGCCTGTAGATAGGTTCCCACAACCCGCGGATCATTCTTCTGACTTATAATATTTTTTTTTAAACTATATCTGCCATTCTAGTTCTCAAAGCCATTTTTTATTTTTTCTCACATACCATCGCTGCTCACAATGGGAGAAAGCCAAACATATTCCATTGCCGAATTGGCAAACAAGGCTAAATCCCTCGTTACCTTAGTCCTGTCAGAGGACGAAAATTCATTCACAGAGGAATCTGCTGACCACCTGAAAAATGTGAAACTGATCCTCCAATCGATCAGAAAACAAGACCACGCCAATCAAAAATCAGTACAGGAGTCCAAACAGGAGTTTGAAAAGCTCCGCTTAAAAGCAGATCTCCTTAAGGAACAGCTCACCACACTAAACGAGAACATTGCCAGCCAGATCCAACAGATCCCAAAGACTGAAGAAATAGTAGCCAGGCTTGAGGAAAGTCTCCATACCAGACTAGACAAATTAAGAATTGATAATGATAGGGACGCATACCTTCGTAGTACACAACCTTCCCTGCTCTATAATGATCAGGACGGCAAGTCTCAAGAGTTCCCTTCACCGACAGAGGAGGTAGTACCGGCGGAGCCACAGCGGAGGCCAGGAGAGGAGAGGCATCTTCGAACAATTGTGGTCAGGGGCAAGAAACGCTCCATGTCCGGACTGGCTATTAGAAACCTGCTCGAAAAACAAAATATCGCTTGTCCAAAAGTAGTATTGGAAATCAAATGCCTTCGAAGACAACTGGAACTCTTCTGCCGATCCGCCGAAGAAACGAAAGTCGTCCTAAGTGATCTAAAATCCCATGCTAGAATTGCTGAAGATCTATTCTTCAGCATTAAAACCCTCCCATTTCACAAAACTCTCCTGTTTGGAGTTCCCGACGAAACAACACTAACTTATATTACCTCGACGTTGGATGAAATTTACGATTATCACCCAGACGAAATCCGATTCATTAAAGCCGTTCCTTCTAAAAGACCCTCATACAAGGACTGGCACCTCATTCTGTCAGAAAAATTAGCCATGGCAGTAATCCAAGATGGAGGCATACCACTGGGATACAATCTCTGCAGACTGCGGCCACACACCACAGTCCAAAGGTGCAGAAATTGCCAGCGATATGGCCACGTAGCAAAGTACTGCCATAATGATGAAACCTGCGAAATTTGCGGAGAACTCCACCCATCCTCAACCTGCAACAAATCCCCCTCGTGCGTGAACTGTAGACGCGCAAATAACCTTTTCAATGCACACTGCAGAACTGATCACATAGCCTCTGCCTCCAACTGTCCAACCTTCAAGTTCGAGTATAACGGAGAGCGGGCAAGACTGAACGACCTCTTCCAACTTCCCTTTCGAAATCCCCAAGCACCTCCCCCGGCGGCTCCATCCTCCCACTCTGGTCCGGGACTCCTGGGCGAACATCCTCCTGCACATCGAGGTTATTTTCCTTTTCCGAGTCATGCTCCACCTCCGAACCTCTACTCACCTTACTACCAGGAGGACTATTTCAGCCAGCAGCAGAACTTGGGCTTTCAAGGTAGGAGGTTTTAAACTTTTTATAACATACACAATACAATGTCATCCTCAGCACCTTCTCCCCACCCACCCCTTCCTTTAGGTCGTCTAAAATTTCTCCAAGTAAACCTCAATCACTGCATAGCAGCCAGTGTAAGCACAATCAACCTCATGGAAGAGAACGAGATTGACATCGCTCTACTGCAGGATGCTTACTGCTCCGATGGAAACCTCGCTATCTTCAGCAAGGACTGGAGAAGGTTTTCCTCTTGGAATCTCTCCGCCCACATCGTTGTCAGGAGCTCGAGTCTTGTATGTACCCATCTCTTTACCGGCGACAATAGCGTCTTCATCTCCATAACGGCGAAGGAGGGCGAGATTGTCGTCGGATCCTGCTACGCAGCCCCCTCGGCAAACTTTGGCCTTTGTCTCTCGGAATGGGAACACACCATCACAAACAGGAAGGCTTTCATCTGTGGTGGCGACTTCAACGCGAACTCATCCCTCTGGGCATGTCCGCGTGAAGACGCCCGGGGTGACTTGCTGTCAGGACACATAATTATCCATAACTTGGCACTTGCAAACACTCTGAAGCCACTCAACTCTGAAGCCACTTTCGAAAGACGAGATACAGAAGACAGAGTCATAGCAGAAGGCTGGCCTGACCTAACAATTACAAATTCCTTCACCCTACCACGAATATCACAATGGTCCGTATCAGACAAACACAGTGGCTCAGACCATAAATATATACACTTTTCTTACATGACCTCTCCACTCTACACGCAACGTAGACGCTACAACACAACTCGCGGAAACCTTCGCAAATTTAACAACGTCATCAAAAGTCATAAGTCATCCCTTTCAGCACAACTCGAAGGGGTGCACAGCGAAGACACACTCAACTCTTTCACATCTAATTTAATCGAAACCATGCAGACTGCGGCGAAGGCTTCCTTTCGACTGAAAACAGTCCAAAAATCACACACTTTCTCATTCTGGAACAAGGATCTTAGAAAGCGGAGGAACCAGCTGACAGCCCTCAGACGCAAGATTAAAACATTGCGCCTGCTCCATCCTATCCCCCCTGAAGTAAATACCCTTGCAGCACGTCGTACGAGACTTAAAGCAGTTTACAAACGTGAGATTCTGGCGGCGAGACGGGCGGCGTGGAAGAATTCTGCAGCAACAATGAGAACCCTTTCGGCATCACTCCAAAATTTCTGACCGGCAAGTTCTTCACTCCGGATGAAATACGTCTAGAAAGACCAACTCACGAAACCTCGCGACAAAATAACCTGGAATTCCTGACACACACTCTCTTTGGCCCCTCGGCTTATCCCCAACAAGACAACCAGGATGTCCTTTTCACAGCACACGAAGACAAACGCTTCACAAAGGCAGAAGTAAAAACAGCACTATACACATTGAATGACAAGAAGGACCCAGGGCCGGATTCAATTGACTTTCGGATACTAAAACTCACTCACAAACAACTTCCACACATATTCACGCGCTGGGCTAACCTCTGCCTCACCATGAGATACTTTCCTTTAGTACTCAGGCAGGGAGAGGTAGTTTACTTTCTGAAGCAAGGCAAGTCTCCTTCCGAACCCAAGTCATACAGACCCATCTGCCTTCTTCCCACTCTGGGAAAGCTTCTGGAAAAACTTCTGGTTATGCGGTTGACACACTTCTTGGAGTCAAACAACCTTCTCCACCCCAGACAATTCGGGTTCCGCGAGGGCCACTCATGCGAGCTCGCACTTCATGCCATAATGACTGCCTGTACTGAAAGCATACCCCAGGGCAACGCAACATCACTCGTTTCACTAGACATACAAGGCGCATTCGACAACGTAGAATGGCGAGACATTCTCTTACAACTACAAGCACTCAACTGTCCGGGGAACATAGCTGGTCTCATCGGCTCCTAACTCTCACAGAGGAGCGTCCTGATTAACTGGGGTGCTGTCACATCTACCCACCGATTACAGAAGGGTTGCCCCCAGGGCTCGTGCCTTGGCCCAATCCTCTGGTTGCTTGTAGCAAATGTGCTACTAACAGAACTAAATCGGCTGGGATTTAAACTATTTGCCTTCGCCGATGATTTCAGCTTCATTTTCTCCGGTCGTTACAGACGTCATCTGGAGGAACAGTTTGCCGTAGCTCTTCCTATTTTCTGCCGGCTCCTGGATTTACTGCACCTCACACTCTCACCACAAAAGTCTCAAGCACTAGTATTCACCAAACCACACAGATATGATCCAAAACGCCCTCCAGTGATGAGGATCAATAATGTCTCCATTCGACACGTACAATTCATAAAACTCCTAGGAATAACCATTGACGCAAATCTTAACTGGATCCCACACATTAACGACCTAAAACTTAAATTGACAGCATATCATAATAATTCATTAAGACTAACTTCTAAATTGGGAGGGGTAGACAACAAAACACTGAAGATCTGGTACCTAACAATAATCGAAAGAATAATACTTTACGGGGTCTGTATCTGGGGGGGTAATTTATCATCCATAGCACAGCCTAAACTAAAATCAATACAACGCACTTTTCTCCTACAAATTTCAAGAGGCTACCGCACAATCTCCACAGATGCACTACACATACTTACAGGTATTCCACCCATCACACTTCAACTAGAATACGAACGCGCCAAATCCTCAATCCTACAGCTAAAACGTGACACAGTAATAGATTCTCTTTTTCCAAACACAACATTGCAATACAAAGTCAGGAGCTGGCAGCTCCACCCCGCTGAGGAGACTTCACATTTTCAAGTAAACACAACACGCAACAGCTACACACCTGCCCTTAGCACCACACTCTTCACTGATGGTTCAGGCACAGAGACTGGCGTGGGCGCAGCCTTCTGCGCCACGGAGGGCACGGTGGTGGTCCATCAGTGGTCTTCAAGGTTAGATGATAATAACTCCGTATTCCAAGTGGAGCTGTTCGCAATACTAAACGCATTAGAGTGGGTGGAATCTCACTCTAGCAATAGTATTATCATCTACAGTGACTGCCTCTCTGGCCTGCAGGCAATACAGGCACACAGGACAAAACATCCTCTAGTACTGCAAATCAAACTAAAACTTAAGAATCTCCTACATCGTATCTCACTAGGTCACGTCTCGGCTCACAAAGGTATCTTTGGCAATGAACTAGCAGACAACCTAGCGAAGAAGGCCACACAGAAAGAAACAATAGACACACACCTCCCAGTGCCCCAATCATACGTCAAAAAGGTCCTTAGAGCAAGGATACTGACGCGATGGCAGGAGCACTGGGATACTTCAAAAAAGGGCAGGCACACATATAAGCTAATTCCTAAAGTTTCTCTCACACTATATAACTTAACACCCTACACCACTAGCTTCTTAACAGGACATGGCCCTTTCATGGCATATCTGGACCGCTTCAAAATAAGATCCACTGCCACTTGCGTCTGCGGTGAAGATGGCACTATACGTCACCCGTACTACAGTTGTAATCTCACGCAACGCTGGCACTTGAGGCGTCCAGACATACTGCCAGTCAACTGGCTCCAAAACGTCCTTTCCCGCACCCTCCTACTCAACAAATTAAAACACATTCAAAATTTCCTTACATACTTAACAAACTTAACTTAAGCCCTGGTTCTGCTTATCCAGTCTCACTGCCACCATATCAATCTTCAAACAGCACCAGAATCCAGTCCTCTTTGTAGGCTCCAGCAAATTCTTCTACTCATCAATGTGTGGTTTCCTACGATCGCAAGAGCCTCTGCTCGTGCTTCTGACCATTCTATCAAGAGATACATCTCCAATGGACGCTTGAGTATCTGCTCGTGCCATCTTACTTGTGCCACACAAAGCATTACATCTCCAATGGACGCTGAGTATTTGCTCGTGCCATCTTATTTATGCCACGCAAATCATTACATCTCCAATGGACGCTTGAGTATTTGCTCGTGCCATCTTACTTGTGCCACGCATTCCATTCTTTTCCCTTCCTGCCGCCCCTTGTCGCGAGAGGGGTTCCTACCCCGGCGGCCAGGATCAGTGATGGTTATTATTATTATTATTATTATTTATTTTATTTTATTTTTACTTTAAATGTTCTCATACTCCCGCCCTCTGTCGCGAGTGGGCGTTTTCCTGGCGGGAAGGCATTCGTCTAATTTTTGTAATCCCACTTTGTTCTTTTTAAAATAAATTCTGGGTTCTGTGGTCGGTGGTGCATAGACGCCCTTAGCGGGTGAGCGTCGCCCCTTGAGCATTTTGTGTTTGTCCGTCTGCATACGGCCGGACAGGGCTGTACTCACTAACGAGCCCCAACGTGTCGGGGAACAAACCGGTAGAGACGTTAAGCTCTAAGGGGCAGGCCTAGCCGGCCCTGAGCAGTCTCTCTTAGGCTGCCTAACCCTTAAAGGCAATGGCGGTTTGGACATACATAATGACAGCGGCAGCGTACCCTCGGATTTTAAAGCCTAGATAACAACTTTTAATGATATATTTGTGTGACGCAATGCCCAGTAGCAGTATAAAAGTAGTAAACGTCAAACTGTTAAAAACAGACTAATTTATATAGAATTAATCACACAAATACTATGAGATTCGCGACTAGTTTGCATTGAATGGATCTCTCAACACGCCTCCCGTGTCTTTAAAAGTTAATTAAGAAACTGGAAAAACGAGGCATGGACTAAGCTGATATTGCAACTTTGTGACCTACTTTTGAAGCGCGATTAGTACAATGCTAAGTTTAAACTTTGAACAAGGGTTTTGATTTAGCTACACTGTAAAAATTACCGAATTAAGTGCATCATAAGCAGATTCGGGTAAGATTAAAAAATGAGTTATAGAGAATAGCAATATTTGATATTATTTAGGCTTCATATATCTTTGAACTTTTATGGTATACTCATTCCTATTTTTCTACTATATATAGCTATACCCAACCCTACGTTGTATAGTTTTTACAAAGTCTTATTATTCTTTTAGCAACGATTTTTTTTTATAATACAGTTAATAATTCATATATACAGTTAATAATTCATATCACCTCTGAACGAGAGTAATATTCGCACTTGACCGTTTATTATATGATGTAATTTCACAAAAAATATTCATTTTTTATATGCAGGTGTTCAAAAATTGCTTTTGATCATTTGAATTCAATCTTTGAGCTTGTTTCAAAGAGCATAGTTTTTGCGTTTTCATTTTAACTTTTATTTTTTGCGTTTCCGTCTTTCTTTATAGACATTATTTTTTTAATCACCTATATCAGGGACGGCGAATCTATGGCACGGCATAGACTCATGTTATAAATTAAGATATTGCAGAGCTCCCGTGTAAAGCAAGATATTTAACAAAATGGAACTTTTGATACAGTCAATTTTCAAATTTTGTGAAGAAAATACACACTAAACTATTATAATTGTTTCTTGCTAAACAGTTGATTTGTTAAGAATGGAACTTTTGTTAACTTATGTGCAATATTTTTGCCTGATACATTTTATTTTAGGACATATGTGCAAATAGTGTTCATTTTGTGAATTCAGATGTGAAAATTATTAAATTAATATATATTGTGTAAAATATTTGTACTTCTAGAAAGTTGTTACGATGCAATTAAATAATTTTACAAAAAACAAAGAAACAAAAAATCAATCAGAGATTTTTTTAAATGTCAGTTGCCACGCTTTTCACCCCAGTGTTTCATATAATGAAAATGCACTATTTTGAATTTAGACTTGCTGAGTTTTTCTAGATTAGGTTGCTTCTCATTGTCATACAGATTGAATAAACTGAAATGCAACTTTATAAATCCCAATCTATCTCAATATTGAATAAAAAAATTATATTCAGAGAATTGGGAGATTATCAGGAAATAACGACCATAAACGAAAATTCCGATGGTGAAATGGAAGTTGGAATTTCAAATTCAATTCTATAGTAAAAAGGTTTTTTTTTTTTTTAAGAAACCATTTTGATGGGGGTGTGGGGGTGGAATAGGCAGGAAAATTATGAAAAACTAAAGTAGAAACCTGCTGTCATGTGTCTCCAATCCAGCTGGCATTCTCATAAGGAAAAACTGGACTACGAAGCTGATCTGAATTACTTGGCATCTAAGACATAAGAAAAGGAGTAGGATTTTGTAAAATACTTAAGCATGTTACAAAATGTTTCTTATATATTTAAAATCCTAAAATCAGTATTTTAATTAATTTTGCTGCTTCGATCCACTAAATTTGTTCGCATATCGTTATCATTTAAAATATTTTTGGAAAAAAATTGGCACGCGGATGCGAAAAGTTTCACCGACTCTGACCTATACTGTTCATAAAGTACCAATAAGAGGCACGCGTGCCTTATATTAGAAACAATTAAACACTGTAAAAAAATATTTCTTAATCTACAAAAATATAAATATAACCACGAAAGAAAATATTCAGTAACTTTTCATGAGTTACACACGATTTCGAAAGGCGTTCTTTTTAAATACATTTTCAAGTTGTAAGGGAAGTTGGAAGGCAAATTCGTGAAAAAAATCGTTTCTTTTTATTTTTTAATATTTTGAATTCTTTATTTTTCTCCTTGCGAATGGTATAATTCTTTTGTGTCTACGACATCGAGAAGTTAAATAAGTTTAAGTAATTCATTTCTTTTACATCGTACATAAATATTAAATACAAAAACTTTAAATTCAATTTTCTCAAAATGCAGTTTTTTTTTAACTTCGATATACCTTTTTTATAGAAATTACTACATGTTATTGTCTGTAAACCTCTCTAAATATTTTACACATATCCCTGAACAATCTGAAATGAGCTTTTGTTACTAACGTATGTACAAAATTTTTATCAAAAGATTTTTTTTCGAAAAATGCAAGATTTTTCTTATTTAAAAGTACTTTTCATTCCAGATTTAAAAACAAAAATAAGCAACGAATATCTGTTTATAAATTGACTTCACTTTATTAGAAATTGCTTATATTATGTATATAAACTTTTTCAAGTGAATATCTTGGGATGTTTCTGATGAAATGTAAATTAATTTAAAATGGTAGTTACAGGGGCTTCCAAATCCTCCTCTAAAAGCATTTATAAAACCGAAATTTCTTTATCTGCCAATTCCCGAAAACGCACCCGGATACACTGTAAAAAAAATCTGTAAGTTCCTAAAACGTTTCTAGGAAAATGGAATTCCTAGAACATTTTATGTAACGGCAACAACAGAAATTGATGTTATAGTTACACTTTCCACAGTAAATCAAAAAATCTGTAAGGTTATTAAGATTTGTTTAGGAAACTGGGATGCCTAGGACTTTTTATGTAAGTGCATCCTGGTTACAGATAAAATTTACTAAGATTACTAGATTCTTTTGTAAAGCTGCAGATTTCTGTATTTTTTCAAAAACTAGTTTTGAAGATTTACGTATTTTTTTTTACAGTGTAGAGATAAAATATTTGTAAGCATACAAATTTGTGTAACTTTACATCTGTTGAATTAGAGTTTTTTTTTTGTTTTTTTTTAACAGTGTAGTTACTAGAGTATATTATTACACTTCTGAAACCTGAATATCGCTTGATGTTACTAATTCTCATTTGAACAGTTTCAGCTGCGTCACTGAATGCATAAATGCAAAATTACATAACAGCACAGTATTAATTTTATTATTATGTTAATGCTGTTAATTTATCATGTGTGGCACGGAAATGTTTACTTTACAGTTGATAGCATCCGATGACTACAGCAACTGATAGCAACTGATTAATACACTATATAAACTACAAGAAACATTTCCGAAAATCAGTGGTATGAATAGAAGCTTTTATTTTTGAAAATTTCTTCTTTAAATCTTGAATAAATACATTAATTTCTGAGCTACCTAAAAATAAAGAACCCTTTAGGCAATCGGAATGAGAAGAGGTTTTTCTATATTTTTGTTCAAAGTTATATTATAATTTCCAATTTTCAGAAATATTTTGTTTTAGAAGGTATATTTAAAAAGTATTTCAGTTATATAATAGAAGATGAACTAGTAATTATTTATCGCATGTAGATTTACTTTAGAGAGCTGAAACCGAAGTTCCGTCTTCAAAACGGAGAAATTATTCTACCGACTCTATCCATGTATAAATATATTGAAAGCCCTACAAATTTTTACTCTTAAAATCAGAAACGCGTTTCTGTTGTTCAGAAAGTGAAAACTCATGATACCATTGTATACCATTGTTTCATATCGGAGCATTCACGTAAAAGCCAGAAAAATTCGAGAAATTTGTAACAAAAAGAGAAAAAAATTTCACATTAAATCAAAAATTCCTTATAGTTATAAACTAGAATGTATTAGATTATAAAATTTATCCGCTGCAATAGTAATTTTTCCCAACTTATGAAAATTGATTAAAATAATAATTAAGGATCTTTTAATTGATTTCTGTAAATTGAGAACTAGTATATATTTATTGATAATCTATATTTATTTTCTGAGTTTTTACAGAAGTTTTAAGCAGTTAATTTAATGATTTTGTAAAAAAACATTCCCTCAATTAGTAATTCACAACATCTGAGGATTAAAAAATATATATTTCATATAATATAATATACAGTATAGTTTTATTGAAAAGAAATTACTCATAAAATATCATTTACATATATCTTATTCGGTATTCTCATACCTTTTATCGAATGTTTCACGTATAAAATGTAAAAATATTTAATCAATAATTTAACTATATCAAATGTTATCATTGATATATTATATGGGCGAGTAACTTTACAGATTAGTAAATTTTACAGACATTAAACTTCTTAGAAGGAATGATTTTTGTTCAATTTACCACACTTTAAAATAAAAATAGGAATTGGACAATTCTTTTCCAGTACCTTTAAAAAAAAAAACACAATAATACTTGAGAATATTTTTTAAATACCTAACTGAAAGAATTTTTGATTCATTGAACCGAATAAAGATTAGTGGATTTCAAAATAAACTTTATCATCAAATTAATTACTTGATTAATTTCAAAATATCAATTAAAAATAAAATAAATTTTGTTTGAAAAAGTATCCTTTATTTTTCTTTTGTGCAGTAAGCAATAGTGTTTCATATATTTTTATTTTCGTTATAAACTAAATGCAGGAATCGTAAATCCGAAATGCAAATTTCTTTATTTTGTAATTAAAATTGATAACTGAAAAAAAGGTAAAATACATTTCTACGGTTATATTTAACCTCAATTAAGTTTTATTTTATTTAATAGGTTTTGAAAAGAAGAAAAAAAATGCTTGGAGATGTGATATTTAATTTTTACTCTCTATAAAATTCTCTAGTTTTGCGGATCAATTCGTTTAAAAACCAAATTAATAGAAACATATGAGGATACTTTGGAAATATTGCATTAAAACTTTTGAGGAACCATTTGGATATAAAGGATTAATAATTGAAATTCATAGTAAGAAAATTTCAAAAGTTGGAAAATTACATTTCGAATCATCTAAAGTCTGAGAAATACTATTACTGGCATTGTGAATGAAATCTTTCATGCTTTAAACATACTTATTTCAAAGTGTGATGATGTAATGAATGCTGTATCAGCTAACACTCGGCTAGAAAAATTATGTAGCGACGTCATCTTTCGCAATAAAACTTCAACAAACAATATATGATGAGTCACCGGCACAGAACAATCATGCTAGCCTTTTTCTATGTGCTTCGGCGCTTGCCTTCCATTACAGTAGGTCCCTAGTTCACACCCAGTCAACGCCAATTGCCTGAAACATACATTGGTGAATGGGAAAAAGGAACATGCAACCTTCACAACAGATGGCAGCACCACAACGAATTCACACCCAATAGACATACCTTCTTAGCAACTAGCTAGACGCTTTCACTATTGGTGGAGTGCGTAGCGACGTTATCTAATGCAATACAACTCCAACAAACAATATAGGAGGAGTCACTGGTACAGAATCCCCAAGTTAGCCTTTTACTCCGGGCTACGTCGATATAACCTTCCATACAGTAGGTCCTAGGTTGAAACCCAGCCGACGATAATTCCTCGAAAGCTAAAATTAAATAACGAAAAGCGGAAAACACGCGAATTAGCTTAACATTTAAAGAAAGTCCTCCATTGAATAATCCTTAAGAATTCTTAGAATTAATATCTCTTACTTTGGATGAATTGAACAACATCCTTTTTACTAAATATCAAACGGAGAATCAAAGAAAAACAAATAAGAAAAATACTCTTTTTGTAAATTCTAATGTAAATGCAAGAAAAACTACATTTTGTATCTAAGTAGGTAACTCATATCTTTTGTTTAAATGTTCTCTATTCCTGTATATGAGTGTTGACAAAAGAATAGTTTTAAAAACATCAAAATAATGTAAGAATAGTTTAAAAATTACTAAAGTTTATAGCCAGTTTACTTTTAAATGCAGAATTTTCTATAACCTACATAATATATTATTTTATTTTAATGTGTAAAAAGCATATTATATACACATGTAATATAATACTCTTAATAAACCCTTGATATTACACTATTCTTTAACCTCTTCGTTCCCGAAGCTAAAATAATACTAAAAATACTCATTCGTTGGTTTTAAACAAACAAAGTGACATCACAAATGACAAGAAAAGTACTTTTTGGAAATTGATATTTAAAAGGAGTAGTAATTTACGTTCACAAATGAACATCTAAAATTACAAATGTCCTTAAAATATCAATTTAAATATCACTAACCTAAATTTACACAATCGCAAATTTAAGGTCTTTAAACAAACTGAATGATATACAAATCCTCAAAATATTTTAATGTTAAGGATTTAAGATAAATAATTATGAAACTTTCTCAATTTCTTGGCTACGGTGTCTTGAAGGCTTTTGAAAACTCAGATAAAAAAAAATGTAATTTAATGGATTATAACGACCATTTGCAATTTATTTCGTCCACCAAATACCGTCGCATCCTCTTCAACAACAGAACGCAAAGATCAAACTTCAGACGACCAAAACCTCCATCGATAAACTCTCCAAGTCCCGTTTCACGAAGAAAAACAGTTCCACCGAATCATCCTCAGATTGCGACAAATTACCTACGTTGAGCTCAATTTTTCCCGGTTAGAATTGACCGATTGTAAATTGCCGTGGCTAGTGGATTGGAGCACTTCGAGACAAGATCTTTTAGTATCAATCGATTAAACACTAGATTGTTTCCTTTTTCGAGTTCGTATTTTATTCTGTAATCGATTTTCGTGGGCTCCATAATCAGTTGAAGACCTCGATTTTCATGGCCTACAGAGTGAGTTAAAGACCTCAATTTTTGCTTTGTCAGATGATTTTCATTTCGGCGTCGCTCTTTGGCTTTGGATTTTTCCATATCTGATAATTTGCGCCTATCCATTTTGTTACTTTTTCAATTTTTTACGATTTTATGGCTTTCTATTACCTATTCAAATAAAAATTCTTCTAAGGTAAAGAACATCGTTGAATTTCATAAAAAAAAATAAAAGGCGTCCATCATTTGGCCCCATCCTCGGCCGAAAACAACAACCATTTTCAAATGGTTAATAACTTATGTTTTATGAGGAAATCATTAAAGACGTTGCCCTTTATTTGTTTGGTTTTAAAGCAAAAAACATTCATCTATTAGGAAATGAAATTAAAATGTAAAAAATAAAATGAAACAGTTTATTTTTTATCAGGAAAAGAAAAGGGTCCACATATGTGGACCCAGGTAGCGAAGAGGTTAAAGATGAATCAGGATGTTTTAACATGTTACAATCATATATTCAAAATCAAACTGAGCTGCACCACTCACAGTAATTGAAAAAATAAACATTTATTGCATTTATTTTGTACTGTAAATTTATCTATCGAAGATACATTTGAAAAACCAATGAAAATAATGGTTATTCTAGATACTGGCTGTTCCGTTACTCTTGTAAAATATGATATTGCAAAAACTCTCAGATTTGAGAAAGAATAAATAATTGCTACTATATACAAAAGGAATTGTGGACAATATGTTGTAAAAAATAAGATTACCAATACAATTGTAAATGAAAGGGGTACTTTTACTAAAATGTTATTATTTTTAAAATTGTCTGATATAAATGTTTAAGTACCGAATAATAATTTCTATTGAAATAACGTTTCCAAATCCTACATTGAAAACTCGAAGTAAAATAGATATACTAATCAAATTTTAACTATTTTTAAATGCTGAAACTAGGAAAAGTCAAATATGACAGATATCTATTATTTCAAAACAGTTTGTTTTTCTATTTGGTTAGTGAAACATTAAAAAATCAAGTTTTCTCATTTTCCTGAATCGAGCGTGGAATGAGATAATTTAGACACTGTTAGAAATTTCTCTAATTAGTAATTCTTTCATGATGGCATATTTATTGAGAACTTAAAGACCTCCAACTTTCAATTTTATTCTTAAAGTTGATGAATCTACACGATATATCTTCAATTTATCAGCAAAAACAAGTTTTTATGTTAATTGTTTACAGAAATTTAGCAGACATGTCATCAAATGATCTTTTGAAAAAGTTAAGCAGAAATTAAACGACATCTAGTGTAGGGTATCCAATATGCAAAATATACAAAATTCCAAACAAATACAAACTAGCAACAGCTGTTATATTCCCTATCCTCAATTCAGTACATTACCAATGAGATCATGTTTCATTCAATGAAGTCGACTGTACATCTAGAATCATGTGTTGAGTCAATTATTCCTGCACTGTAAAAAAAAAAACGACATTTTTACAGTACAAGGTACTGTTCATCTCGACCACAGTGAATGTGCTGTATCTTTCTTTGGTTTCCTGACTATATTAACATGGAAAATACAGTAGTTGCGTAAAATTAACAGCACAATGTGCTGGCAATTTGGACGCCAGCAGTTTGTGCTGTAAAAAATGCGTCCTAATTGCCAGCACATTGTGCTGTTAATTTTACGCAACTACTGTATGTTCTATGTTAATATAGTCAGGAAACCAAAGAAAGATACAGCACATTCACTGTGATCGAGTTTGTTCTGGCAAATTTACTGTTTTACAGTGTGCCAATAAAAATCAATCATCTCTTTTCTTATTGTATTTCACCATATTATGTTCAAGTAAGTGCTCACCAATAAGTGCTACGTGTTTTATAATTACTGACCTATTTTTAAAAAAGGCTAAAAATATTCAGCTTAGTCAAGATCGTGTTAACAATAACACATCTTACAAAACAACTCTATTTAATCTTGTGTATAATTCAGCAAGATTAAGTTTAAAGTTCATTGCAGCACCAGCATTGCCATTTCCTGAACTGCATGACCCCATTCCTCCATATGATTAAAAAAAATGACTAATATTCTAATAATTTAAAAACTTATCACCAAAATAACTAGAAATTTCGTTTCGATATATAGTTTGATCCAAAGATTTAAATATATTGTCAAAATTGCGTGTTGCTATTGAAAAAGCAAAGTTTGGTCTCGTTTTGAATTGTATATGCTCCCCTAAGCAAATTTTATATACATCATTTAAAAGTAGACTTTATTTCCAATCATTTGGTACGAATATAACTTTCTTTTACTATAACTAGTTGCAGAGTTAGTAGGGGGTGTTTACTTTTCCCCCCACGACTGGACAAGGGAAAACACTGTTGAGAAGAAGGGCATGTGAAATCTGTGTTAATCAATAAAGTTTAGTATTCCCACTCTTCTAGTAGATGTTTTTTCTCATAGACGTTTGTTACGGATATTCATTCCTCGGTAGAAACATTGATTATAATAATTGCATATATCGTTGTGAAGTATCATAAATTTATTTAAACTAGGAATGTAAAATTTAAAAAATAATTATTACATGTATATATTTTCAAGTTGATTTCAGAAAGATAATTTCATAGTATTCGAAACTGTTTTTTAGAACTTACATATTAAGGTATAAGAATAGGCTAAAAAGCTGGAGATCAAAGTTTTAGAGATTGCAAGTATTCGGGAATTGTCGTTTTCCAAATAATTGTAGCATGTAAAAAATATTTTCAGGGATTTATAAAAAAGATAAGTTGATAGACTGTCAAATTGCGGAGGAACATTTGGAGATAGAGACTTAAAAAAAACGTATATTTTTATGCGTAAATTTAGTTTTTTATTCATGTCTTTTCTTCCCCTTTTTCAATTAGAATATTTTGAATTCTTTAGATGCATTCTAGAAATATTAGATATTATACTGTAGATGCTTGAATTTGTTAATAAAACTAGTAAGTTCTGGCCATCACAAAACTTTCTTCTATCTCACACATGTCAATACTTCAAAATTCCCTATCTCAGTGCCAAATTAAATGGCAATCTGTGTTCATCATGAGAATTCTAAAAATATGAAATTCCGTGCATGAGTTCTCGAGGTATGACTGTCGCTGAAATCGTGTAAATCCAGCAAAATGCAGCATAGCAGCGCCACCTATTGGTTATTTACACCAGAACCTAATTATCAACAACTTATGTCAACGTCTAACTGAATATGAAGTTTGAGGAAAATTCGTGCATTAGTTCTTGAGATAGTGGTATTGCGCAAATCATGACAAATGCAGCATAGAAGCGCCACCTGTTGCGCGATTTGCAACAACACATAATCAGCAGCAATATTAATCAAGTTATACTTAAATCTGAAGTTTGATGAAAATTCGTGCACTAGTTCTTGAGATAGAGCTATTGAGGAAATAGTTCAAAATGCAGCACAGCAGCGCCACCTATTGGGCGATTTACACCAACACGTAGTCAGCATCATTTCATATGAAGGACTAACTAAATTCAAAGTTTGATGAAAATGTGTACATTAGTCCTTGAGATAGAGCTACTGCGATAATAGTGTAAATCCTGCAAAATGCAGCATAGCAGCGCCACCTGTTGGGCGATTTACGCCAAAACGTAGACAGCATCCATTCATTTCAAGTACTAACGGAATCTGAAGTTTTATAAAAATCCGTGCATTAGTTCTTGAGATAGAGCTTTTGCGGAAATCCTGCAAAATGCTACATAACAGCACCACATGCAGAGCGATTTACACCAAAAACTAATCAGCACCAATCTATATCAGGGAGTACCTGAATATAAATTTTTATTAAATTCCGTGCATTAGTTTTTAGATAGAGCGCCCACAAAATTTGTGTCACGTATAGATAGACAGACAGACAGACATTTTGTAAAAACATGTTTTTTGGAATCTCTGACGCATAAAACGTGTAAATCCGTCGAAAACTGGAATTCGAAAATTTTCATGAAACCAATAATTTCTTCTTGTAAAGATAGAAGAAAGTAAAAAGGTAACGTTTTTAAGTCGTTTCGAAACATTTTTATAGTTCCACTAATGTGTACGAGAAGTTTACATTTCAGTCGGAAAGAAGTAAGGCGTGGGAAACATATAGCTCTCTTCTGATACGTGTGAATTACATTTTAATATAAGCTTTCTTTTTTGTATGTGTTTCCTTAAAATGTCGAGCGATTATAAATCAAACTTTTGTATTGTATATGTAAAATTAAGATATGCACTATATGGCCATTAACCACCGGACACTTCCAATGTTAGACATTTTGTCGAATTTTAAAGATATATTTGTCGGATTTTTCTGGAACTTCAGGATTATAAAGAATATGCTCGACTTCATATTTATCAACGGCGATTTGATAAGAAGGACAATTACGAGACCAATAAAATAATCGAAGAAAAATAATTATGATTGGGATGACCCTGTAAAATAAAATGCACCATATGATCTATCGCTACAGCTTACTAATATATGGGTATTGTACAGTATTTTTCATTTGTGGAAAAATAGAACGTATTTTTATGCAGGTATATCTATTTTTTTTAGATCAAAAATTGTTTGCATATTTTTTGTTTATATCATGCAGGGCTTTTTACCAAATTTAATGCCAGTTTGAGAAAATTTAACAAAATGTAGTAGAAATAATATAGAGAAATTGGAATGTAAATATATTAAGTATCTGATGAAATATGAGCAACTATATTAAATAATTTTTATTTGCGCATGCGCGCATGATAAATAATATATATATTTTTCATAATTTGATAGTCAACTTCAACTCTATGGAGAAACTCTTAAAGAAAATCCAGACTGATATCGTGAAAATTCAAAAATATATCGGCTATATGGTGAGCGAATTTTTGGTTGCCATCTAAAAACTGCTGAATTATAAAGGCGTTTCCACAAATTGTCATTTTTTATTACCTGTCTTTCAGCAAAGGAGTTTGAATTTAATGAATGTCAGCGAGTAGAATTAGAAGAAATGCTAGGTTTTGATACTTCTTTTAGGTAGATTTCGTAAAAAATACTACCTATTGCAGTAGCTAACATGGTGCGACTTTTGAAAAATTCCTTCATAACTTTTCATTATAGGACCCCAGGAACCCAAAACCACATCCACATAAAAAGTTTATATATGCATATATATATATATATATATATATATATATATATATATATATGTATGTATGTACTAAATTTTGTCCGCACGATAAAAGTCGCAATTATGCACGGATCGTCTTCAAACTTGCCAAAAACTTTGAGACGGCTAATATCTCGGCGAGGATTGAAAATGGGCAAAATGGGCCCAAGGAAATGGAAATGGGGAGGATTCAAAATTTTGAATACCGTCTTAACATAATTCTGATAAAACCAGCTCTTACTCAACAACGAGAGGAAAAAATAAATATTTTTCGTTATAGCAGTTGCCAACAATTAAAAAGAAAATAAAATTCTCACTACAACAATTGCTTTTCTATTGCAAGATTTTCACGTGAAATATTAAATTAAATAGTGAATATTTTGACGAATTGAAATCAAATTGAATATTACGTCATAAGTTTTCTAGAGTAAGATTTCCGCAAGAAAACTCAAAATAAAATAAATAGTTTGACGAATTAAAAAAAATATATATAGTGCGTCATATTGGAAATATAATGGATCTCAGCAGGTGAATATGTAACGTCATGTGAGTTTGAAGAAACGTATTAAAACATGATAAATACCCAACTATGGAAATATTAACATATTTTAATACATTGAGGCTCTTTGAATTTGCTGTAGCCATTTTTAAACCTATTCCATATACATGCGTGTGTGTATTCGAGTATATTAGAATTTTCACAAAGTGTTTAGCTCCCTAGAGCTCATTGTTAGTGAAGGAACTGGGTTTATCTCTAATCTTGATTTAAGTTTTGTTGGTGAATTTAGTACTTAACTTCGAAATCTACCTCCGCATGTAGGCCGAGCCGGCAGAGATTTTTATAAATTAGAAGTTGAATTAAAAAAGATATATAAAAACTCATAAATTTCCAAAGCATAAAGACTTTTTTTCACAGTCGTTACTAATGCTTACATATTTTATAAAGATAATCAGCACTCACGTGTATTAATATATTCGAAAACAATTGTTATACTAAATATAGCAATATAATGCATGTGTACAGTATTAATAAATATAAGTTAAATTAACTTATTAATCTTTATTATTATCTATAATAATCAATTTCTCTGAATATGATTGTTAAAACTTCATAATTACTTAAGATGTTTTACTTTTGGAAACATTTGCCGCAGGGGTTTTTTTTTTTGGAATATGCTCTTTGTGGTGATTTTCCAAGAAGAACTAAAGATGAATAAAAAATGAAAACTTAAAAAAAGCAAAAAATAAAATCGACAATTTATGGAAAACTCCTTATCATTTAGCCGTTTTTAGAGAACAACTAAAAATCAGATCAGTATATCGGCGATATCTTTCTGAATTATCATAATATTTGACTGGCTTTTTTTTATGAGTCGCTCCATAGATTTATCAAATTATGAAAAAAATATTTCATCAAATACTTATTATATTTACATTCCATTTACACCATATTATGCCTACTACATTTGTCAAATGTTCTGAAACTGGCGTTAAATTTGGTAAACTCCCTGCATGATATAAACAAAACTTTAAAAATAATCTGTATATCTCCATGAATATATGTTCTACACTTCCACAAATAAATACATGTATTGTACAATATCCATATATTTGTAATCTATAGCGATACATTTTTTCGTACGTTTTATTTTACAGGATGATACCAAACATTATTATTTTCCTTTGATTTTTTGTTGGCCCCCTAATTGTCTTTTTAGCCGAATTACTTTTTGTAATCCTGAAATTCCAGAAAAATCCGACAAATATATCTTTAAATATTCGACAAAATGTCTAAAATTGAAAGTATCCGGTGATTAATGGCCATAAAGTGTATAATGTTCAACGGAATATATTGAGAAATAGCTAAGCTGTTCTTTGTTCTACGGTATAATGAATATATTCAAACCAAGGAATTAAATATTTGAGCAATAATTCTAAATGAATTTATTTAAACTTTTATTTCTTTATAATGAAAACAATATGCTATGTATTTTTTTTTTCAAGGCTTCCATAAAAAATATATATAAATACACTTACAAATTGTAAAAAAATGTACAATATTTTAAGTGTAAAATTCGAAATTTCTTCGAGTATTTTTTTTCTTTTTTCAATAGAAATATTAAGATCCACCAAGATATATTTCAAAACAAGTAAAACATCAAAATAACAATGAATGCCCTATATTCTTTTACAAGTTTTTATGGCAAAGAATAAAGTTTGTATTACGTTTCTAGAATATTTCTCTCTATATATTTTTAAAGAATATGTAAGAACGAAAACAAGAAAAGCAAACAAAATACTTTTTTACTTGCATTTTTTATTCATATCTTTAATGTGAGACAACAGGTTGAACGTTAAATAAAAGTCCCGATTCAGGAATTGTCTGTGCGTTTTATTTTAATAAAATTAAATTTATGTTTAGATTGCTTCGTAATTTTTTTTTCATTACAAGAAAATACACAACTAGACCTTGGTATCCATGCATAACTAGGATGTCTTGAAAATTCATTGCCAGGTGGGAGCTTGAATTAAGCATTTGTAAAACATCAAATAAAAAAGAATCTTATTTCAATTAATCTTTCGTGTATTATGTACAGCGTAGACGTATTTTAATTTACCTATTTGTGAAAATCACCCATATAAAAAAACCAGTTTGGCCGGTAAAAATGCCCTTAAGGGTACCATGGAAGAAAGAAACAGTGGGCCATCAGCTGGAAAAAGATGGCAGCCAGCAGTGCTATCAGCGGTAAAGTGCAAGGGTGTCATTACTTAAACCTGTCGAAAAGTGTTCGAGCCGAATGCAGCTGGCCCATCAGTGATGGCCAACAGCAGACCAGCATTGGTATGCCATCACATTACTTCAATCAGGCACTTTTCCTGCAGTGCTAGCACCTATCCCACTGCTATTCCTTTGCTGGCCCAACACTTTCCCTTACAAAAATTACTTATAGAATTACACAAAAAAAAGTATTATATAATTATGGCTCTTTGTTCTATAAGCTAGTTTCACCAAGAACTATAGAAACATCTGTAGAAGTGTCTATAGAAATATTTTGTACTGCATGTGGTCGCCCTCCCAAGTACTGACCGCGATCGATGCTGCTTGGGTTTCGCGAACGGACATGAACTAGTGCTTTCAGCGTACGCTACGATTGCTCGTAGTCTTCAAGCTCTCATTATTTAAAGTTTGTTTCTTATGTGATTTACGTTCCCAATCATTAAACTGGTATAGAAATTATTCTATTGTATAGAAATCCTATGTATTTTATAAGCTTTTTTTTATTATTGATTCTGAACTGCGTAAATAAACCAGATTTAAAGAGGAAAAAAAAGTGCGTTGAAATAAAGAATTTATTTATTTATTCATTTACTTATTTATTTTGTTGGTGGCAGTGGTGATATATTTTTTACAGTTTGAAAAAAAAAATTAGCTTCACAACTTAAATTGTGTTAAGATATTCATTTCAGATTGGTGTTCAAATACTCAATGTCTTCGATGTTCGTAGCGCACCTAGCGTAAGGGTTCCCAGCAATAATACTGCAAAAGTTCGTGCACTTCCATGCAGTGGTGGGTCAGCGCATGAGATAAAATGGATGCCCACCAGAATTTTATCTGATGATTTCCAACAGCAAAGTTGACTGAAGCTGTCCAGCGATGGTCATGCAGTGGTAGAACATCAGCCAGCACTTCTCCATCATTGCAAGCACCTATCCTGCTGCTGGCCAGCATATTCCTCTTTGCTGGGCAAGAGCGACATTTTCTTTTGTGTGTGTTATAACTCGCAAAATTTCTACTACGTCATTCGTGGAAAACCGCATGCAGATGCGATTATTTTATGCAAAGTTACAAGTGTTTTAATTTTGTGCACAAACATTTTTTTGGCTTTTTAATAAATTTTGAATCTGTTTTCCTCAATACTGATATTTCAGATCTTTTTTATTTTTGAAATGCTTCTTGCTACTTAATTTTTTATCAAAATTCATGAAACTGATAAGGAAGAATCCTGATATTGCTGAAAAAGACACTGTGTATGCATTTTAAAATTTGACTTCATTAAGACAATTAAATTTAGTTTTTAACTAGTTATAAGTTAGAATTTTCATGAAAATCGATATGGAATTCAGGAAAATATCTCTAAAACAATTAACTATTTAAGGGAGGGATTAAAAAATCGATACATAGATTTGTTTGTAATAGAGTCTTAAGTGATTAAAATCTAAAATCGAGGAAATATTAAAAGCATTAAAACGCAAGGAGCATTTAAAATTTCGTTTTAAAAATTTAAATTTTTTAAAAGATCTAAAAATTATAATACGATTAGAAATTTCTTTTCAGTTGTTCTATACACTTATGGTGAAATGTATATTTGCACCTAATTTCAAATCTCTATTATGAAAATTAAAAGAACATTTTTTAAGCGTCCACCGCCTCTTTAAAACACTTGTATATAATCAAAAAAGGAAAATATAAAAACAAAATCCCTGCAGATAGGTAGAAAAATGTCATTTCGAGAAAATATACATTATTTAAATTTTACATTTTGGTTTCTTTATATGATATGGTACTTTTGTGATAATTTCTCTAGCATGAACGACTCAGAAAAAGAGCTTTGTACACAAAGACGGTCGGCTTCGTGTAGTGGCCGTTTGACCTGCCACAACCACTTATATGTCGCTGCAAATTTCTTATTAATTCAAATTTCAAAAAATCGTTTTTTGTTGTATTCCGGGCGCTATAGTCTATCATAATTGAAAATAAAAACGTTTTATTGAAAAGTTAAACTAATTATCCCTCCTTAATGTTACATTTGTTTTTAAAGGTATGCTGTCAATGGAATGCTTCTTTCAAACGTAGTGAATATATGATTTAGAACTTTTTAAATAGCTAGTTTCTATAAAATACTAGGTCAAGAACTTAAGTTAATAGTTGCACTTTTCCTATTTGTACAATATATTAAACATATCTGAAATAAGAAATAAAAGATTTCAGAAAAAAAATTATACGATTCTCATGTTGGTATTTTGGAAATAAAAATATCGTAATGTTCAATAAAGATGCTGAATTTTTTTATTGAATAGAAAAAAAGATCAGAGATATAAAAAAGCTTTAGAGAGAGAAATGTCATTACTTCTTTGAAATTTCTATACTTATGCGAAACAATCGTGTGATTAATGTATTGCAATAGGTTTTTTATTTATACTGTCATATGAAAACAATTGTTTAAAATATTGATATCGTATGATTTCTTGTTAGTTGGAGAAATAGTACCTACGATATACAAGCAGAGGCCCTCTTGATAATAATTCTGATGTTGTCCATTGCAGAGTATTATATATAAAGTTAAAGGAAGGAATAAAATATCCCATGTGAATATTACATACGCATCTATACTCTCGAGTCGTTACTTTCAAAATATAAACTGTATCATAATATATCCAAATTTTTTTCTTCAGGGCTTTATCAGAAAAATATGTGTGGATAGATTGACAAATAGTAGATCTACAAGAGAGAGATAAAAACAACAGAAATTTCTGATACCCTTCCAGTGTGTAATGTATGTTTTTAGTTCGTGTCTTTTCTTCGCCATTTTTCTTTTATGTAAATTTTGATATCCTTCTTAGACGTATTACGAAACAACTAGAAATCAAAATAATAATGGATGCTCCAAGTTTTTTTAGAAAAAGATCGAATTTTAATGCCAAAGAAGGAAGGATGCATTACGTTTCTAAAATATTTCTATAGTTTCAGATAACGTATGAGAAGTTTATATTTTCGACAGAAACAAGAATGGAATGAGAAGCATGTATTCTTCTTCTCGTGGGAAAGACTTACTTTCTTAATGTAAAATTTTTTCAGGCATATTTCCACTTGAATATTATTCTTGAAAGTGCAACGAAATCATAAGTTTCGTTGATTTTTCTTTTTTGTAAGAAATCGATACATTAATCTTAAAAGTTGAGAAGGACTAATTTCGGCGCTAGATGATCTTTAATATTTTTTATCTGTTTAAATAAATATTATGATTAGGGAGATTTGCGGAAATATATTCATTTCCTAATTATTTCATGGCGTAATGAAGTTTTATACTTTCATATTTTTTATACTAATTAAAAAATAAATATATGTGTGCATATATAAAAATTTTAACTGCAATAAAAGTACCGTAAAGTATCGAAAGTGAGCCCCCTTTTAGCAGACAACAAATTCTAATCATAAAATGATTTCAATAAGGTGGCTTATAATTGGAACGTTTGTGAAAAGAATATAAAATTGGGCGGGGATATATTTGGAATTTTTGAAGTTTACAGGATTTTGAAAATTTGCAAAATAAAATTATATCAAATTAACCATTTTTTGGTTTTAAAATTTCCTTCTATACAAGGTAAGAAGTTTCCATTAATAAAAATATTAAATTAATGAAACAAACTTACACAAAATAATTAAATTAGGTATCAAAGAAATATGAGCATAAATTATAAAAAATAAAAATAAAATATAAAAAAAGGAAAAATTCATAAATTCATTTATATGAGGGGGTGGGGGCTTATTTTCGGTATTTTTCGGTTTAATATTTGATTTGATATAGATGTCTGAATTATGTAACAATTCTTATTATGAAGATTCATCTTGAAATGTCAGCTGGAATGGATATTTTCAAAGTTTGCTCGGAAACGTATTATATCCTCCCCGAATGTCTTAGCTCAAAATGTTTTTTACCATAATGAAATCATTATCAATAATTTTCAGATCAATTTTACTCTATTATATGCTAAACCTAATACAAAATTTTAACGTAAAAACTAATAAAAACGAAAATATTTTTCTTGACTTTTATTGCAAAGAAACATTTTGAAAAATTTCAACAAATTTTTCATTTCAACATAATATTAATATGTTAGGGTGACTCCGGGAGAGTCTCCGCATACGGGAAAGATGCCGCACCCCTTCTATTTCTTGTAATTATCCATAGATGGTCGTCAAACGTACAGTATAGGTGCGCAATGAGATTATTTTAACCAGTGTATAGCGTGAATACCATTTTGATGTTTACTTGCAGAACTACAATACTTATTTTGACGTAAGTGCATGATTTCACTGTCCAAACTTTTAAACACGTTATATTTAAATACGTTTCATACACTAATTACTAAATACATGCATGATTTCGAGTCAAAACTAAGTGTAGCATTTGTATAGATTACTGTGTGTATGATTAAGCCATTCCCCTTAGGGATGGCAGGTAACTGTGGTGGACGACGTCTGCACCATGCAAAATGGGATACATTCCGGTTACTATTCCGGTATACATGCCGCAGTTTCTTTTGTACGGGATGATTAAGTGTTATTAACTTTTCCTTTTCTTTTTGCGCAGACTAACCATGTTAGGCATGTTATCAAGTTTACTAAAACCAAAGGAGAAAAAAGGAGAAAATAATAAGTAAGAAGGGCAAGAAGGATGCAAGTCAAAATGATAATAATGAAAAATAGAATTACGCGTAACGCAGACGTTCTTTGCAAACTACTCCAAAAAAAAAAGTAAGTGTAACTGGCTTCGTTGCATCATGTGTTTAAATGTAGTTACATAAAGACTGTACTTTTTCGACACTTTTTCTGTAGATTGAAATTGATCTTTTAGCCCATTCGGGACCATAGGTGCATATAAGCACCTTCATAAAGAGCTTACAAAATTTGTTTTTGGCACCAGTAAAAAAGAAATGTAATATTTGCTTTGTTTAATTAGAGCATTTTCATGATTATTAAGTAAAGGTAACTTCTTTTAAAAAAGTGGTACCAACCGAATAAAATTTTTGTAAAAGCCACCGGTCCCGAAAGGGTTAACACGTAAATTATGTAAACACAATTTTACTTTTTCTCTTTTCCCTTTCTAATACATTGATGTTACGTTGTTGCTGAAATAATAATTAAAATTTAATGTAAAAAAAAATAAGTCGATAATTTTAATAGTGAAAGTAGGCAACAATTATTAATTTGAATCTACTGATACGTTTTATCTACTCATTTAGTTTCATTTTTTATTACATCCATAATTATAGTCCAGATATGAATATATATATTTTTTAAATATTTTTATTTATAACTTCATTATGTTCTTATTACAAGCGCGGAATAACTACCGCACAAGCGCGGCGTCTCAGACTGAATGCACGGGTGACGAACCGCAGTGTAATGTTTTAGAAAAAAATTGTTAAAAAATATTAATAATTTGTTTTGAACGAATTTGTTTGTTTTTTGTCGCAGCACACGTGTTGTATATTTAACATTAAATAATACAGCATGATTTATTTTATTTTATGTCCACCATGGGACTTTATACACAAATTCAAAAAAAAAAAAAAAAAAAAAAAATGCGCGGCATAAATCCTGGAATTACCCTAATTGTAGTATAGAGTTACTTATGAATGGAAATCAGACATTAATACAATGGTTTAGAATTTTCGTAATATAGTACAGGAATTCAGAAACTCAGCAGAGGGTATAGAATAAAAATGACTTCCGTTCTTAATTTATTAGTACAAATATTTTCTCATGTTGATTTTTTAATGTGTTTTAATATTTGAATATTTTTATTAAAAACATGAAATGTTCAATAACAAAAACTATAAGATCGTTGCTATAAAATAAATCAATCGCATTGAATCATGAATCCTGTTATTTAGAAGGAAGCATATTTGAAATAATTTTATATTGGTTATTTTTGCAAGTTTATATTACTTACTTTAAAATTTTCATTCGTTGGTTTTAAACTTTACATTAGTTATTTTTCAACTTGACATTACATCTTTAAACTTTAATTAAATGGGAAACTCAATGTGAGCGTAAATTATTTGTAATTTATGAAGCACATATTTCATATTTTAAACTATTCTTCCATTCAAATATCTGTATATTCCTATTGCTTGGACAGGGAAATGTTACTTACGATATTCACAATGGTATATAGTTATCTTTTGCTAATGGCAATTTTTCTTTTTATTTCCACGTAGAGATGTAACCTATGCTGAGATTTTGCAATATAATAGTAAGTTGTGTATTGCAATGATTTAATACACTGGCCTCCAAAAGTTAAGGTACAGGGACTGGATGCTTTCGATTGCACACGTTTTGTCGAATATTTACAAAAAAATTTGGCGAATTGTTCTTGAACTTCTGGGATGAAAAGAACATGTTTGATTTCATATTTCTTGGTGAAGATTTAGTCGGTAGAACAATTAGGGGGCTAATAATAAATTTAACAATAAAATAATATTTGAGATCACCTATGTAACAGAAAATGCTGGAAATGGTTTGTCACTGTGTTAAAGGATTATTTGGGTCTTTTCAACGTTTGTGTGCATTTGTGTAAGCATAGCACTCATATTCGTGAGGATGTTATTGTGTCTGTGAAAAATTCAAAAGTCTTTTGCTTATAGCATACAGAGTTTTCAACCAAATTTAACACAACTTTCTGAAAACTTACAAAAGGGTAGTGGCAACAGTATACTTATGTATGAATATATTGAATATTTGATGCGATATGGGCATTTATATGGGATACATTTTAACTGCGCATGCTCGAAAGATTTCAAAATTTTTATTTCATAATTTGGTAGTCAGTATTTTGGGGCAACTTCTATAAAAAAGTTCAGTCACATGTTGTGAAAACTTGGAAAGATATAGTGAGCGGATTGAAAAGTTGTGGAAAATCCCTTATAATAAAGGTATTTTTGGGAAGCAACTCACTATATCGACCCTATCTTTCTGAATTTTCGCGATATTTGACTGGACTTTTTATATAAGTTACCCTACATTGCTGACTACCAAATTATATAATAAAAATTTTAGGACCTTCCACGTATGCGCAGTTAAAAATTAGTTCATACAAATGCCGGTATCTCATCAAATATTCAATATATTCATGTTTTAATTGCACTATACTGTTGCTACGGTTCTTTGTCAGGTTTTCGGAAAGTTGTGTTATATTCGATTGAAAGCTCAGTATGCTATAAACAAAAAACTTTTGAATTTTTCACATACACAATAACATCCTCATGAATCTGAGTGCTATGCTTACACAAATGCACTCACACGTTGAACAGGACCCAAATAGTTATTTAACACACTGACAAACCATTTTCAGCATTTTCCGTTTCATATGTGATCGCAAATATTATTTTATTATTAAATTCATTATTACCCCCCCCCCCCCTAATTGTCCTCCCGACTAAATCTTCACCAAGAAATATGAAATCAAACATGTTCTTTACATCCCAGAAGTTCAAGAACAATTCGCCAATAATTTTGGTTCGACAAATATAAAAAGCATCCAGTCCTGTACCTTAAATTTTGGAGGCCAGTGTACAATGAGATTTTTTAACTATTACTATGTTTCTTTGACTTGCAAAATATTGTATTATGGAAATTTTCACGATGGTTACGTTTAAAAAGTTTATGGGGTATCTACATCTGTCATTTGAATATGTTTTCTAAGTGCGTTGTTTTGAGATAGCATCATTTTTGTAAGGGGGGGGGGTCTTTTGTGCTAAAAATATTCAAAGTACAAATGTACTCAGTACAAATAAAATTCTTCACCTGATTGAATTCGATTTGTCTGTTTGTCTGTCCCTGTTCTTAAATATACTAGAATTGTCATTAATGTTATTACGATTCCCTATGGGATGCACATTGGCAAAAATGAAGTGCGTAGGACTTATAATTCCTTTACATGGACATTTAAAATAATTCAGTTACATTATGGTCTATTGAAAAAATTGTTTGAGGTATCCTTTAATGATATTACACACTTTTAAATACATTTTAAATTGATTTATATCTCTAAGATGCGCTAAAAAATGTCTAATATCGAATACGGTGTGATTAGCACATATCGTTCATAGCATTTATGATTCATATCGCTCAAGTTTAAGCAGTTTCTTGATGTCACGACATCTCATTTTAAAGTGTGTTGAGTTCATGAGTTGTCCTGGAATAGCAATTTTTTTGCGTCTTAAAGTGTACTCAATCTACAAATGTACTAAATACATATAAAAGTCTTTGGCTGATTGAAACCATGTGTTTGTCCATTCTATAACACGCGTAAATGTAGTAGGATTGCCATGAAATTGAGATTTACTGTGAAATATTCGGTATTAAAATTTAAGTGCTTAGAAGTTAAAATTCCTTCACATCATAATAATTCCGTTACATTATGCGAAAAAAATCATTTGCTTTTTTTTTAATAGTGTTACGCAATTTCAAACACATTGAAATAAATATATATCTCTGAAGTGCACTGTAAGATGCTTACTATAGAATACGGTGAGAATAGCATTTATCGTTCATATACGGCGGACCACAAAATTATTCGGTTGCAATACTGTCTATAAAAAATAATTGCTGAAAATGCACTTTCCATTTTGGTATATGTTTTTAAAGATAATTTTTTTCTTATTAATGGGTGTGTATAAATTCTATAGATCGTATACAGGGCTGCACAAAACATCTAGTCTATACTTCCGTTTATTGTGGAAAATTGCTGAAGGGGAATTTTCATCTGCGCTATGCGTTTCACAATTGAACTAAATTTTCGCATTCTATGTATTATATCACCCAGCTATGGATAATATAGTGGACTGCACAAAACATTTCAGATATTTTTCAGACTATTGTTGCTAATTTCTGAATTTGTATTTTCTAATGTGTCACGTGTTTTCCAAATCCTTTGTTTGGACAATTTCAGAAGTTTCATCAATAGTTAGAAAATATTCGAATTCTTTTGGCAGTCCAGCATGTTATAGAATGTTTTTTTCTACACTACATAATAAACTAAAACTTAGTTCAGTTAGTATACACATCGCACAGGTGAAAATTCCCCTTCAGCAACTTCCGTCAATAAACGGAAATGTACTCGAGGTCTCTTGTACAGCCCAGTATATAATCTACAGAATTTACACACAAATGATATGCAAAAAATAATTACATTTAAAAACGCTTTTTACAACAGAAAATGCACTTTCAGCATTTATTATTCATAGATTGTACTGTAAACGAATTCTTTGATGTGTCTCTGTAAATGCACGATGAGTCGTATGTCCGCTCTATCCTATGGAAAGAAGTAGTGCCCTTTAGTGATATATATCAATTTCAATATGTTTTAAATTGTTTAAAATTATTAAAACTAGTGGATCGTACCCGGGCTTCCCGGGTTACAGACCAATTTTTTTTTTAATTGAAAAGTAATTTTCTTTCTTTCTTTTTTTTTTTTCTTTTTTTTTTTTTTTTTTTTTTCATTCAATATATTTTTTAGATTGCCCACTAAAAATGAAAAAAGCATTTTCATATGAAAATATGAATTATACAATCAAATAAACTTTTGAAGTTTATAAAAAGCGATTTTTTCGTATTAGCCGCATGCTAAGAATTATTAGCCCAAGATTTTGCTGCTTGCGGCTTCCTTTTATTTCTTGATAATTTCAGAGCTTTAAGCACGTAGTTTAATTATATGTCTGTTAAATTTGTGTTTTATTTACATTATTTTATTTGTTTAATCATAGAATAAGTTTTATTTTTGTTTACGGAATATTAGTCGTAAGAAAATTATGAACGCTTTATGTTGTTTTAAGGGCAAACGGATTCATCTTTCTTAATCGAGCTCCACGCGATAGAGATAAATTTAAAAATTAACCTCTCAAACCCGCAATCATACTTTTTTGAAAAATGGTATTTTAATTTGATCATTTTTAAATCATTTTAACTCAAAACGTGATGTCACGATTGTCAGCAAAATCGTTGCATGTGAACAGTCGCACTCTCAACTCGAGATCCTAATCTCAGTACCGGAGAGTAAAAATTGCCACAATTTATGTGTTTTTTTTTTTTTTTTTTTTTTTGACGCATTTGTGTTAAAAAGTTTGGTTTTATCTAAGAAAATCATCCAAGAATTTCATTTAAAATTTTATTTCAGTTTTCATGAGAAAATGACAACTAAATGATGCAGCAATTTATTATTTTCTTTTTTTCCCCCTTTACTTTCAAGAGAAATGCAGTACTTCAGTTGCCACGATTACGAAAAAAGTAATAAAACTACAAAAAAAATTAATATCTTAAAATTAAACTGAGATACAGCTTTTAAACAAATTGCATTTAAAAGAGCATTTTTTTCCTTATACGACGGTGTAAAAATTTAAAATGTGCGATTTTTAGAAGTTTAAAAATTTGCAGTAGAGAAAATTGTAAACCTAAAATTTTATTTCAAATGTGTTGCCATTCGCAAAATGACGTATGCGTTACGCACAGAGATGTTTGTCCTTTATAATATAGATACTCCGTAAACAACTTTTACCCATATACTGTTATGTAACATTATTCTTTTGATTTTCTCTTTTAACGAACGATAAAGCTTCATACTTCATTTTTAATACCGAACATGCAATTATAAATCTCCTTAACAAATACTATATATTTTATGGTAATTCGAGTATATGTACTCGAGTTAGAGCACGGAGAGGCGACAGATAGGTAGACAAAAACAGGCAGACAAACCGAATTCATAAATACTTTTCATCAGTTTTGAAAGTAATACAAAGTTTATTAAATAATATGGAAAGAAGGTTGCAATACTCTGAATCGATAATATAATAAAATTGTACAAATATATAGATGATTGCATTTCATCAATGAGGTTTATAAAAAAAAAATGATTTAAACAAACTAATGAGAGTTTAATTAAATATTTCTCTGATATTATATTATAAAATAATTATATACTGAAAGAGGCATTTTAGGCAAAAAAGTTTTTTGAATACTTACATTTATTATACTTGCCGTATCTAAAATTAATATCAAATATAATTTAAAAATTACATTTAAGTATTTTAAATTGTAATATTATTATGTCTAATAAGATTATAATATGTATATATAATATGCTAAACTGAATGAAGTACTTTCGTTGAATTTTAAGTGTCTATAGGTAATAAATGATTGAATAAACAGAAAAAAAAACAATTATATGCACTGCTTAAGAAAACCAAAAAATTTTAGCATACATAAATAATTTTCTTTTACGGAGTGAATTTTTTTTTTTCATGCATAGTTTTGTAGAATTAGTTTCTTATTATTTAACTAATTTGAAAATTAATGTACAAAGCAAATTCATTATTAGCCCTATTCAATATATATATTGCGTTTTTTTTCTATTTCTTTAGAGAATTTAATGAGAATATTCATTAGCTATGTAGTTTCTGTGAGAGCACTTTGATAAATAATTTCATTTAACAAAGATTAGTCATTAAGATGAAAAGAGGACAGCAACAATAAGAATTAATTTTACCTGTAGATGTCAATTGCTTAGTTATCTGTTTTTAAACAGTGAAGCCTTTGAAGAAAGAAAACAGTCAAATAAATAATTACTTATAAGTAAACATTTCGCTATATTACAAAAGAGCCAGTTTAATGAAAGATAAATGCCAAGCCTAAAGAGTGCTTTATGCTTGCTATTGAATCTAATTATTTTTCAAAATATAGTACTATATGCAGTTTAGAATATTAAAATGATCTATTTTATAAAGAAGAGAGGGAGAATTTAGTTCAACTGGATAAATAATATTCAAGATTGGAGTTGCACATTTGATGTTTATTCCAACAGAGCGAAAAACGCCCAGACCAGGACTGGAACATGGATAATTTTGCTTGACGTGCAAATGCTTAATCTTTTGAGCTGTCCGGACGGTTCATGGGTGACATAATTCGCTCTTATTTGTTGGACAATATTTTTTCGCTGTGTTGGAAAAAACTCAACTATACTACTCCAGCATTACACTAATCCCTAATCACTAATCACCCACTCGTGGACCAGCCAACCTTTCGGTATAGGAGCTGATTAGTCCACGAGGGGAAAACACATATCTACTACCCCGCGGAGACTCCTGTACTTGCGAACAAGCCCGGAAGCTCCAGCAGGCTGGAAGACCAACTCCAACATTACATATGATATAACCAGTTAAAATAAAATTCCCCCCCCCCCTTCATCATGACCTAATTACATGGTATACAGGAGTGTAACATCCATGCGGCGCCCGAAGATGTGAAGTATGCATCACGGCTAACGGGGCATATTTTGAGCAATTATTATGAGTTTAACATTTTCCATTTGTCTTTTGCACCTCGATTAATTTTTTTTAATAAAAATAAAGGTCTTTTTACACAGCTTGTTATATTTTCTTTGCGCCACGTTCATGATGCAATTGCACCATCACGATCGCGTTTCCGACCCCCAGTTCCTATGTGATGGTCCTATGATGCTCCTATTCTTGCTTCTTGTGACCTAACACAGTAACAGGTGCCGCTTGGACATGACCTTTTGAGTCTGTATATATAAAGTAAAACCTCTATGACAGATATTTTGAACTAGTGGCCATCTGTATTGAGCGAACACGAATACAATATCTAATACCTGTGTATTTGTATGCATTTACCTACAAATAGCAGATACGCCTCGAACAGCATAAAATCCCACCTTCGAGCTGTCAGCAATTCAAAGGTTTTTCTATATTGGAATATTAATGAGTAAAAAATCTATTCATTTTTTAATATAAAATGTAAAACTTGTATAAAGATATGTTTGTGGACTATCCTTTACTATTGCATTAAAATATGTATTGATTTTCTTTTATTTCAAGTTCGTGTTGATGTGTGTGGGGTTCGGATCTGATTTCTTTTAATGTCGGGTTTCATGTTGACTTAAAATGAAATTTTTGGGTTCGGATATGGAACAATCCGACCCCTCTGGTTTCTAATATTACTTCCACACCAAGAATCCTCCCCTGATGGATTTGATGAGCATTACCAAGATTTTAGATTACCCTCTCTCCTGATGTCTGCCATGTAAGAATAACCCTGTGATAAAATACGTTTCTTAACCTATGGAAATATAATATAACCGCAAACAAAAATATCCAATAACGTTTTCCAAGTTACCTACAATTCTTTAAACTTTCTGCAAGTTTAGTAATATCAAAAACCACTATATTTCGACATGTAAAAATTATTTGTAGATCAAAATTTCTTTTACTGCCAGTGATTTTCGGAAATGTTTCCGAGTAGTTTTTAGTGTATTAATAAGTTTTCGCAACCCATAATATAGGGTTTTGAAATGCTATCAATTCTCGAATAACTATTTTCATTTCCAACAAGTATGTTTTAGAGACAAGCATGACAACTTAACAGCATTAACATTAACATTAATAAGATTTTATTACTCTAGCCTATCTAAATTCAGTTACGCGTCTGAAAATGTTTAGTTGAGAATTTGTAACTTCTCGGGAACATTTCCGAAAATCAGTGGAAGTAAAAGAAGCTTTGTGTTTATAAATAATACTTTATTAAATAACAATAGAATATTGGTTTCGAAGGTTTCTAAATGTAAAGAGAGTTTTTTGGAATAACGATAACTCTAAAGATGCCATCATATATTTTCGTTCGTGGTTATATTATATTTTCATTTATTAATAAACATTCATCTTATTTTTACATGTAGCTATGTACGTTATTTTATTTTAATCAATTAAACAACGTCCTTTCACAAATGTTGGTGAATAATATTGAAAGAAGACTGCAACAATAAGATTCGATAGTGCAGTTAGACGATATAAGAATTTGTTTTGTTATTTTATTAATCAACCTTTTGACGGAAAAATACAGCTGAATATTTTATTATTTCTAAATATAATATTCTGTTATTAGGATGTAAAAGAATGCATTTACTGAAAGAGAAATGCTAGACAGAAAGTTTGCATTATACTTGCATTTGATTATAATACGATAACTAAAGGAGTAATTATTTTTTCTTTAGAAAGATGAATTTAATTCTTGTACATTATTATCTGCTAAAGTGAATGGAGCACATTTGATCATTAAAACACACATACTAAAATATATTAAAACACACATACACACATAAATAACGCCTGCATTCAACTGTTAAAGGTATTTATAAGTATTATACAAACATACATACAAACACAATAAACCCAACTGTAGTGAAAAATTAGCCAGGGCCAGGAATGTAGACCCAGGAATCGAATGTGTGTGTTTTTATTATGCTTTGGTGCATTTTTCTGAAATTCTGTTTTAGGTCACCAGTTGAAATTTTCTAAAATTTTGTAACTAACTTCTTTCTTTTAAAATATCCAACATTATAGGTCGGAATGAAAAAAAAATTAAAATAATGAAAAATATATTCTTAAATTTTTTAGGATTTTCAAAGTCTTGTAGAAAAATATTTTTAATTTCATTTCGTTTATACCTAAATGAAAATTGCTTTTTATTATTCTCAAATAGTATGTTTTCTGACACCAAAACAAATTTTAACGTGATTTATTCAACAATTTTTTAGAAAAGCTTACTGAACAGGCATATTATTCAAAAAAATTCACAGTGATATGTAAAAACTTACTTAGTTCTTGAAAACTAATTTATGGATGAAAATATTTTTTTTATTTAAATATTACTATAATGCGTATATTTACTGTAAAAAAAAAAAAAAAAAAAAAAAAAAAAAAATTCTATCTCTATTTTAAAGTAAAACACATAAAGTTAAATGTTTTGCAAAAACTGCTTGATTTTACTTCTCGAGATGTTATATGTGCCCTAAATGATTAATATTAACCTTTTTAACGTTTTGAACTACTATATCCTTTCACTAAACTGTAATTTTCACAGGAATAGAAGCACTATTCATATTAATATAATTATATAGCTATAATCCAGTTTGTAAACATTGTGTGATAATTAATTCTGCCAGGTATTATATTCAGCTACAAAATTAAGTTTATTACATCATGTTGGAAAAATCATCTGTTTTTAACATAAAAAAAAAAATACTCAGAGCACATTAAAATTTTGATCTTTTGCTGTCCAGTTAAAGGATTAAATAATATTGAAAAATGTTTGCGTTAGAGCCCAGCACGGGTCTGGTTGTAACCTGATCCGTAAAAGATACATTTCAATCTGAATTTTACAGGAACCCGAAATATTCAATCCCGTTACCAACGTGAACCGAAAATATTCAATTTCGAACACGTCTTGGACCTGAAATATTCAAATCGGTCCAATTCGTGTCATATCGGATTGATAGACGCAGTGCATGACTCTAGTCTACAATACTACAAATAAATAATACACTATAACGTTGCAAATAATATGCAATTATATTTACATTTTTTATAGGTTAAAAAAAAAAAAAAACATTTGTTGATGTAAGTTTATCGTGTAAACATTATTGCAACGATATTTAATGTTTTGTATCTATTAAAATAGAGCAGAATTGGACACTTGGATAACTTTTATCATGAAATCAAGTGTTACCAACGCCTTCCTGTGAGCTTTTATTTTTTTTAAATCTACAACAATTTATGAATTCATTATTATTTACAGTCAAAACTTTTTCAGATTTTAAAATGAAGTAATGACACAGTAGGAGGAATGTATGTTGCAGAAAAAAAATCCTATGTTACATATACCACTAAGAAAATTGATTAAATAATGCTGAAAAATCCTTTTCCAGATTTATAATGTGATAAATTAAATAAAATACGCTCTAGTGAATCGAATGAAGATAAATGGATGTTGGATTTCAATAGAAAATAAATCATCAAAATAGTCAATCAATTAATTTGAATACATTTCTTTTAAATAAATCTCGTACTTGTGGAAAATAGTTTTTTTAATACTTGAGATTTCGAAGTAGTTTCATAAATGTTTTCCTTTTAATTTTGTGGTTAATCTCTGTGGAACTTAAAGTGCAAAATGAAAATTATATTTTTTTTATTGACTAAGATCGGTAATTAAAATGTGATTGTATGTATACATTTAAATACTCATTTTAATCAGAATTGAGTTTGAGTTAACAAATTTGTTTAATTTATGGAACATAAATTACCTTGGGGAACACACATTTTGTTGACTTAGATCTGACACTTGTTTTTGGCTAATTATTGGCATCTAAATGCGAAAATGACTCCAGTTTGTTTCTATCACGTCAACTTTTTAAGCTTCAGAATGCCCCCAAAGTCATACTTATTGTGCATAAAAAGGAAAATAAAGAAAAAAATTACCAAATATATTATTCATACAAGGGCTGCATATACTTACTCTAAGCTACATTGTGTTGATACAAGTAGTAAAATCCTTTTTACAATACCAAAGAAGTAAATATTAAGGTAAAAATTTTCCCTTATAGCTTTTTCTGGAGTGTTCAATTTGTGCAAAATCTTGCTTGATGCTCCAACAATAGTCAACCATCATATGTTCATCCCATCCACCTTGATACCGTTCTTTCATGAGCGTCAAATCTTGGTGGAATCGCCCACCCTGCTCATCACTGACTGCGCCAAGATTTACCGGGAAGTCATCAAGGTGGCTATCCAGAAAATGAAGTTTGATGCTCATGTTGCAACCAAACATTATGAAGCTCTCTAAAAGTTGCTGGGCAATTTCGGTGTAATTTTCTTCTCCCGTATTTCCAAGAATGTCTCTGAAAATGTTTTTTAATGGCAACCAAGCATTCTTTTGGAGTTCTCCCATTGTTCCGATGAAATATTCATCTCTAATGAGCTGCCTGTTGCCTGTTAAATACACCTGCCTTTAACTATTCAAAAGACATGTTTGGAAATTCCGAAATGAGATATTTGAAACAGTCTCCTTCAGTTGACAAACTCTCACGAACTGCTTCATTAGATCCAGTTTTATATGCAGAGATGGAAATATGATGTTCTTTTTGTTGACAAATGGCTGATGAAAAATGTTTGGATCACCAGGTTTGAGGCCCGATCTTGGAGACCAATTCGATTGAAACCACGAGCTCTGCTGTCTCACATACACAAAAAAACAATGTACTTGGTATATCCACGTTGCATTCACTCCTCCCCAATCGGAGAATGTTTACTTCAGCCATTAATAGAAAACTATAACGCTTCCCATGACTCACGCCCGATTCAGCATAGGAGTGGTCACATTAATATAAGCTGTAGGGAAAACACTTGACGTGATAGGAGACATGTAATTGCAGTTTTGAAATCTTCAAGCTTTTTCGACTTAAAAACAGCTGAAAAATCGAAGTCAACAGAAATTGTGTTGAAAATTGTTCCCTAGTGTTATCTTTAAAAGCACACAAATTCAATTTATAAAAATAAAAAAGTTAAAAGGTGACATTTCTTTAAAATGTAGCATCATTTAACACTACCACAAACGACACTACTATCAATGTTGTTAGTTAGTACTACAGCTCTGAATGGTTCAATGTTAAGCAACGATTTAAAAATCTATACTAATAAGAGAAAGTTCACTCTGTCTGTCTGTCTGCGATGGCTAGCAAAATCTACGTCACGTATGAGGATGAAATTTTTTGTCAAGATAGTCCAAGGCCTCTTATAATTTACCAGAGTCTCAGAATTTTAAATGCCTAATAATTAGGTGGAATATTAATTAAAAATTCATCAATCGAACCAATTAAAAAATATATTTATTTCCTCAAAACCACACGCTGACTAGATATGGACCTCGATTCGAGTCTTAACACAAGACTGTCCAATCAAAATGCTCCCCATTGAAAACTCACTAGCTGTGAAGCGAGGCTAGCATTTTTCAAAATTTTAAAGCAGACATTTGAAAAAGGACCTGTTTTCATTTTGGAGAGTGGATAAAAACGGCAGTGTAAAATTTTAATGTAAGTCCAAATTTTAAATCAAACTTCTAAAAATACTGAATTTAGAGATTTTAAACTTATGCATCTAGTCCTATCTTTGGACGCTAATTAAGAATATGTAGATTGAAAAAACTTTAATTTAGAACTTTTTGTTATATATATATATATATATATATATATATATATATATATATACATAAAAATCGATTTTTAAAGGAAAAAGAAAAGCTTTTTTTAATAGAGAATGAACGCGAATTTGTTAAAATTCGGAAAACAGATCAATTCGGGGGACAGATCAATTTGAAACTTCCAGATAGTTTATAACAGCCCTTTAGCCACTGGTTCATAGTGTAATGTTTGTATAGAACTTACTGTGCTCCCACTCCGTGGAAGGATGAACTACCACTATTTTCGATAGTAATTTAAGCAAATGTCTTAATTTCTTATTTTAGTCAACGTCCTTATTTTAACACAATCTTTTTGTAGCAACTAAATAGACAAGATTTTCATCTCCTACAAAAATTTTGAAATGTTCGGACGGATAGAAATATTCTTTTACAGAATAAAATGTGTGAAATTGCCAGGAAATCAGTAAAAACGTGACTGTTTTGTTGCGGTTTCGCCCGCTTTCTGTACGCATAGACTCCAAAAATTAAATTACGTAAAATAGCCTATACCTTCAATGCAATATTTTTTCGTTTTTTCATATAAAAATACAAATTTAGGCAAAATAGAATTAAAGATATAAAATCATACAAATTTGATATTCATGTAAGGGCCATTCATCACGGGCCCGGGCAACGCCGGAAAGGTCAACTAGTAATATAAAACTAGAGAATTTTTTTTAAGATATTTTATGTACTGAAAATTTTAATTGATTAATTTTTTTTTATTTTAAATGAAACAGAACAAATCTAACTATTTTACTGTCATTATTTGATTTTATTATTTATAAATTTAAAGGGACCATTTGTATAAAATGTAGCAACATTTCACACTACGACAACATTACTACCAGTGCTGTTAGTTAGTACTGTAACTGTTAGTTTGTACAATATTCTGAAGCGATATAGAAATAATATGAATAACTATAGAATTTCTTTTAAGAAGTTTTATGTACTGAAAATTTCAGTTAATTGATTTTCAATTTGAATTATAATATGAGAATTTTTCATATTTCATATTCATTATTTGACTTTATTATTTTTAATTTAAAGGTGACATTTCTATAAAATATAACAACATTTAACACTACGACTAATAACATTATTACCAGTGTTATTAGTTAGTACTATAGTTCTTATTGCTTCAATATTCAGCAACGATATAGAAATAATATGAATAACTATAGAATTTCTTTTAAAAGTTTTATGTACTGAAAATTTTTATTTTTTTTTTCAATTTTAATTAGAATATGACAATTTCATGTTTTACTTTCATTATTTGATTTTCTCATTTATAAATTTGAAGGTGACATTTCTATAAAATGTAACATATAACACTACGTCTAAAAACAATACTACGAGTGTTATTAGTTAGTACTATAACTCTTAGTGATTCTATATTCAGTAACTATATAGAAAAAATATGAATAACTATAGAATGTCTTTTAGGAAGTTTCATGTACTGAAAATGTTAATTATTTTTTTTTTCAATTTTAATTGTAATATAAGAAATTTTCACATTTTAATTTCATTATTTGACTTTATTATTTATAAATTTAAAAGTAATCATTCCTTATAAACATTCCTGTCCAAAATTTGACTACAGTAGAACATTGATTGAGTTTACTAGAAGTTTCTGTCCCAGTTACAAGCGGCAAATAATTTTCCAAGGATATTACAGAATCTATTTAGTCAACTGTCAAGAAAGTAAAAATTATAATAAAGAAGAGTATTATTCACTAACCATCTAACTAAATAACATTTAAGCCCGAAAGTTTTGAAAAAAAAAAAAAAAATCTTTTTTGATAAATTATTGAGGGATTTTCTTTTTTTTTCAATCTTGAAAAAGGTATTGAAACTTATTTTTAAAATAAATCTTTTCTGAATGAGCATAAATTGTTTTTAAATGTCAAAAAAGGATTAGAACGTAGTTTTTAATTTGAGAATATAGCTTACGTTTGAGTTGTAATTTTCCAACTTTGCGAAAAACGTCCGAGCCAGGATTCGAACAAGGGATCTCTTGGCTGAAGCTGCCAATGCTCTGACAACTGATCTATTCCGGACGAATCTGGAGGACCTAATTCACACAGGTAATCATATTGATCACTGCATCTGGTCTTATACATGAATAAGCTCAACAGAATGCATTGCAGGTAACGGAACTACAGTAAACGGTGGATACGTAATTACACTAGATAAATTTTAACTCAATTATTCTAATTTGTAAATAAATCATATCAGTTGCGATTTTCCAACTGGACGAAAATCGTCCGGGGCAGGATTTGAACCAAGGATCGGGGCTGAAGCTGCGAATGCTCTGCCTACTAATTTATCACGGACGAATCTAGAGGACCTAAGCTTATGCATGTTAAAAATATGATGGAGCAGAAAAAATGTCAAATAGTGTAATTGGTAATCAGTATTGCATTGGAATCAAAATGAACAAAAAATTATAATTTTTAATATCTAAAATCTAACTATTTCTTATTTATTTCTTGCAAATTTAGCATCAATTATTCATAAAATAATTAACTTCGAAATCTTTTATTTTTTCAGAAGGGCTGAATAGATGTAGAGTTGGTCGAGTCTACAATTCTACATCTCAGGCTTCAGGGGTTTGGGATCGAAGCGCAAGGCAAGTAGATGAAAAAAAAAAAAAATGTTTTCTTTCCTCTTAGGACTTAGCAATACAAATTATTAGGAATTAAATTTTATACTAAACATTGATATTCGATATCTCAAAAGCTAAGGCCCGGTTTGAAAAATCCCTCCTCCAGCATAATTAAATGAGTGAAATCCCCAACATACTTCGTATCGAAATCGTATACCTGTTTTTTGTTCCTTAATTCTTGAAAATCCACCACTAGCGAGTTCATTTCCTCCTATTTGTTTCTTGGGGAATTGATAATTGTGTTAATATCTAAACCTCCTTGCTGTTATAAACAGATATTTTGTATAACTTTTCAAATTTCAGCGTGATTGTTTAATTCGCGACATTTCGACGTTGCTTACGATTTTTATTCACATTCCTTGACTTGTAAAATGTTTGCACTGAAATGTTTTCACGATTTAGGTTCGAATAATACCGTTCTAGTGACCTCGTTTATGAAAATTGCCAAGGAATTATTGTTCCACTTCCCAGTGCATACTGCAATGTGCCGTACAATAACAAATAAAAATGCAAAAAAATATGTATATTTGTTTAATTTGAAGCAATATTTAAAACGATTGAAGAAATGACAATTTCTCTAGAAAATCCTATGTGGAAATTGGAGAATTAATAAATCGGCCTGAATCTTATACCCACTACTCGTGGAACAGGGGAATACGCAGTTCGCCCTTCAAGACAACACTGTTGGAAAAGGTCACGGAGCATCTGATGAGAAAAACATTAAAGCGAAATTGATTAAGTTTAAGACGGTTCTTAAAAGGTAGTAAACTCTAATCAACAACGCGAAATTATGAACACATTTAATGACTCAATTTTAAACGGTAAAGTATGACACAAGCTGGCATGATTATTGAAGTGATTTGAAATCGAACATTTTTTTTTTCTTTTTAAATAACGGAATTATATTTCTAGTCATAAACCATTCAAATCTCGGAATGGTAATATTTTTACTTTCCCGAGCTGTCGCATCCGAAAATCTCATTCAACATGACAACTTTCATAACATTTTCTAAAATATGTTCTGCCTTTACCAAAATGAAAAAGAAAACATATCTCCAATTATAAAGTTTCTGAATAAGAGCACCTGCCAATTTCATACATTTCCAAATAAAAATGAATTAAAAAATAGCTCAGAAAGTTGTCAGTTTTGATGAGATCAGCTGCGTTTAATACATAGGACGATTGAGGCAGCTTCGAGCCTTTACGTAATTTTTAATTAGTTGAAACAGTGTTTAATTATGAAATTTAATAAATCCAAAAATGAACATCCACTCATTTTTTTTCTAAAGTATTTGATTCAACTCTTTGAGCAGCTGTGGTACATAAAATATAACAACTAATTTTATTTCAGATCTACAAAATGACACCCACAATTTTTTTTTTAAAGTTTCCAAATATAATGTATATCTAGAAAGGAATTTATTCGTTCTAATTCATTTTTTTTTTCATAAATTCAGGTGACATTCAGTCATTTGAAGATTTTATCAACAGAATTACTTTGCCTCTGAAAGGGTTAATTTTCAGACATACCGTTTGTGAAAATCATAATTTAAGTCACATTTGTAGCAGGTCACATTGAAGCGGTAGTCAGTGAGATTTTTGGAGATAATAAATATGAAATATGTACTTTATTTATACGCATTATTAATTTAAAATGTACATCAGTAGCAAATATATTCTGTAATGGCACAAAAATTTGCATTTTAGTGAGCTCAAATTGCATGATTTTAACATTCTGTGTTTCAGGGGTGGAAATTTAATTTCCATTTTTTCCCTTTAAAATTTACACAATTTCACTCGTTAAAAAAAGTTATGAATACACAATAAAACTTTTGTAAAATGTTTGGCCTAATAAATTTTAATAAGTGACGAAATAGTAATAGTATATTTACTCTAAAGCAAATTGTTATTCTTAATTCTTTGAAAATCTTTTAGTATTAATGTTTTGCAAAATAGAATAAGCAGGTAGTAACAGATAGCAAAAATAATTTATCCATTAAATACAATGTATCATTACTGTTTGCATTGTATTAGTACCACTATTTCCAAAATGTCTTTTTTGTGATAGATTTCACGTGCAATTCTTGTAGAAATGTATGGTAAAGATTTTCTTTTTTGAAAACATGTTACGAATAGAATAAAAAAAAAAACTTTGATCGTGGTAGCCGTGTATAGGCCAGTAACATATTTTGCATAAAATGATTTCCTTTATTATTATTTTTTAATTTTTACATACTGAATAAAACATAGCAAATAAAACGGTGAACTTATCCTGACACAAGTTGCTACATTAACTGACATTTTGCAAAAACTTGCGTGTTTAGGTATAACAAAACTTCCCTAAATTTTGATTTTGCCTCAGTTTCTCCTGATTCCTTCAAGAGGAATCTGATACACGCAATGAGGTTTTCTGAACACCACCTGATCCTACCACGTTTGATCATCTTCCAGATAATTGCTGGAATTCCCTGCTGTGTTCTCGAACCATGATTCTCATTTTCAGTTGAGGTAAAAAAGAAAAAAAGAAAGAAAATTTGCAGAAACACGTAGGCTTTACTATATTAAGTTTTTTTTTTTTCTGGTTGGATATATTTTTCCAGAAAAAGAAGCATTTTTTCATAGAAGTTTCTTCTAAAGAAAAACTTTTTAGAAACAAAATACTTTATAAAATGTTTTATATGGATATAGAATGCACAGAATTTTGTTATTAAATTTTTACTAATGTATTTCAGGTTATTTTATTTTAAATATAGTTTATCTATAGAATTATGAAGTAAATTTAGATATACTGCGCGAATTGAATAAAGATACTCTAAATTGTTAATTATTTATTAATTGTTTAATTGCATTTTTTAAAGTATATAATGCAGTCTATTTACAGTTAATATTTATTGAGTAAGTGAGGCTTTTTTTAAATTTCTTACTTATTATTTTATTACTTACACCTTTAATAAATTGACTTTTGATTTTTGGTGGGCTGCACGTTTATGGATGATCTAAACATTATTTCAATATCTTGCAACTGATGTCTGTCTTTCTAATGTCTATCTCCATGTTACAAAAATTCTGTGTGTCGTTCTAACTGAAGATTAAGTTCTGGTGCATTGAATTCAATGAAAATGGATTTTTACTTAAATAACTGATAGTTATATTTTGGTATACATCACCCAGCAAGTGGAAATGATATGCCGTTTTTTGCAACTTAAGTAGTAGCTGTATTCGGCATTTGTGAGATGGTATTGTACACAATCATCTTATGTTTGAAATTGTTACAGCAAAGTTCTAATTGAAAAAGATATCCGATTGTTTTTCAAGATTTGTATTTTACATTAGATGGAACCTGTTTACCGGTGATTTTTATATACACTCATGATTCTTTTCCCGTGATTTTTATATACACTCATGATTTTAATTCCAGGTTTAAATATGCAGATATGTGCCGCACTTCTTAGTCCTGTATCATGATTTATCCATTTGATATTTGATCGAATGTATTAGAGTCACAAAAAAGAAACTTTTTTATGGCGGCGCGTTGCAGTATTTTACATATCCATTTTTTTCTTTTGAATATTATAATAGATTAAATTCTTTCAAACATTTATTTGTTTATTTGATTTACGATAAAATCCACAGCATTTACATTTTTATGCATATATCATGCTTCAATATTTTGTTATTTTCTATTAATACACAATGCTGTAAAGTATCTGATATACAAATAAAAAGTTTTGTATTTTATAAAATGAAATATCGTTTCTGAAGAAAAAAATGATGAGAGAATGCAGCTCAATTTTTCATAAGGAAAAATAAAAATGTTTTCACATCCATATATCGCGTTCTACTTGCTATAGAAATAAATTTCTTGTTTCTTAAGAGCGAAGCATACCAAGTAACTAGGTAATTAAAATCAGTCGGATTTCCACGAATATTGTTATAGTAAATGCTCTTTTAAAAGTTCCATTTTTAATCTTTCACAAATTCAGGTTCAGCCCAAATATTTTGAGGAAAGTACAAAATTGTTATCAGATTTTTACGTGCTTTGCACAATTTAATTTGTTTTTATTAGTAGTTTAAATCTTCAAAGTTTCATGTAAAAATATTATTTAGTTTTTGACATAGGTCAGTTTAAAGTATCTGATTCCTATATTTACTATACATAAAATATGCTAAATGGATCAACTCTTCAAAATCGTCATCGCTAAAACATTGATAATAAAGTATACTTCATATTACCCCAGTAGGTTTTCTTTAGGTAAGAGATAACTGTAGAATTTAGGATTAGTTTATAAATCACTGATGTGATCTTAAATACATTACATCCTAATGATATTTACTGACTGAAATGTAGTTTAAATACTTCAAACTAATTCAATCTTTGTAAAGTTTTAGTATGTAACTCGAAAAGTGAATAAGAATTCAATTTGGTAGACTGGTAGTCTGATAGATCGTCCATCCAAGCTTCAACTTTATTAAAGATTTTTTTTTCATTGATGTTAGCAAGTAAAATAATATTTAAAGCCAATATTTTATAGACTTTTGGACACAAAATTTATATAACAATTAAATAAAATTCCCTTTTTCATTAAAACTGAATAATTATTCACGGTGTTACTACCGACAGTTGTAGTCGTTCAATGCCCCGCCATTGTTTGGGGAAACACTGAATTGTGCCGATGAACCCCACTAGGTTGGATCCACATAACATGCCCAATAAGAAAATGACAGCAATTTTTATGATTGCCAGAGCGTTTACAGGCGGACAATTAGGCAGTAATTTAGGATAAAAATCAGTTATGCTATTGACGTTTACTGCATTCATTGAAAATGTTCATTATATCATATTCATGATTCATATGAACTGTTAAAAATTAGAATAATTGTGTATACAGAGTGTTTCAAAAATTTGATTAAAGATGGATTTGGTTTAGAGATAAATGCATCTTTAAAATAAAATAAAATAAATAGAATTAAAACAGGGTCTTATATGAACCATAAAAAGCAATGCAGATTACAAAGAGATGAATAAGAGTATAATAGCTCTATCTAATTTGACTTATCTCTGAAAAATACAAAATTATTTATACATTATTTTATCGTTTCTACATTGTTTAACGTAAATTAAAATATAGAACTTATGTTTCACCATTAGTTAAGGTTTAATAATTCATAAATTAACCATATATATATATATATATATATATATATATTTTTTTTTTTTTTTTTTTTTTTTTTTTTTTTTTTTTTTTTTGCTATGAAAAGTAACTTTTAACTGCCTATAATGTTTCCAGTCCTTTTTTGGCAACATTTGAAGAGATGAGTGGATGAACATGCTATGCCACATTTTCTAAAAAAAAAATTATCTTCTGGATGAAAGCGTTATGAGGTATCCTATCACATGGTGAAGCTAAAATACTAAGATTTCATTTAGTCTTGAAGATTTAAGAATTTATTCATTAATATTTAATATTTTAATATATAATAATGCCAATAATATTAATAATTTTAAATAATTGAAAAATTAAATATGAATAATTTTTTCTGAGAGAGTTTAGTAACATACCTGTTAATAATTTAAACGCATAATATCAAATAGAAAATAAATCATTAAAATTTACAGCAAAAACTTTCACTTCAAATTTTATCAAATGTAATTTTTGCTACTTAACATGTTCTTCCACTTAGCTCTTCATTTATGTTACATAAGCAAGTTTGCAGTTTGAATCTGGCAACACATACAGTATTCTTTCTCTTAAAGGAATGTTTATTTTTCTATTGCTTTCATAAAAACTTTCAACAAAATCATATTTTCTTTGGTTTGTGACTATTATTTAACTATCTTTCTTCAATAAGACATTCTGAAGTACATTTTGTCAAAAACAGGTAAGACATATTCAAAATATATCTTGTTTAATCAAACTTTTTCTGCTATACGGGAAAATGGTTATTACTTAGACATAAAAATTTATTTGAAATGTTACAAATGATTTAAAAAAATGTTTTTAAATGAATTTTTAGTGAAAAATATTTAATATAAATATTAATATAAATAAACTTATTTTAAAGTTGCTGGTATTTACTTAATTCTTGAAAAAAAATTGAATTAGTTCTCTTTGAATTAGTAACCGTGTTAATTTTATGTATTGAAATTGTGTTTGTTTCTTTTTCTGAACTACTTCTGCAATATGCGAAACTTTGAGTTAAAATATTGGAGCCAAACATGAAAAAAAACCTAAAAAATCAAATTATTCTACTATATAATGTTTATGCTACCCAAGAGCCATACCAATCGATATAGCAAGCAATATACAATGAAATAATAATTATGTGCCTTATGACAAAGACAAGTCCATATCCTACAGCTTTTTGATATTGAGATTTTTGCCACACTGAAGCATTCTTTGAAGAAAAATCTCTAATATTAGTATGAAGACATTCGTCTTCAGATAGCACCCCAAGCTTTTGAAACTTTGAACTGAGCATATCGTGAAAGGTTTTGAAGGATCTGTTTTTTTTTAAATATTGAAAAAAGTGTTGTTGAACATAGAAATATGAAAACTGAGAGAAAAACAGGGTATGTACAGCAACTTTCAATACTAAAGCTATAGTGAAGCTTTTCAAAGTGAAGCTATATCAACACCTTTAGAGATTAGAGATTGTTGAACGTTAATAATGTTCCATTCTAATGTGTATGTATATGAGAACGTGTCAGTGTCGATTTTTGATTTTTAATAAAAATCATACTGGCACATATGCGGAAGGAATAAAGATATGAAATTAATTATCTCATAGATTATACAGAAGTTTAAAAAACATTCTGAAAAATCCTTCAGCTAATATAAATGCAATTTTTAGATAAATGTAGGTATTATCTTATATAATAACATTTTTATAGTATCAATAATGTCAAAAACCGTTGTAAGTTTTCGTAAAAACTCAAACAAATTTTACTTCACCCTTTCTTATCATATAAATAAAAACATAAATTTATTTTACTTAAATAGGTGTCACAAATAAGAATTAAAATATGTTGACATGTTTCGGTTTAATAGTAAAAACCGTAATCATAACACACACATAATCAATAGAAATGAATGACACTGGGTACCAAAAAATAATCTAAAAACCAAAAAAAAAAAAAAAAAAACACATAAAAATGCAAAACATTGCGCCCTCTATGATCTCAAATAGCCTACGCTACCGCGGCTCCCTCTATCAGACTCCCTTTTTAAGTATTTATTAAGGAATTCCAACCATAAAATTGGAATATCAAAGGATAAAGAATCATTACACACAGTATCCCTCCTAGAATATATCTCAATAGATTCCCGGATGATTGACTTGCGGTATAAACTCGTAACAAACACTAATCTACTGTCTCTGAAACAAATATTAACTCCCCTCTTTAAAAACAGCGTTGATCAACGCAGTCTTATACCTACCAAATTTTATATCAGATTCATGCTCTTTCCTCCTAATCCCAAACTTTCTACCTGTCATACCAATATAATTAATATCACCCCTCTCATTCTCATATGGAATTTCATACACCCCTGCGAGATCATCCTGTGCAACCGGATCAAAAGGTCTGTACAGAAGATGTTTCAACTTAGGAGGTGGTTTAGCAACTAATTCTAACTTAAACTTCATTAATTTACTTTTAAGCCTCTCAAAATTACCCTTGATATATAGAAACGATAACCTTTTAAACCTATTAACCTCCCCCCTCTCGCACACCTTATCAACCAAAGTACAACTAACCTGTGAATGACCTTTACACTTATAATTTTTAATCAAATTATTAATCTTCTCTCTTTTGTAACCATTTACTTTAGCAATATTGAAAATATAATTCAACTCCTCGTCCAAAAAATCCACTGAACAAATATTAAACGCACGATTAACCATGAACCTGAACGTTGAGAATTTATACCCAAAAGGTGAATACGCTGAATTTGGAATAATATGCTGGCTACTAATATCCTTCATGTAAACTTTTCTTTTTAAAACGCCCCATCGTTACGAGGTGCCAAGCACCGACTTATTATTTGGAAAAAGCGTCCGTGCTCATTTTGAAAGAGTTACTGCCGCCACCAGATTATGTTGTGGACTCCACTGCAGGATTTGTTGAAAGCTATTAGGACACTTGAGATTCCTCATGACTGTTTATTAGCGAGTATGGATGTTAAATCACTTTTTCCATGAATTGACATTTTTGAAGTTTGTCGTGAAATTAATAAGAAAATTGATAATGCAGAAATGTATAGTGATAGCATAAAATTTACTCTGAAAGATGGATTGCAGTTAATTGTACAAAGTAACTATTTTATTTTTGACAGTAAAATTTAGAAGCAAAACATTGGTGCCCCTATGTGATCTCCTATTTCGGGTTTTTTAGCAGAGTTTAAAATGAGACCTTTTGAAGAGAATATTTTCGTAAAGTTTAAGAGAGTTCCTAAATTTTGGAAGAGGTATGTTGATGATGTGTTTTTAATTTGGGAGGGGGGGGCGGGGTGAAATTTTTATTGATTTTGTTGATGAAGTTAACAAACTAGATAGGAATATTCAGTTTACTTTTGAATTAGAAAATGACAGTGCTCTTTCATTTTTAGACGTGTGCCTTATAAGAGAGGGGTGTGTTTAAAAAAGAAAAGTTTACAGGAAGGATATTAGTAGCCAGCATATTATTCCAAATTCAGCGTATTCACCTTTTGGGCATAAATTCTCAACGTTCAGGTTCAGGTTCATGGTTAATCGTGCGTTTAATATTTGTTCAGTGGATTTTTTGGACGAGGAGTTGAATTATATTTTCAATATTGCTAAAGTAAATGGTTACAAAAGAGAGAAGATTAATAATTTGATTAAAAATTATAAGTGTAAAGGTCATTCACAGGTTAGTTGTACTTTGGTTGATAAGGTGTGCGAGAGGGGGGAGGTTAATAGGTTTAAAAGGTTATCGTTTCCATATATCAAGGGTAATTTTGAGAGGCTTAAAAGTAAATTAATGAAGTTTAAGTTAGAATTAGTTGCTAAACCACCTCCTAAGTTGAAACATCTTCTGTACAGACCTTTTGATCCGGTTGCACAGGATGATCTCGCAGGGGTGTATGAAATTCCATATGACAATGAGAGGGGGGATATTAATTATTATATTGGTATGACAGGTGGAAAGTTTGGGATTAGGAGGAAAGAGCATGAATCTGATATAAAATTTGGTAGGTATAAGACTGCATTATCAAGGCTGTTTTTAAAGAGGGGAGTTAATATTTGTTTCAGAGACAGTAGATTAGTGTTTGTTTCGAGTTTATACCGCAAGTCAATCATCCGGGAATCTATTGAGATATATTCTAGGAGGGATACTGTGTGTAATGATTCTTTATCCTTTGATATTCCAATTTTATATTTGGAATTCCTTAATAAATACTTAAAAAGGGAGTCTGATAGAGGGAGCCGCGGTAGCGTAGGCTATTTGAGATCATAGAGGGCGCAATGTTTTGCTTTTTTTTTTTTTTTTTTTTTTTTTTTTTACCCAGTGTCATTCATTTCTATTGATTATGTGTGTGTTATGATTACGGTTTTTACTATTAAACCGAAACATGTCAACATATTTTAATTCTTATTTTTGACACCTATTTAAGTACAATAAATGTATGTTTTTATTTATATCAATAATGTCTACAAAAATACACATAATAAGAAGTGTAAATTGTATTGTATCTGGTAAAAAAGAAGAAAAAATCAAAGTGTCAAAAACAGTTTTGAATGTGGATGATGTCATAATTTTAACAGAATTCTTTTAATAAAACGTTTACCGTAACTTGCTTACATTTGTTAAAATGGAGAATGTATAAGTACTTTTTTGAAAACTTAATTTCATAAAAAAATGTAAACACGCTTATTGATCAGAACTAGTATATTTTCGAATAATCTATTTCACATTGCTTTATGTACTAGGTATTGAATTATGTGTATGTTACTGTTTTGAAATCAACGTAGTTAATTTAAGAAGTTATTGTTCAAGATATTTTAGTAACTGAATAATCTTACATATATATCAGTTTATTTAATATTCGAAATAATATGAGCAATTTCAGTATTTAATTATGGGGATCCGTGATGATGGTGCGATCAATGAAGGATGCAGCATGCTTACTAACAGGTTTAAAACCGCTGTAATACATCACGCCTTTTAAAAGAGTTATAGAAATTATTTCAGACATATCTAAATAGCTTTTATGAAAATAAATAACGTTATTGTAAAAGCATAGAATTTGTTTTTTTATTTTTTTATTTTAGCGTTATACTGAAACATTTTGAATCCAAACTTTCTTAATTTTCACTTCTTTTTGTTGTTTTATCAGATCACAGTTTTTGTAATGGCGTCATTCCGGGCAAAGTAGAATCACGAGATCAGACGACGAGATCAGACAAAATGACCATATCATCATTTTGCCCGGAAATGACTTTTTATTCATTGTTCACAACAAAATACTTCTCAAAAGTATTTTTTTTTAAGAAAAAAATACAGTTCGCGGCAATAACTTCAGCAGAGAAATCTTTCGCTCCACATTTGTCGGTTGCATATATGTCTGCTGGGTCATTTGTATTCCTCCATTCGTCATATTCAAACTCCTTATTTTATCTTAACCCTTAAATGCCTGATTTTTCAAAAATCATTGTAATAATGATTTTTGGCTTTCATTTTTTAAATAAATCATGTGTAAAATACTTAAAAAATCATATTTTGTTTTAAGTATGGTTTACGGCTAAAAAACTGTTTCTTACTAATCAGCAACAATCTTTTTCAATCAACTTTAATGGAAAAAATAATTTTCCTTGATAAAATTTTATAATATTAAATACACAAGAGTTTTAGGAACTGTAATAATAAATAAATTTTACTTACGCACTGCAGAACAAAATAGGGTATTTCGCAAGCTTCGAAACATAACAGAAATGACAAGTAGCCACAATTGAAAAAATAAATCTATCTTTATTCTTAAAAAGCACAAGTGTTGCCATCTACATGTTGAAAAGCGATTTAATAATATTTTCAGAATGTATTTTATTGGCAACATTAAGCATTATACCTTCAATATTAATATAATAGTATTTTAGAGCCTAAATTGGGTATGTTGCCGAAAAGCAACACCCGACATTTAAGGTTTAAAACGATTTACTACCTAAAATACTACAAAACATAATACTTCTTCTAAATGTGTGTTACTTCAGCTTGTGTTGGTTAAATATACATACTGAATCAATGTGATTTGTTCATTTACTTAAGCTGGCCACTTTACATATATTAGGCGGGCAAACTGGCTATGTTGTATTTTCTATATTAAAGTACGTGTACATTTTCAAACAAAAATAAAGTAAATAGCTGTTGAAACTAAACTTATAATTTATTATATTGGTATTTTTTCTAGAACTTTACTGATTAAAAAAGTATCATAAAAATTCATCAAATTTTAGAATGGCCATTTTACCCTTCCTTCCCCTATTCACCGGAAAAACATCTAGGCCAGCGTTGGCGAACATATGGCAGCGTGTCAGAGTTGGCACGTAAAGCAATTTATCTGCACGCGAAAAAAGGAATTTTATAATTATTATACAGATAAAATTTAATTTCTATTATAATGAATAAAATTTCGTTTCATACGGACAGTCTATCACAAATAATGAAATTATTTTTGCATGAATTAACACATCAAAAGAATTTTCTTTTATCAAAATACTAATCAGGTATAATTCTCCATCGAACATACGAGAGCAAAAATCTCATCAATAATTTATTGATACATTGATTAATGTAAATTCGATAATTATAACTAGATGTTGCGTAAATAAGGTCAAAAAATTCTAAAATAAAATTTCGTATTTTTATCTCCTTATTATAGTGAAAATTATTACATAATTAAATCATATTTGCGAATTAAAATTTCATTAATTTAATGGCTTATTCCAATATACAGAGAAATATTTTGTTTTAATATTTTCTAATTATTAATTATTAATTCATGAAAGCAACTGATTTTTTAACTAGTGTTTTCTATAAATATAGTATGTTGCAAAATTATTTTAAGTCAAAGTGTGGCATGTTAAACTGTTGCTAGATGTTGTTGGTGAATATTTGGCATGCGCACTTAAAAAGGTTCGCCGATCCTGGTCTAGGCGTTGAAACTTTGAGCTGAGCATATCGGGAAACGTTTTAAAGGATCTTTTCATTAAATTATGACATATGTGTTGTTGAACATAGAAATATGATAACTCAGAAAGACATAGGGGATGTAATGAACTTTAAATATCATGTGCAGCAGAAAATCTTTCTGATCAGTATAGGTGCAGTTCCATGGTCGCCAGTTGCCGAGTGGAGTCAATTATTTTTGCAGTGGCTAATAAGTTTCAATGTCTAAGACTGCATATCTAAACGACCAGATTGTCAGTTTTCCCGGAAAAGATTTCCTATTCGTTCTTCATAACAAAATACTACTCAAAAAATAGTTCTTTCACATAAAAAATACATGTCGGGACAATATCGTCTGCAGAGAAATACTTATTCTCTTGCTACATTTGCAATTTGCATGTCTACGGGGTGCAATTACTCCAATCGTCATATACATATTCATTACTGCTTACTTTACCTTGAAACGATTTAATTCTTAAAATATTAAGAAACATAATAATATTTTCTGATGTGTGTTACTTGATATTGTGTTGATTAAGTATATTACCTGAATCAATGTAATTTGTTCATTTACTTATGCTGGCCACTTTATCCAGCCTAGTCGGAGAAATTGATCATTTGGTATTTTTTCTTTTAAAGTACCATGTACATTTTAAAATATTTTTTTAGTTCCATAGCAATTTAAAGTAAAGTTATTACAGCTATTATTGGTATTTGTTTCTAAAACTTTACTGATTAAAACAATATCATAAGAAATTCATCAAACTTTATCGTGGCCACTTTGATCTTCCTTCCCCGTTTCACCGAAAAAAACAAGTTATTTAAGAGTAATCAGCCAAACAATCTACATTTAATAATGATAGATAATTGAAACCGGAAGAGAATTGCAGTTCAAAAGAAATGATAATACCTCAGAAAGAAATAATAGCGTAGTTAGGTTTTGATTAATGAAATCTTTAAGAAGAGATTACAATCAAATAAATAATTGCTTTTTAAATAAATCCCTTTTCCTATTACATTATTTTTAAAGATGCATAATAGATAAGGAGAATGAAACTTTTCATTTTACTTTCGTTAATGTAATGAAATCTCGTTGAGTCGGACCGTAATTAATCTGTAAAATTGAATTTTGATCTTTTCGTAATGCATTTTCTCGAGAATAGTGTTTAGCCATTATCATTCCGTTCTGAAGACATTTAAAGAAGGATTGAGAATTAAATTTAAAAACTGCAGATTGAAAAATTAAATTTTCAGTATATACAATATAAATATGGATCTATAGTGACAATATTTATTTTTTTATATTGTATATTGTGTGCAGTATAACCATTAGTATTGTTGGAAAGTGTCATAACTTATAGGCGGTGTATGTTTTCTATATTAAGTTCTTAAATCCTATATTAATTTCTACAGATACTTTCCCGATAAAAATATATTTGAAATTTCCAAACAAATCTCGAAATTAATTTCAAAATTCTACAATCCAAGAGTAGTTGTAACATTCTGAGATCCATTTGAATAACTGATGTTAGTTTCAGGGAGAGGAAACGCTGAACCAAGATCCTCATGCACAATCGAACTTTTTGGGGGAACAACTTGGTTAGACAAAACTACTACTGTAAATTCCCACAAACGGGCAGGGGTAACAGAGAATCTACTGGGAGGATCCTCCTATTTTTAACAAATAAAAATAACTGTTCACGATTAATAATAGCTACATAATAGCAATGACATACTAAAAATTAGAAAAATAATAAAGTCGAAAGTGAAGAAATGTCAAAGACTTCATCGCAGACTTTGTCATCAACATAGGAATTATGGTTCTAGGAAAGATATTAATTCTCGTGAATAATATCCATCCATTGGGTACAACGGTTTGAAAAGACTGGACGATATAATACGTATGTCAACTAATCATTTAGAGACATCTGGCCATGCTTTTAACCTGTTAAAAAGAGGTTACGTCACACGGTGACGCATGCAATACGAGGAGTAGTCATGAAATAGTAAGAAAATTTCAGAGTTTTATATAATAGATTTTGTATATCTCCATGTATTTTCATTGATTGATGGTCTAGATAGTCATTTCTTTGCTTATTTATCATTGACACTTTGAGCTTTGAACTTGAGTTTGAAATATTATTCTTTTATTTAAGTTTTAACACTAAAAGTAATGCGTTGTACGCTAAAATTTGGACCGAAATAAAATTATTATCAATTATAGATATTCTATAATTGTGTTAATTACCAAATAACATGTTTGAGAGTCTAGACGAGCAAGAAATGAAATATGCTGTTGAAGCCAACTTTGTTTATTTCACGCCATTCTAGTTGATCATTTCTTTTTTAATTATTCCTGATGCAAATTTGAGCTTTGAACACCATTACCAATCTATGCACAAATCGAGATTTAAAATTACAAGTTGGAAATTGCTCGTCAAACGTGGCAAATGAGGTGCGTTCGTACTATAACTAGTTCCATAATTATTTTTTGCACCCCTTATTGTACTGAATGTATAATTTTTAGCACTTCATAAAGTGCATAGTCTGTAACATCATTAAAATGCACTTGCAATATTTTTTTCCCATTCCCCGTAATGTAACGGAACACTTTTGACTGTCCCTGTAATTAAACTATACATCCAATTTTCATAAAATTTGAAATGGCTCAACAAAAGTTTGCAACAATCATATATTTAGAATTTCAGACAATTTGGCTAAATAGTTTTTGCTCTGTTATATGCGGACAGACAGACGGACGGACGGACTGAACGACGACTGTAGGTGCTACGTATTTATATAATTACGAACGCACCTAAAACTGAATAAATTGTAAGATAGAAATCAGAGGGACATTAAATCATTATCCTTCATAGATCTTACGCAGTCAACCCCATAAAAAATTTCATATTTAAGATAATGTGGTTTGACTCAAAATTACATGCAATGTTTTAACCAGGTATGATTTATTTTTATGAAGCAAACATTTAACCTAATAATGCGTAGTAATTTATTTGCTGAGCAATAATCCTTACCTTGCCTTAAACACAATTACCACTTCTTTATGCTTAACAAGCCCATTTTTTAATTAAAACGTACAAATCAAGGGTTGTATTTTATAAATCTTAATTAACTTTTCAGTCGCCCTGAGATGCAATAAAATTCATGAACTAGTTCAGAATATTTTGGGTATCGAAAGATTGATTGATTAATTCTCATAGTTTCTTGATGTTTTATGCAACATTCTTATAAATATTGGGATGTAGAAAACTCCAGATTGTAGCCATGAATATTCTCTAAATGATCTGATAAGTTTAGTGATAAATTTCATGTCGTTTCGGAGCCTATTCTGGACAAACAGACAAAAATAATTTAAAGAACCTATACGCTGAATACATTTCACTAGTCGTTGCCAACAAACAAACATACGCATACACAGAAAAGAAAAAGCTTTCTTTTATGTACAAAAACTATCGGTCTTTTAATGTGTTCCAGCCCTTGGTTCTTGGATTCCAGAATAAACTGAAAACATGTTTTTTTTTTTTTTTTTTTTTTTTTTTTTTCAAATGAAAATAAAAATACATTTTAATTTTTTTTTTCAAATGAAAATTTGAATACATATTTTAAAATTTAATATATATATATATATATATATACATATGTATTGACAGTCCCTTCACTGCACCAAAAAGCAATTTTATGTGAAAAATACCATCAACGTATTGAAAAATTGTTTTGAAATTTGTTAAAATTTAAACTATCGTATTAGCCGCATACTAGAGTTTAGTAGCCGAAGAAATTGTCAAAGATTTTGCTACGTACAGCAGCCGTTTTATTATCGATAATTTCAGTGGTTTAATCATGTAGTTTGATTACATGTCTATAAGATGTTTCTTATATGTATATTATTTTATTGATTTACTTATTTATTGATGAAGTTTTAATTTCTTTATGGAATATTGGATGAAACAAATGCTAAAATATTCATATTATTTTAAATGCAAACGGGTTTACGATTTTTTATCAGGCTGCACGGTATAAAGATAAAATTAATTTAAAATCTTACTTGAAACTTACTTGTAGAACTTTAAGATATATATAAACAGGTGGAAAACATAATTCCTTTGAAAGAAAACTTTTATTACTGTTTGACGGCCTAAAAATTGAATTTGTGCAACGTTTAGAAGATACAAAAATTCGAAGTAGAAGCGAAATGTATTTGCTGTTTCGTTTCCACCGTAAATATGACGTCAGCCTTAATCAAGGGCATATTAGGTAGATTTTGTAAGAAATATTACCCTACTACATTCTCTCCTATGTTGTAATTTCTAAAAACCTTTTGCAGATCTACGCAGATCATGGCCCTTAGAACCCAAAACCACCCCAAGTTCAAAACTGTATCTATCTCTCTATATCTATATCTATTTATCTATCTATCTATCTATCCATCTATCTATCTATCTATCTATCTATCTATCTATCTATCTATCTATATATATATATATATATGTTACGTGTACCTTGTGCAGTTATAGGCAGTTATTGGGCAGTTGGGCAGTATAAGTTATGTGTACCTTGGGCAAGAAATATCATCGGATAATAGTATCATGAATGAAAGCAATAGAAGAATAAGAAATGGATGGAGTTCTTTTGGGAAGAACAATATTATTCTGAAGAGTAGCATGCCCCTTTGTTTGAAAAGAAAGGTATTTAACCAATGTGTTTTGCCTGTCCTAACTTATGGAGCAGAAACATGGACGCTAACAAAACGGATGGTACAAAGATTACAAACAACACAGAGAAGTATGGAAAGATGTATGCTAGGTATAACTAGAAGAGACAGAAAAATAATAACCTGGATAAGAAGTCAGACGAAAGTTTTTGACATCATTGAAAGAATTAAACGGCTAAAATGGAAATGGGCTGGGCACATCGCAAGAAGACAAGACAATAGATGGAGCACAAACACCCTACAGTGGTATCCCAGAGATGTAAAACGGCCAAGAAGACGACCTCAAGTAAGATGGAGTGATGAAATCAGAAAAGTAGCCGGTGTAAATTGGATGACTAAAGCACTAGACAGGAAATATTGGAAAAATCTGGGGGAGACCTACATCCAGCAGTGGATTGAAAACGGTTGTTGATGATATATATATATATCACTTCTTATAGACGTGATAATTCCATAATTCTGCTCATATCTCTTCCAAACTGATACGTAAAATAAGCGTCAGAAAATCTCTTTCAAGTTCGTTAACACGTTAAGCGCCACGTCAGTCACCGGTGACTGACACTGCATTTTCCGTTTAAAATGTATCATCCACCGATGACTGACGGTCTGAAATGTGATATGAAACGAAAAATATATATATTGTTGTAAGTAATTACTGAAAATTTATTTAAAATTTACTTTCCTTTTATTTATTGCAGGTACTTTCATAAAAATTACTTAAAAAATTGTAAATTTTTCAGCGTCAGTGTCAGTCACCGTGGCACTCAACGTGTTAATGGGCAATGTCGGACGCAAGAGGGTGGGGAGGAAATAGGGAGAGTTTTTGTGAAAGCGGAAAATAACCCATAACTTCATGATTATAATACATATAATATCAGTTTAAAATTATTATTACTTTTAGGAAAAGGGTAAAAAAATTTATATCTAATTGATTTTTGATATCATTAAAAATGGGCTCAAGGGGCAAAAAAATAATGCTTTATAAAGAAAATAATTCTTAACTTTGTCAATTAACAATATATAAAATCCACTTAAAGTTATTATAAGTTTTCTTAATAATATCTAAAACTTTTATATTGACAAGTTTTTGATAGGACCAAGTCTTATAGCAAAAATTAAATTTAAAAAAATGGGGAGGGTGAAGAAGAAAAAAAAATTCATAACTTCGCCAATTCTCATGATATCAAATCCACTTAAATTTATTATAAATATTCTTAGTGTCACTTACAACCTTTATATTGACAAGATTTTGATAGGACCATCTCTTACAGAAAAAAAATAGGGATCTATGAAAAAATTATCGTATTAACATGATTCTGGTAAAGTGATGATCATGATTCTGGCTTTTACAGAAAAATTAAATTAAAAACTCGTCAAAAGCGGGCAGATAAATTTGTTAAATTGAGATTATCTCTAACCTTGATTTAGTTTTTGTTGGTGAAATTAGTACTTAACTTCGAAAATTACCTGCGCCGAGCGGGAGGGATTTTTTTTTTTTTCGTTTTATAATATAGCTAGATAGACACTCTAAGTACAGTTCCATACTGTAATAGTACATTCAAATTCTTGTATAGCAATAATATTATCAAATGATCCTTTTTGTAAATCAGAAAAATAAAATAATTTATTTAACAGTAATCGGACGTTCAATATACATTTAAAAAGTACATAAAATGAAAAATGCAAGAAAGTTGAAACTAAAAAAGTCCTTCCGGCCAGTGCCGGGAGGAAGAGGTAGCTTTCATATTCCTTATTTTAAAAAAGCCAACTTATATTATTTAAACACACGAAGCTCAATTTAGTGGAAACCGAATATAGGAGATTCAATACTAATTTTTATCAATACTAAATCATTATGAATGAGAATTTCGCGAAATTAGTCAGCTTTATCAAAGCTGCTTTTATCTAAAGTAACTTATATTTGGCTGCCAAATTCGGCGATTTTTTAAAGTGCCTGCCATTTTAAGACAACATGGTGGATGAGGCTAACCAGTGAACTTGGTCGAGACCTTAGTAATTGCTGTGCACATGCTCACTCACATCGGAATCGATTGATATATACGAGTGCTGTCGCAGGCAAAAAATCAGATTTTTCAAAATGTCACCCACATCAGATATTGAAATTGCTATACCTGAGCCATTTTTTAAGATTAAGACAAACAAAAAATGCTACTGAATCTTTATATCGAGGTCAAATACTTAAGAAAGAAACCTTTTTTAATTTCTAATTTTTTTGCACCTCACTTTAAATATATATATTTTTAATTTAATGGCCGCCATTTTGAAACAAGATGGCTGATGAAGCTGGCCAGCGAACTCGGTCGAGATATTGATGTATACTATCCACATGCCTTCTTACATCGAAATAGGTGAATACGTGTGTTATCGCATGACAAATACAAGATCGTTTCAAAATGTTCAAATGTCAAATGAAATTCAAAGTACTATAATTCAACCATTTTTTTAAGATATAAACAAAAGAACAAATTTTCAGAAACAAAAACTGCTCCGAAATCTTTGTATGAAGGCCAAACACATAAAAAAATCTTTTTCATTTTCCAATTTCTTAATACCTCATTTTAAATTAATTTTTTTTAAATGGCAACACTTTTGAAACAAGATGGCGAATGAAGCTAGCTTACGAACTCGGTCGAGACATTGGTATGTACTATGTACAGACCAAGTTACATCCAAATCGGTTCATAAATACGCCTGTTATCGCGTGGCAAAAACCAGGTCGTTTTAAAATTTCAGCCACAATAGAAATTCAAAATGCTATAACTCAGCCATTTTTTTAGATATAGACGAAACAAAAACTGTTCCGTAATCTTTGTATTAAGGTCAAACACATACAAAAAAAATCTTTTTCATTTTCCAATTTTTTGGTATCCCATTTTAAATTTAAATTTCTTTTACATTTTTTAAATGGCCGCCATTTTGAAACAAGATGGCGGATGAAGCTGGACAACGAACTCGGTCGAGATATTTGTATCTACTATGTACACACCAAGGTATATCCAAATCGGTTCATAAATACGCCCGTTATGACGTGACAAAAATCAGGACGTTTCAAAATTTCAGCCACGCTAGAAATTCAAAATGCTATAACTCAGCCATTTTTTAAGATATAGACGAAACAAAAACTGCTCCCGAATCTTTTTATCAAGGTCAAACACATAAGACAAAAAACATTTTTTCAATTTTCAATTTTTTGGTACCACATTTCAAATTTAAATTTTTCTTAAAACTTTATATGGCCGCCATTTTTAAACAAGATGGCGGATGAAGCTGGCCAACGAACTCGGTCGAGACATTAGTATGTACTATGTATAAACGAAGTTACATCCAAATCGGTCCATAAATACGCCTTTTATCGCGTGACAAAATTCAGGACGTTTCAAAATGTCAGCCACGCTAGAAATTCAAAATGCTATAACTCAGCCATTTTTTAAGATATAGACAAAACAAAAACTGCTCCGGAATCTTTGTATAAAGGTCAAATACATAAGAAAAAAATATTTTTCTATTTTCAATTTTTTGGTACCACATTTCAAATTTTAAATTTTTTTAAAAACTTTAAATGGCCGCCATTTTGAAACAAAATGGCGGATGAAGCTGGCCAACGAACTCGGTCGAGACATTGGTATGTACTATGTACACACCGAATTACATCCAAATCGGTTCATAAATACGAGAGTTACAGTGTGACAAATGTCAGATATATATATATATATATATATATATGTATTGATATATATATATATATATATATATATATATATATATATATATATGTCAATTTTGAACGGAGGGTGGTTTCGGGGTCTGGGGGTCATGATCGATGAAAATATACCAAAATTTTTTGAAATCGCTTTCCTCCGAACGGCTGCAATAGGTAGATTTTTGTAATGAAAGCTACCTAAAAGAAATGAAATACCTAAGAAAGAAATAATAGCGTATCTGGATTTTGATTAAACAAGTCGTTAATTAGACATTGGAATGAAACAACTACTGTCCTTTTAAGAAATTCTCGTTTTTACTCTTACGGTATTTTTAAAGATATATAATGAATAAATAGCATGAAGATTTTCATTTTACTTTTTAAAATGAAAGAATTTCTCATAAAATGGACCATATTATGTCTATATAATTAATTTCTGATTATTTTTATAGTAATATCTGTCGTATTCAACTATTCTAAACTGTTTCACAAAATTTTAACAGAAAGCTTAAAAAAGCTGATTAAAGATTTTAGATTTATAAAGTAGAGTTTAAGTAGCAACTTTTTTTGTTACATGGTTCTACATAATAAATTTAACATATACTTTTTCAAATGCATACTGCATACTCGTATTATATTAAAAGCAAACATGTAGTTCATGCTTCTAACTTCGAAAATTGTTTTATAACGTATGGATGACACTTAATTTTTAAATATATGGAAAATCTAAACCCCCAATGATGATATACTTAATGAATTGCTATAAGGTGTTAAGTAAGAATCACAAAACAATAAAAAAAATTATGTATAAAATGTCGGTTTCACGAAAGTTTTTTTCAAGTATCGGCAAGAAGTATCGCTTTTTTCAAACAGTTTCAAATACTTGGATAATTGATCGCGTATAGAAATGAAAAAATTATAATTTGCCTTGAAGATGGTGTCGATGAAACCTAATTATATAGATAATTTATATAAAGACGTGAGTTTCAAATCTCGCCTTATCCGCAGTAAATAAATAGTGTTTTCTCAATTCATCTATTCTGTTAGTAAACCTTCAAAGTTAAAACATTACAATCTGCTTCTTTCTAATTTATAACGCTATCGTTCCAAGTTCTAGTTAACACTAAGTAACAACCAATGGCATAAAATTATTCACCTTCACGAATGAAGAATTTTATTAATACATCTACATCCATTATTAAGGCTGTGATATCGTTATTCCGCTTATTAAGTTCAGTGTTCATTTTTTGCGAGAATAGTTTATTCGATTAGTATCAATCTTGCGCATGTCGCGGATTGCATGTACGAAAGTAGTTGATCTATGTATTAAAAAGTACGAGGACGGATCAGAAAAAAGTTTTCAAGCAGCAGCATTTGAAAAGTAATTATTGTACTGTTAAGCAATTTTTCAAGAATAGATATCTTTCGGTGACTGTACGGGTAGGCAGTGTAAGTTCGGAAATGCGTCCGAGCGATTGAAATGGCAAGGTGTTTAGAAAAGTGGTCTCGCTTCTGCATCTTTGAAAAGGTTATGTGAAGCAATCCAACGGAAACGACTTAGCATTTCAAATGATGGCATCATCCTCCTGCGTGACAGTACCAGACACACACTCTTCTTCAAACTCATGAATTCTGCAAAAGTTCTAATGGGAAGTCTAGATCCCCCCCCCCTCCTCCCAACTAAAAAATCCCGCCAGGCCCGGTCTACAGGCTGACGTAGATTTCGAAGTTAATATATTAATTTCACCAACAAAAACTAAATCATGATTAGAGATAAACCCACTTTAACAATTTTATTTGGCCGCTTTTGACGAGTTTTTACTTCACTTTTTAAATAAGTGCTGGTTTTATCAGAATCATGTTAAGGCGGTATTCGATAAAATACTTTGCCTTGCTCAACAACTCGAAATTTTCTGGCACATTATCAGATACATTTTTAATAGAAAAAAAATGAAACTTGCTGGCGTGATTTTTGAAGAGATTTATAAGCGACCTGTGTTTTTATTTTTCGTTCAATTAATTAAAACTTGATTTATAAACAATTATTTTCTAAGTAGGGTAATATTTTTCGTTTCTAACCCAATCGCTTCGGGAAATTCAGTTCAAAATCACTTTGACATCATTTTTTGAAATATATTCTGCTTGTATCAAAAAATAGATCATTACGGTACATTATATAGTTTATGAATAAGAGAATCTACCAATTGAATGCGTTTGAGAGCAAAAATGAATTTAAAAATGAATCAGAAAATAAGCAGTTTGGATTTGAATACACCTTTAATACAATGATTTTTTTCTTCAACCGCTATGTGTTTTTAATTTGTTTTTGCTGTAAGAATTGGTCCTATCAAAAACTTGTCAATATAAATGTTGTAGATAATATTAATAAGATATGTAATAAATTCATGTGGATTTTATCTTGTGAATTGAAGAAGTTATGGATATTTTCTTCTTCAACTCCCCCTTTTTGTTTTCGTTTTTAATTTTTTTTTGCGGTGCGAACTGGTCCTATCATAAACTTGTCAATATAAAAGTTGTAGATAATATTAAGAATATTTATAATAAATTTAATTGGATTTGATATCTTGAGAATTAGCGAGGATATGAATTTTTTTATCCCTAAAACCCTATTTTTGCGCCCCTTGAGCCCATTTTTAATTTTATCAAACATCTGTGATACATAAATATTTGCCCCAATTTTTAGAAGTAATAAAAACTTTAAACTGATTTGATATGGGCAAAAATTAAGAAGGTATGGGTTTTTATTTTGGTTTTCACAAACCCCCTCCCTATTTCCGTCCCATTGGTCTGATTTTGCCCGAACTTGACCGAGATTTTATGCCCCTTGATTTTATGTATCAGTTTGATACATAAAGTGATATAGATATATGATGTAGTGAAGTGATATATGTGAAAATGATATATATATATAATGATATATATATATATATATATATATATATATATATATATATAACCATTATTTAAACATTACCGACCACCAACAGAAATTGTGATAGTATGAATGAATTGACAACAATACAGTTTCCCCAAACACACTGAATGGATGCCAAAAACATAATATACAAGCCACTATGTATAAAATAAATTACCTTGTAACAAGAATTAATACGGAAGAAAAAAAGAAGAATATGGATTTCGATAAAATTAATTGAAAAGCTTATATATTGAATTACGTTATCAAGAGTACAGAATTCAATTATATAAGCAAATTAGTCATTTTCTGTGAGAAAAAAGCTAAAAGCTAAAAAAAAAAATTTCTTCTGTACTTTAACGACTAAAATAACCAAGAGAATAGTTTCAAGATGAAAACAGAATAATGTTAAATACTATGAAATGGAAAAAGCAATACAACCTTTTAAATATATAATTTATAGCAAGGAAAAATAGCAATATTACACAACATACCTAATAAAATCCCAGTTTTTTATCCAAATACACTCCTGCACATGGTATCCGAAAGCTCGATAAGTTTAAGTTTTTTTTTACAGTTAAGTTAACACACATTTTAAAACCTAATGGATACAGTTAATCTATTTTGAAATACCGTGATAAATGCAATAAAAATAATATAAATAGAAAATTATTACATAATAAGTTCTTAAAATACCTATTAACACTTTTAAATTTTTAATATTGCTTAACTAAAGTAAAAAATACCAAAACTATTAGATTACAATATCGCAAATAATCTATATATATATATATATAGATAGATAGATAGATATATAGATAAAGTTTTTTACTGAGGGTGGTTTTTTCGTTCTAGGGGTCATGATCGGTGTAGATCTGCAAAACATTTTCAAAAATTACAACATAGGGGAGAATGTAATAAATACATGTTTTGGTACCCACTGACTATTCGCTGTTTCCGAAATTAAACGAAACGCTTATCCCGAAAAGGGTTTTCTTCAAACAGTGATGTAAAAGCAGCTGCTGAGAACTTACTCATGGGCAGGGACATGATTTCTACCAAGTTGGGTTAAGCAAGTTGGTTCTGCATTCAGATAAATATCCAAATGGATTTGGTGATTATTTGGAAATGTGATCGGCAAGTATGCCTTTTAATTTCATTTTGTGTTTTCTACCTATTGTTAATAAGTAATTTTTCATTGCCTTTTTAGCCATTTTTTCTGATCCATTCTCGTATTTATAACCCTTAATGTCTAAGGATATTACAGTAAGTATAATAGTAAAATTATATATTTTAAAATTTTATTTTAATGATAATAAGTGGTTTTATTTATTAACCATTTAGAAAAATGGTTATTGTTCTCGTCAGGGTAGGAAATCAAAAGCATATCTGAATGTTTTCATTGGTTTAATCCGCATTTTATTCGTTTCATGATTAGTCTATGCAGTAATATGTATTTCCTTTTACTTTCAACAGAGATCTGTTGCCACTATGACAAAAAAGTAATAAAAACTACAAAAAAAAAATTAATAACTCAGAAACAAATTGAGATACAGCTTTCAAACAAATTGCAGTTAAAAGTACATTTTTTTTCTCTATACGACGGTGTAAAAAGTAATATTGTGTGATGTTTAGAAGTTTAAGAATGAAATTTCATTTAAAATAAGCCGTCAGATTTCCAAGAAATCTGACGATGGAAAAGCCTTTTCCTGATCAGCCAATGAAATGCTTGGATAATACATAAGTTTCAGGTGGATAATACGTACGAGTCGCAGGCGATTTTTCTCGCTTGGAATTTTTACGTGTAATAACTCTATTAATGTTTAATTCATAAGGTACGTAATGTATGATAGACTCCGTGCGATTTTTTATGTCTTAAATTTTAGTCTTTGAAAAAATCATTTTCCAAATGGTCGTTGTAATTTGTTAAATTGCTTTCTTTTTTTATTTTATTATATTAAATGAAATCAGTTTCAGTTCTGATCATTTGATGAAACTTTTTGTTTTCTTCTGCATATTATTTTAAAATTCGAACCCCCAACATCAAAGCCATTCTGTACATTTCCGTTAAAATACAATGATTAAACATCATTATCTCATAATACGTACTATAATATCGCAAGAAACATTTCTTTAAAATTATTTTATGAAATCTTTAGAAGTTATAAAAAATTTCATTTTCTTACAGATATTATAAAATCTTTTAAATAAATAAGTATAACAATATTTGTTCAAAATTATTATGAAGAATTTAATTACAATTAGAAATTTTAAATGTTTTGATTCAGAAAATATTCACAAAAATAATTTTCTTAGAATTTGATTCTTTTTAAACATAACTATTATATTTATATGTTATGAATTTTACAAACAATTTCATTCAGCTGCTGCGTAGCTATTCTAGGCGAATAATTATTATTTGCACCTAAAGATAAAAGCTTTTAAAATTATTAATAGCATTCTTCGTTTCATGTAATTAAATAAATAATAATAATAGTGAAAACATTGGACCATAAATTTGATACTAAATTATTCAGAACTAAAATTACTTTTTTAAGTTTATTATATGTTAAATGTATTTTATAACAAATCAAATCTGTTTTATTTCATTCAACAAGGAGATTGGAATAAAATTAATAAAATGAACAAAATAACACTGACAAAATTTGAAATCCTACAAGAAACTGCAAACATAAGATAAGCAGTTCCATTAAATATACAGGATTACAAAGTTATTATCATAAATTGAAACAAATTGGTTTCATGAAGAATCTCATGAATAGTGTTCCTGCTGAAACTGCAGACAGTGTATAGCAATCGATGCTTATCTTAAGCTGCTTTAGAAACTTTGTAACTTTTGAGATTTAGCTGTCTTTGATTTTGAGAATTGTGGATTTATGTTATCATGAAAATACTAAATAAAACGAAAAAGATAACAAAATTTGCTGTATTTTCCGGAATGTAAAAATGAAGGATTTTAGATTGAATTTCTGTTTTTCTATATGTCTTTGTAAGAATTATTCATAGGTATGTACAACAATACAATTATTGAAAAACTTGTTAATAAAAAGAAAAATTTTTTGTACTTATTTTCTACGTAAGAATATTTTTTGTGTAACCCATTTTATATAGAAAAGACTATTTTGAAGGAATTTTGTTTCTTCGAAAAATATATAATCGAATTCTCAATAGATATTTTTTTTAATCCGTACGTATAAAAACTACAGTTTCAATTTTGATTTCTTTTTTCTTACGTGACAAGTGTACTTTGAAATACATAGCAGACATTTTACAGCATGCCCATAAGTGAAAATTTCTGAGGACGAGAGTAAAACAAAGACTGAATTGTGGGATATACAACTAGTAGTATGGGTAAGAGGGAATTGCACAAGGATAGTCTCAGCATCCAGAAGGAATCTCAGGCAGCAAACCTATCGAATCTCGCGACAAAAATTATTTTATTGTACATTTCTTCCAAAGGCAATAAGTTCAGTTTTAAACTTTTTTCACATGTACAAAATTAGGAAAGGAAGTTATCTTTATCGGACATGATAAACATGTCACGGATCATTCTCCTATGATAGTAACAGAACTTACCACAAACCTAGGATAACCACTTCAGATGACTAGAAAAATAATTACAAGTTGTCGTTTTCGGTCTGCCCACAACTTAACGGTAGTCGTCAGTAGATCAATAGGCAAGGGTTATTCACTCCACAATACATATCTACTGTTTGACTACCGAGTGAAAAGATACGTCACAAGTTCTTCTGGTCTGACTTATGTATTTACATACTCTGAATTTTTAAAAGATAAGGGAGAGTTTCACTGATAAAAAATTTGCAATAAACTAAGTACTGGTGTACTATCAGCTCTAAATTGGAATAAAACTGTTTTGCAGTGAACGAAATATACAGGTTTCTTCCACAGCTCTTAACTCTCACGCGATAACGATAGTCTGGTTTCCACCAATTTTCGAAAGGCTATGGTACATAGAAATAACGGTAAACAGAAAAGAAGCCCAGATCGGTGAAGTATCATTTTCTGTGTCTTTTGTAGTTGGCTGTGATTCAATTACACAAAAAGTACAATACAAGAACAATTTCCATCTTCTAATTTTTAACATTGTATATACAAATTATATAGAATCATGATTAAATTCTTTTAAATGTAGTTTTACTGTCTTTGGCCAAAGAATAGTATGTTTTTAAACAATTTTTTTTTTCAAATCTGGTAAAGATATGAAACCAGGAGTTTTTTACCGCATTTATTTTAAGTTTAAAAAAGGACGAGTTTATGATGAAAGTACACATTATCCATAGACAGAAAACCTAGGCAAGGTCGTTCAAGAGCAACGATAGCCAACGACCGATCGCTATCTGTCCATTGCTTTGAAAGGTAACATGATTGCAACAGCATCTCGGCTCTTTCGTGACCTTTATGCGGCCACAGAAAGACGAGTTTTAAGGGTTACTGTTTGCAGATAGCTACATTACAGAGCCCTGTTTGGAATAAGATATGCTTCTTGCGTCCCGCTCACTTCTACTTGCAGGAGGATCCGTTTATCATGGTGCACAGACCATCGGTCTTAAACCAAAACCAATGGTAGACCATCCGATTTACTGATAAGTCTCGGTTCAACCTAAATACTAATTCTCGGCGTACTTTCATCTGGAGAAAACCAGGGATTCGCTACCTGCCTTCCAACTTCTCAGAATGTAACTACTAAGGCAGCGTAGGTTTGATGGTCTAGGCTTTCAAAGTTTTGGATGGGCCACACCCCTCCGTGCGTTTAGAAAACGCTCTATGACCAGTGTGAGGTTTAGGGACGATATCTTTGTACCATGTGTTTGCCTTTTCATGGTTGCATATGGCTCTGATTTTATTTTAATGGACTAAAACGCGGGCTCAGGAAGGGTTCATCTGGTTGACGAATTTAAGAAAGGTGAGAATATTCGCTTGATGTATTGGCCTGACAGATCGCAAGACCTAAACCCTATCGAGCATGTCGATCATGTTCTGGAGAGGAAAACTGGAACTCACTTTCCAATTCCTAGAACAACACAGGGTCTGAAAACAGCTTTGCTGGGGGAGTGAGACAAATTTCTACAGGGACTCAGAAACTGCCTGTTTTCCTGTATGAATTTACGTTATGAGAGCTGTATAACTGTAAGAGCGGACCGTAGCCCCTATTCACCCATTTTTTGGCTCAATATTGTAAGCTCTATTTTATACCTTATGATGCTGATAACCCTTTCTCACGATCATGCGTGCATTACAACAGCTTAATGGATAAATTTTTTGCATTATATCAACCCATATTCATACCAAATTTCATTAAAATCAGTACAGCGTTTCTGGAGATAACAGACCGAATCTGAAAATTCTCTTAATATTTTACACCAGTGTACCAACTCAAAATTAATCCTTTAGTATTGCTGCTAAAGACAGTCCTAAAGGTGATGTGAGTTTTCAATATTCTTATTTCTTCTAAATAATTTTTATCGGAAAACATTGAAAATGACTGTTTTTCAAAATGTAGTTCAAACACGTGCCACTTAGTAATTTGCCTCGTAATAAATCAAAAAGCATCTACTTTTGTTCAAAACTATCTTGAAACTGTATGTGATAAAATAGCTAATTTTTACTTGAGAAATCAAAGATGTATACCACTTTTTCCATTCCAGTTCTTTGGGAATGTGTTCAACCTCTGCACTTGTACTGCTGGTGCCACTATTCCCCTATAATATAATTTGAAAAAAGTCCATCGCATAAAATGCATGCACATTGTCGGAATTAGGTTTATCCCTCAGAGAATCTATCATCTCGCCATCTTCAATGTCATCGGTATCATATTCCGTTTTTAGGCCAACCAATACATCAAGTTAGTGTTCTCAGCACTCATTAAAACCAAACATTCCGATTGAAACAGGTCATCTACAGGTACAGTCGTGGAAAAAAAGTAATCAATCGCCGAATCAGAATGAACCTGGAAATTGTTTTTGAAGCAAATCGGATATTTCTATTAAGAGTTATCGCGTTACGTACGTACAGTTGTGGGAAAAAAAGTAAAAACCCCCACTAACCCCTCAACAAATTATTGCAGAAGAAAGTTACTGGTATCAAACGATTGGAAATAAAGTCTTCTTTTAAATGATATATATAAAATTTGCTTAGGGGGCCATCTACATATTAAAACGAACCATAACTTTGTTTTTTCCAATAGCAGTACACAATGTTGAGAGCATAAACGAACTCTACATCCTTCAATTAGCCTAAAAACAAATTTTTATGCAATTCGTACCATAAGTTTCCAAGAAATTAATTATTTAAAAACGAGCGTATTTTAAGAGCTGTATCCAAATTGAAATTCCGTACACCTTTGTTAACCGAGCGAGCCCCTTTCTTGATCAAGGCACCTTAGGCACTACTCAAGAAATCAATGAAGCCTGTTAGATTACAAGACAGCAGAACAAATTTCAAAATATCTACTTACTTCTATCATAGACGGCCCCTTAAATCATCATTTTGCGGTTTTTTAAGCACAATTTGAAAACTACTTGGAAGAAAAATCTGAAATTTTGGATTTCCATAAAGCAAGACTTAATAAATCTAAATACATCAAAAAATTGTAGGTTGCAATTCATAATTTTTTCGAATAGTAATTCCATAATTCATAATTCATATCATAAAATTATAGAAATTGCAAATTCGGCATATTTATGTTTGGGTATATTAGTATTATTGCTACAAAAAAAAATAGCACATTAGGATCATAATTTCAGGAGATATAAATACAAATATGAAAATGTAATTTAACAAAAGAAGCACTAAATGTTGAATGTTTATAATTCAAAAAATTATCATTCAAATGACTTGAAATTTGGTGTGTAGGCATAATTTGAACCGAAGATTTGAAATATCTCGTTAAAATTGGGTATAGCCATTGAAAAAAAATAAGTTTGGATTAATTTTAATAAGTAGATGGCCCTCTAAGAACATTTTATATACATCATTTAAAACTAGATTTTATTTCCAATCGTTCGGTACCAGTAACTTTCGTCTACGATAATTTGTTGAGGAGTTAGTAGTGGGTGTTTACTTTTTTTTCCACGACTGTACATCACGACATGCACTTTAACTCGAAAGGAAAGTCACAGCATTCACTGAATAGCTACGTGAAAAGAAATTAAATTTCACGTAATTTGAAAAGACTTGGGTTCCTCAAAAGTAGGTTATCTAAAGAAAACAATTCATTCCAATTCATATGCGTCATGGACCAAGTTATTCTGCTCAACTGTCTTCCCCTACTTGCTGCTTATCCGTTCACGGCCACTGTCGCCATCGTGCACAACCCCTTTAACACATTTTCAACAAGTAGTCCATTTTAGATCAAGATTCCAGTTTAAAGGGACTGAAACTTCAAATAAACTTCAAAATATCATTTTTTTTTCAAACCGGGGCTTGAAAAATAAAGCTGATTTTTGATATTACAAATATTTATAATTTACGTACCTTTTATCTCTGTAAAAGATATTATTGCCCGCTTAAAAAAAAAAAAAAAAAAAAAAAAAAAAAAAACATTGTTGGTGTGGTTTTAAGAAGACCCAGGATAATAACACACGGCATTTTCATAGTAACTTTGTGTCTGGAGCTGCCCACATTCCTACCTCTGTTTGACATGGGCTGTGTGACTGGTGTGAGGTGTAGGGATAATACCTTGGTACCCTATATTCGCCTTTTCAGGGATACAGTTTGGCCCGATTTCAGTTTAATGGAATATAACGCGGACCCAGATAGAGCTCACCTGGTCGACGAATTTCTGGAAAGTGCGGATATTCACTTGATGATTTGGATTGCCAGACCTAAACCCAATAGCATGTCTGGGTCGCTATGGCGAGGACAATTAGAACTTGCTTTTCATCTAACAGAACCACATAGGGCATGAAAACAGCGTTGAGAGGGGGTTGAGACTGTATTATGGACATAGAATGCTATAACCCTCCTGATTTTGAGTAAAAATCCTTGTTGTGAGCGCCGTATAGCTGTAAGAACGGACCATACCCCCTATTAGCCCATTCTGTGGTTCAATATTATAAGCCCTGTTTTATATCTTCTGACGCGATGAGTCTTACCCACGATCGTGCTTGGGTGTTATAACAGTTGAATGTTTATATTTGTTGCATTATGTCAACTTATGTGAAAACCCAATTTCATTAAAATCTGCCAAGTAGTTTTGAAGATAATCTACCAAATCTGAAAATTCTCTTAATTTTGATCATCAGTATATATTGTTATGACGTAATTGCTACTGTGCGATTTATTTATAGGATAATCAGCTAAACAGCACCGAAAACTGGCGATTTGAAGCAATTAAAATAATAATAAGAGATAGGAAAGGAGATGATGGGAGATCATTGACAAGATTTATTTCTAAAAATTCTGCTAATCTTGTCAATGATCTCCCACCATCTCCTTTCCTATCTCCAGCGTGGAAATTACTTTTGTAATTCTTTTCCCTTTTCTCTTGTTTCTTTTCTTTTTATTTTGAAAAAAAAAAAAAAAAAGATTTTTTGGGCTTTTTCTTGTTTTATTCTTTTATATTTCTTTCTTTATTATTATTATTTATATTTTTTCAATTTACTTCTTTTATTTTAATTTTAATTTTGTTTATTTCTTTTATTTCCATTTTTTCCCTATCAATTTCTATTCTATCCTTTTGGCAACACCTTTTTTTTCTGCATGTACCTCTTTCAGCTAGCGCCATCTGTCGCATTCTTTGCGACATTCTTTACCTTCAGTTCATTTTTGTCCTTGTTCGCTTGCGGACACGTGTTTGCTGTAGCTGATGACGAGCTGTTATGTTTTTAGCTCGAAACGCGTCCTGTGTATTGTTTTATTTTATGGTGATTTTTTACAAAGTTTTGTTATTTTAATTATAGGATAATCAGTTTTTGTGCATGCATGTTTTCTAGTACCTGCAATATTACTTCGCGGAAATGCTATTATAAGTTCGTGGTTGAATAAGAGTTATAAAAAGTTTTGAAAAACATTTATTATTTTAATTTCCTAGAATCCCTGTTATGAATCTGTTGTTGATTCTTATTTTGATTAAAAGTAATATTTTTCTTAATGCGTTATAATGGATTAAAGATAAAACATTGTGATTAAGCTTAATCCACATGCACTATAATGACAAGTATTTGGAATTTGACAAACCGTACCACAAGAAAAATATCACAACTAAAAAAAGAGGGCTACAACTTATATTGGTGAGCAATTGGATTAATGTACACAATACGTCTTGATTCTTAAGTGTTTTACACTTTTATTTACGATGCTACATACAAATGCAATATTACGATTACAACATGCAGAGCTAAGAGCTATAGTTTCATGTTACAGTAAACGAATGAGAAACTTCTTTAGCCTCTGCAAAGAAATATAGAAGATTTGGAGTAGTGTCACTTTTCATGATAGTAAGCGATAAAGATCAAGCAAAAAAGTTCCTTTTTGTTAAAAAAAATTAATATTACTACTAGTTAAACTGTACCGCAGAAAGTGATTGCTTGGTTTGAAAACACTTGGACGCAGTGCCAGAATTCCCAAAAGGCACGTAAAGCAAGAACTTCCCTTCTAAATTTCAGTCTAAGATTATTAACTCATAAATAGGCCCTATAATTTCACTTTTCTTCATTTTAGAGTCTTTTTTTTTTTTTTTTTTTTTTTTTTTTTTTTTTTTTTTTTGAACGGGAAAGGTTTTTCAATCCGGAGAATTTATACTACTTCAGAAAACATCTAAGAGATTATCTGAATATGATCACTTGGTACTAACCAATGATGTGTGAACCTGTTGTTCTGGTTTGAAATAACCAAGGCAACTGAAGAGACAACAACTCTATATATACCACGAATATATATCTATAGTATATACAGGGAAAATAAAAATGAATTTTAATGAAACATATGTGAACTTGGCTAATCCAATCCCGGAAAATAACATTTGTAGCACAGGGGAATTTTCATGCAGGTAGAATTTAGATAAAATTTTTCTACAGAGAAGGAGGCTCCAAAATGATAATGTGCGCGTTATCTTATTTCAGAGGTTAATCGGCCTCTCTTTGGACGCAATCTCTGTCATACGAAGAAAAGTTTGAAATGGATATGATCGTGGAGCTTGTTAAAACTTCAATGCAAATAATAAAAACAACCCGAGTTTTTATCTTTATCCTAGTTCAAGAAATAGGTACAGTAAAACCTCGATTATCCGAAGTAATTGGGACCGACACTCTTTCGGAAAATCGAAATTTTCGGATAATCGAGAATGCTTCCATTTTAAGATTTAGGAGAAATATAGCAATGCTTCTTCTTATGATAACAAGTGCTTAATAAAAAATAAAGCAATAGCAAAATAGAAACAAAAATAAATTACCTGAATTTTAAATTTTAAATTAAGTACTGTGTGCATATATCACAAGGGTTTTAAAAAATGTTTTGATCGTCGCAGTTTCGATTGGCTTTGCTTTGAAGCTCTATCACGGAGTTTTTTAATAGTATTTTTAGTTCACCAGTATCACAGTCTTTCTGCTGCTCCAGCCGTGGCAAATCTTTTGCAAAAATTGAAAATATTCAGAATTGCTAATTTTGTTTGTTTTCTCCGTTCCATTCCGGAACTTACGGTATCTCAAGGTTAATTCAAAGGAACTCAAAGAAACGGGATCGAAAATATTTACATATTCTCGTAGTTCTGAAAGGACTGCTTGCATTGCACATAAAGAATATGATGGTTAAGACAAAACTAATTTTGCAAACAAGAAATGTGACATTTAAAAAATAAAACAAAGCTTTCAAAATGGATTTTGCACACAATGAATGTAATATATAAAAATAAAAAAAAAAGCTTTCAAATTGTTTTTTGGTTAACCGAGAGTTTCTTTTAAAAGAGTTTTGGATAAAAGAGCTTCTACTATATTCAGAAATTCTTTGAAACAATAGTAAACTTTTCCTTAATTGATTTCTTTAAGGGTAAATTTACCGAGAATCACTGTTTCTTTCCTTTTTTTAAGATAAGTTTTTAACAGTGTATTGAGGGAGTTTTAAAAAACTCCAAACAATTATTGATACCCACTTGGTAACAATTTAAAAATAACAAATATGTGAATTTATCAGATAAACTTTAATGAAGTTTACTTTTTCCCCCTAAAGTATACATATGAATTAAATTACACGTATTTTTCTCCGTTTTCTCATAACTCTCATGGATTGTTTTGCGTAGGAAAACCTTAAAGTATTTCATAAATAAATTTACTTTACTTTATCACACATACCATTGATATATATATGGTTGAGTAACTTTACAGATTAGTAAATGTTACAGATGTTGAAGATCTGACACAGAAATAAATTCTCAAACAACTAAAAAAACCGCGATGTTCAATTTGCCATGCTTTAAAACAAAAATAGAAAATGGAAAATTCTTTTCCAGTTCCTTTAAGGGAAAAAAAAGATACGAAACTACTTGAGTATATTTTTTAAAACTAACTAAAGGAATTTTTGCTCCGGTGAACTGAATAAAGATTAATGGATTTCAAAATAAAATAAATCAACAAATTAATTACTTGCTTAATTTCAGAATATCACTTTAAGATAAAATATACGCTGAGTGAAAAATGCTCTTTATTTCTTTTTTATATAAATTTTAGGTGTTATGTATTTTTTATTTAATTTGCAAGCTAAATGTATGAGACGTAAATCCCAAATGCAAATTTCTTTATTCTCTAATTAAGGTTGCCATTTAAAAAATGCGTTCAAAGAATTTAGTCCAATTATATTTAACCGCACTTCAGTTTTATTTATTTTATTAGGTTTTGAAATAAATATTGAGAATACTTTATTGACTTATATTCATTGATTTGATTTTTTTTTTCTGTTTTTATCTTTTTGAAGAATTTATGATGGGGAAATAAGAGAAATTATTTCGACTCATCTTTCATATTCATTAATCTATATTAAAAGAAGTGGTTTTATCTTAGGTTTCAAGCAATGCGGTTCATTCGCCTTTATAACTATTAATGTTATTCCATAAACTGATGTGGTATAACATCCAACATAATGCAAAAATTAATACTATATCACTTCAAAATTTTCAACAAAATAATATTTAGTTTACCATCAAAGAACCAAAATTTGTATTAACTCGCTGGATGTGCCAATCTCTAAACTTTCTTCTGTTTCATGCATCTTAACATTTCAAAAAGTAGCTACAGATGTTAAAACTTCAATATTATTAATTCAATACTATACCAACACACACACAACCAAAACAAAACACAACCAAATACATACACAAAAAATTTGGTTCAGTTCTATGCATAACTTCATACGCTTTTCGATGGTGCAATGGTAATATTTCGATGGTAATATTTAATCTGTGTCTTAGACTGACTCAAATTCTGGTATTCGGTTTTCACCGAATTTTATGATTTTTCTCTACACTGTAAAAAGTAAAAATGTTTCTTAACGTAACTCTTATCTTTATGAAAGTATAATATAACCTCTTTGAAGTTAATTGCAATTCCAAAAGGCGTCTTTTTTCCTTTAGAAGCCTCTGAAAGTAACAGTTATCCGAGATTTACAGAATCATTTTTCAAACAAAAATTGACTTTTTTTACTGCAATTTTCGGAAACGTTTCCTAGTACATTTTACAGTATATTAATACGTAATACAGTATATTAAAGATTTTGAGCTGCATAACAGAGTTTACACCTGCATGAGCAGCAAAATAATAATTCCATTAATTTTAATTTTAATGTTAATGCTGTTAATTTATTACGTTTTATTGAAAATTATGCTTACTCAAGTAATCATAGCCCTCTAAAACCCGATATTTCAGTTAAACAAAACCCATTTAATCACTGAAAAAATTGCATGAAACGTTTCCTAAGATTCCGGATAGTAAAATAAACTGTGTTTTCATAAATGCTCATTAAAAGTTCGGAAATGCTTTGGTTTTTGTTGAATTTTGAAGCACTGGAATTTAACTTTTAAATGATTAAAATCATTTTCAAAATTACTGTGACACTACTGAGTATTGGTTCTCATTAGTTAATTTAAAAGCTTTCTTTATAAACATTAGAAAAGACTGTACTATGATAACGAAGTAAAATACATTTATCAACAAACATCCGAACTGTATTTTCATTTTATTTGAATGAAAAATTTAATATTAAGTTAAAAAAAATGAGATTGTGACAAGTTTAGTCACATGAAACTAGAAAACATTTTCCGTGGTTATTTTTCCAATACTTTGGTCAAAGAAATACAGTATTAAAATGAAATCATTTATAAGAAATAAAGTTGAAAATGGAAGTTACAAAATCAACACGCTATGATGGAACTGAACCTCAAGTAAAGTATTAATCCTTTCAATTACAATGAGATGCATGGGAAGTATGTAACTACCTATTTAGTACTTATCTCATACGACCTTTGAGGATTTATAGTTTTACACAGTCTATTCCAATCTTTGAGAAAGGATCGACCATAAATTGTTCATTAAACATTTCTTTTATAATTTCTTTAAAAGGAACGGTCATCACTTTTCATTAGACAATCGCAATCACTTGTACTGATCTAGGCGTCTTTCAACAATGACTGGTTTCTTTAAATCCAGGGATCTAATCTTGCCAACTCTTAGGAAGCCCTAACTTTACTTGGAATATATATAAATTTTTCAAAAGCCTCGTGCTGATGCATGTACTATAAATATAGACAAAATTTTCTCTGACACAAATTAAATACTTCTTTGACACCAGAGATGACACACTTCTTAATTAAAATACTTATATTAAAGCATACTTATTTATAACAGCTCAAAAGCCGATAATATGTACAAAAAAAGAGACTATTTACAAAGTTACAACACATCACGTCTTAAATTAGATCTAATCGTTGCACGGTGGGTGATTTACCTATCCTAGCTGGCCCAAATTATTTTTGGCGTCAATATAGTCGCATCGCCATGGATTTGAAAAATGTTATTGATATTCACTATTGAATGTTAGGTATTGCAAAATGTAGCGTGCAGCTGTCATAATTTCGTTACAGGAACATTCAAAAGAATTTCATTACTTTAAGGCCTATGGGGGAAAATCGTATACGGTGGTTTTTAATGATGTTTCATAATTTCAAACACTTTGAAATTTATATACATATCTATGAAGTGCACTACAGGATAATTTCTAAAGAATATAGTATGGATGTCATTTATCGATCATTTACAGGGACAATAAAAAGAATTATGTTACATTACGGTCTATGGAGAAAAAAAATGTGGTGTATTTTGTTCATGTTACATTATTTCAAAAGTATTTAAATTGATATATATCTCCGAGGGGCTCCATAAGATTCTTGCTATTGAATGTGATGTGCAGAGCATTCATCTTTCATATACATGGGCACACAAAATAAATCATTTATATTTCTCTTTCTACGAACAATAATTGACGGAAGTACGTTTTCAGTTTTGGAACTCCTCTTTTAAATTATAAAAATTGCATACTATTTAGTGTGTATAAATTCTATGAATCATAACAGGGTTGCACAAAACATCTAAAGTACATTTTCGTTTATTGACGGAAATTTCTGAAGGGAAATTTTTAACTATGCTATGAGTTCCCTAACCATTCTAAATTTTAGCATATTGTGAATTATATGATAAAGCTATATTTCATATACAGGAATGTACAAAATTTTCAGTTATTTTTTCGACTTTGGTTGGAAATGTGTTTTGAAAAGTGTTATATGTTTTACAAATTATTACTTAGACGTTACTTTCACGTTATTAAGCTATGAAGTTTTATTATAGTAGTCCGAACGCGTTGAAAAATGTTTCATAAACTGACTGACGCATGATTTTACGTTCTTTTTGATAATTTTAATGATACTTTCTTAACGGTATGGAAGCTAAATTGATGAAACTATTTTCGTATTACTATGACAAATCCTAAATTTCTCTTTCTAAAATTTAAGATACGGAGCAAACATTCGACAGCTTTAATGAAAATTTCTGCGTTGTGTATTCTGTTGTATAATTGAATTTATCTCTGCACAAATGAACCCTATCTAAAGAATGGAAATCATAAGATATCATAAGCAAATCTCGACATTATGTTTTGCACCAAATCTGAATTTGGAGAATTTGTCTGTATCAATTTTGTAACAGCTCGAAATTTGCATCCAAGTAATATATTTTGCATCATTTTGTCCTGAAATATTTAGATACAACTGGCAACTTTTGTCAAAATTTGGTCAAAAATTTAAACATTTCGTCCTTGCAAAACTTCATGTGCCCTTCATTGTAATTTTCCTCTAAACAAAACATTTTCAACCAAATACAAAACATTTTCAACCAAATACAAAACATTTTCAACCAAATTCAGTTTTTCGTTACATTTTAAATCTTGTTGCCGTTACATAATGGTGCTAAAGTATATTTATGTGACTAACTTAAATTCTGCTATCTTTGATAAAAAAAAAAATAAATAAATAAAAAAAAATAAATGTACTTGAACTAAAATTACAAAAAAAAAATTATTTTGAATTAATAAGCTAAAAACAATTCTAAAAATTAGGGAGGCACCTAAGAGCAGACAAATTGACTTGGAAAGAAAAGATAATAATCTAAACTATTTAATCATAGCAAACGTTTAGCTTAATCATGCTTTATCAAATAACTTTTTCTATATAAAAACTGAAAAGGGGTAAAAAGAAAAAAAAAATTACAGAGTTTTTTGCGACATTAAATATGAAATAACAGCTGATATGTACAAACATTATGCACATAAATCCGATAAATTAAAGTCCATGTTTTGATTGGAAGCGACCTTAACCGAACAGTATATTTTATTCCGCTTAAAGTAACAGATTAACGAATCATGTTCAAATTGATTCATTCCCAACTAAGAAGCTCCAACTTTGCACTAGTCTATGGACCGTACAATTATATTTATATCAAAACAAATAGAAGGGTACAGCGCTTTAACTATTGAGCTATAACAGACAAAAAATGAATTACGTTAAGATAAATTTTTAAAAATCAGCTAGAATTTATGGTCAGCTAGAATCGATAAATCACCCACCGTGCGTCGTTCGAACATCGTACATCGTTCATTCTGTAGCACACTCTCTAGTTTACCGCCAAAACATAATATTCTTTCCTCCTCCAAGTCAGTTCTCCGCACTTCAGTTCTCGCTTTTCCCCCGCTCGCAATGAGCGTCTGTCGTTCCGAAGATTACCTCTACCGCGCACGCTTTGGGCGGAACAGCTGTCACCATTTGCTTCTGGATGGCGCTTTGTAAGCTAGGCGCTGAAAGAATACAGTGACGCCTTGTGCAAAAGTACTTGTAAATGCAGTCATACATAAATGTGACTAAGGATCACCCAAAATTAATTCATTTCTCTCAATGTCTCAACATTAGACTGCTGTCGGCCACAATCTTAACATATCATCCACGGATGGCACTTCTGAAATCGATGATTACATAAACTGTCTATCGTTTGCTGAGGCAAAGCATCATTAGATTTTTTTTTCAAACAAAATATCATCTCTTTATGTCTTGGAATGGGAGGAGGGCTGCATATATAACTGGTCACTCCTAGTCCCTTTAAAAGTTCAAATATGCTTAGATATTGGTACAAGATCAAATCAGAAACAAAGAATAATAATACTCAACAATGGTTCCTTCTTTACAAGACTCTCTCTATTTCACTCTCAAAATATACGTGATTTGCCAACATGCGACTCCCCAAATTTGTCAAACATAGCTTGAATTGTGACGTTATGTCATGCCATTTGCTTCGTAGCAGGGTATTTCTTCGTAAACATCTTATCGAGTAATCCTAAGAACATCCTAACTACATGGTAAATGAAGCTGCAAGCAATAATGACAAATGTTTAATATCATATCATTTTGTACCACTTACAAGTGGCGGTAAAATATGGCTATAAAACTGTCAAGTTTAAAGGCTAATAGAAGAAAGGATGGTTGATTTTATTGTACGCGAAACGTATTATACACAAACAAATATAGCTTTTTAAATGCTTGTAAAACAAATACTTTATATTATATATCTTAAAAGGACCAAATGCAACCTCTAAAAGCACTAACGGTCCCAAGACACAAAAAATTCGAAATGAAAATAACCCTCTACGTTCCCTTGTAAAGAACAAGACCACGTTATTTACATGCTTAAATCACAGAATTAGTAAAACAGCTTTATGTATTACAATAATTAATATAATCTACATTCAGTTAACTTAATTGATTTATACTTAAATTTGTTGCTAAAGTAGATGGTTATTAGAATTTTGAATGTAACTTCAATCTAAATTAATTCTCACATAAAAAAGTACCAAAATACTGCAAAAGTTTATTTTAAAACATCTGATCTTGCAGAATAATAGTATAACGTAATGAAAGATTCTTTTTTTATTTTACAAAATTACATATACTAATATTTTAACGTATGTACTCAATACTGTGTTCTTACTGTACTCAAAATTAAATAAAATGCAAATATTATATACCTGTTTCAGTAAGCAGGTTCTTTCATGATAATAGCAAAATATTTTATCTCTAAAAATCGTTTATTCTATTTTATACTTTTTCTAGATTTATAAAAAGTAATTCATTTTATATCGTGTTACTATACCATGGATTTCTATTATTCTAGTCTTCATTCTGTGTTATCTACTAATCTTTCAGAAAGCAGATTGTTTGGCTAATTAATCTCAAATAAATTACATAACTATTAAATATTCTCTTTAAAGATTCAAAATTTATTTAAAAAATATATAAGAATTGGAACAGCGTTATCAATTGTGTTTCTTTGTATATCATATCCCTAATGTCTTAAGTATTATTAAAATCATTCTGCATTACTATGCAAGAGTATTTATAGATAAATAATTTCTAGAAGAAAATTCATACGAATCGTTAAAAAAAATTGTATTTTGTTTTTTCGTACAGAACACAAAAATAAATGTATTTTAATTATATTGTTTTTTTATCCCTCAGCTCGATCATTTATTTAGCGCAGCTACTTTGAATTTATTGAAAGCTCTTTATTCAGTTTTGCGGATTATAGTGTAAAATAATATTTAAAATGATTTTGTAAACTACATATGATCTATAAATAGATGCAACATTATTCTCAAAATTCAATGGAAAGCAGTCTTTGGGCTTGGTATTTATCTTTGCAAATTTTCCTTATTATAACATCATCATGTAAAATTATTTTAATTAAACTGTTTATTTTATAGTATGTTTTCATTAAGAGTTTAATTAACAAAAACCAATTAACTAAGTAAATATGTCGTCATAAAGTGCAATAAAATCTTAACATTGAAATCCTCTTTTTATGTTAATTACATAGATTTGTTAAATGAGTTTATTTGTCTAATTACTGAGAAATAAATGAACTAATGAAGATTTTTATTGAAAGGTCTAAAGATGTTAAAAAAAAAGAAATAAAATTTTTGAATAAGGCTAATTATTCATTAATTTCCGTAATAGCTAAATAATATAAAAATTATTCTACATCATGGCGCAGTAATAAAAGACAAATCTTAACAGAAAATTCTTTAAGTATGAAAAAAAAAATCTGTATTAAAAATAATCCACATATGCATTTAATCTATTTACTTAGATTTTTATTACATTGAGAATCATATGATTTATTAAAAGTGTACATGCACTTTAGCTGATTTACATTATTGTTGTACATTATAAAGTACTTAATTTTAGTTTGTTATATAAGATACTAATTTTAGATATGTGCAATTAGAAGCAATAGTAATTGTAATCTAGTTCATGTATGGAATTCCTTGTTGTTGGAATGGTCTTTTTAGAATATGGTATTTTAGAAATTCTTTAATTAACAACTTATTTATTCGATTATATTTTTCAAATTACCTTCATTAATAAAAAGCATCAAATCTGTATCATCCTATACTATCGTTTCATACGTTATTATAATCCCCTCTCTATTATTTATTAATGTTTATCAAATGAGATTCATTGGTTAACTATGTTAAATACAATTGCAAAGTTAATGAATAGTCATCGTAAAAATTTCTGAAGAAGTTTAAAAGAAATATTTTATTATTTGCACTTAATAACTAATTATTCAACTTTGTATAAAATAATTCTTTATTTTATTTTATATAATAAGTATTTCTAAAAATATGTCTTTTATGGGATTAATTTATACATAGAATTGTTTAAAAAATGTTTCAAATAACATGAAAGTTTTGTGAGTATAAACTTGAAAAATAACAAAGACACTGAATTAAAAAATATTATTTCGAATACTTAAATGAATAATTTAAGCTATACAACTTTGTTAATTTTTATCCAACAATGTTGAGATTGTTAAACCCTGACCGTTAAAAACTTCTATATCTCCGGTCTAAGCACTGGGTTCTGACAACACTCTGGGGTAGTGGTTCCCATCGTGGGGCGTGGGGAGCAATTTGACTTTCTAGGGGGGATATTCCAAATTTGTTACTTACTCATTCGCTATCAGTTTCTTTTGTCTTCTGTTTTTGTAAAAGTAATACTATAGACCAAAATTAGATGGAATACAAGCAAAATTTAGAAAATCAGCTTTTTATTGAATTTTTAAATTGCGTGTTATTAAAAGTTTAAAATACATTTAACAACAGAATAATTATACGAAAAATCTCTTAAAATATTTCGATATCTTTTATAGTTCTATTAAAACTCATTATACTTTTTCTAGTGGTTAAATTTACAATTTTTCTTAACTCTTTCGATTATTTATTGAATGAGTTTCCGGCTTCTGATCACTCTACTATATGTCATACGAAGAAACTTTTGAGCGTGTAACTACTTAAAATAATAATAATAATAACAAAAAAAAATTTGACTGTCTTGAGCATATTTTACCGTAAAAATATATCAAATATCTCAACGAGGCACTACCAAATTTATAAAACTTAAATAACATTTGAAAAGGAAATGTGTAGATAGTAAATATATATGGCTCTAGTGCAGGATTCGTACAAAGTAAATGAATTTGCATGATAACATATATATTTTAAATTTTAGAATCAGATAATACATGAAAGACAATTAACGATATTGGTAACGGGAAAACAAAGACAATGTTTTGTAGTTGGGAATAATAGCTGTTTAAATTTGACAGAGGTTAGAGTCTTTAAATGTTTCTTTTGTATAATGTTATCCATAGAAACAAAATTTAGTGTCCAAATCTTTACCACCAGCTCTTAATAGGTTACAAAAATGTACTATAAAATGTATGAATTTATCAATTTAAAGGTTAAAAGTAAGTGTCTCTTTTGAAGATAAACACTAGACAGTATAACACTTTTCTTTAACATTGCGGTAAGATGGAAAAGTACAACAAAACTCTTTTCGACACATTGGCTAGGAATAGGGTCATTGTATTCCTAAAATTATGTTAAAAAGAAATTTGTGACAGAAGATTCATCGCTTTGATAAGTTAAAAATGTGAAATGGATAGTTATTGTTAAGGCTATATTACGCTTATACCGTGTGAATATAATTCACTTTTAATCCTCCTTCGTTCGATACTCTGGGATTCCCGGGTTCGAACGCAGCGTACCTGACAGGCGCCTCTTAGAAAATGTTAGAAAAATGCGACTATGTAGAAATGAGTTTTCAGGTCGGAGATATCGAATGTCACAGTTAAGCATAGTTTACACAAAAAGTGGACCTATATCATAATAACTCACGGATCAAATGCGTTTTTAAAATCACGTATAGTTTTAAAAATGTCTATAAATACATACCTCATTCACCTCATCCTATCACATAATGGACTTTTTGATGCCTAATTTGTTTGTTAATAACAAACAAACAATCAAAATTACAAGTTACATTTAAAAACCCGTTATGTGGGTTCGAAATCACAGATTGCTGAAAAAAAAAATAGTTACATTTAAAATAATTTACCCCTACATTCACTTTCCACATTCTTGTCTGGAATAGAAAATAACATAAAATGTACTATATAAAGTTAAGCAACAGCCATTATAAAATTAAAAAGCAACGAGAGTAAAATTAATCCTATTAACGTTACTTTCTAAGAAAAAAAAAAAAACTTAAGTGATTAAATTCAATTGTTTTTTTATTTCAGTAACGACTTTATAGATCTTAATATTGAAAATTAATTAAATTCTTATACTTCTCATTATCTAAAATATATTAAAAATGTATCTAATGGTAATTACAATTTCGGAGCAATGGACTTTATTCCAAATCTAAAATTCGAGGCTGAAAAAAGTAATCTGAAACCGGTAATTTACCCAAAAAACTCCTAACTGATAAGAAGGGAGGCCTGTTTTCCGCATGGTTTCACTGGCAGGCAAGGGTGTTTCATTACGTCTACGGAGCCTTCCCTTCTTTACGCTAGATGTTTTTTCCTTGACCGCGTGATCAAAACGTAGATGGAATATCCTCCATTGTAGAAACTTATTTAATTATATCATTAAGTTTATTTATTTTTTATCAAAGTGTACGTATCGAAGAGCTGCGCTGTGACTTCCAGTAATTTTTTGTTAAGTATCAATATAAATATTTTTTTTTAATCAAGGCCGCAGCTTTAAATCTAAGTATACTCTTGTTAAGGGGGTATGATTTTTCTTCTTATTTTGATTTCCAATCAGGATGCAGAGCTTTAAATTAAGCATGAAATACGAAAGTCGACAGAGGAGGCTTCGGAGAGGAATTTTTTTGAAATGGTTAATATTAATATTTTAAAAAACGAAAACGTCATTTAAAAGTAATTTACTATTATCAAGTGGGGTTTTTTACTTATTTCGATTTAAAATGGCAAACACAGAATATTAAATATCGCGAAAAAAATATTAAAATAGCAGATGTTGCTTTCGTGAACTGATTTTTGAAAGAAATAATACTAATATATATATATATTTTAACAAAGACGTCTTCATAAAGCTAAAGGAATGTGATTATTTCACATTCTGATGGTAATTGCGGATTCAGATTATTATTCTTCGCGGACCACCCAGAAATGGTCCTCTGGAGGATTTGTTGAAAGAGTTAACATTAATATTACTTTAACACGAATTACAGTGTTTTAATAATGAAAGTACGCTGGTTAAGTCGATATTTTTAATTTTTCCGTATTTTGTTTAATTCGAAGTATGAAACTTCGAAGGATGTGGGGGGGGGGGGGCGAGAAACAAAATATGGAAAATAATATTTTGAAACAGATTACGCTCTTAGAAAGCTTATAGCACGCACATGTGGTTAAGAATTTTTTGTTTCTTAGTACTTCGAATTGTTAAGCCAATGGGATCTTCGAAAGGTGGTCAAAAATATCAATAAATGAAAAATAAATAAAAGTCGTTTCCGAAGTTTCAGTTGTTCCTTGTAAGCTAAATCCAGAACAGCGGACTACGCAATTTTTAGAAAAAGGCGTATTTCGATTACATTACTTAACTGAGTGTAATTAATATCGCGGCTAATTTAGAAAAAAAATTTAAATATCGGTATCAAGGGAATTCGAATGTGATTGGACTATCCTCGTCCACGTTTTCAAGATTGTACGCACGCCCAGTAGATTTTCTAGACACCGAAAACACACAGGCAACGATAAACGTTCTTTTAATAGTTTATATAGCATTTATGTATAATGAGCTAAAGTGAAATAAATACTTTTATTAAATTATGTTCCTAAATCTGATTAAAAATGACTGATAAAATGGATGAAATTTAAATTAAATTTATTTCTAATACCGATTTTTTTTTGTCATACTTAAAGAGTTTCCTGTTAATAAATAAATTTTATCCCTTTGCCATAATGCAGGAAAATTTTCAGAATATTTAGCTAATTTGTAAGTTAATTTATGAAGAACAATAATTATGAGTTTTATTCAAAATTTATATTTATATTTTTCTTATTTTCTTTCGATATTTCAATAAGAATCTTCATTAGCTATTAATTTATTTCTTTGTAATTATACAAATAACCTCTTTTAACAAAAGTATGTAATTAGTATGAAAGGAGGATTTCAATTTAAAGAATTGGTTGCACTCCATGACGATATAGTTGCTTTGTTAACTGCTTTTCTTAATCAAGCTTTTCAAGAAAGTATACAATGAAATAAATAATTACATTAAAAGGAACATTTGAATAATGATGTTATAAAAGGAAATATTGCAAAGATAAATACCAAAACCTAAAGACTTCTTTATAGTTAAATTTCAGCATAATGTTGTATCTATACAGGGTGTATTAAAATTATATATCAGGAATGTAAAGACAGGTATAGGGGATCTCAGTAAACAAATAGGAATGTGCGTGCGGAAATGCAGCGTTGACGTAGTAGAGGGCGCTGTTGAGTTCGACGGATGAAAGCACTTCGACTCGAATCGTCATTCCCCGAACAGATTTCGGACAACATGCATCGTTACACAAATGCGGAGCTAGCCGACTTGTAATTCATGTATGTGGCTGCGCAAGGAAATGTCGCCCACCCAACGCACGTCGAACAGTTCTCGAGCTTTTCGAAGCACATACCTCTACTGTGCATAATATTTCTTTTCCCACTGCAGGAATTCTGAGATATATTCCAGGTCCCGTATCACACCTCGAGGCATAAAATGATGTACTCGTTCACAACTCCCGATGAAGATACCCAAATGTCCGGCTATCCGACAGATTACTACTTGGAAATAGTTCCATGTAAATCTTTTGAACGCCCGCTCCATTTTCTTGCACAGCTTCATACATGAAATGCATGTCGCCAAGTTCCGCATTGGTGTAACGACGCATATTGCTCGAAATCCGTGCAGAGAAGGATGATCCAAGCCAGTGAAATGCTTTTATCAACTGAACTTCACAGTGCCCTCTACTGCCTCAACGCTGCATTTCTGAACGCACGTTCCAATGTGAAATCTGCTTACTAATGTCCCTTCTACCAGCCTTTACATTTCTGACATATAATTTTGAATCGCTTTGTATATAGTTTATGTTAGCACATTCTATGTATTTTACGAAATCAAATTAAATATTTTCTTACATCATAATACGCTAAACTGAAGGGCGCACTTTTCTCTAAATTTAATGTAACTGTATGATCTCCTATAAAAAAGAAATGTAATTAAATTTATTTATGTGTATTGTTAAAATAACAAAAATATTTATCACATGCCTATGATTTTCGAAATAGGTTATTTATTAATATTTCTGCATACAAATACAGAATGATTTAAAAATTAATTAATTAATTAGAGCTTTATTACACAAACAAAAAGTATCAATCACTCTATTTGAATGCATATATCCATTTTTTAAAAATATTTTAAACTTTAATGCGAATAGTCAATAGATATGCAATTTATTTCAGCTTAATTAGCCAAAATATCTCGTTTCACAAAGATTGGTAAAAAATATTTAAAAAAAATGTATAATAAGAATCGACGGTATTAAGATTGTATATAAAATGTAACATTTCTTATTGATGATGAAAAAAGAATACGGCGTATTAAAAAAATATTTAGACATGAAATATTTTGCAATTATCAAAAAAAAAAAAAAAAAAAAAAAAAAAAAAAAAAAAAAAAACTTGGTTTTTGAAACAGAGATATCAGTCTGGAGCTTTTCATTATACTTAATATTGAGCACAGTACATATGATAAGTAAAAGTATTTGCTTACATAATTTTGTAAACTAAAAAATAATCTTTAGTCATATTTTTAATCTTATTATTTGAATGCAATGATCAATTCACATTCAACGTAAGAAATTAATTACTGAGCTGCTAGATAAAAATAATTATATTTTTTAATATGCTTGCCAAAACAAACAAAAAAATATTAAAATGTATTTAATATATATAAATAATTATTTTCTAAGCCTAGTTAATTAACCCTTTGATTATGGTTTGGGTCATATACGTCCCAGTGGACTATTTTATATCGATTTCTACCACCGACAATAGCATATTTTGAAGATATATCTATCAGAGAGAAAAAAACTTTTGCCAACTCTTCTATGATTGAAAGTAAAAATTGTCTTCTGGCCTGTAATCAAAGAATAAATTCTTGTTCATGTATTTCTAGATGACTGTAGTAACGTTTAAAAAAAGTAAACTTTTGCTATATATAAGGGGCAATCATATGAAAACGAGACAGACTAAATAACGACTATGGACGCAGTAGTTGGCAACGCAGGTAAGTGTGTCAATGGTATATCATCTATAGGGATTCAGGAAGGAACAGAGAGAGCGACCACCGCTGTGCCATTTGTCTATTAGATGCACTCAAATTGAGGTGAGGGAATCCTGTGTACATCCGACATATCTATGGAGACCGGGATTGAGGAACAGTGATGTGTAATGCGTTTTTTGACTGCGAAAGGTGTGTCAGGAAGCGAAATTCATGTCCGAATGTTTGCTGTGTATGGCGAAAACAGCATGTCACGAGTGTGTGGTTTGAGTGGAATAAACGATTTCGAGATGGCCGTATGTCACTGAAAGATAGATGTCGGCAAGGGCTGGCTCATCGTGTCATTACTGCGATGGATGCTGGGCTCAGAAATGACCGACGGCGGATGGTGGAAGACATTTGACTTCTGTTGTGCATTAGTGATGATAACTCGCACGCCATCTTGACAGTACATTTTAAGTACCTGAAAATCTATGCGCAGTGGGTTACCCGCAGCCACACGGATGATATAAGCTAAGTTTACAATTAATAAAATAATAAAAGGTTTACTTATTTTTATTCCATCTGTCTCGCATTCATTTGAAACAGTTTACCTACATTTTTTCCATCTGTCTCGTTTTCATTTGACAGCGCATTTTACACACACACACACACACACACATACATATATATATATATATATATATATATATATATATATATATATATATATATATATTTGACATTTTGACTGACGGCAAATAGTTGGTATTGTCGAAAAAAAATGAGGGTTTCCATTCCTACACATCACAGGTAGCAGCCGAATGGTTTTAAAATAATAAAGAAAAATGAAGAATTAACATAAGGCAGTCGCTTGGAACATTATTCACTTTATTTCCACACTCTCGATTAAATCTAGGGAAGATGCTCTCTCCTTCCATGGTAAAAAGAATAAAGTATATTCTTCCTGTCACAATTAGTTTAAAATCACTCCATCTCTTGACAGCCGTCTAGTCTTTAATCCGTTAATATCTAACATCTATCACCCATTACGATACCGTTGCTTCCTCATTCTACTCACATAATGAACAGTATTCATCCAACGTTTTACTACCTCCATCGAGCAATCACATTGAATATCCAGTTTGCTACGACTGCAATCCACCACGTTCACCTCTACATGCTATATCCTTTATGCCATTATGCTCTCTCTCTGGTTCCCGCCATTCGTATTTATACTCTGCTGAAAAGATTGTTCTAGCAAATTCTTATATCCTCGCACCAGCTATCTGAAGCATAAACAAATGTTAAAATCTGTAGTCGAGATTATGCTAAAATAACCCCTTTTTCCCTCTTCAGACGATAAAAGAAATGAATTTATGTCTGCGAAGTTTTAATCTTTGAAATATTTTAATTACACCTGGATATTTTAAATAAAAGAATAAATTGAAATAAGTAGGTTTTTTCTTTAAGACAGAATAATATTTTAGCAGTTAAATAAAGATTTAAGGGGAATATGATATACTGGGATTTACTAGGAATTTAAATAATAAAAGTTTTATTAAAGAAATATAAATAATCGAGCCATTTTTAGATTTACGCAATTTGGAATAAATATGAATTAAGATCTTAGAGATTAATAGACTAGGGTTTTAATTTAATAAGCCGGTATAATATACGGAATATTACTGAAAAAGGAAAATTTACATAAAATACTTTAAACTTGGCGCAAAAATTTAAATTTTGTAATATATATATATTAATACAGATCAAAAAATTTTCTACTGAAAATTTTTAAAATGTTACACGTGTCTCAAAGTTGCTTCACAATTAGGGTAATTGTTATAAATGCAAGAGTTAATTATTAGACACCGGATTTATATATAATAAAAATAATAAATAAGATGATTGAAAGTAACCTAAGAGTATGATTTTTACACTTTAGTATTTACATTGAAAGCGTTATGAATATTGGAGAAGGTATAAATTATACATAATTTGAATTCGATTGTTATGGATATATTTCTTAAAGGAAAAAGCAATCCATGGATTTTAAAATTTAATTGATCAAACATTCTTTCTACCAAATTTTGTAAAACATACTAAATTTATACTTTTTGAGTAACTCGAAGTAATTCAACTCTAAGAGAAAGTACATCTAAGATTTTCCATGGGGAGGGGGGGGGGGCTTCTAAATCTCCCAAGGGAACTGATGAATTATTCACGGCAATGTTAAAGTGAGTCGGCGGTGGCCGGGTGGGGTTGTGTCTGATATTAAAATTAATAAACAGAATTTTCTTTTTATTTGATTTTGAAAGTCATGGTGGATTTTGTTTCTTTTCGAGTAACTTAAAGTTAATAAACATTAAGAGAAAAAGAGCTAAGACTATTCTGTTAAGGAGTGAAAGTTTCCCCCATAAAACCTTCCTGGAAGCTAATTTCTAGATATGTTTTCCTGTTTTTTTGTTATGTTTTTTAAAGACATAGTAAAATTAATTATTTAGTTTTGTTTGACAACAACAGGAAGTGTGAAAACGTTTTTACCCATCTGTCCTCCGCTGGGTAAAAATGGCTTTTATGAAATGCTCATGTATTTGTATAGAAATACATGATTAAAGCACCTTAGATATTTTACAGATTTTGAATAAGCACCATGCATAGAAATAATCTAAGCGTTTAATATACAATTTTTAAAACTCATTAAAAACACATCATTTTTGTAAAATTTTATTACGCAGATCATTTTTTATGACGAAAATGCAGAATTCTTGGAAAGAGAGAATAAGTATTTATTTTATGCAAGAAATGTGCACAGTTATTGAAAATATAAAATATGCACATTTTTGTGTGCCTACAACATGCAGATAATTTGAAAAAAAAAGCGCACACAGTTTGAAATAGTCTAAAATCATCTCTTTTTATGCACAAATTGTGTGCAATCCATCATTTTTTGCAAAAAAAGGGCAAACTTTTTCTAACAGGATATAAAAACTATTGTAAACAGTTCCGAGTATGAGGGGAAGCAAAAGAAACCTTTATAAAACAAGGATTTTTTTACTATCACTGATTTTCGGAAATGCTTCTGAGTCGTTTTTATAGTGTATTATTTAGTCTACTCAGACCCGGGTTTTATATATATTAAATTATTTAAAACAACGTTTAAACACACAATAAAACAACATATTTGACCATACGTATACGTTTCGTGAGTACTAGGACTCACATCCTCAGTGTAAAAACTGTAAAAACTTTAAAAACAATATCCCCCCAACTGCATGTACGGTGAAAAAAACCCAAATGTCAAAACATAATACCAAAAGACCATCAAGTTCTAACAGCCAATGAAATTAATGCGGAAGTGAAGTGTCGTGACACAACAAATCCATCCAGAAAGTTGAGATGTATGGTGTACTAGATAAATCATTAACCAAGGAGTCTTTAAATTTATGGATATGAATAGCCTCATAAAAGTCTAAATCCAGAGGAGTAATACATTTCTTGATAATGGTAGCTGAGTCAAAATTAAAATTATGTCCCTCCCCCCAGCAATGAGAGGTGATAGAGGATTTCTGTAATTCTTTTTTCTTTACATAGTTTCTGTGTTCATTGATTCTGTAGCGGAGTTTTCGTTTAGTTTGTCCAATGTAGGACAAACCACATTGGCATTGAATGTTGTAAATGCCCCAATAATTATGTGGAGGAATTTGGTCCTTAAGTTGCGAAAAAGATAATTTATTAACCGGTTTAAAAACCACATTGAAATCATAATGTCTTAAGATATTAGTCATCTTAAAGCTAACGCTATTATAAAATGGTAAAATGATAAGATTGGAAATGGAAACCGTAGTAACAGGAGAATCAAGATTATTAACATATTTATTAAGACTATGAGAAATTAAATTATTGATATAAGATAAACTAAAACCTCGATCAATAGCCACAGATCTAATGTAATTTAATTCTGTAATAAGTGAATTATTATCTGAACAAATTAAGCGAGCTCTATTAATCAAATAATGAAAAGCCGAAGCTTTTTGGGAAGGGGGGTGACATGAATTGAAATGGGGGGGGGGAGTGTGACAGCAAAAGGTTTACGGTAAACGCAAGTGTCAAAGGTATTAATTGTATTGTCAAAGGTATTGTCAAAGGTTATATACCTTTGACACTTGCGTTTACCGTAAACCTTTTGCTGTCACACTCCCCCCCCCCATTTCAATTCATGTCACCCCCCTTCCCAAAAAGCTTCGGCTTTTCATTATTTGATTAATAGAGCTCGCTTAATTTGTTCAGATAATAATTCACTTATTACAGAATTAAATTACTATTGATCGAGGTTTTAGTTTATCTTATATCAATAATTTAATTTCTCATAGTCTTAATAAATATGTTAATAATCTTGATTCTCCTGTTACTACGGTTTCCATTTCCAATCTTACCATTTTACCATTTTATAATAGCGTTAGCTTTAAGATGACTAATATCTTAAGACATTATGATTTTAATGTGGTTTTTAAACCGGTTAATAAATTATCTTTTTCGCAACTTAAGGACCAAATTCCTCCACATAATTATTGGGGCATTTACAACATTCAATGCCAATGTGGTTTGTCCTACATTGGACAAACTAAACGAAAACTCCGTTACAGAATCAATGAACACAGAAACTATGTAAAGAAAAAAGAATTACAGAAATCCTCTATCGCCTCTCATTGCTGGGGGGAGGGACATAATTTTAATTTTGACTCAGCTACCATTATCAAGAAATGTATTACTCCTCTGGATTTAGACTTTTATGAGGCTATTCATATCCATAAATTTAAAGACTCCTTGGTTAATGATTTATCTAGTACACCATACATCTCAACTTTCTGGATGGATTTGTTGTGTCACGATACTTCACTTCCGCATTAATTTCATTGGCTGTTAGAACTTGATGGTCTTTTGGTATGATGTTTTGACATTTGGGTTTTTTTCACCGTACATGCAGTTGGGGGTATATTGTTTTTAAAGTTTTTAAAGATTTTACACTGAGGATGTGAGTCCTAGTACTCACGAAACGTATACGTATGGTCAAATATGTTGTTTTATTGTGTGTTTAAACGTTGTTTTAAATAATTTATATTTTCACACAAGTTCTGTACTTATTATATATATATTATGCTATTAATCCTCAAGTAAGTTTTTTCATGTTCATCACAACGTTTTACAGACAGACATGATAAATAAACAGCATAAATATTAACCTTAACATTAAAATCAATGCTATTTATTTACTCTTGAATTTATAATTTCAATTATGCCGAGGGAACTTTTTAATTGAGAATTAATAGCATCATAAAATTCGAAATTCCAGTTTCAGCAAAAAACAGGGTGCTTCAAATTACAGTGTATTTTGAAAAAGACTTGCGGATCTACCTCAGCAAAAAAAGATAAACATTCAAGAAATATGTAAGGTGAGGCAAGTGAACCCATAAAAAGTAAAAATATTCCTTATAAGTTACAGCAAATTTAAAATAAAGTTATGTTTATTTGTATCCCTTGATCATGTTCTTTGTTTTGATATTTCGAATTATGACACTCTATAATAAAACAAGTTGAAAATTGCTCTTCAAATGTGGCAAATGAGGTGCGTTCGTACTATAACTAGTTTTATAAATATTTTTTGCATCGCATATTATACTGAATGAATATTTTAGTGTGTTTCATAAGTGCATATCAATTTCATTCTGTTCGAAAGTCTGTAACATCATTAAAATGCACTTGAAATAATTTTTTCCCATTGGCCTTAATGTAACGGAAAACTTTTGACTGTCCCTGTAATTAAAATATACGTCCGATTTTCATAAAATTTCAAATTACTCCTCAAAATTTTGCAACAATTATATATTTAAAATTTCAGACCATTCGGGAGGCTGTAACGTGTAACATCATTAAAATGCACTTGAAATATTTCTTTCCCATTGGCCGTAATGTAACGGGAAAAAATTGAGTGTACATTTAATTAAACTATATATCCGATTTTCATAAAATTTGAAATGACTCGACAAAGTAATGTAAAAATTATATATTTTAAATTTCAAACGATGCGTCGCGTAGTTTTTGCGCTGTTATATGTGGACGGACAGACAGACAGACGGAGGGACAGACAGACAGACAGATGGACAGACAGACGGAGTGAACTACGACTTTTGATCCTATATTTATATAATTACGAACGCACCTAAAAAGTAGGGGGTACTTCTCGTAGATGCAAATTCTAACGGTGCACGCGAGGAAAAAATGTTTGAGAACCACTAACTTAGATAATAGATTGATTAAAGAAGTATTTCAAAAAATGACTCACACCGAAAAAAATGACTGCTTTAAAATAAAATATTTTTTTCTGTTGCGGTAATGTTAAAGACCCAGTTTACCAAACAAAAATACGAAATCTAATGATTGCTTCATACTTACAAGGTTACCGCCAAACATGATGCTCACCGATTTTGATTAATTTAAGGTATGTTGTAGAGTTCTTATCCTTAATTAACTTTGTGGAAGTATTTCTTCAAATGGGCCTTAGATTTTGAGAAATTGGGGGTAAAAATTCAGAATGTGTTTCAAATGCCCATTAGTTTTAAAATTTTCAACGTGCCCTTATTGGCGTGGCCGCAGAGTGTTCGCCCGCCAGCCGGTCACCCGAGTTCGATATTGCCTCTTGACTTTTTTTCTTTTTTAATTAATTTTATATTTGATCACTTTATAGCTTTTAAGCATGGTTATGAATTGCTGCAACTTTCATTTTTTTTATATTTTCCGAAAAAATATACAATTACGTTTACAATATTTGTCATGAAAATTTATATTTTATTATACAGTTACTTTACGGATATTTAAGTGAAAATTATAATTAAGTGAAAATTATTATTATTTCGTGCACATCATAAATAATAATTTTGACGCCAAATGTAAAAATGTATTCATCTTTAAATATATAAAAATGGACAAATTATATTTCAAAATATTTTTTTCATTCTAACAAATAATGATAAGTAAAAATTATTAACTGGAAATGTAAAAATCGTCTGTGAATCCCACATGGCATATAACTTATGATATATATATACATACATATATTTTAGAAATCGTCAGCTAGACTTTCATAATAGTATCAGTATATATTTTTTTATTAATACCTTTTATCTTTTTTTGAAGACAAGCCCTTGGTAAAAAGTTATGCTCCATGTTGGAATATTTACCGTGTAATATTCAGTTTTGAATATTTTTACGATATATGTCGCCGAATTAATTACATATTTACTAAAATTAAATGTCAATATTAGTAACAATAAATATTTTTCTTTTGTCATATTTTAATATCTCTCTAATCTAAAAAAAAAGGTAACTAACGCTGTCACCGCCGCTGTAAAAAAAAAAAAATTGTGATCGGGGTATTTCGTCGTTAATAATAAGAAAACTACAGCATACAAAAATATGAAAATGGGTAGTGTTATAGAGAAATGTTTGATAAATACGTTGATGCAGGCAGTTTTTAAATCGAATAATTATTTTAAGAGATGTTTAATGTTAAATTTGGAAAAAATCGTTCCATTAGAAAAGTTTTAGAGAAGCAAAAACGTTACACGGGAATTTAATAATCTTTTCTACAGATAATACATTAGAAGCTTTCGGAGTGCAGACAGCATTAATTTTTTAATTCGACTAATTTGTTTAGGGCTTAATTCCATTTTAAATTCAGATTTTCAGCATTTCGAGAAATATGTTTTACTTATTTTAGAAAAGGTTATTATTTTAAATTGTCAATTGTAAAAACAGCATAAAGAATAATATATCCTTCAAATTAAAAATTTATTTACACGTGACTATTAAAACAAAAAGAAAAACTTCCAAATTAGAATGAAAGGATTATGTATTAAAAGCAGGAAAATATTGAAAATTACATCATAAAAACTATATTTACATGAGAAATTCAAAAGAGAGAGAAACTTTTAAAATAATATATACATTAATCTGCGTTAAAATCTGTGAATGGTGGAAATCAAGCCATATTTAAAATGTCTAAATAATAGTATTGCAGAACATTTTAAATTTAAAAATATTTTTACACGACACATTTATTTCACATATCTAGATGATCTTTTTAAGCTATTGTCGCCAATTTTAAGGCAGCGCAAATAAAGGTATTTCGTATCTAGCGACAAAAGTATTTGCAAGTCAATTTTAAAAGAGAAAGAAAATTTTAAAATAATAAATACATTAATATGCGTTAAAAGCCGTAAATGGAGGAAATTTTGTCATTTTTAAATAGGCCAAATAATAAAACTGACAAACAGTTTAAATTTAAAAATATATTTACACAAGACATTTATTTCATATTTTGAGATGGATGATCTTTATAACTATTGTTGTAAGTTCCAAAACAGCGCAAATAATATTTCCTTTCTAACAACAAAAGTATTTTTACGTGAATATTAAAAAGAGAAATAAAACGTTGTTAAAAATTACGTCAGATTTAAAACGATACGTTTGAAATGTCTTATTTAAAATAACTTTCTTACTGCGTTGTTAAAAAATACCGTGATACAAAGACTCCGTTTACTTAATTCATTTTACATTAGCTTATTTTCAAATGTTTAACTGATCTTATTTGATGAAAGACGGAAACATCCATTCGATCTCTTAACAATAGCTGATTCGGCATTAAAATTCCCCAATCAAAGGGAAATGAATGGAAACCCATTTACAGGGAGATCGCCACTGGTTTTTTAATTATAATTCAATCTTCCGTAATCTTACCGATCAAATTAGAGTGTTTTTGGCGTCTGCTGTGTCTGAATGGGGGTTGGTGAGCGTAGCTCGTAGAGAGCAGGTTCCCTAGTATTTAAAACAAGCCAAATTTTAAAAAGATATTTATTTTGTTAATTTTTCTTCTAATAAAATATTATGCAATATTTGAGACTTGTATTTAAAAAATAAAAACGTAAATAATAATAATTTTATGAAAAGTAATTTTCTGTACAAATTAAACACACATTAATTTATATTTCCATCAACTGAAATGTTAGTTTAAAAGTTACAGAAAAAATAGAAGTTTTCATAATAAATAAGTAACGTAAATCGATTTCTTTATTAAAAATATCAAAATTTCAAAACTGTAGAAATTCATTGCTTTCGTTAAAATTTGTAAAGTGTCAAAATATAAAATTAATTAAAAAAGAAAATAAAAATCCAAGATGTAGCATTGAACTCGGGCCATCCGACTGGCGGGCATGTACTCTGCAAGGAAGCCATGAAGGACATTTTGAAAATTGCAAACTAATGTATATTTGAAACGTATGCAAAACTTTGACCCACAATTTCTCAAAATCTAAGGCAAATTTGAAGAAATCCTTTCACCAAATTAATTAGGGCTAAGAATTCTACACTATACTTTAAGTTCATCAAAATCGGTAGGAATTATGTTTGGTGGTCCATTTGTTAGAATTGTGTCGAATTTCATATCTAGATATAATACAATATGTTGTGTACAGACACAAAATAAACTATATTTTAATTAAAATAAATTAAACTGAACCAAGCAATTTCAATAAATTTAAAATTACTATAGAGAAATAATACTTAGGTGTTTGATAAAAATGAAAATATTTTGTGTGCGTGTTTCCTCCGAAAAACAAAGAGTATATTATTTGCATTCTTATGTGTTTCGTTGAAATGGTTTATTTTAATTATCCCTTTATAACAACAGAGAATGACTTTAATAATGCTTTCAAGGAAGGTCTCCATACGGGCATACTCAGAAAAATCTGAAAAAAATACAGAATGTTCTTCTCCCATGGGTATATATGTTTGTAAAAAATTTTTTGGCGGAACGTCGGTAGAACGTCCGTAAAAAAATAATGAACATTTCGCTTATTTGGCGACTTATCACCGTTTGGCGAAGAAATTAAATTGAAAAAAATATGCGCTTGTCGAATACTCTTTAAGGAAAAAAACTTTTTATGTTGTATTTGTTTAAATAAGTTTAATTTAAATAGCTTTAGCTTTGTCATTTTTAGTTTGTTTTAACTATAGTTTTGTCATATATATTTATATGTACTTATAACGAATTTGAACCATCATATTTTACGATTTAAAACAAAATTTAAATTGATTAAAATTGTTCCAAACTCAAAAATATGCCTCATTGAGAGCTGTCGGTTCAACTTTGTTGCTATGGAAACAACTTCTTCGGTATGGAAATGTATTACGGCAGCATTATTCATCTGGCGTTAAAAGTTATTTTTATCTATTATATATATACTAGAAAGGTAGCCCGTCAAAAATGACGGAAATTTAGATATAAAGATATATACAACTCATGGCAAGAATATGAGTTTTCTCGTTTGTTACGCAGTGATAGATGAAAATAACACATTTTAAGAACGAAACACATTTAGGAAAAACTGCGTACAGTAGAAGACCACTAATCTGCACAGTTTGATTCCAAGTGTTACGCAGATTTGAGGCTCTTTGCGGTCATGTCTATTCAATATTTGTTTACATTTTTTTTTAATTCCTATATTGGACAATTTAGATTGTTAAGCCTTAAAAATAAATAAATTACACACTTGAAGTAAGGTAAAAACTATTAAATTATCGTATATGATTTCATGAAATGGTATTATATTGTATTATATGTGTGTGCTTCACGATCTTGGTTACGACTTTGGCGAAATTGGCTGCAACTTGTCATAATTCTAATAGTGTGGGCCACTATAACAAAAAAGTAACCAGTTTTTAGTAAAATTTCTGATATAAAGTAGTTTTCAAAAACTTGTGTAAAATTGCAGGCCGTTCTCATGTTATGCCAGTCCTAGGAATAATATTTCTAACACTGAAGAGTTTCCATGTATATGTGGAATTTAGAATAGCTTCTCCAAAAGAAAGGTCCTGAAATGACATTGTAATTCCTCTAACTTCAAAGTTTAATCGGGCCCTGATGCTGTTTACTGAAATCTAATAAATACAGTTATTTTGAATATTACAACAGAATTAAACAGCTAAACTTATTTAACTTAAACTCGCTGTTACTTCCCGATGTTATTTTTTAGTATTAAGAAAGAAAATTATTTAAATTTTTCAAATCACGCACATTTATAATTTTTTTCCGTCTTTAATAACTAAATAATGAAAAAATATGTTTTTGTTCTGAGCTCATAAATATGACAATAAAATAATGTAACTAAGAGACATTGCAAAATTAAATTTTTGTGATTTCAAACCATAAACAAATGATACCGCCACCATTTTACCTACTATGACGTCATTAGAATATTGTCCATTGATTGTTGGAGAACTTACTTTGTGAATAATTACCTCAGTGATTTAATATTTTTTACGGTTCACGATGAATGAATCACTTGTGGTTGTTTAGGTTTATGGAATGAGATATTAAGCCGTGAACCTAATTTCAACTAAAGTTATCCAAGGATATATGTATTTTTAATCGAAATTAAAAACAATGCTTTGATCTCGAAATAAAAAGTTTTAATTTGTATAATTGGTTATTTCTGTTAATTATTTATTTAGGTACTTTTCCATTATAGCGCATCTTTAAAAAAAGCTTGGCGTAATTCGGGCAGCAGAAAGTGAGATATGTTGCCAAAATGGATAAACAGCTATGAAAACAAATCTAATGAACTTTTATTTTTGTTTATATATGCACTTATATACATAAAAAATCGTTTCTAAATATATATAATATTTTTGGCACAGATGTCATATTCGCCCCATATTGGCGCGTTATTTTTCCGACGCTGATTTGACGAAAACATCAACAGCATAAACAACATCCGGGTTACCATATCAAGCAAAATAACGACACTTTGGCGCCGGTTAAGTATACATTGCGTATATGACATTGGCGTCAGAAAAAAATCGCGCCAATATGGGGCGAATATGACATCTGTGCCATATTTTTTTATATACAAATTATGGCACAGATTTCAGATATGAACCGGGATACCTAACTGGCGCTAAAATGGTGTTATTTTGCCTGCTATGGTAACCCGGCTATTGTTTTTTATTTATTAATAAATTGTTTATTTACTTTTATTTTCTGTTTTTAAATTGTATAAACTGTTTTGTTCTATAGTTATTATTCAAACTTTTATTTATTTATAGTTATTTCCTTTTCAAAATGATAGCAAATAATTTAAAAGTAACTGGTATTCGAAAGCGAGATTTCTGCCGAATTGGCGTCAGAGAAAAATCACGCCAACCCCGATGCGTATATGACATCTGTGCAAAAATTACTTCTGTTTCTTTATAAAAATGGGTAAATAGCTTTTTTCACATTAAATAAATTGTATATATATGCAAAAAATTGCTTGTGAGTATGAAGCAGTAAATAGGTTGTCAGAAAATACGTTGGCAATTTTCTTTCTCGCCAAGAAACTTTTCTCCGAAGTATTGTACATAAGCAATGATTGCTAGAAATGCATTTTTAATTATGATATGCGCTTTTATGTTTCACCACATTTATGCATACTATACCGTGTGTATAAATGCTACAGTTCATATGTAGGGCTACACAAAAGAATTCGTAAGGGTTACTGAGTATGAGAATAAATTGCTTAAAGGTGGTTTTTAATGGAGTTATGCAGTTTTACGCTGAACTACATTTAGTTTACTAAGAAATGTTTGCAGAATATAGATAAAATGATATACAGGGTCACGCAAAGAATTGGATACATAACCGTCTATGGATGATAATATCTGGAAATGTGATTTCTGTAGCTTTAAGAGTAGTTTAAATTAAATTTTAGCTAAATAGTGGCATGTAATGACGGTACTATTGGCTATGGACGGTAACTGCTGAAATCAATTTTTAAAAAATTTTATGCGTTTTCTAAAATGTTTACTTAGTTATCTTATTTACCTTATTTCCCTAAATAACGAAGTTTTGTTAAAGCATTCAGGATGTGTTGGAAAGTGTTTCATATTCTATGCTTAACGCATGATTTTTCTTTCTTCTTTCGTCTTATTTTGCTTTTATTTTATTCTTAATTTTTTAGTCTTATACTGCTTTATAGAAACTTTGGCACAGTTCTCATATATACCCCATATTGGAGCGATTTTTTTCCGACACCAATTTGGCGAAAACATCAACAGCATAAACAACATCCGGGTTACCATATCAAGCAAAATAACGACACTTGGAGACAGTTAAGTACCCGTTGTGTATATGACATTGGCGTCAGAAAAAAATCCCGCCAACATGGGGCGTATATGACATCTGTGCCGAAACTTTAATATTTAATGTTTAAACTCTTCGCTCCACTCTCCTTGCATATAGTATAAACTATAACGCAGATAGCGCAAAATAATAGACAGTTTGATACTTTTCCACTGTAGGGGCTTTGGTGTTTTTAAAAAAAAGCTTGGTGTAATTTGGGCATCAGAAAGTGAGATTTGGGTACTTTTCCGTTATACGGATACCACTGTCGCCAAGCGTAATAGTTGGCGCAAAATGAAAATCACGTGAATTGAGGCATTTGAAAAATAAAAGAAAAAATATTGTCGATACTAAAGTGAGCATTTAAAAAATATAACATTTGAAAATTCCAGACTTTTACGAACTATTTCATTATATCACAAATATATACTTAAAATAATTGAACAAATAACTGTTATAAAATAAAGCAATAAAATAAAACTCATATTAAACTGCTGGCATAAAATTACAAATATCTTTTAGCATTTTGAAATAATTGGCGCATTAGCATACATTTTGGCATGGTGTCCGTATAACGGAAAATTTTGAGATTTGTTGTCAAATCATATAAACAGCTATGAAAACAAATTTGATGAGCGTTTTTTTTTTTTTTTTTTTTTTTTTTTTTTTTTTTTTTTTTCATATGTTTATTTTATATGTATATTATTCATGTTTTTATGCAAATTACATCTGTTTCTGTATAAAATTAGAGAAACGGCTTTTTTATGTTAAATAAATCGTATAAATATCGAAAAAAAATACGTGTGTATATAAAATGAAACAGTGCATAGGTTCCCGGAAAATATGTTGCCAAATTTCCTTTTTCGCCAAGGCACTTATACTGGAAAAGTACCTAAAGCACATTAAAATCGCGCAGTTAGGAGCTCATACAGTACAGCGTCGTCTATTTGCGATTATTTTATTAGTAGCATCGGCAGAAAGATGTAAAGGTGTACTTTAAATTTCCACCCATAGATTTTGAAAAAATATCTTAAAAGAGCGGAGTTTAAATTAAATTTTGGTGACCTCCTTTATGAAAGATTAATGGTTTTAAATGGGAATTTCGTCAAATCAGCCAGCTATCGACAAGTTGGCCAACATTTGGCGCTACTGTGGTAACCCTGCATTAGTATTTTTCAATAATTACTCATTTCAATGAGGTGGTCCTACCGGAATCGTGAGGGACACACAGAGACTTGGATTTTATATCTATTTATATAAAATCCAAGTCTCTGTGTGTCCCTCACGATTCCGGTAGGACCGCCTCATTGAAATGAGTAATTGTTGAAAAAAACTAATGCAGGGTTACCACAGTAGCGCCAAATGTTAGCCAACTTGGTGATAGCTGGCTAATTTGGCGAAATTCCCATTTAAAACTATTAATCTTTCATAAAGGAGGTCACCGAAATTTAATTTAAACTCCGCTCTTTTAAGATATTTTTTCAAAATGTATGAGTGAGAATTTAAAGTACATCTTTACATCTTCCTCCCGATGCTACTAATAAAATAACCGCCAATAGACGACGCTGTAGTGTGTGAGCTTCTAACTGCGCGATTTTAATGTGCTTTAGGTATTTTTCCAGTATAGGTGCCTTGGCGAAAAAGAAAAATTTGGCAACATATTTTCCGGGAACCTATCCACTGTTTAATTTTATATATACACGCTATTTAATATAAAAAAAGACGTTTCTCTAATTTTATAAAGAAACAGATGTGATTTGTACATAAAAACATCAATAATATACATATAAAATAAACGTATAAAACAAACAAAAACGCTCATCAAGTTTGTTTTCATAGCTGTTTATATGATTTGATAACAAATCTCGATATTTTTCCGTTATACGGACACCATGCCAAAATGTATGCTAATGCGCCAATTACTTCAAAATGCTAAAAGATATTTGTAATTTTATGCCAGCAGTTTAATATGAGTTTTATCTTATTGTTTTATTTTATAACAGTTATTTGTTCACTTATTTTAAGTATATAATTGTGATTTAATGAAATAGTTCGTAAAAGTCTAGAATTTTCAAATGTTATATTTTTTAAATGCTCACTTTAGTATCGACAATGTTTTTTCTTTTATTTTTTCAAATGCTCCAATTCACGTGATTTTCATTTTGCGACATCTATTACGCTTGGCGACAAAGGGTATCCGTATAACGAAACGAAACCAAATCTTACTTTCTGATGCCCAAATTACATCAAGCTTTTTTTTTTAAAACGCCAAAGCTCCTACAGTGGAAAAGTACCAAATTGTCTGTTATTTTGCGCTATCTGTATTATAGTTTGTACTATATGTAAGGGGTGTGGAGCGAAGAGTTTAAAAATTAAATATTAAAGTTTCGGCACAGATGTCATATACGCCCCATATTGGCGCGATTTTTTTCTGACGCCAATGTCATATACACAACGGGTAACTGGCGGCAAAGTGTCGTTATTTTGCTTGATATGGTAACCCGGATGTTGTTGTTTATGCTGTTGATGTTTTCGCCAAATTGGCGTATATGACAATTGTGCCAAAGTTTCTATAAAGCAGTATAAGACTAAAAAATTAAGAATAAAATAAATGCAAAATAAGACTAAAGAAGAAAGAAAAATCATGCGTTAAGCATAGAATATGAAACACTTTCCAACACATCCTGAATGCTTTAACAAAACTTCGTTATTTTGGGAAATAAGATAACTAAGTAAACATTTTAGAAGACGCATAAAAAATTTTAAAAATTGATTTCAGCAGTTACCGTCCATAGCCAATAGTATCGTTATTGCATGCCACTATTTAGCCTAAATTTAATTTAAACTACTCTTAAAACTACTGAAATCACATTTCCAGATATTATCATCCATAGACGGTTATGTATCCAATTCTTTGCGTGACCCTGTATATCATTTTATCTATATTCTACAAACATTTCTTAGTAAACTAAATGCAGTTCAGCGTAAAAACGTATAATTCCTTTAAAAACCACCTTTAAGCAATTTACTCTCATACTCAGTAACCCTTACGAATTCTTTTGTGTAGCCCTGCATATGAACAGTAGCATTTATACGCACAGTATAGTATGCATAAATGTAGTGAAACATAAAAGCGCATATCATAATTAAAATTGCATTTCTAGCAATCATTGCTTATGTACAATACTTCGGATAAATGTTGCTTGGCGAGAAAGAGGTTTGCCAACGTATTTTCTGACAACCTATTTACTGCTTCATACTCACAAGCAATTTTTTCCATATGCAATTTATTTAGGTAGTTGTTAGCTATCCCGTCGACCAATTTCGCCACATTATATAAATCGCCAAACCACTCGCAAAATTATACAAATTGACAATTTTTATTTTAAACAACGAAAGATCAATTAAATTAGGAAAACATTAATAAAAATACAAATATAACGTCGAATTAAAAATCACTTGATGACGTAAGAAACACATGATCATGTTTAATGTCAACCATTATTGGCATTTAATCTTACAATTTGGCGACAGTAATTTGGTCGGTGGGATAACTAACAAGTACCTTTATTTAATGTAAAAAAAAGCTATTTACCCATTTTTTAATTATTTTTTTTACCCATTTTTTAACAGAAGTAATTTTGGCACAGATGTCATATTCGCCCCATATTGGCGCGATTTTTTTCCGACGCCAATTTGGCGAAAACAACAACATAAACAACAACATCCGGGTTACCGTATCAAGCAAAATAACGACACTTTGGCGAGAGTTAAGTACCCGGTGTGTATATGACATTGGCGTCAGATAAAAAATCGTGCCAATATGGGGCGAATATGACATCTGTGTCGTAATTTTTGCACAGATGTCATATACGCATCGGCGTTGGCGTGATTTTTCTCTGACGCCAATTTGGCAGAAATCTCGCTTTCGAATACCAGTTACTTATATATTTTTAAAATATTTGCTATCATTTTGTAAAGGAAATATCTATAAATAAATAAAAGTTTGAATAATAGCTATAGAACAAAACAGTTTATATAATTAAAAACAGAAAATAAAAATAAATAAACAATTTATTAATAAATAAAAAACAATATCCGGGTTACCATAGCAAGCAAAATAACACCATTTTGGCGCCAGTTAGTTATCCCGGTTCATATCTGAAATCTGTGCCGTAATTTGTATATAAAAAAATGTTATATATATTTAGAAACGATTTTTTTATGTATATAAGTGCATATATAAACAGAAATAAAAGTTCATTAGATTTGTTTTCATAGCTGTTTATATATTTTGGCAACATATCTCACTTTCTGATGCCCGAATTGCGCCAAGCTTTTTTTTAAAATGCGCTATAATGGAAAAGTACCTAAATAATTAACAGAAATAACCAATTATACAAACTAAAACTTTTTATTTCGAGATCAAAGCATTGTTTTTTATTTCAATTAAAAATACATATATCCTTGGATAACTTTAGTTGAAATTAGGTTCACAGCTTAATATCTCATTCCATAAACCTAAACAAACACAAGTGATTCATTCATCGTGAAACTTAAAAAAAATTTAAATCATTGAGGTAATCACTCACAAAGTAAGTTCTCCAACAATCAATGGGCAATATTCTAATGACATCATAGTAGGTAAAATGGTGGCGGTATCGTTTGTTTATGGTTTGAAATCACAAAGATTTAATTTTGCAATGTCTCTTAGTTACATTATTTTATTGTCATATTTATGAGCTCAGAACAAAAGCATATTTTTTCATTATTTAGTTATTAAAGTCGGAAAAAAATTATAAATGCATGATTTGAAAAATTTAAATAATTTTCTTTCTTAATAGTAAAAAAACAACATCGGGAAGTAACAGCGGGTTTATGTTAGATAAGTTTAACTGTTTAATTCTGTTGTAATATTCAAAATAACTGTATTTATTAGATTTCAGTAAACAACATCAGGGCCCGATTAAACTTTGAAGTTACAGGAATTACAATGTCATTTCAGGACCTTTCTATTGGAGAAGCTTTTCTAAATTTCATATATACATGGAAACTCTTCAGTGTTAGAAATATTATTCTTAGGACTGACATAACATGAGAACGGCCTGCAATTTTACACAAGTTTTTGAAAACTACTTTATATCAGAAATTTTGTTAAAAACTGGTTACTTTTTTGTTAAAGCGGCCCACACTATTATGACAAGTTGCAGCCAATTTCGCCAACGTCGTAACCAAGATCGTGAAGCACACACATATATTACGATATAATACCATTTCATGAAATCGTATACGATAATTTAATAGTTTTTACCTTACTTCAAGTGTAAAATTTATTTATTTTTAAGGCTTAACAATCTAAATTGTCCAATATATGAATTTAAAAAAATGTAAACAAAGATTGAATAGACATGACCGCAAAAAGCCTCAAATCTGCATAACACTTGGAACCAAACTGTGCAGATTAGTGGTCTTCTACTGTACACATTTTTTCATAAAAGTGTTTCGTTCTTTAAATGTGTTATTTTCATCTATCACTGCGGAACAAGCGAGAAAACTCATATTCTTGCACATGAGTTGTATATATCTTTATATCTAAATTTCCGTCATTTTTGACGGGCTACCTTTCTAGTAAATAGATATAAAATCCAAACGGAAATTTCGTTCCGAACGCCGCGATTTCGAGTTCTACCGCATGGATTTTTACGGAACTTATACCGCTAGATAGGTATCGTTCCAGGGAAGGTTTTAAGCTATAACACATCATTCTACCTAGATTAGTTATAGAATTATTACGGAAAATTCTATTATTTTGGACTTTGTTACTTCATATTTCCTTAAATATCTGGGCTCCTATTGGTCGTAGAGCTTAGATCTCGCGCCAAAAGTAGCTCAAAGGCACTCAAGCAAACTTTTCCCCGCGATTATTTTGCCGTCTTCCGATTTCCTCTAACTCTATTAGGGGCCCGCGTAGGGCCCCTTTAAAATATTTTTCGTAGTAATTTCAGCAATTATCTTAAATTATTGGTTAAGACCGCCACCCTCCCGATTCATGTATCTACGGAAAGGTTGCATGAAGGAGTTTCGTTCAGATACGCTTTCGTTAAGAATAGAGTGCGCTCCCTGGTGGTGGAATGTGGAACTAACATAACGCGATATTGTTAAAATTAGGAAATCTAACAATGCGATTTGTTTTAAACTTTGAGATAGTTCATAACACATAATCTATTATCTATTCTATTATATAAATAAAATCTATCATCTATTCTATTATCTATTATATATATAAAATCCAAACGGAAATTTCGTTCCGAACGCCGAGATTTCGAGTTCTACTGCATGCATTTTGACGAAACTTATGCCGTTAGATAGGTATTGTTTCAGGGAAGGTGTTAAGTTATAACACATCATTCTACCTAGAATAGTTATAGAATTATGACGGAAAGTTGTGTTATTTTGGGCGAAAGGGTTACTGTTATTTCATTGGCGATAAATTTCGTTGATATGGTATTCGTATTGAAATGGCTGTACATATCGGAAGAAAACTTTTATTAATTTTGTTTAAAAGAAAAAAAAAAGGAAAGAAAAATAGTTTTGACGAGTGGCAATATTATAAAACGACAATATCGAATTTAAAAATGAAAGGTAATGTTTTAATGCTTAAAAATTTATTCAGTATGAAAGATTGCAGTTTTAAACTATATCTGGCAATTTATCGCTTGCGTCAGGTTAAAAAAAATGCATCAGCAAATCTGATAAGATAATATCTGAGTGACAATTTTGTTTTTGTTTTAGATTTTTTTTTATAATTTACTTTTTATTTTATTTAACTCATCCATCATGTGACTTTCAGAAGAAACTAGCAGATGTAATTATAAAAATGACGGTACTTGTGAGTTTCATGTTGTCTGTTTATTTACGATTTCATTTTATCGCCAAACAATTTAACTTTAAGCCAAAAATGCACAAGCGTGGCTTCGGTTTGAGCGACATTTTCAATATTGGTTATTTTTCAAGTAGACGACTGCATTTTTTGAAAAATCTAATTCTACTTATATAAATATATATATGTAATTCAAATGGAAATTTTATTCCGGCTGCTTAGAACTTGGGTTTTGCTGAACTTACACTGTTAGATAGGTAATTTTTCGGGGAAGGTTTTAGTACGTAACACGTCGTTCTACGTTGCTTGGAATCGCATTATGGTTTAAAGTTCTTTTATGAGATGAACCTGATAATGAAAAATTAGCCTTTATAAAAGATTCTGCCGAATGTGTTTCGATAGAACTTGGACTGTGATTAGATAATTTACAAGGAAAGATTTCAGTATAAACCATGTCCTTCTACGTTGCTTAGCCATACAGTTTTGGTGAAAATTCTGTAATCTGGTGAACTCAATTATCACAATTTAGCCTTTAAAAAAAGTTATAATAAACGGTTTTTGATAGAATTTGCATTGTTAGTTTGGCAATTTTTCAGAGATAGTTTTAATATATAATGTATTGTTCGACACTGTTTAGTCATAGTGCAAGGGGATAAATTCTGTAATTTTCAAATTTTTCAGTAGAAGAAATGGGTTTGGAGAGAAAAGGAAAGTTTTAATGCATATTTTCTGTTCAATAATTATAGAATTTATTTACTATAAAGAAGACACTTATCTCTTTTTATATAAAAACAGAAGTAAATTGTATATAAATAACAAAAATATTAATATTCATAAATAAAAGGTTTATATATAGGAATACATATTTTAAAAAGCATAAAAATTCATTTTATTTGTTTTCACAGCTGTTCATATCATTTGGTCACAAATCTCACTTTCTGAAGTCCGAATTGCCCCAAGCTTTATAACATCTAACAATACCCATTGATCTAAAATCAGGAAAATTGGAAAGTAGATGTAGTTTTTAAAGTATGCCTTAATTAAGGAGATAAATTACGTAATCGAGTCCAGAGACAATTGGCATATTAGGTACAGATAAGATCCTTGTTACATAATTGAGCCTACAGACAAATGGCGTATGTTACCGGGCGTGGTTCGACGCACAATTAACTTAGGAAAAGGTTAAAATTGATTCTGTGTTTTAAAGCGAACCAATTCTGTAACCGAATTTACAGAGATCTGGCGAAATTTGAGAAATAGTTTTTTGGAGACATTTTGCTACATTTACGATATACCCCAACACCATACCAAAATGTACGCTATTGCGCCATTTATTTCAATCCTAAACGTGCAAACATATTTTGGTACTTTTCCAGTATAGAGATCTTGGCGAAATAGAGAAAATAGAATTGGCGGGGAAGGAAATTTGGCAACATATTTTCTGTCAACCAATTCGCTGTTTCATTTCATATACACAAGCATTTTTTTCTATGTTTATATAATTTATTTAACATAAAGATGCTATTTATCTAATTTTATATAGAAACAGCAGTAATTTGGGTACTACTTAGTTATCCTGTTGAACAATTTCGCTAAATTATATAAATCGCCAAATTATACAAATTGACATAATTTTTATTTTAAATAACGAAAGAACAAATAAATTAGTGTAAAATTAATAAAAATACAACTATAACGTCGAAATAAAAATCACTTGATGTTGTAAATACGTGCAACTTGCTTAAAGTCAAGTGTATGTGACATTTATGATCAACCATTATTGGCATTTAATCTTATAGTTTGGCGATAGATTTTTGATCGACGGGATAACTAAGTAGTAGTACAGTAATTTGTATGTAAAAAACATTAATAATATACACATATAAACAAACAAAAATTTCATCAAGTTGGTTTTCTTAACTGTTTATATCAATTAGCAATAAATCTCTCTTTCTGATGTCCGAATTGCGCCAAGCTATTTAAAAAAACGCCAAGGCGCCCATAGTGGAAAAGTACCAAATTTAATTGCAAACTGTGCCAAACATTGTGGCTTGCTATTTATTGAATGCGAATTTCTTTTGGCTTTAATCATTATTCAATCGTAACACTGCAAAAAAATTTAATTAACTGTTTTTTAAATTAAAAGTATTTTTTATTATTAAATAAAATTAAGTTATAACTTCATTTTTCACTGATTAAAAAGCGAAACGTTTACTGCAGTGCTAAGAGACACTTAGAATTTCATGTGCGTAGTTTAAATGGCGATTTTGAAAAAAAATATTTTATAATATCGGAACCCATACCAAATATGCTCATTTTACCGAGAATGTTTTGGCTCAAAATGAAATACAATTGTTGCAGACATAATTGTAAATCTCAATACTCGAGGACTGAAAAGTCTTTAAAATTATTCAGCAGAGACAACGAGGAATGACTTAGTTTCATAAATTTTAAGATTCAATATTCTTATCGATCTATTTACTTCTGCTTCTACTATATATACGAAAGTAAAATGCAAATGGGAAATTCGTCCCGGCTGCATATAACTTGGGCTCACCTGACTTGATTTTGATGAGAATCGAAATGATAGTTATATACTTTTTCAGGGAAGATTTTGGCATATAACATATCCTTGTATGTTGCTTATACATATAATTATGTTTAAAAGTTAGATAATCATACGAACCCGATTATGAAAGATTAGTCTTTTTAAAAGATTCAGCAGAAAGGATTTCGATTGAATTTGCACTGTTAGTTAGATAATGTTTCAGGCAGGGTTTTAGTATATATTATACCCTTCTGCATTTCTTAACAATAGAGATGTGGTGGAAAGTCCTATAATCAGTTGAACCAGATTATGAAAGTTTAACATTTTTAAAAAGTCCTACAGAACGGATTTTGATAGGAATTCCATTGTTAGTTCCATAGCTATTCAGATATGGTTTCAGTATTTTGCATATTGTGCTACGTTGCTTAGTCATAAAATAAAGGCGGAAAGTTCCATAATCATGTGAAACCGATTATGAAAGATTAGACTTTTCAAAAAGTTCTAAATGGCGGATATTGATAATACTTGCTTTGTTGATTAGACAATGTTTGGGAGGTTTTAGTTTATTGCGTATCATTCTACTTTCCTTAGTTATAGAATTATGGGGAGAACGTTCTATAAACAGATGGACCCCAATATGAAAGATGGGCCTTTAAAAAAAGTTTTACTGGATGGATTTTGTCAGTTTGTTTGTTTGCTTTATTAGTTAAATAATTTTTCAGGTTTTGTTTTATTACATTGCATATTGTAATATCATTCTTTACCAAATCCTACTGTGATTGATCAATTAAAAGGGTTGAGATCTCAATAGCGGAAAATTTGTCTGCACATTAGAAAATATAATACACAATGGCGTTCATGTCGTTTTCTGCAGTACAAAAGAACATTTCAATCAGGTTCCAGATTGCCTTAAATCGCAATGTCAAACTCACTGATACATTTAGTTTGATTCAAGATTCGTTTGGATAAACAGACCAGCGTAGCGGGCATAGCCTGCTAGTAACTGATAGAGCCGTTTAAATTTTTAAAAAATGTGGATTGGAGAATAAAACAATGGCAAAATTTCGTTCAAATCGGCAACAAGCAACAAGTATAACACAAAATGTAATAATAATAATAAATTCTTTCATGGTTTACGTTTAAATTCATTAAATACCGCATATTCTCAAAATCAATCAACAAACAATTTTCAGATTCATTAAAATCGTTTGCTTTTGGCGAGGAAAAGTGCTGCTCGCCAAATTGCGTGCTGCTTTCGTCTTTTCACGCCAATTATTCGAAAGTATTTTATTTTTTTACAGATTTTCTACTGTAATTCCGCCGCTAATTTTAACTGATCCTTTATTACATACATGAGTACTTTCACTAGCACTTTTTTCAACATATTCTGAGTTTGCCCAGTATGGAGACTTTCCTTGTTAGTTGATTAGAACATTGATGAACAAAGACGCAGAATTACTACACCTATTCAAAATTTTATTTCTTATTTTAACCGTTAGAAATCGTAGTCAAAATATTTATCAGCTCTGAAATTAATTCCATCTTAATTACTCAAATAATAACAAATAAATATTATACAAAGCAACTAAATATTATTGAAATAAACATGGAATTGAAAAAATAAATTGTTTACTGTGACAATGTAAATAAGTAGCTGATTGCTTTTGATTCTTTAAATCTTAAAACAAAATACTACTATCAATAAATGATTCGTTTTAAATATAATTTTTCTTTATTGTGATATTAAAAAAAATATTTTCTAAAGATAATTATGAGAGACGAAGTTTGGATTCTATTAAAAATCAGTATAGTATGATTACTAAAAATAACATATTATGTATAATTATTATAATCAAAATTAAATCATTTAATATTTTATAAATTGCCTACCTGAATGAAGAATTTTCAATGAATTTCCAGTGTTAGTAGGAAAACAGTAATTATACTATTGGGATTTTTTTAAAAAAAATAAGTTATTTTATACGAATTTCTAATGAAAAACGCAACTATTTTTAGCATTTATTGAGTATTTCGTTTAGAAATTATTTATTTTTTTCAGTCACTGTATCTCAATGCAAGAATACTTTCATTTTAGTTAATTAATTAGAGAATGGATGAATGAGAAAAATAATTACTACCCTATTCAAAACTTAAAAATCTTTTTTGTTCTTCAGAAAATAGGAAAATATTCATCAGCTACTCAGTTTATTTGAGCGTAATTAGGAGAGTAATTTCCACTTACAAAGATAGGTAAATATTATTGAAAGAAGCGTGGAACAAAAGTAATCTATGTCACACTGTGGAGTTATTTATTGGTAGATGATTGCTTTTGACTTTGAAAGAAAATTGAATAAATAAATGTTTTACATAAAATATTTTGCTATTGTGATAATACAAAGCATCCAGTTTAAGAATAGAAAATATCAAGCATAATGTTTACTTGTTACTTACTAAGGAGTATAATACTGTAACAAAAAACAGTAAAATATATTATTTATAGTTACAAAGTTAAATGGTATATTACATTATAACCTCTTAAACTGAATTAAGCACATTTAATCTATTCCCTGTATTTGAAAAGAATGGATGACTGAGCTTTTGAATTAAAATGAATATTAATTTATTTTCATATATACTGACAGAGGAAAACCGTAATATATTTAGCACGAATTTAAATTATATTTTTTGTGGTAAACATTGTTAAATTGTAGTATGACTTAACAAGCATCTTACAACAATAAATGCTGAATACGTTCCCACTGCAGTATATAACGAAACCGTTGAATGAGGAATAATATTCGTCATAAAATCTGCTGCATTTATTCCAAAATGGTGCGTACTTAAATTTAAAATATTATCAGTGACCTGGAAAGTGTGATTCTTTGTGATGGTGGATATATTAAAGCATTAAAGACTAGCATTACCCTATGGTCATAGCATAGCTGTCAATCCTTTTGCTGTTTGAATACCAGTAATTTAGAACAAAAATTTTCACTTTTTTTAATGACAGAAACTCTGTTATAGAATAAGATAAATATCGCTTTTCTGAAAAAGTGGTGCGAAATGTAATTTTTGTATTATAAAAAGAAAAAAACAATTCCGTCATTAATGGGTTAAACATGCGACATTGGGAGAATTTTGTAAAATTTCCCCTAGAGGTAAAACACGTTATTTACGATATAATTATGCAATTTTTGGTCCTGCGGTACCCTGTTGGCAAGTATTTGATGTAGAATTTTTTATTGAAATAAAAAGAAAAAAAATAGTTTCACAATGTCTCCAAAAAACCGAATTCCATTTTGCGAAATACATTTAAACGTGTTTCAACATAGTGTTAAAGTGTTTATGGCTTAGATTTGCCTGTTTATCTTTCTGTAGGTTTAGCTTGCTTTAAATTTTGTATATTCGGAAAGCCATATAATTGATATATACGTGCTACAAGTTCGCAATTGAATTATCTGTACTGAAAATAAAATTTGTAGCATTAATAGTTGGTTTTCAGGAGAGCATAAAAGAACTTTTAACATTATTATCTGCAGGGAAAAAATTGTGTGTGGATTTTCAGTAGATTGTATCATATGATAGCATGCGGAAAGTGATTGATAAACTAGTTTAGGAAATATACATAGTGAAAGTTTAGAACATCTAATGAGAAATTAATTTTTAAACGGTATTTTAAATCAATTTTATAAAAAAGAAAATATAATTTATACTACAGTCTGAGAAAAATGTGTAAACACTACATTGTGAAGTTATTTCTAAAAATGTGTATACAAAAATACTATTTTTTCTTAAAACAAAACAAAAAAAGTGCAGTTTAACCGCTATTACAACATAATGAAAGCATCGAAAATTTAGAGTTGAAATTTCGGTTGATTAATTTGTAATTAAAGTTAAATCATAATAATGCCTATACTCGAAAATAAATTTCAGTTAAGAATTATTCAATAATATTTCTGAAATGACTTTTGTCAGTGTCAGCAATAAATTAGAGAAAATAAAAAAATATTCACCCTGGAAAAAGAAACATTGTGTGCAACATTTTCAAATTTTGTAAAAAGCAGATTTCTTTTTCATTAATTAAATTTCTCATTCCAAGCAAAACAGAACAAACAAAAAACTAGAATTTATTCTGATAGAAGTTGCTACTACAACTGATGTTTGGCGGCATCCCTGCGTGTTTAGGTATACGAAACTTTTCTTGATTTTATTTTTTGCTCTTGTTTCTCTTGATTCCTTCAAGCGGAGTCTGATACACACAATGAGATCTTTCGGAACACCACCTGATCCTACCACGTTTGATCATCATCCGGATAATTACTCGAACTCCCTACAGTGTTTTCGATTCACGATTCTTATTTTCGGTTGAAGCAAGAACAGAAGAAAAAAAGATCTACAGAGAAACATGTACAATTTACTATATAAAGTATATATTTTTATTTTGGATATTCTTTTCCAGAAATAAAAGAACGATTTTTTCAAAGAAGTTTATACTAATGAAATTTTTTTTAGAAAGCACAGAATATGAAATATATATGGATAAGAAATGCAGAGATTTATTTTTTTAAATTTGTTCATAATATATGTGGGGTAATTTAATTTCAATGCATTTTGAACAATGAATTTGTGCCATGTATTTTGCTAAATTTCCCCATCAGAATTAATTTTCGACTAGTTGATCAACTAAGAACTTCTTTAATAGTAGAGTGTGGATTATTTTTATAAATGTTTATATAATTATACTTTATATATGGGGCGTTCAGAAGACAATCCGACTAATTCCATTTTAAGTGGCGTTTTTTAAAAAAAAAGAACAGTGAAAATTTTCTATATATTTATAGAATGATAAAAATTTACCCTTCACTATAAAAAAAAAAAACGGTTACAATACGGAAATACTACTGGCAATCTAGACTCCAGTACTATTTCCGTATTTTAACGGAACTTTTCCTGGTAAATTACAGAAAATTGTCCGTTAAATTCTAAAAAACGGAAATTTGCCGGTAATTTACCGGGTAAAGTTCCGTTAAAATACGAAAATAGTACTGGCGTCTAGATTGCCAGTAGTATTTCCGTATTTTAGTCCTTTTTTTACAGTGTTGATTAAAAGAAAATTAATGAGTTTAATCAAAATATCCCGAGAAAAAATATTATAATAGATACAATATTTTTATAGTTACAACAACTTTAACTGTTTATACAGAGCATTTTCATTAGATGGAGTTAATCGATTTGTGCACTGAACGGCTCACATGCACTGCTTTCTTCAATATTCACAAGAAGTGTATTGGATTGTTAATCCTTTTCGACTTCGGTTTTTCTATAAATAATGTGAAATATAAAGATGTGTGTGTTCTTTATATGATTTCACTATTTTTATGGAAATGCTTGTCTATTTGTCCATTACAAAAAGTTTTGGGTGCATAACTCAGAAACTATATCGCTAATTCAGTATTAAGTATTAAGTAAGATATTGAGAAATAAGTTGGACCTGCTGATATTTTTATGTGTATCATCGAACAGGTGTTACTTCCATGCCGGGTTTTGTGTACTTTTTTTCAATATGTATTTCTGGGAAATTATGAGGCTGAATTATTGCAAAATTAGTATGTCAGACATTTATAAAACTATGCTAACTGAAATTCAATTTCATCATTAAGAAGCAACAATCTTTAGGCCATGTTTTTTTTTTTTTTTTTTTTTTTTTTTTTTCGAAGAACATATTTGATGTATCTAAGTAAGTACCTATTATGTAGACGTGCACCAAATTTTATATTTATGGTTATTAATTACACACGCATATATATCCAGAAAAGGTTAAAAGATACTTTTGTAAAGACTCTGACATTATCTATCATTTAAAATTAGATGAAAAAAACCTATGTAGCATAAACTTGAAAAAGGGTTTAATTAAAATACGAAGTATTAAAAATATTCTTTTATTAAAATATCGCTGGAAAATAAACATTGGATTGAAGGCTATGTCTTTGTACTTTCCGAAGAGAACTCTTATTCAGTTATTAAGAAATGGCGCGAAAAGTATGCTATTAGCATTTCCAGACGTAAAATAAGTGACATAATTATTAAATAAGGAAAGAAATATCAAAGTTTACATTTGACGGGGGATTTCATAAAAGTTTGTATCATTTTTCTGTAATTAAGTATAAAATGAAAACTAAAAGACTAGAAACTTTTTTTTTAATTAATTTTTTACATTTCAGCAGTGAAACTACGCTTGAAATTATTGAATATTAATGATGTGAATTATCACATTGCTACAAAGCGTAAACCAACATAGTGAAAAATGTCCAAGCCGGGAATCGAACCCGGGTCCCTGGAATAGATCTCCAGTGTTCTACCACTAAACCACAAGGACGATGTCCAGCTTGGCATTTCTCACGTATATAAGTCGGTAAGGCTGCTACTGCAGCACAAGATGGAGAAGTCTTCATGAGCACACATTCTAGCGGCGTAACATGAGACGCAAATAAACCCAGCATCGGTGAATATACAATTTTTTTAAATTAATTTTTCAACTACATTTCAGCAGTGAAATTACGTAAAAATTATTGAATATTAATGATGTGAATTATCACATTGCTACAAAGCGTAAACCAACTTAGTGAAAAATCTATTCCAGGGACCCGGGTTCGATTCCCGGCTTGGACATTTTTCACTAAGTTGGTTTACGCTTTGTAGCAATGTGATAATTCACATCATTAATATTCAATAATTTCAAGCGTAATTTCACTGCTGAAATGTAGTTGAAAAATTAATTTAAAAAAATTGTATATTCACCGATGCTGGGTTTATTTGCGTCTCATATTACGCCGCTAGAATGTGTGCTCATGAAGACTTCTCCATCTTGTGCTGCAGTAGCAGCCTTACCGACTTATATAAGTGAGAAATGCCAAGCTGGACATCGTCCTTGTGGTTTAGTGGTAGAACACTGGAGATCTATTCCAGGGACCCGGGTTCGATTCCCGGATTGGACATTTTTCACTATGTTGGTTTACGCTTTGTAGCAATGTGATAATTCACATCATTAATATTCAAGACTAGAAACGATAAAGGAATCGATTTTTCATCTGAAAAATTTAAACATTGTTTTCTGTTTCTATGTATTCAGAGAGTTTTATTTGTAAATTCTGCATGTGTAATTTTTCCACTCTCAGAATGAAATCTGCAAAAAATGTAAAATGCACAGCTTCCAGGACAGCCCTGTGATTGGAAGAAATTGTTTTTTTATTTGAAGAAATTTCCGTCATGGAGAATTTTAAGGAAAATTTTATCTTCGGTTCGCGATTTGTTATTGTTGTTGTTGGGGGTTTCATGAGGGATGGAAGATATGTGTAAAAATGCTATTTCTAGTACGAAAATGTAATAGGCAGTTGCTGTGGCACATCTGAATTATTTGGCGAAAATGAGATTGGATGATTTCAGGTAATTTTGGGGTAAACTGAATTGGAGAAATTACTGTATTTTTTGGAAAAAATGGTTAAATAAAAGCTGAAATTCCATGTTTTAACGACAAAATAAAAAAAGCAACGTAAAAAGCCTTTCAATTTACGAATTTTGATCCCGAATGACATTAATTATGAATAAATGGAAAATGGATTTGTGTAACTATCATTAATAATAAATTACAATTTTATATAATTATATTAGTTACGCAGAAGTTTAATGCTGTTCACCAAAAATATGGTATTTTTAATACAATATGAAATAATAAATGATTGAAAATACATTTTCATTTTATGGTTTCATAATAACTGTATTTAAAAAACAATAAATTAGCCATATGGAAAAGTCTTTCAATTCATCGATTTTGATCACGGATGATATTAATTAGGAATAAATGAAAAGTTGATTTTCGTAACTGTCATTAATGATAATTTACAATTTTATATAATTATATTAGTTACACAGAAGTTTAACGTTATTCACAAAAAATGTAGTATTTTGAATACAATATGCAATAATAAATGATTTTATATACATTTTCATTTTATTGTTTCCCAATAACTATATTTAAAAAAAAAATAAATTAGCCATATGAAAAAGCCTTTCAATTCATGGATTTTGATCACGGATGACATTAAATATGAATAAATGAAAAATCGATTTTCGTAACTATCATTAATGCTAAATTACAATTTTATATAAGGATATTAGTTATGCAGAAGTTTAAAGTTATTCACAAAAATATAATATTTTTAATACAATATGCAATAATAAGTGATTGTAAATGCATTTTCATTTTATTGTTTCCCAATAACTATATATTTAAAAAAAAATAAATTAGCCGTATGTATACATTGCTAAAAGTGCAAACTTATAAAATTACATTCATGTGGAGTTTTTTTTTAGAAATTTAATTTGTGTAGTAAATTTTATAAAAAAGCATTCGTATAATTTCTCCATATACACTTTAAAATCTTATATATTACTAGCAAAAACCATGCTTTGTTTGGATTCGCGAAGCATTATTTAATAAGGTAAATATTTGAAACTAACAATATTTTTTATATTATTTTTGCATCTTTATTTAGCAAAATCGTTATTTTATGTTTTTGACGTATTTTAATTTTAGAAATGTAAATTCATCCAAATAACTAAGAATTTCCTCAGAATTTTTTATTTATGATATAACGAATTTAACAATTAATTTTATTCGTTTACAATTCGTTTGTTGCCACTTTACAAAAAAAAAATCATAATACAATTACTTTAAAAAGCGTAAGTATCGTCTCCATAAATCATTTTACATAATAAGAATAAATTGTGTATTTCAATTCATAACACTGAAAAATACTTTTATAATTGAATGAAAATAATTGAATTTTCACAGAATTTAATTCATTAAAAATATGCTATAATTTTCATAAAAAAAGCTATTTTAAAAATTTCATAAAACAAATCGTGAAACTATTTAATTAGCCACGATTCTATCTATAATATATAACTCCATGATTTATTTTTTCTTCTGAAAATAAACGTGTTTCATTTTTTATTTGCAAAATGCGTCCGTAATGGAAAAACGTGTAAAATAAATTAATTAAACTAATATTTTTTTAAAGATTATTCTGTAAAAAAAATAATATTGCGCAAATCTACAGATCATAATTTATTTTTATGTTTAATTCCAAGTCAAATACTGAATAGTTTTTTTGTAAAGTGTACGACAAAATGTAATTTGTGTAGCCAAGTAGAGGATTCGCTTCGCTCGTCCTAATAATTTTACTCTGAAGTATTTCCAAAATATTAATATTATAGAAGAAGACACATTGTTTATATTTGTCTATTTTTTATTTTGTAGGATGCCTGATGATTTTTTTTTTATAATTGTTCTGATAAGAAATTAAAAATAAGACGATAACATCGCAGTAAACAAAGGCACGAAAAAAAAAAATAACAAAAAAAAAAATTCAGAGAACAGTTTCTCTGTTTTTCCAGAGAAATAAGGCTGTTCCCTGTAAACTTACATAATATTTAAAATAATTGATTTCTATTATAGTCTCAATTATTTCAAAAAAAGGGTTTTAACAGCGCAGGAAGTATTCTGTTTTTGTATTAGACATTATGAACTACGTTCGCAGTTACTAATATGTCCTTAGTGATCGTGTGACTAATACGGGCATACACAACGACTATATTGTACGTAAACAAAACGTCAAAAGTCCTTCTGTACTGTTTTCAAGTTTTTTGTTCCTATCTTTCTTTACAACTGCGTTACTGCTATTTGTAATAAAGACAACCATTTTGAATCGGCTGGTATTTATTGTGTTAGAAAATGTCTGAAACAGGAGAAATTCAACAAGGAAAAATATACGAGGGGGTATCAATAAGTTTTTGCCCTAGAAATAATTGAGTAAAATTTATGAAATTATTACATTGTATTAGACCTTTCCTATATAGTCACCGTGCACAGTAACAATAATACAATACTATACAATGTAGCACAATCATAACTAATACAATGTAGCACTATCATAAATTTTACTCAATTATTTCTATGTGAGGGGAAAAAACTTATTAATAATCCCTCGTATTATCGAGCAATTCTATAAGAGTTTGGACTGCGATATTTGTGCTTTGTTAATTTTATCTATCCGTTTCCTTAATTTTTGTTAAAGTTTTTCTAATACGTTCGTTGTGTTTCTGAAATATGATCAAATAAATCTTTTTAATCTAAGAACCTGTCTTATCTCCATTCTAACTTTACCGCAAGGTAAGTATAAAACGTTTTAAGCAAATTGACATACATTACATTTAATATCAAATGCAGCAAAAACTAACATTGTTCAAGTAATGAAATGAAAACTAGTGAGGCAATAAAAGCACAAAAACATTTGATTTTCATTTATTTTACAGGAAATAACGAAAAATATTTTTTAGAAACTAATTAAATACATTTTGCTCCAGTGGATCGAATGTGGATAAATGGATGTCGGTTTCAAAATAAATTACTTATAAAATGTAACACTTACTTGATTTACATATCAGGAAACTAATGTATTTTTTTAAGTTTTAAGTATTAAAATAGAATTAAACTTTGCAATTTTTATCTGGATTTTTTGTAATTGAATTACTTTAAGATTTAATATAAAATGAATTTTCTATTTTATTTTACTAAGACATTTATTTGTAATTGTACTGCTTATATTCAGTTCAGGTATTATTTTTAATCCTTGTCTAAAAGGCCATTTTCTTGTTTTTTAAAGAATATATATAGTGGTATTAAATAACTATGTAAAGAAGGAGTATGAGGAAAATACTTTTAATAGCAGTACAAAAAAATTATTGCCCACAAAAAGGTCTTTTTATGTAATTTCTTTCTTAACCCATTAGCCGCTGGTGTTGCATTGACGCAACGGTCAAAATAAATGTGTATAAAAAATTAGCTACCAGATGAATTTTATAATAACAATAATTTTTAAGTAGGGAATATTATATTTAATAATTCAATAGAAAAATATTTCTTTTCACCAGTTTTTTTATATTTAATAACGAGTTCCAAACCTGAAGCATTTTGAAACGAAAACTTTCACGTTGTTGTTTTCGCAGAAAAAATATAGTTAGAAAAACGTAAGCTTTAGAGGTAATCTATTTTTAGACAAAGTCAAATTACATAAAAACACTCAATGAATCAGTTGTTTCTGTTTTAGTTGGGGAGGAAGGGGAAACACGTGTTGCGTTTGCGCAACGTCAGCGGAAAACGGGTAATTGCCTTTTTCACTCGTTTCATTCGACTCTTTGTCTGATTTTTACTAATTCTGTGTTCATAGAGATGCATAAAACGTTAGAGGAGGCTCTTCAAAGAATTTTTGTTGAACATTCAAATAAAGATGATTGGAACGAAATTGATATTATTTTTATTTCACCAGAAACAGCAGAAATTATTGATGAAGAAGGAAATGATAATACAGGGTGATCTTTTTTAAAGTGACAGTGTTTGTAGCGCCCTGTAGCGCGATCTAATAGTCAAAATGGCACCAAACTTGGTATTTAGACTAATCAAGACAAGGGAAAAAGGATTCCGTGAAAAAAAAAATTGTTCCAAAAATCGCCGCTAAGGCATTTTGTGGCGCTTTGCAATGTATAAAATATGAGAAAAGAAAAATGCTAACACATACAATCGTACAGTAAATTATTAATATTTATTTACTACATTAACTTCCCTGGTGAGGAATTAGATCACCTTTAATGTGAACATCTTTCTCAGAAATAACAGCGTGCATTCAGTGCACAACGTTCTCCACAGCCGTACGTAACATATCACGAGGAATATTCCGCACTGTCTTTGTTATGTTGTCCTTTATAATAGACAAATTTGATACCCCACTAACATAAACTTGAGATTTCAAATAACCCCAGAGCCAAAAATCGCATGGCGTGAGGTCAGGGGAACGAGGCGGTCATGCAACTGGAAAACTCCGACTTATGACTGTATCATCAGTGAAGTTTTGGCGCAACAGCTGCTTTACCTTATTACTAATGTGTGGCGGAGCGCCATACTGCATAAAGATTGTCTGTTAGAGACGGTTTCTTTGCTGAAGCTGTGGAATAACAAACGTTTGCAGCATTTCGTGGTACCTTTCTGCATTTATGGTGCATGTTTCGGGTCCTGTCGGAGTGATGGTCTCAAAAAAGAATGGCCCAATTACGAATTCGGCTGTGAAACCAAACTGAACAGTGACATTTGGGGAATTTAATGGGATTTCATGCACGGTGTGGGGCTGCTTAGAAGCCTAAATTCGGCTATTTTGCGTGTTTACGGGCCCATTGAGATAAAAATGGCACTCATCTCCCCACAGAATGGACCATGGGAATGCATCATCAATTTCTACCCTGGCAAGAAACGTTAGAGCGAATGTCACTCGCTTATCATAATCACTTGGTTTCAGTTCGTGCAAGCGTTTGATTTTGTAGGGGTAAAATCCAATAACGCGCCGCAAAACTCTCCATAGCGTGGAATAATTCACGTCCAATTGTCGAGCTACACCCAGGGCGCTGCTAGTACCAGCAATGGTTCCCTGCGATCCTTCGACAATTGCAGTTTCCACATCAGTTATTACATCTTCTGATACTTGTTTACGTCCTCTCCCAGCGCGAATTGTCAGTGACCCCGTTTCCTCGAACTTCTTAAGCATTTTATTAAGACCATTGAGCGACAAAGGCCTCTTTCGTATTTTTTTTTCTTTTTCGAAATGCCCGAAGCGCTGCGGATGCCTTACATTGATTCATATAATACAGCCTCACCAGTAACGCACGTTCCGGTAACGTGAGAGGCATGTGCACTGGAGCTCGTTTACTTCAGCTGAGATTACTTGTCGGAGCTGTCTACTACTTGCTTTTATAGCCCCTATTACTGGCGCTGTTATCGCACAACATTTGCATTTTTTTATACCCGTGTTTCATGCTAATTCTCGTTATTGTAAGCTACAGCAGCGCCACAAAATGCCTTAGCGGCGATTTTTTGAACTAAATTTTTTTCACGGAATCCTTTTTCCCGTGTCTTGATTAGTCTAAATGCCAAGTTTAGTGTCATTTTAGCTATTACATCGTGCTGCAGGGCGCTCCAAAAACTGTCACTTTAAAAAAGATCACCCTGTATATCGAAATAAGACAGCGATATTTCATTATACGATATTGCTGACGAAATTGATATGAGCATAAAAAAAGAAGTTTGTGCCCTCTAAAATTTGTAAAAGTCATACATTTAATAGAAAATATGAGACTTGAAGTGGATAAAGAAAGGAACAATGACTTGAACTCACCCAAAAAGTGAAGAAAAAATAAAATATTGACAAATGCGGGAATAAATAAAGATTCTGTTCGGAAAAAAAGGCTCACGATTTCAGACGTGAAGTTGCATTGCAAAGGATGTTTGCAAATTCAAACACCGTCTGAAAGTAAAGGGTTAGATAGAGACAAACCAGCAACAAGAAGGCCGAGTGTGTTCGGCATGCAAAATCCATTACAGACAGAAATCTGACATTTAATAGTCAAGTCCGATGACAACAGAAGACTGCATTGTAAAAATTACCATGACCAGAATGTTTATCGCTGCAGTAAATTTTGGATGTTGCTTTATTACTTAAGTGTAACGAATATTTTGATGCTTGAAACTATTTGCTGGATATATTCAGCAATTTGTAAAGAAAAAAAATATTAAAATTCAATAATAAATTAATTACCTTTGAAGATATTGTTTGCTTACTAAATTGTAACAACTCTAAAAAAAACCTTATAGTGTCCATATCAAAGAAAATCCTGCAGATGTTCAGTTGAAGTCACTGAAAATCAATACTCTTAATCCGCTGACGTTGAGTGATTCGCAACAGTCGATTTTTCGTAAACTAAGACAAGTTTTGTTATTTTCACTGTAAAGTAATGTTATGTATGTTCAAATGCATAACCAATATCATTTGTACTATTTTTTTTAACCCCTTATAGTTTTGACGGTTAATGGGTTAACATACAAAATTATGCTGCATATTTTTTAAAATTGGGACAATATGGAAAATTGATAAATTCAGGGTTGAAAATTGGGAGAAGTTTTCTTTATACTACTTTTACACAATTAAAATACTGCGAACAAAAATGTAACATGTTCATTTATAATAATATATTGCACAAGAGTGCTTAGTATATTCGTTTTTTTGGAAAAAATGACAGTGCATATTTTTTGGTATATTAGGTTTTTCTCTTCTATAAAAAATGAAATTGAATTTAACGTCTAAAACTCAGTGTCAATAAACATTGGGCAATTTATTTCAATTAATGCAAATATTATTTATGTTATTATTAAGAATTGATCTAATAATTTTCTACTGTTTTAAATATATAACTGAATTCCATAGAAAGTGCTTCAATACAATTTATTAATTAATCATACTCATTTTGTTTTCTTTAACTCTCTCGTCATCCTGAGCCTCATATGAGGCTCCTACTTCGAATTGAAATATTTGAAAGAAAAAAAAATATTTTTGTTAATTCCAGCACCTAATAGTGATAGCATACGTCGATACATTTACTATTATGACTTTACTTATATTTCAGCATTTAATAATAATAATAACAATAAAAGTGTTATTAATTATTAGTAAACCGTTGGAGTTTCTTTTAATTCAAACATATGTATCACTCTTTAAATTTAAATTAGGGACTCCTTTTCCGAATTGGTAATTTGAATAAAGGATAACAATACTACTAAATTTTTTTTATGTTGGTTTAATCTGGTTATAATACGGCATTTTCCAAACGTCTTAAAAATTTTCCTTATACTATTTTTATATGAAAAGCACGCAACATAACTACAATCGTTAGGTTTCTGTAAAGAACACATTCGATAAACTTCAGTAACCTGTAATTTCTGTCATTTAGATAGCTGCTTTTAATTTTGTTAGCATAAAATTAATTTTTCCCAAAATTGGAAAAAAAATTCAGTGCCGAGAGGGTTAAGGGGACTGGGATGTGTGCGGCAACAAAGATGTTGGAAATTCAGGCTATTATTTAAGGTGGTCCGGGAAACAAAAATCTTCAAATTTTCTAAAAATATTTTAATGCAGTAAAACATTCTCCGCTTTTTCTAGTTAAAATGACTCTTGAATCTTGTTTATATCCTTATTAGAACAGAACATATTATTTTTTTCGTTTTGGTTTGTTTTCAAAATCTAGCTTTTAAGCAAAGGTTGTCATGAAAACGAATTCTTGTGAAAAAGCGTTTTTCTTCATGATGTGTTTTTTCACCATTTCTCTATTTAAATTGTTATAACTCAAGAACCGTTAATGATATACGGCTCCATCATACTTTAAAATTACAGAGATGCACGAGCAACAGATTTTACTAAAAGTGTACCTTTAAAAATCTCATTTGGAGAAAAATGCAAAAAACACTGCCAACACTTCAATTCTAAATATTTTTCTGAAGTAAAGCATCCTTGTCCATAGTCATTTATTCCCAATATTTCCTCTTTTTGTACATTTTTTAAAATCTTTTTTTTTTCATTCGGATGCTTTAGAGAGATTTTGTACTTTAAGTTCAGCTTCGAATGTACTTATTCTGTCTATTTTGAGCTTATGTGCTTCCTCCTTAAGGGCAAGAAAAATTTCCAATAGCCTCGAAGCTGCTTCTTCTGCTTAGCATTGATGCAAATTATAGCATCCATTGCCCCAATCCGTGATATTTTTAAGATGAAAATTTAGTTTTTGTCGCTCCACATACAGTTGTTGAAGCTCTCATTCGAATTTTGTGTACTGCCACTAAGGCTTCTGAAGATTGGTTTTATTTTACAAGAACACCTTCAAACAAAGATTGGTTGTGAAAAAACTGTGTGATATTTTCCAGGGATTTATTAAAATCACACCAACAATATTTATTTGCGTTTTTAAGAAGGTAATAATCAATCTTACAGAGTTAAAAGCTAAATAAATTATAAATATTTGTAATATTCAGAATCAGATATATTTTCCAAGCCACAATTTGGAAAATCGATTTTTTGAAGATATTTGACGTTTGAGTCCCCTTAAACTGGCTTCATTTAAACTTATAGAAAAAAAATGCCCCAAAATAGGCTATGGTCTAAATATGGGTTACTTGTTGAAAGTGAGTTAGGGGAAGGTGCACGGTGGCGGGAGTGGCACCGAACAGAACAGCAACAAGTAGGTGAGGAGAGTTCAGGAGATGGCCTTGTTCATTGACGCATGTGGATAGTTTTTATTTGATAACCTATTTTTGAAGAAGAAGAAAATTTTCAACTTGTGTGAATTTTAATTTTACCATTCCTTAACTCTTCAGTAATGACAGTGGCTTCCAGTTCACCTCTAAGTAGGAGAGGTGGGGGATGAATTGGACACTTTTAGAAAAATGTTTATTTTTAATACTTTTTAAAAGTTATTATCAATATTATCTATCACATTTCATACATTAGATATTTGACTACATCTATGCACCATATTTAGTCTAGATTATTGCTACACAGTAAAATATTATAAAATTTAAAAAACTTTACTCTCTGTCCCAATCATCTCTATAGCAGGGATGAATGGGACACTAATAGTGATGGATGGGACGCCAATATTTTTCTCCACCGTATTCAATGTTACCTAGTGAAAATTTCTAATTATAAACTTATATGTATTTATATTTGTAATATATGATCTTATAATATGGCTATTATATCTCAGCGTTGCTAATAATTTCTTTTACTGCAGTTTTAACTTGTAATGCAAACTTCGACTGTCTATCCGTTCCCCTTTCCCACTTACGAGATATTTTAGATATGAAATTAAAATGAAAAATGTCTTTGAAATGCGGCATAGCCAATATTTTTCATTCACAACTTATTAATAAATATTAATTCTATGTATCTTAAATATCATGCACAAATGAAATTATGTTAAAGGAGGTGGTAGTGGGAATTTATTTAAGCACAAGATTCAAATTCAATATATTTTACCCCATCTGATCAATAAACATATACTACTTTTAACAATTTTATGTATTTTAATAATGTTTCTATAGCAATTTTTTGATAAACTATTTAACCTTTATTACAATACAATAATTAAGATTCAATATAATTTTTAATAATAAGCAACCTATATAATACGAGTACAGTTTAATACTAATAACTAACATAAATCATAAATTTATAAACCTATATAATATTTTTTAGTTAATAAATAAATGTTTTAACATCTCTAGGGATGAAGAAGTCTGTCCCATTCATCCCCATTTAAACTGTCCCAATCATCTCTATGATACGTAGATTCAATTGTCTGCTATTTTGCCTCAGAAATTATTTTGTCACATTGGTTAATATGCACTCATTTTAATTACCAATATTGGACCTTCAAATAAATAACTACAAAATATCTTATTTGTTTATAGTGTATAAATTATTTGACAACTTCAAATAATAAAAAAAAAAGTTACTTTTAAGCAGAGTTTCAAAAAATGTAACTTTGCAAAAAAATGAAAAGAGCCACGTGGTTTTGCTTTTGGTTCTAAAGCAAAGTAGGGTCATATATGAGAATAGAAATCAACTAAAAAAAACAGTTCATTGCATGAAATATTGAGAATGTCCCATCCATCCCTTGTCCCATTCATCCCCCAGCTCCCCTCCATGCCGTGAGCATTTAATAGATCGGCTTTTTCAATCGGATTGTTTGTTTTTTAATGACTTCTGAGATCACGGACTTGAAGTACCGTATGGTCTGGAAAAGGGGTAACATAACGACGACGGTGGCAATGATGATTTGGTGGTTTGTTTGAGGAATATATAAATAATAACGATAATGTGCATGCATTTTATGCGATGTTCTCTTTTTAGGTGATGTTATAGGAGAAGTTTCACACATTCCGAAAGAGCTAACATGATAAAAAGGGGTATATATTTGTGACTTCTGCAAGTAAAAATTAGCTCTTTTTTTCATAAAGTTTCAAGATAGTAATTTAATAGATCTTGAACAAAATTCGGTGCCTTTCTGATTTTTTACGAGGTTAAATTAGTAAGCAGCATGTTTTTGAACCACCCTTTGAAAAACAATCCTTTTCAATTTTTTTCGCAGTAAAATAATTTTGGAAAACCAAGACTGTTTATTAGCGTTTTGAACCCACACATCACCTTCAGGACTGTTTATAGAAGTTCGTGACACCAGTATTATTAATTTTGGGTTGGTAGTTATATCAGCGGATGCCAAAATATAATGTCAATCCATTGTTGACCACCCCACCAGCGACCGAGAGGTTCTGCTCTCGAAGCTGGTAGACGGGAGTTGCTGGGTCCGAATCCAATCGTGCCCGTCGGTCTATTCGTTCGGAGTTTTCGTGGTTTTCTTCAAACCGTGGATTTTCCATGCGTAAATGCGGGTTAGGCTCCATTAGAAAGACCCCAAGGAGGGCACTCCCCCCTTGGATCTATATCTCTCGAATAGGTAATGGACGTCAAAAATCAACCAACCGTTGTCGACCATTTTCTCTATATTTAATCTTTGTCAAAATTTCCAAAATTATCCATTTTTTATTGTTCTTTCAGATAATAAAACAAAGAACCTTCAAATTCCAAAACTGCGTATACTATATTCTGGAATAATAGATTCTCTATACAAATAATTCCATCATCTTCATTTATATAGAAATTTATAATGTTAATAAAAGTAATTTATTTATATCTGATGCAATTTAAAATGTGAATATAAATATTCCGGAGTAGATTTTTAGAAATAAATTTTGTTTATCAATTACTTAAATACTAGCAGACCCGCCAGGCGTTGTTCTGGACTAGCTCTGGATTAATGAGAAAAATCCGCCCGAGTCACGGACGCGAGCCGCTCATGCTGGGGATCGCATACAAATAAAAAAAACTAACCGAAAAATACCACCGTGCAATATAAATCATTAAAAAATCTTTCGCAAATTATTTCCTTTTGTTATTACGCGACATAATATAAATAACGTATTTAGTTAAAACGCGCAGTAATAAAAACTTTATAAAATACACTAAAAAATATCTTCGAAAAAAATGTATTTTGGAGATTTAGATTTTGCCAAAATTAATTATTCCGTTAAAACAGCTCAAATGTTAAAATAACATGATATCTAAGGTCGATAATCTCGAAAAAAAAATGCCAAAGATTTAACTTCTTTCAATGTCATGGATTTTTTACCTTATCAAGAATGGTCGTTATTCAGTGAGGCAGGACTTCATTCTTTCTTCATTTAGTGGCCGATTTGGAAACTGTACGTAAACTGACTTCTATTGATTTTTTTTTCAGGAAAAAACTATTACATACTTTAAAAAAGTTTTGTTTTGTAATAATTCTCGAATGCGCTCTGTAACATTGCCATAAATTAATTTTTGGATGACGTAAATTACGAGATAAAGATACCGACACTATCTGATAAACAAATGAAGTGTTGAAAACGTGACTATAAAAAAAAATGCAAAATTCAAAAACAGTTGCACGAATAAAGCACGAACAGTTGCACCGAATAAAGTTTTATTGAACAGCAGAAAAAAAGACTATATTTCGCATAAATATTGAAAATCGGTTCCTTTTAGTAATGGCAAAATTACGTCACAGAACTTGAAAACGCACCGCAAATTGTATATAAAAAAGAAATAATATCGAAATATAATAAAAAAATAAAATTCGGAACATCAGGTACATTCGGATCTGTCTTCGTTTAGCCGAAATCAAACATGCAGACTTCTAAATGCGATTTTTTCCATAGCCATCGCTAACAAACAGACACACAAACACAAAGACAAATATCTTTCTTTTAGTAATGTATATTCATCTTAAAGAATAAAATATGTTGTTTAATAGTAAGCCAAACAATCTACATTCAATAAAACTTTAAAGGGAACTGAAGCTCACAAGAATTGATGATACACCATGAAGAAATAATTACATAATAGCTTTGTTTTGATTAACCAAGTCTTTAAGAACAGATTATAATAAAATAAATATTTGTTTTTTAAATTAATCTCCTTTTCCTATTACGCTAGTTTTAAAGATGCATAATTGATTAATAGCTTGAAAATTTGCATTTTTACTTTCGATAATCTAACGGAATTTTGAAGAGTGGGGCCATAATTAGTTTATAAAAAGTGATATTTGAGCTTTTTGTATTGTATTTTCTGTGGAATCTGATACAGCTATTAAAATTTATTTCTGAAGATTTTTACTGAACAATACAGCAGGAGGCTTAGAGATTTTAGAAGGAGAAAAGTAACTTTCTTCAAGATTTTTATTTACAGATAGTGTTAGATGCACCTACGAGATACATTAAATAGATATACAGAGATATACATATAGAGATACAGTAAAAATCCTCTACTCCGGCATCCTATGATCACGTACGCTGGATAAACCGGCACGCCTTTAAAAAAAATAGTATTCTTTGTTTAATAACTCATGATGTTTATAATATTCTGATGGAAATTCAGAAGGAGGAATGAAAGAGGAAACTTTGAAAAAATCATGGTGTAAACTTTGGCCTGAAATAATGGACGAAAATGTTGAAGTTACTCAAAGCGATATAGTTACACAGAATTAATCTGAACCGATAGTCAAAACTGCAAGTAGTGATAACTGATGACAAGACGAATAATTCTTTGTATAGAAAATCACGGTAGTTATAAGTTTATTTAAGGTATATGCCTACATTAAAAAGGCCGTTTTGGTGAAAATTTTCAAAAATTTTTGCATTATTTTATTTGACAGAGCAATCTTTTACAATTCTAAATCTCTTTTAATTTTATTCCTTCAATTATTAGAACACGAGTTATGGCCAACTTAATAAATGGGAAGTAATGAGTCAACTAATTGAAGTGGGAGTAGGAAGCCCAAGGAAATTATAAACAACATCTCCATGCACGATTGCCTTTCTCTTTTACATTAAAAAATAATAAACATTAATTGATACTTGTAGATCAATTTTATAGATAAGAAATCTTTAAATGCGATTTTTGGAAAATCAATGTTTTCGTTATTTCCATGTTCGATAAAATCCATTGCATATTTTTATTAAAAACACATTTCAGTAAACTTTTCACAGAATGCTTACCATATTACTCACAATGTTCTGAACTATAATCTATGTGATAATGTAATTAATTTATAGGTGTTAGGATATATAAAAAAGGTAATTAATTAAAAAAAATATGTATTAATTGACATATTTTGAAATATTTCAGTTAATTTTGAAGGTATTGTGAAATTCCTATTTCAGTACACAGGAAATTATAATAGTAGTATGTTGTGCAAAAGAAATTTAAATATATTTAGTTGAATTCAATATGCAATAAGATAACTTTATCGTTTAGTAAGGTAAAAGGGGATATATATGTCAATATCTTAGAAAACGCATAAAATATTTTAAAAACCCGATTTCTATAAATACATCAGTAGTCGGAAAAGTAGTTGAAATCTTTTATGCAGATTTTATATAATACACAGATTTGTGTATATATAGGGTAACACTAGGATAGATGGCCATTGTTTTTAAAGATTGAAATAAAAATTCTTAGAATGCAAATGAAAGAAATATTTATGCATATTTAAAATTCTTATACATATACTCATAATATTTTATGCAAAAAATAATTAAATGTTCAAAACAAAATTGAAATTAAAATGGCAGATGACCATATCTCCTTAAAGCCGCGGAGAGATGGCCATCCAATAGAAGAAAAAAAAGTGAAGTAAAATAGCAAAAAAATAACACATTTTATATAGTTAACCATGAAAAACATATAGCAATTTCTAAAGATGCAGTTATATGATGGAAAATGAGTGAATAAAACTCGAATAGACAAAATTTGAAGAATAATTCCTATACTTCAATTTCCGTAAAATTTTACCACATGTTTGAAAAAGGTCTTGATAATTTGTACACGTTTCATGGAACCACTTCAGGTACCTTATGCATTGTACCTAGACATCATTTTTTAATGTCATATTATATTGTTTTGCACAACCAACAGGGTAATCCTAATCGAATTCTATTTACTCGAAATCTGTAGAATCTGATAATTTATAAATATTTCGTCTTCTTCGCTACTGGAAATGTCGTGTTTTTTTTTTTTTTTTTTTTTTTTTTTTTTTTTTTTTTTTAGGCTTATTACGTTAATTTAGTTTATTTATCAACTTTATCAGTTTCTGTTATGAAAATTTCGGACTTTTTCAGTATTTTCATGTCCTATTATATGCTTGTTAAAATATTTATATTAGTTAAAATTTAAATAATTATATCAATTATTAATATATTTATAAACATTATTTATTTTAAATTTAATTATATTTAGTTAAAATTATCACTTGTATAATTTTGAAATATTGATTAAAGTTGGCCATCTCTCCTGAAATTGAAGGACTGATGGTCGCCCAATTTAAAACATCAATAGCCATTGTACGTCTTTATTTTAGGCTTAGATGTAAAGAATAGATTATATACGTGCCTTAAATGTCCAAACAGTAAAAATATATATAACGTATGTACTGCAAAACATTCAAATGCCTAAGTCAAAAAAAATATCCAAACATTAAATTAAATAACATTAAAATTACACTTACTTTTTATAATCGAAAAACACAACTGCACGTCGCAATAAATAAACTTGTTGAACTATTTCATACGAACAAAGTTTATGTTGCAATCTATGGTCAAGTTTTGGAAATATTTAGACTGGCCATCTCTCCTCTATGGCCATCTATCCTAGAGTTACCCTACTAACCCTTTAACATTTAATTTTTTTTTTTTACATAATAAGCTAAAAAGGCAGGGAGAAAATAACACCTTTTTCACTCTAAAATATTTGCCTTGCATAATCAACGAAATATCTAACAATTAATAAATAAAGCAAAAGTTGTAGTTAAAAATTAGTGGTGTTCAAAAGCTTTTCGTAACGACGTAAGTAAACACTTTTCGCTCCAGCGGTGCTCGTCAAAAACTGTTAAGGGGACGAGGGACCTTAAAAATAATTTATTTATTTTTTGTAAATTTCACCTTAAATATTACTCAAAGGTACATTATATGCATTATGGCATGCATTTATTGCAAAAAAAAAATTAAGTCATTTTTGAGAAAAAAGTGGAATTTTACGCGTTGTTTTAGAAATCTCCGAAATGCCCCATGCACATTCCATATCAATGAAAATCTCCAATATTTCTTATAAAAGTTTGGTTTATATATATAAAAAAATCTGTGCATCGAATTTTATATATTTGAATACAAAGGTTAAAAAAAAATTTTTTTTGAAAAATTTTGAAAATTTTTGAAAAATTTTGAAAAAATTTCAAAATTTCAGGATTTTTCATTTTTTTTTTCATTTTTTTTTTGCAAATTTAACTTTAAATATTACTAAAGGGTACATTATATGCATTACGGCATGTATTTATCACAAAAAAATTAAAAAAAAAATTATTTTTGAGAAAAAAAGGGCATTTTACGTGTCGTCGTAGAAATCTTCGAAATGCCCCCTGCGCATTCCATATCAATAAAAATCACCAATATTTTTTATAAACGTTTGGTTTATATATATAATTAAAACTGTGCATCGAATTTTATATATTTGAATATAAAGGTTAAAAAAAAGAAAAATTGAAAAATTTCGAAAAGATTTCAAAATTTCAATTTTTTTTTAATTTTTTTCTTTTTTTTTTTTTTGTAAATTTTAATTTAAATATTACTCAAGGGTACATTATATGCATTGTGGCATGCATTTATCACAAAAAAAATTAAAAAAAAATATTTTTGAGAAAAAAAATGGCATTTTACGCGTCGTCGTAGAAATCTTCGAAATGCCCCCTGCGCATTCCATATCAATGAAAATCCCCAATATTTTTTGTAAAAGTTTGGATTATGTATACAAATAATTCTGTGCATCGAATTTTATATATTTGAATATAAAGGTGTAAAAAAAAAATCAAAATTTTTGAAATATTTTCGAAAAAATTTTGAAATTTTTAATTTTTTTTTTTTAATTTTTTTTTTAACCTTTATATTCAAATATATAAAATTCGATGCACAGTTTTATTTATATATATAAACCAAACTTTTATAAAAAATGTTGGGGATTTTCATTGATTTGGAATGCGCATGGGGCATTTCGAAGATTTCTAAGACGACGCGTAAAACTCCATTTTTTTCTCAAAAATAATTAAAAAAAAATTTTTTTTTGATAAATGCTTGTCATAATGCATATAATGTACCCCTGAATAATATTTAAAGTCAAAATTTCAAAAAATAAAGAATTGATGTTTAAGGTTTTTTTAAGGTCCCTCGCCCCCTTAAGGGGTTAATAGAATGCTAAAAAATAGTTCTGTTGGAAAACGCATAACACAGTTAAAAACAAACCTATAGCGATTTCCGTCTATAGACTGAACTGCACTCTAATTTTTTTATTCAGGCCTGTAAATTTTCTACAGATTTTTACGAAGGTGGTTCAATAATTATTATCTCAAGTGTATATAAAATATTTGTACTGCGATGGTAGATGTGGAATATTGAAGCCTAATGTCTCAGATGCTTATATGCTCAATTTCAGAACAGTACTGCTATTTTAACATATTTTCTTGTATTTTAGGTTTGAGAGGTGGCATCTAGCTTGAAAGGGGTCGGCTGGGGGGAAAGGATGGTTTGGAGCTTGTGGGCCCAGATCTGAAGCAGTTCTGTGATAGATTTGTGACAGTGGATGAGTCGTGGCTACATCACTATGATCCCGAGTCCAAACGACAGTAGCCACGTCTCATTCACTGTTACCCCCAATACCCCCTCCCTTTCAAGCTAGGTGCGACCTCTCACAAAAAAAAAAAAACGAAAGAAATATGTTAATATAATAGCTAAAGGTCTGAAATTGAGCACAAAGGCATCTAAGACATTAGGCATCAATATTCGACATCAACCATCGCAGTACAAATATTTTATACACACTCGGGACAATATTATTGAGCCACCCTCGTACACAGTCCAAAAATAAAACTAAAATTTTATTCCGGAAAGAAAACACGTAACACAAGTAACAAGTAACATTTACATAAAACAATTTCCATCCATAGATTGCAATGTATTCAGTTCATTGTGAAAGCCTGATATAAGAATTTATTTATATTTTGCGAGCGTCTCTTTGTATACTAAATTTAGCCCAGCAGGAAAATGCCATTACAAATAAACAATACAAGTAAAAACCACTCTTAAGCAAACAGTATAAACTAAAACTTAACGATTCTATTGTATGGCAGCCGCTAAAAATTAAATAATGTTTCTTATACATCAGATTCTATAGAAAACAACATAAACACATGTGAGAGGTGGTATCTAGCTTGAAAGGGGTCGGCTGGGGGGGGGGGGGAGAGGCTGGTTTGGAGCTTGTGGGGCCAAATCTGAAGCAGTTCTGTGATAGATTTGTGACAGTGGATGAGTCGTGGTTACATCACTATGATCCCGAGTCCATACGACAGTAGCCACGTCTCATTCACTGTTACCCCAACAACCCCTCCCTTTCAAGCTAGGTGCGACCTCTCACACAAAAAACGAAAGAAATATGTTAATATAGTAACTAAAGGTCTGAAATTGAGCACATAGGCATCTAAGACATTACGCATCAATATTCGACATCAACCATCGCAGTACAAACATTTTATATACACTCGGGACAATAATTACTGAACCACCCTCGTACGCAGTCCAAATTTTAAACTAAAATTTAATTCCGGAAAGAAAACACGTAACACAAGTAACAAGTAACATTTACATAAAACAATAGCCATCCATAGATTACAATGTATTCAGTTCATTGTGAAAGTCTGATATAAGAATTTATTTATATTTTGCAAGTGTCTTCTTTGTATACTAAATTTAGCCCAGCAGGAAAATGCAATTACAAGTAAACAATACAAGTAAAGACCACTCTTAAGCAAACAGTATAAATTAAAACTTAATGATTCTATTGTATGGCAGCCGCTAAAAATTAAATAATGTTTCTTATACATTCAGATTCCATAGAAAACAAAATAAACATAAATTCCACTTATAAGAAATTAACTGCGTATTATAAGCATTAATGTACAGATACTGCTCTTAATTATTAGATAAATTCGATAATAAAAAAATATCTTCTTTATGTGCAGAGTTATTAGTCATTTAATTTTTAATTACGCTGACTTTACGTTTTCACCGATGATGTGGAGAAAACTTTTGAGGGTTCGTTATTTCTTTGGCATAGTCTAAAAAATGTTAATAACAGGGTATCGGAATCTGCAATTTTGCATATTAAAAATAAAAATATTTATGAAACCCTGTAATTTTTTTAATTAGATGACATAAGCAAAATAATCTAAACTTTGCCAGTAGATTATTTGCGATTTAATTATCTATGCATATTTTTTAAACGAATACTTTAAAATATGCTAAATTTTTTTTCAAAATCCCAGCATACCTCTAGAAGGGAAAAATATAGTAGTATGCATTTTTCATATGTGTTATAACCTCTATAAAACATATTCAGAAAACTACAGGCCGTTATCTCTGCCTCCTCTTACTTGAATAACACCAATTTAAAGAAAAAAAAAATCCATACAAGATTTTTGAAAGTGTAAAACTGAGAAAAACGAAATGGTATTCATGAGCTAATTGGCACGTAAGGACATTTTTAAAGCGTTCCAACATCATGGAAAAATATGCATGACTTTGCGTTAACTGCCACCTGCGGCTGTCTGGCCATCTAAACATCTATCCGTTCTCTAACTCTCGTTAATATTCTTACGCTTAAGATTACTGTGAGTCATTCCATGTCAGTTCAGGCAGGTATGTAACCCACCATCACATATTTTGATGAAACTGCGTGTGTTTGTACCTATTATTAAGATATGATAACCAGTATTTTTTTTTTTTTTTTTTTTTTTTTTTTTTTTTTTTTTACTCTTTGGTGAAATAGTTTCTTAGAAAAAAATTGTCAATATTTTGAAAAACTACCGTAAGTTGGAATTCTTGACTGCTTGGTATTCATATGTAGCATGTCATAAATATAATCATATTTCAATATCTACACTACAAATCATCTTTAAATAATTTATGCATAATATATAAAGTACGCAGTTTATGAAAAAAAAATACTGTTACGCTTATAATATTTTAAGTATGTCTAAAAAAAAAAAGTTTAAACTTTGAAGTCGTAAATTTTTTACGAAAAATAATTCATTAACAAAAAAGCATTATCAACAAAAGGCGGTATTTTTATTAAATTTATTTGGAGGATATACTTAAAGGTGTCCTTTACCTGATTCTGAAATAAAAATAGTGGGATTTTGGTTGTTTTTAGTAGTATTTCCTATTTAAAAATATTTTGAGACGCATTTCAAATCAAACCAAGCAGAGGCATTCCATGTCAGTTCCCCTAAGCCATTTAATTCACTGCCAAAAATCTCAATGAAACTGAGCCTGTTTATAGCTCATTTTAAGACGTAATCGCCTTTAATTTTCTTGATCCTAAGAAAAATATTTTTTAAGATAAAAAAAATCATAATTTTGAAAAATTGTTTAAAAAATTTTTAATGACAGATCTATATTCAAAGAATGCATGAAAAAAAAAAGTAATTTCAATATAAAATCGCCAAACAAGTTTCAAATAATGTATATGTGACAGATAATGTATGCAGGTTATTAATTTTTGTTTTTTGACATGTTTAAAGTCTAAGAGTGTCTTTAATCTTAGGAATTTTTAAAATCAAGAATTTTGTGAAAAATGATGTGTTAATCAAAAATGTATTATTAACCGAAGCCAGGATGTTATTACTTTTTTAATTATACGTAAAAATATCTCTTAAATGGTTATAAAGTAAAAATAGTGAATATGTGCGCAATTTTAACAAAATTTTCATAAAATGTGAATTTTTATTCTTGAATACTGAAGCTTTTCGTGCTAAGATGTACTATAATGAGTAAGATATAGTGTAATATTACTATTGCTTAAATATAATACATACAATAATAAATAACAAATATTATTTACAACAATAAAAATTAAATTAAATAATATTCAAAAGGCTTATTCTTGGTTAGAGTAAAAATAATAAATGTATGAAAATTCACTTTCTAAACATGCAAATTAAATTGTTTATGGGCAGAAAGTATTTTCTTTCCTTTAAATTAATACATTTTTTCTTTTATTTTCTAGATGTAAGAATGGCTAACACAAGAAATCAATTGAGATAAAGATATATGCAATGCATCTTCTTTCTTTTCTGATGATCAGTAAATATTCTAGCAGGATCTCATGAATGCCCAAATTTTATTTATTTTTACTTTTTCATCTTTTGAAATTACCAATACCTCAATAACGTGGTTGTCAAACGAACATATGACATAGGACATAACTTTCCTTTCATAAGTACCAGTAAAATACCAAATTTAACCCCTAAAATTTAAAAACCACCACCCCTTAGAGGCAAAGTATGTTTTTCAGTAATTGCAATGGATTCTTTTGCACTTATTTTCACCTCTCGTGTACAGCTAGTTTTATGACACATAGCCCCAGTCCCTTTACCAACACTACACTGCTCAACAGGCGACATAAAATCAACAGCCCAATCTTATTGAAAAATAATTTCAGTTGTTCAAATACTAAATAAATAACATTTAAAAATCTTAATACCAACTTATAATCTTATGACGATAATAATAACTAAACAACATAATGAATTTATAGATCAGCTTTTAATTGAAAATACATGAAATGGTCGCTTGAAATGTCATCAGAGTCAATCATCGAGTCAATCAAAACAAATAAAAAAATTTAGTGAAACTAATATGCTGACTGCAATGACACTTCTAACAAAACATTAATTCATGACCATCTGCCATCAAACACGAAAGATCAAAAAGAAAAAATCAGCTGTAGTGTGAATGTGACATACTCATCTGTTGTTGATATAGGAATGTCTTTGTGAAATTTTCACCTGTACTTCAATAAAATATAAACATGTAGGCTTTTTTCATTCATCCAAATTAAGTAAAACTTTTACAAAATTTATTTGTCATTACACCAGATATTAAATTTTCCTTATATACTGTTAGATAATTTCTTTACTTTTAGATCTTATTGACATAATATCATAAAGTTTACCATCTGTATTCTCTATAATAGTATAAACAGTATATATGCTTTGTTAAACATAAATGAATAATTTTTAAATAATTTGTTTGGGAACAGGGATATATATACAGACATATATATACATATATATATGTTTAAAGTCAATCTTTCAGCAATATTGTGATGAGATAAATTAAATTAAATATCATTAGAAACTGAATAAAATTACAAAAATGAATCTCATTTAGTTTTAAATAGGTTTTTTAGATATAGCTATTTGAAGGGCATAAATACAATGGATTATGCATTTTTTGCATATTTTTAAAGCACAATATATCTAAATTTTCTTCAAAAGAGTGAATAGCTAAAGTTAAAAAATGCTATAAAAAGTGATAGAAAATCTTTATTAAGATTGACGATCGTTTCGTTGCACAAACGGCAACATTTTCAAAATCATTCAACGATAGAAAATATGCTATATAGAAATATATATATATATATATATAAATAAAAATATATATATATATATAGAGAGATATTATAGATTATAATATAATATAATATAGATATAATAGATTATATATATATATATATAATATATATAAATAGAATATATATATAGAAATATATATATATATATATATAGAAAGAGATGCTATGTAATTTTAGTAACACTAGTAGAAATTAATCCACGCTCGCAAATAGTCAAGATAATTTTATTTTTATTTTATATTTTGCAATGCTTTTCATTATGCATGTTGTCTCGTGACATTGTTTACCATGTTATTGTTTTGAAAATTAATCCACGCTCACCAATAGCTAATCTAATCTTTTAAATTAATTCTATGTTTACAATGTTTTTCATTATGCATCATGTCGCGTGACGTTGATTACTATGATTATTATTTTTTAATTATGTGAAAATATTTTCTATCGTTGAATGATTTTGAAAATAATGCCGTTTGTGCAACGAAACGATCGTCAATCTTAATAAAGATTTTCTATCACTTTTTATAGCATTTTTTAACTTTATCTGTTTATAAGTGACTAGCAAACCCCGCGGCTTTGCTCGCGTAATATTTGAAATATGCCAAGTGATATTTATATGTCTAATTTTTATTAAAAGGTACTAACTAATTTTTTTTAATTAAAAGGTAATATTTTATTTTATTAAAAGGTTTTTTTTTATATTAAAAGGTACTTATTACTTTTAGGAATAATTCAAAAATTACTATTTAAAACTCAGTTTGATTAAACATCATTATTACACTGCATTAGACAGAAATGAGACTTAAATTAATAAAATGAAATAAAACTAAATAAAGGATAATTTAGAAAATATTTTGAAACTTTTATGCTCAATTAATACGCTTATTTCAGTATTCATTTGAAGTTTTGAATTTTTTAGAAACTATCTTCTTACATCTTAAAATTAACCATCATGTCAAATTCCAAGTCCTACCACCTCTCTCAACATATAGGGCTATGTTGAAACAGGAACTGTCACCATTAATTTGCCAACATTAATTTTGAAATCGGTTTGTTATTTCCTAATATTCCACAGAAACGTAAATTAAAAGCTTTTAAAGCTTTTTTTTAGAACGTTTGTTGTTCCTGTGAACCCCAGGTTGTAGAATCACCGGCATGAAATATAGCCTGTGTAGAGATTGTTACCATTGATTCGCAACTATTACTTTTATAATCGGTTTATATTCCCTGAAATTGCATAGAATCGTAATTTAGAACTTTTTTAGAATGCTTTTAGCACCTCCCCTTCGCTTCACCCTTTTTTAATTCTAAATTATTTTCGACGTTTCTTCGAGGGCATTTATATTTTATAACTACCATGTCATATTTAAAGTTTCTAGTCTTTTCAGTATCACAGAAATCACAATTTAGAAAGTTTTTAGCTCCTGCAACCCTCTGGTGGTAGTGGAACAGACATAAAATATATCTTATGTTTGAGCAGGTTCTATCACCAAAATTTGTCATCATTATTTTTTTAATCGGTTTGGTAATTTATAAGTTTGCTTAAAAATTGTAATTTATAACACTTTTCACTCACTTCATATTTTTAAATTTGGAATTTTCTTTCGATTGTTCTTAGAAAGCAGTTCCATCTTGTAAGTAAATACCATGCCATACTTCAAAGTGTTAGACCCCTCAGTTGTGCAAAAAAGGCAAATTAGAATATGTTTTGCTTTTGTAACCCTCAGATGGTAGTGACAGCAACATAAAATATAACCTATGTTATAGCAGGGACTGTCACCATTGATTTGCAACCATTACTTTTGAAATAGCTTTGGTATTTCCTTAAATTGAGTAGAAATCGCAATTTAGAACATTTTTAGGACGCTTTTCGCGCATTTTCACCCCTTTTTAAATTTCCCATTTTTTCGAAACTGTTCTTAAAGATAATTTATATCTAATAAATATGTACCTTGCCTAATTTTAAGTTGCTAGCCCCTACCGATCACAAAAATCGAAATTTAGAACGCTTTTTTGTTCCTGCAACATCTTGGTGATAGTGATACCGACATAAAATAGCGTCTATGTTAGAGCAGGGGCTGTCAGCATCAATTTCCTACCATTGCGTTTGAAATCAGATTCATTCTTCCTGAGATATTGCTGACAAATCGGCATTTAGAACGTTTTTAGAACACTTTTCGCGCATTTTGCTCCTGCATCTCCTCTGGGGTAGTGGAAACAGATATAAAATATAGCCTACCTTGGAGCAAGATCTGTCACCATCATTTTTACTCCATTATATTTGAAATCGGTTCAGTACTTCCTGAGATTACATAGAAATCGCTATTTAGAAAGTTTTTTACAACGCTTTTTGCGTATTTTGACCCTCTTTTAAATTTCGATTTTTTTAGGAAAATGCCCTTAGAGATCATTGATATCTTATAACTAACTACCATTCCAAATTTCACGATTCTAGGCCCTTCCGTAACGCAAAAAGCCGCAATTTAGAACGTTTTTCTCCTGCACCCCCTTTGGGTTAGTGGCACCGACATAAAACATCACCTATGTTGGAGCAAGGGTTGTCACCATCATTTAGATGCCATTATTTTTTAGATCGGTTTGGTATTTCCTGCGATTGTGTAGAAACTACCATTTAGAACGTTTTTTAGAACGTTTTTTAGAACGCTTTTTGTGCATTTTCACCCCTTTCAAATTTCGAATTGTTTAAGAACTGTTCTTAGAAATCCTTTATATCTAATAAGTAGCTAATATATCAAATTTCATATGTCTAGGCCCTTCAGTAACACATAAATCGCATTTTTAGAACGTTTTTTGCTCCTGCATCCCCTTTAGGGTGGTGACACTGACATAAAACATAGCCTATCTTGGAGCAAACGTTGCCATTATCATTTTGACACCAATATTTTTTAAATCGGTTTGGTATTTCCGGCGATTGTGTAGAAACTACCATTTAGAACGTTTTTTAGAACGTTTTTTGTGCATTTTCACCCCTTTCAAATTTCGAATGTTTTAAGAACTGTTCTTAGAAATCCTTTATATCTATATAAAATTTTACCATTACTAATATTCAAAATTTCATATTTCTAGGCCCTTCAGTAACGCTAAAATCGCATTTTTAGAACGTTTTTTGCTCCTACACCCCCTTTGGGGTAGTGGCACCGACATAAGATATAGCCTATGTTCTAAGTTGGACTAACACCATCATTTTGATACCATTACTTTTGGAATCGGTTCGGTAGTTCCAGAGCTTACCTCCTACAAATAAACAATTTTTTCCTCTTTATAATAGGAAGTATAGATTATTATACATGTGTTTATAACAAAAGAGTGAAATTTGGTAGTTTTTCAATAATACCAGCTCCGTGTAATCCAAATATGAGTTTAAAGATAAGGAGTGTAATTTTGAAAATTTCTATTGGGCGTTTAGGAGCAAGTGATTCTTCTCTTTTTTGGAAAGGGATAATTGCTCTTCTCCCTAGAAATTTTAGTAAAATACAATATAGTTTATTTTTTTCCTTAATAAACGAACATAAAAGATAATTTGAAAAATAAAATAAATATATAAATAAAAATATTTCGAGGGATATTCTCAGTGCATTAATTTTACATCTGAAAATATTGATAATTTTAAATGTGATTTAAATACTACCAAAACCAACCAAAATCACACTATATTTATTTCAGATCCAGGTATAATGTAGCATGATGTACAAATTCAAATTAAAAATTAGTCATAGAAACTCCGACTTTGATTGATAAAGTTTTTTAATAATTTCATTATTTTTTGAAAATATTTTTGATTTTAAAGATTATACAATTTTTTAGACACATTTATATATATTTTTTTACATTACAGCAATATTTTTTTTCCTAATTTACATACTTTATCTACCTTGCCTAAATCATTTGAAGAAAAATTCTTTATTAGTTATTGAAATATGATTTTATATATAAAATGATGCCTTTGAAAATTGAACAATCATTATTGGCATCTCGTGGCAATTTTCCAAAACTTTGATAATTTTTCTCATATTTTCAGTATTTTTATTTTATAACCATTTAAAAGATATTTTTTACGTACAATTAAAAAAAGTAATAACACCCTACCTTCGATTAATAATAAATTTTTGATTAACACGTTATTTTTCACAAAATTCTTGATTTTAAAAATTCAAAAGATTAAATACTTTCTTATTGTTTAAACATGACAAAAAACAAAAAATAATAATCTGCCTACACTATTTGTCACATATACATTACTTGAAATTTATTTAGTGATTTATATTGAAATGACTTTTTTTTTAAATACAGTCCTTAAGTATAGAACTGTCATTAAAAAAAATTTAAACAATTTTTCAAAATTTTGATATTTTTTTATCTTAAAAAATATTTTACTTAGAATCAAGGAAGTTAAAGGTGATTACGTCTTAAAATGAGCTATAAATATACTCAGTTTCATTGAAATTTGTGACAGTGAATTAAATGACTTAGGGAAACTGACATGGAATGCCTCTGCTTGGTTTGATTTGAAATGCGTCTCAAAATATTTTTAAATAGGAAATACTACTAAAAACAACCAAAATCCCACTATTTTTATTTCAGAATCAGGTAAAGGACACCTTTAAGTATATCCTCCAAATAAATTTAATAAAAATACCGCCTTTTGTTGATAATGCTTTTTTGTTAATGAATTATTTTTCGTAAAAAATTTACGACTTAAAAGTTTAAACTTTTTTTTTTTAGACATACTTAAAATATTATAAGCGTAACAGTATTTTTTTTTCATAAACTGCGTACTTTATATATTATGCATAAATTATTTAAAGATGATTTGTAGTGTAGATATTGAAATATGATTATATTTATGACATGCTACATATGAATACCAAGCAGTCAAGAATTCCAACTTACGGTAGTTTTTCAAAATATTGACAATTTTTTTCTCTGTTTGATTTGATTTGAAATGCGCCTCAAAATATTTTTAAATAAGAAATACTACTAAAAACACCCAAAATCGCACTGTTTTTATTTCAGAATCAAGTAAAGGACACCTTTAATTATGTCTCCCACAAAAAATAAATTTAATAAAAATACCACCTTTTGTTCATAATGCTTTTTTTGTTAATGCAATTTTTTTCATAAAAAAATTCACGACTTCAAAGTTTAAACATTTTTTTAGACACACTTAAAATGTTATAAGCATATCAGCATTTTCCCCCCATAAACTGCGTATCCTATATATTATGCATACATTATTTGAAGATGATTTTTATAGTAGACATTGAAATATGATTATATTTATGACATGTATGATGATGACAACTCCGCAGTCAAGAATGCCAACTGACGGCAGTTTTTTTAAAATTTTGACAATTTTTTTCTCAGAAACTATTTCACTAAGGAGCAAGAAAAAAAATTACTGGTAATCATATATTAATAGTAAGAACAAACACAAGCAGTTTTAGTAAAATCTGTGATGGTGAGTTACATATTGATATTTTACTGCCTGATTTGATGTGGAATACCTGTAGCATATACCCTGTGTAATTGGTATATGTTATTAAAGTTTCCAACAGCATGATCGTAAAGACAAGGAAAAGAAAGTTTCCAGAATTTATACTTCGTTTCCATGTGCACTGACAATATTTCCGTTACATTAGGGTCAAGGGAAAAAATCGTTTACAATGCGTTTTAATCATATTGAACTAGATCCAACATAATACAATTGATATGCATTTCTGAGATGCTTTCTGTAGAACGTAAATCATTTACCATTCATTTTTAGGATTACATAAAAGAATTTTGAAACACATTGGTATACGGAGAAAAATCATTTGATATGTATTTTAATGATGTTATACTGTTTCCAGCATAATGAAATCGATATACATTACTGGGTGGCACTAAAAGATGTTTTCTATAAAATATAATGTATATAGCCTTTATCTTTAATTTAAAGAGACACGCAAAAATATTCAGTTACACCTGCTGTCTTCATAGATAATTGTTAAGAGTGCTCTTTCCACTGCGTTATGCGTTTAACGAAATTTTTGCATATTACGTGGTGTATACCAACCATATATGTTAAATTCAAGGACGGCATGCGCCAAAGCAGCGGACGCATTGCTACAAAAGAATGACTTTCAGAGGTTTATAGAGTGCGTTGCCGAATTTCACCGACAAATTCAGAGGTGTGATAGTAGATATCAAGAGCACGAAAAATTGCTATAAAGCATTCTGTCGCAAACCACTTATTTAGTCACAAATTCAGGGTGTTTCATCCTAAAGGAACTTGGGTTTACGGTAATAATTTTGAGAAAAATAAAAACATTACAATGCAACGATATGTTCACCGAATTGTTTCTGCTATATTTGTGGAAACTATATAGTGAAAAAACAACAAAGAAGCATTTCTGATTTTGTAAACAAAGTGTATTTCGCTTATTTTGGCATGAAATGGGGCTATCAAAACAAGTCTTGGGCTCCACACAAAGTTTGTCGTATTTGTGTAGAAGAGTTAAGGCAATGGTTTTAAGGTAAAAAGTAATCTCTTTTGTTTGGTACACCAGTGGTTTGAAGAAAATTTAAAAATCACAGTGATGATTGCTATTTTTGTATTTGAAATGTGAAATGATTCAATTTAAAGAACGAAAAGGAAATATTTTATCCTGATATTCCGTCTGCCATACATCCTGTCTCTGATGGTCCTGGTACAAGAAAAATCTTGTTGATCCAAAAAAGTGTTAATTTCAACTCTTCATATAAAATTATTTCTTATGAAACAATTTGTCAAGGACCAAAAGAAGGTGAATGTTTCAAATACCTTTGTGAGCAGTTCCCGTGTTTATTTGAAGCAAAACTGAAGGAAGGTGTGTTTGTAGGACCTGACATCAGGAAAATGATGAAATATGAAAATTTTGAGAATAAAATGAAAACAAACGAAAGAAAGGCCTGGAAATCTTTCCAACTAGTTATTACAAGCTTTCTTGTCCACAAAAATGACCCAAACTACAAATCTATTGCAGAAGAGATGGTAAAAAATTTCAAAATTTTAGGGTGAAATATGAGCTTAATAGTTCTTTTTCTCGATTCACACCTAGATTATTTTCCTGAAAATTTAGGTGTAGTTAGTAAGGAACAATGTGAAATATTTCACCCGGATATAAAGGAAATGGAAAGGCAAATGGAATGTCAGCATGATAGCCGACTACTGCTGGATGCTACAAAGAAACAATCCCTGCAAAGTTCTCAATAGTAAAAGTGAAAAAATCTTTTGATTTAAAGAAAAAAACATTACTCTAAGGCCTTTTAACCATCTACATAAACTTAACTATTACTTAAACTCAGATATAAATGCAATTTATATGGATTTATAAATAAATTAAATGTCAAAATTTCGTGATTTGAGCTTTTACTTTAAATATGCAATCATTTTGTGAAAAATCCTTACGTGATAGAAAAAAAACTTGATTTCATTTTTGGAATCAGCAATAAAAAAGACATAAAAAATTAGTTATCAAATTTAATGCTTCAAAAAGTATTTTTTTTTTCAGGTCTGTGTAATTTTTCATCTGCTTGATGCCTACTATCATCCCTCTAACTTTGTCGGTGGAATTCGGCAACAATCTGATATGATTTACAGCAGGGTGTAGAAGTCTAAGGGCATTCATTTAGTAGCTCTTACCAATAGGAAATATATATATAGGATTAGTTTACACATTAAGAAGAAGATGATGCTAGGAATATCCAATGTTCGACAAATGGGAATTTTACCGCTATTTTTAAAAGATATTGAATTGAGACGTACGAAACAAAAAAAAAGTGAATAAAGATATTAAGATATCTACAGGGTGTCCATAATTAAACGATCCTACTTTAAAGTTCTCTACAGACTAAACTATTGTTCATAAAAGTGTTAAATTTATTTCAGTATGTGATTTTATTTTTTTTTCTACTAATGTTTGATTATCAAAATGCGTTTGTTTTATAAATTCATAGTTGGAAATATTTTTTGTATGTGTTTTGCAATTTTTATTTCTCCATTTAGTAAAAATGCTTCATTTTATGCATAATTGTACTTTATTTCAAATTGAAAATGTATATATGTATATATATATATATATATAAATGTATATATATAATATATATATATATATATATATATATATATATATATATATATATATATATATATATATATATATATATATATATTCAGTTAATCTTATTCATGTAAAATATCTGGTCAGATATGTCCATGTAGCTACATGTTATAAGAGCGTAATTTTTTTTTATATTGATCATTTTATGTTTAATTCTTTATACTCCAACACCTGTAGATTGAAAATTTTCAATTTTATCATTTGAGTTGTGAATTGAGGTTATGTTTATCATAAGAATGTGTTTATGTTGATTTATCATTATCTACTCTCATGAGTTCAGGTAGGGATGTGTGGGGAGAATTATGTTTTAAAGCCTTTTGACCGATAAATGTATGGTGGTGGTTCTATTGTTTACGAGAGGTTGCTCGCCTCCTGAGCTCTCGGTCTATATGAGTAGTTGTGTGTTGATAGAATGTTTTAAGAACATGTTTTTCACTTTTTTGTAAATAGATGTAGTATAGTGTATTATAGCTTTAAATATGTTTTCCAATAAAAAGGATGAGAAAAAATCATATCCCGTCGAATTAACTGAGCAAGTGCCAATTGATTTAAATTAAGATAGCGTTAGTTAATTAAGAAATCCACTGAACTATAGAACCGGTCGCAACATGGCCAATGATGATTGGTCACTTGCGATTTTAGACGTTTTGTTCAATATCTAGAAAAATACACGAGGACATATCCTGAAACTCCAGGTGTGTCAACAAAATGGTATAGGTCATACATTTCCGTGAAGAGTTTTTCCCGAAACGCCATAGGGGACCGTCAACAAATTGAAAAATAACGAATAACTTTTGCATAACTCTGTAAAAACTAATATAGCAAAAGCGCCCAAAATACAGAACCTGATTAAGTGTCTTATTGTAATAAACTGTGTCCATTTTTATGAGGATTGCATGAAGAGAAATTATGGTTTTATAAAAGCAGTCCCAAATTTTTTGCTTATAATTTGCACAGTTCTTAATAAAAAAAAAATGTTCTTTTCATAAAATATGACATAACATTGTTCACAATACCCTCTAAACAGAATAACAAAATAGTAAAAACTGGATGAAAAATGAGCAGGTTTACTAAAAAATGTTTTACTGCGCATGCGCGAATGCAATCAAAATATAATGTGCATAATGTATTAGATAAGTGTATAGAGCAACGTTTGTGAAAGGCTCAAAAACATAGCTTGAAAATTCTGAAAATTATCGTCGATAGAACAAGCTCGAAATCCGTTGTTCCCAAAAGGAAGCAAAATGAGGAGGGTTTGTATCCAAATATAATATTGCGTACGTGCAATATGCACGTGCAATATTGTGTACGCTATCTTGGCACCAATCAACAGATATTTGGATACAGCTCCTCATCTTTTTGCTTCCTTTTGGGAACAACGGATTTCGAGCTTACCCTCATAGCATGCATGGTCACGGTGGCGTCGTTGTGACGTCACTGTAAGTCACTGTGGCCACGTCACATCTGTGACCAAAATGCCACCACTCAGTGATGTCACATTGTGACTGAGATGTGAACTTCTTGGAAAACTTTAAAAAATTACGAAAATTCTTTAAAACATGTTATTTACTGTAAAATTATATTTTTCTGGCAATTAAAAAAAATTGTGACGTCACTGTTATGTCACTGCTATGTAACGTACGTCACGTCACATATGTGACAAAAAAACCACCATATTGTAAGTCACAGTGTGACAAAAATATGAACTTCAAAAATCATTGAAAATGAAGAGAAATATTTTAAACAGTCGCGAGTTACAGCGGCATAAGGAATGAAAATATATTAATGGATAGCAAATGGTAAATTCTGTCACTAAAGGGGAGGGGGGTGGATAATAAATAAAGTACACGATACAAGCATTAATAAACTAAATTTTCAGGCTATATTTTATCAGTTTGATATCTAAGACAGTGAATGTATACTTTTTCATGATTTCAATTTTATCTAGCATTTGGATAATATATTTAGAATTAGGAATATTAAATTTATACACTTTACATATTTAGTTTGTTGGGAGGAAATTTCTTTCTTTCTTTCTTTTTTTACCGACCAGGATTATTCGAAATACTTCTGTGGTTTCAAACTAAAAATTTTCTATTATAGTTAAATGTGCACCTTTTAATGAGCACGTAGAAAGAGTCTTCAGAGTTTAGTCATCTATGCATTTCTTGCTTTAGAATATTTTTATAATTTGTATACAGGTCATAAATTCTACTTCTTTCAGACTATTTAAATAAAATTAGCATTTTCCGAAAATAAAAGAAATATATAAAATTTGTGCAAAACAAACTTTACTTAAAAAAAAGAAAAAAAAGGGGGGGGGGTCGTTATTACCATTAAATTTATTTTTACACCTTTTAAAAATTTAAACAATGTTTTATCTAATAAACTCTAATTATGAATATTATTATTATAATTATTTAGAAAAAAGGAACTTTACAATACATTTTAACTTGAATTATTTGGTACGGATAAAAAGAAAAGGTTAAATACATTGGAAATTTCTTCAAATACAAAATTTTAATTAACGATACTTTCAGAAAATTACTGCGCATTCAAGTTCATATGCATTGCATACAAAAAACAAATAATCTGTAACAGACCATCTGCTTGAAAATCGTCTGCCCGCAAAAAAAAAAAAATAAAAAATAAAAAAAAAAATAAATATGAGAAGACGCGGGAAATTGTTCACTGTTTTAAGAACATCACAACGTCTTCAACACTTTAAGATAAGGAAATTGCCATTTTAGGATACACGATATTAATGGAACGTAATGGAATGTAAGTCTTATTTAATTTAAATATTTTATTATATATTTTATAAATATTGTATATTATGAGTTAAATAGTTTTATGTTATATTTGTAAGAGACTGATCTTTAACTGTCAGAAGCGATATTTTCCAATTCGATAACTGTAAAGAAAAATATCTTAATTTGCCATCGCTTGAAAAAAAAAAAAAAACTGCGCAAAGACTGATTCATGCCTACATTCATACTGCAATTAATATAAACATTAATTTACTCTTACTTGACATTGAAAATGTATGGAACGACAATGATTTAGAATTATTTTATCGGCTTCTTACTATTTTTTTTATTACTAACACTTATAGTTATTATTATTTTGGGGTTAAATATGATGTTTGATTATCATGTGATTACGAAACTGTTTCAGATTAGAAATTAACATTATATTGGGAAAATGTATTTTTACATATTACAGTAGTGACAAATTTGAAAGAATTTTCTTTTAGTGCAAATAATATTTTAAATTATATTTTAAAATCCTAAATCTTCAAACCAATGTTTTCAGATTTAACATTTACAAAATTATAAAATAATAGGAATTCCTTATACCATATGGAAATATTTTTGAGATATTGTTAAATCTAATAATGCATTTAATTTATCTATTGTAGTTTGTTGTTGTTTAATAGTACAATTATAAATACTAATTATTATTTTTAATGTTTTTCAAATAGGTATATTTAGTTTTTTAAATTGTATGTAAGCATTTTTTCTGTTTGTGATTTTAATCAAACATTTAATTATAGACATTCTGAATCGGTTATTAAATTTTCTTTTATTGTAAATTCATTTTTTACGTTTATGATACGCGTAATTATTGGCACTAAAAAGTAAAATATGATATTTAAGCATTGAAATAAAGTGTTTTTCATGCCTGATAGGAAGTTATAGATTAAACTGCTTTAGTATATATTTTTTAAAAGTTCATGTAATACAGGATACATAATATAGGACACAAGTTGAAAAGTGCTTATGACTTCGGTTTGTCTCTCCGTCTGTCCGTCTAGCAGTCTGTCCGCACTCTAACTCTCAAAAATATACTCGGATTGCCCTGAAATTTTTGGATGTTATTGACGTTTACCATAGCACGGTACCTATTTGTAATGAAGTTTGTAGCATGCTTTGTTCATTTACAGGGACAGCCAAAAGTTTTCCGTTACATTACGGCCTATGAGAAAAAATCGTTTCAAATGATTTTTAATGATTTTACGCACGCTTTCAAACAGAATAAAATTTATATGCATTTATGAAGTGCTCTAAAATATGCATTCTGTTGACTATGCGATGCATAGAATAGTTATTGTTCATTTACAGGGCTGAAAAAGGAATTCAAATACATAATGATATAGGGGTGGAGGGAATTGTTTGCGGCGTACTTTAATTATGTTAATCTATTTCATATATAATGAAATTGATATATGTCGATGAGGTTTACATACTATAAATTATTTCATGTATAATACGAATAATACATATATAGCATTTACAGGGACACACAAAATATTTCAGATACTATATTGTATCCGAAGTACTGTTCATTAGTGATGATTGCTGGAAATGTATTTTCAATTATGTTATGCGCTTTTATGATTAACTATATTTATGCATAGTATATGGTGTATATAAATGCTATAATTCCTATACAAGGCTACACAAAAGTATTCGTAAGGATTACTGGGTATGGGCGCAAATTGCTTAAAGGTGGTTTTTAAATGAGTTATGCTTTTTTTTGCTGAACTGCATTTAATTTACCAAGAAATGTTTTTAGAATATAGATAAAATGATGTACAGGGTCACGTAAAGAATTGGATACATGGCCGTCTATATATTATAATTTCTGGAGATGTGATTTCAGCAGTTTTAAGAGTGTCTGAGTCTGAATTAAATTTTAACTAAATAATGGCGTGTAATAAAGATTCTAGGTAAACTACAGGGTTGTACAAAACTATTCAAGTATGTTTCCATACATTAGTATAAATTGCTGAAAAAGAATTTCAACCTGTTAGGTGTTTTCTTGCTAAACTAAATTTTCCCATTATATAGTATATATACACTTAAAAAAAATGGGTACTCAAAATTGAGTAAAAAGTATTCAATTTTAAATGCGTTACATACTCAAAATAGCTCCGACCCAAATGTACTCAAAGTTGTTAAACACATGTACTCATTTTTTATTCCATGGTTGTGATGATCAAATATGAATCGTTATGTACTGCCCCCCCCCCCAAAAAAAAAAAAAACCAAACAAACAAACACCTAACATTTAAAGTAAAAATGTATGGACATTTATTTGCCGTTCAAAGTTCTTAACAAGAAATGTTGAATTGATTATTTATTAAGAAAAATAGCAAAATTCTTAACAAGATACTCAAATCGAATATTTTTATGACAAGAGCATTATTTTCAAGCACTTTTAAATTATTTTTAAAATGCTGTGCATAATTTAATACTTACATTAATAAACATCATTTCTGCCGCCATAAATGAAATGAACCATTACAGGGTACAAAACTATTCGTTTGTTTGGGTTTGATAACATGTGATGTTTCAAAATAGAGAAAGCATAGGTTCATTTTTGATCCAAAAATATTCAATTCGATATGAGTACGCCGGTTTACTCATTTTTGAGACTTCATTTTTTTCAGTGTATCAACCTACAGACCAAATACAGGGCAGTTCAAAAGAATTGGAAAACATATTTGGCTATGGACGGTAACTGCTGAAATCAGTTTTTCAAATGTTTTATTCGTTTTCTAAAATGTTTACTTAGTTATCTTATTTACGTCATTTCCCTAAATTACGATATCTTGTTAAAGCATTCAGAAAGTGTTGGAAAGTATTTTATAATCTATGCTAAACGCATGATTTTTCTTACTCGTTTTTTTTTCCATTTCCCAGATCAGTCTTTTCCTATAAAACATACCAAATCTGTTTAGCTCATATTCACAAAATACAATATACACGGGAATAAAAAATTTAAATAAATATCTCTTGTCATGTCGCTCTATAAATAATAGTTGTATTAATATCCGTTAGTCTCCATGTTCGTATTTAATAAAGCAATGACAAATCACAACAAATTAAAAACCTTACACATTCTAAATATCAAGCTTGAACTCAATATCAAGCATAGAACTTAATAAAAAAATATGTCAGTTGATAAGCATTGTTTTTTAAGTGGAAAAATTTTAAATGTTTTAGAAGAATAGTACGGTAAAAAGATTAGATTTTATATTTACAGCAAAAGTTTATTTCAAAATTCATCGCTGTATTAATACTTAGAAATTTTTCCAGAGAGAATCATTCGCCTTATATACAATATTTCAAATGAAAATCAAATATCAAATTAATTGCTTAAAATGTGCAAAGGCCAACATAGTGAAAAAGATTCCATGCCGGGACTCGAACTCGTGCCATCAGTATAGCACACTGACATTCTACCGACTAAACCACATGGAACGACGCCCAGCCTGTAAAATTTCTCACTATTACATGTTGGCAAGGATACAAATGCAGCACAAGATGGAATATTTATCGTGAGCCACCGACATGGGGTAAACACGAAACTTAAATAAATCCAGCATCGATTGAAACTATATTAATAATTGGAAATTTTTCCAGGGAGAAATATTCGCCTTGCCAACATCTTAGTAGAAATGTAACATCTTTAAAAGGAGGTAAATTTAACTTAAAATGGTCGAAATTAGTAAGCAGAATTTAAATATTATTAGAAATTTTAAGCATTTTTGGGCGTTACATTTTTATTTTCTGAGATATTTTATCAAGCTTCTTTATACAGATCATTATTCTATTATTAAGTTTAGAAAAGTTCATATTTTTTCATTCAATGGTTTGGAGGGTATCTTGCGTAGTGTACCGTAAATATTATTCGAAAATATATGCGTTTAAACCTTTAAAAGGAAAAAAAAATGTTTAAATGTACTCATCTAATATTCAGCAATTTTAAAGAAAATACTGGCAGAAATATAAATTTAGTACAAACAATACCAGAAGTAACGTAAATTTTAAATAATTTAACATTTGAAATCTATATTCTTATCACTTTAAAGGGGTAGGCCTTCCTTAAAATGTATTTCCATGTAAAATAAAATAAAAATAACTCGGATTAAATTACATTTATTAAAAAACTATAAATTAAGGATAAGCATTTTCATTAAGTACCCAGGCTTTTGTTAGGATTACAATGTTGTTATCATATATCCCATGGAAAAAACTGCCTTTAAGAATAATCTCATATATAGAATTTCTGTGGAAAGTGAAGACATCGTACAGAACTGGATGCTTATCTTAATCTGTCTTAGGAACTTTGTAAATGTTCCTAAGACATGTTGAATGTCTTGTTGAAGACATGTAGACATGCTGAAAAAATGTTGGAGAGTTAGTTACCTTCGATTTTTCCAATATTACTTTTAAATTAGAGCGAATTAGACTATATAAAACACAGTAACAAAAGTGATTGCATTTTCTCTACATGCGTCCATATATTTTTAGAATATATGTCCCTTTAAAACTTTAAAGTTATAGAAAAACTTATGTAAATGGAGCTCATCTGTTGTTTCACATTTTTAAAGAAAACTCTGAAATAAATTTGTAATTTAGTACAAAACAATTCAGAAATAACATAAATGATAAACAATACTACAACTGAAATTTATATTTTTATCACATTACGAGTATATTCTTTCTTTAAAATGTATTCCGTGTAAAATAAAGAAAATAATTCGGATTATAATTGCAGTTTTTTTAAAAACTGGAAGTATAGGATAAGCCTTTTTATTAAGTACCCAGGCTTTTGTTAGGATTACAAAGTTATTATCATAAATCCTATTCAAACAAATTGCCTTTAGGAATAATCTCATATATAGAATTTCTGTGGAAACTGAAGACAACGTTTAGAAATAGACGCTTATCTTAAGCTGTCTTAGAAACTCAGTAAATGTTGGAGAGTTAGTTGCTTTCAATTTTGCCAATATTAGTTTTAAATTAGAGCGAATAAGACTAGATAAAACACAGTAATAAAAGTGATTCCGTTTTCTCTACATGCCTCCATATATTTTTAGGATATATGTCACTTTAAAACTTTAAAGTTAAAGAAAAACTTATGTAAATGAGCTCATCTGTTGTTTCACACTTTTTAAAGAAAACGCTGAAATAAATTTATAATTTACTACAGAACAATCCAGAAATAACATAAATGATAAACAATACAACAACTGAAACTTATATTTTTGTCACATTACAGGTATATTCTTTCTTTAAAATGTATTCCGTGTAAAATAAAGAAAATAATCCGGATTAAAATTGCAGTTTTAAAAAAAAACTGAAAGTATTGGATAAGCATTTTTATTAAGTACTCGGGCTTTTGTTAGGATTACAAAGTTATTATCATAAATCCCATTCAAACAAATTGCCTTTAGCAATAATCTCATATATAGAATTTCTGAGGAAACTGAAAACAACGTATAGAAATAGATGCTTATCTTAAGCTGTCTTAGAAACTCAGTAAATGTTGGAGAGTTAGTTGCCTTCAATTTTGCCAATGTTAGTTTAAAATTTGAGTGAACAACACTAGATAAAACAAAGTATGGAACAAAACGGATTGCATTTTTTCTATGTGCTGTAATATATTTTTATGATATACCGTCGTTTTCTTAAAGGCATTTGAAAGTGTTAGTAGTTGAAATGTACGATATTTATTATCGTTTTTAGGTATTTAAATGAATGCGATTTGTGAAATAATTGCAATAAAGAAAAATAAATTAAAATTAAATAAAAAATCACAGGCAATTTAACCTTCAGCCTACCAGACTGGTTCAATGGACTCGACAAGTATATTTAAAATGATTTTTCTCAAGAAAGAAAAGCCCCACCAGTGGCCGAGATGTGCTGCTCTCGAAGCTGGTAGACGGGAGGTGCTGGGTTCGAACCCAATCGCGCCCGTCGGCCTAATCGTACGGAGTTTTCGTGGTTTTCTTCGAGCCGTGGATTTTCCATGCGTAAATACGGATTAGGTTCCCTTTGAAGGACCCCCACGGAGGGCACTCCCCCCCCCCCGGGCCTATATCCCTTGTGTAGGTAATTGGCCGTCAAAAATCAACCAACCAACTCAAGAAAGAAAATACTGAAAATTCTGTAAATATGTGACATTTACTGGAATGTTCTACTATTTTTTTTAAAAAGGTAGAACATTCCAGAAAACGTCACATATTTACAGAATTTGTCGTTTTTCGCATCAGAAAAAAACATTTTGTAAGTAACTATTGGATCCATTGAACCCCTCTGGTTAATAAGGGGGGGGGGGGGTAAATAAACATTTAAAAGTACATATAAATCTAAAAAAGATTAAACGTTCGAACGGATTTAAAATTCCTCATAAGTAATGTTTATGTTACTGATGACGAACTTTAAACATGTTCGAAACGTTTAATATTATGTTTTGTAAAATATTTATATATATGCTTTTAAAATGCATAATTAAATTGTGTGTATTTTTGTAATTGTTTTTAATTAATTATAAACAGACGTAATATTTTTTTCCACATTAAAGAAAAAAATATATTTTCTACGAAAAATATATTAAAAAACCCTTTTTACATAGAAATATCCATTTCAAATTCCTTATTTTAACGATACACTCGAATGTTTTATTGGATTTTTTAACATTATTACTTGTATAAACTTGACTTTTTAATCGGAAATTTTTTACTTCATTATTCGACAAATGTATTTCAAATTTTGCAGGTAAAATGTTTTGAAGAGTGCGCTTATGTTTGAACTACGGACGAGTAAGAGAAAACAGAGGAGAAGCAGCTACGTAAAAAAATGAAGAACCATAATTAGTATAGGACCAATACATTTTCCAGAAGTAAAGCTACAGATCAATAGCAAGATGGGCAAAAGCAATTATCTCGACATTTGTGATCCGGTTTGATTCTTGAATGTGTCAGAAACATTACAATGCATTCCAAATCAGTTTCTGCATTTCCATACCTTGAGATAATATACATGTTACAAACAATGTCATTGTTTAACAATATGATTTATAAAAGAAACTTCACTCTGTAGAAACAGACAAATGATTTTTTGTAATGCAAGAAACTCTAATACAAGTTGTCTATAAAGGGCCTGACACATTTTGTTGTTAAATCATTAATAAAATAATGAAGATATATTTAAATGAATAATATTAATTATTAGATAAATGTCATAAGTTTTATGGCCCTTGTCAATGAATTTCCACATCTTACTAAATAACTTTATACTGGAGTAACTTTATATCTGTAAGATAAATGTTTAAATTAAACATTTACGAAACATTTTATGAAATTAAACTTTATTTTCAAAATGCACTTCAATTTTAAAAATTACATCTATAACCGAAATAACCTTCAATTAATTAAACAAATACTATATAATAAACACAGAATAATATATCAGTTAATCATTCTTTAATAATATACTAAAGTATGTAAAAATTATTTACTGAAGCTGATAATTTCATTCATTTTTCATTCATTTTCATTCAGAGATTTTTACTGCCTACTTCTATTTTTTAAATGACCACAATCCTTTACATTATTTTTTGCGTAAATTTAACTCTAAATTCGTTGATACGTGAACTTCATGTGTATTGAAACAGAAGGTTTTGAATGTAAGAAATATATAACATTAGACTGCCCACATTCTTATTTTTCCTTACATATAAAATAAGTTTTTCATTCGATTTAGCTGGAAAACAAATTTAATACAAATGTAAATAATAACCCATGTGATGAAAAAAAAAAAAAAACATTTTTTATTAAGAAAATATTTTTTAGGGAAATTATTTCTCTTTTTCGCCTGCGCTTTCTTTAATAGTATGCTGATTTTACTTGTTTAAGGGGACCGTGGATCTTTATTTGAGTAGAAATGGACCCAAAAATCGAAAATTATTTTTGTGCATATTATTACTCCCCAGTTTGTTCTGAGCCAATTGCGAAAAACCGCATACAGATGCAATTATTTTTGACAAAATTACAAGCGTTTGAATTTTATATTCAAACAGTTTCTCGGCCCTTTAAATTACTTTAAAACTGTTTTTCTTAAAACTGATTTTTCAACGTTTTAGATTTTTCAAAATGCTCCAGGCGTCATAATTTTTGATGAAAATTCATCAAATTGATAAGGAAGTATTCTGATATTGTTTACAAAGAAACTAAACTTGCAATTTGAAATTCGACTTTATTCAGATAGTTAATTTTGATTTTTAACGTATTAAAAGGCAAAATATTGATGAAAATCGATATGACATTTAGAAAAAAATTCTAAAACATTAATTACACAAGAGATTAAAAAAACGATGCTTAGATTTGTTTGTGATAGAGTTTTAAGTTATTAAAATCTAAAAGCAAAGACATATCTTAAAAAGCGTGACGCCCGGAGCATTTTAAAAATTTACTTTTAAAAAAATCTTAAAATGATAATAAGATCGAAAATTTATTTTAAGGTGTTTTATATACTTATGATGAAATGCATATATGCACAAAATTTTATATTTCTAAGAGGAAAAAAATTAACGTCCACCGTCTCCTTAAAAGGAATAACACTATAGATATTTAAATAAAATAGAGATTTTAAGGTAGTGCATATAAGTTAACTTTGAAAATGTGTTAACCATGTCTCACCTTTAATGTTTTTTAAATTAATCTTTTTTGCAGAAAAATCATTTGTATATTTTACTGCTTATATGTAAGAGTAGAAAATATTAAAGAGAAAACTTCATAGGACTAATATTTGAAAACTCAATTTATTGAACTTAAATGCGAAGAAATAAATCAGGTGCTGCATGCTTATTGTTTTATTTAGAGTAATTATTTTTCGGATAGATTTTAAATAAAAGGTCTTAATAATAAGCAATAACACATGTGATGAACATTAAATAACAACACACACGATGCATAAAACAACAAATAGGGCATTCTCACAATCTTTTAACTTTTATGTCCCTGAATAATAATTTTTATCTTAGTACATGTTCTGGTGGGTTTTTTTTATTTATATACTGGGGAACTATCCATTACATGATTGCATAACAATATTAATGCGATAAATAAGTTTTGGACGATGTTGGGGGTCCAAATACCAGGAAAACTCCTATACCGTCCCTGATGCTGAATTTTAAGTTTGCAGCTGTCTGTATAAAATTATTTCAATAAAAGTAATTCGATGACATTTTTTTCCGAAGATGGGTGAATTGTTTTATATAAATATGTATCAAAAATTAACCTGCACACATTTTTATGGTTGATAATATTTTTTGAACTCTATCCCTTGGTTTTTCATCCTTCCCGTCTCTCTTGCTAAACTTATACAGAAAATCCCTTCAGATGCAGCCACAGAATATTTTTCAAGTCTTTTATCACGCAGAAGTATGCTAGAGAAAGAATGTTTAAAATTTTTTGACAGGAAATTGACTGCAGAATTTAAATCAGCATTTAAATATCAATTTAAAGCATCGGGGCATTATTGGTAGTCTTACCATCCCCAAAGTTTATTCCTGCCCTTTTCAAGGTAAAAAAAAAAAAAAAAAAAAAAAAAAAAAAAAAAAATCCAATGTTAACAACTGTTTCTAAAAATCGATGAACATTGTGGCTATCACTTAGTCTTAGCATCATTTTTCTTAAAATAGGTGTTAATTTTCCTTACCGTTCCATCCTTACCGTCCCTTTTTTCCTATACCGTCCCCTTTTTTTTACCTTATCGTCCCTTCTTTAACACCCCTTTAAGAAAATGTTATACAAAAATTCCGTATTAAAATTACTACATTTTTACAATTTCTTATTTGAATGTCCTGTGGGTACTATGAAATTTCATTATAAGTAAAAATTTAGAAGAAAATAGAAAGTGATAGTGGTAAAATGGTAAGGAAAATTAAACTCGCCAGTTTAACTTAAACCTCAGTTAAATAAAAAAAATTTCGCTGCTGTCCATTTTTTCTTTATTTTAATCATTAAGGCGTCTTCTATCAGACTAAAATGTTATTTTAGCAAGTTTAATTTCACAAGATTTTTATTCACGAAAGTCAAAAGATTGTGATATGGTTTATTATGAAAATATACTGGTATATTAGGAAATTATTTCTCTTATTGCCTGCGCATATATTTTTTGTATATTACTGCTGATTTTGCTTGTATAGACCGACTAAATGATTTTGCATAAATAGACTTCTTAAGTAAGTACATATAAATTGAATTTGAAAAAAGTGTTAACCATGCCTCACGCTTATTTGTTTTAGGTAGATTTCGTATGAAATACTACCTATTGGAATCGTTCCTATGTTCGAATTTCTGAAAACATTTTGCAGATCTACACCGATCATGACCCCTAGAACCCAAAACCACCCTCAGTAAAAAACTTTATCTATCTATCTATCTATCTATCTATCTATCTATATCACTTTCTTCTAGACACGATAACTTTCGTAATTCTGCACCAATCTCTTCCAAACTGATACATAAAATCACGGTTAAGTTCGTTAATGGGCAAAATTGGACCGAGGGGATGGAAATAGGAAGAGGTTTTGTGAAAACAGAAAAAACCCCATAACTTTTGTATATATTTTTGTACATATCAAATCAGTTTAAAGTTTTTATTACTTCTAAAAATAGGGCCAAAAATTTATGTATCACAGATTTTTGTTAAAGTTAAAAATGGGCTCAAGAGGCGCAAAAAATAGGGTTTTTGGGAGAAAAAAATTCATAACTTCGTCAATTCTAAAGATATCAAATCCAATTAATTTTATTATAAATCTCCTCAGCATTATCTACAACCTTCATATTCACAAGTTTTTGATAGGACCAATTCGTACCGCAAAAAAATTAAAAACGAAAACAAAAAGGGGGTTTGAAGAAGAAAAAAATCCATAACTCCGTCAATTCAAAAGATATAAAATCCCCATGAATTTATCATATATCTTCTTAATATTGTCTACAACACCTATATAGACAAGTTTTGGATAGGACCAATTCTTACAGCAAAAACAAATTAAAAATACATAGCGGTTGAAGAAAAAAATCATCTTATTAAGGGTGTATTCAAATCCAAACTGCTTGTTTTCTGACTCATTTTACAATTCATTTTGGCTCTCAAAGGCTTCCAATTGGTATGTTTTCTTACTCAGAAACTATATAATGTACCGTAATGGTCGATTTTTTGATAGAGGCAGAATATATTTTTAAAAAATGCTGTTAAAAAGAGCATTTTGAACCGAATTTACCGAAGCGGATTGTGTTGAAAAAATCATTGTATTAAGGGTGCACTCAAATCCAAACTGCTTATTTTCTGACTCATTTTTAAATTCATTTTTGCTCTCAAACGCATTTAATTGGTAGATTCGTTTATTCAGAAACTATATAATGTACCTTAATGATCGATTTTTTGATAGAGGCAGAATCTATTTCAAAAAATGATGCCAAAGTGGGCATTTTGAACGGAATTTCCCGAAGCGATTGTGATAGAAACGAAAATTATTGTCCTTCTGAAAAAATAATTGTTTATGTATCAAGTTTTAATTAATTGAACAAAAAATATTGTCGCTTATAAATATATACAGGTATATATATAATATATACAGGTCGCTTATAAATCTCTTCAAAAATCACGTCAGCAAGTTTCATATTTTTCTTTTTTTTTATTAAAAATGAATCTGGAATTATGCCAGGAAATTTCGAGTTGTTGAGCATGGAAAAGTATTTTTTTGAATACCGCCCTAACATGATTCTGATAAAACCAGCTATTATATAAAAATTGAATAAAAACTCGTCAAAAGCGGCCAGATAAAACTGTTAAAGTGGATTTATCTCTAATCATGATTTAGTTCTTGTTTGTGAAATTAGTATATTTGACTTCAAAATCTACCTCTGGTTGTAGGCCGTGCCGGCTGGGATTTTTTTTTCAATTAATATTTTTTTAGAAAAATAATTTATGTATTCTTTTCTTATATTTAAAAGTTAAAAAAAAATAAGTAACAGAAATCTAAACTGGACGAATATTTGAAAATTCCAATGATTGAACTTTAATCTGAAGAAATAAATCAGGTGTTGCGTGATATATATATATATATTTAATTTACCTATACAACGTAATTACTTTTCCGATAGATTTTAAAATAAAAGGTTCCTTCACTAATTTTCAGAAAAGCACTTCATCTATGAAAGGATATCATCCTAAGAGCTTTATTACAAATTTTCAAAATGTGTGATTACTTATGATATTCTGTATGGTGTAATATTTAAAATTATTTCTAAATCTAGCAAAGAAAAGTAATCCTGTTATTCTTATAGAATTTTATCGCAATATTAATCACTGTGTGAATCAAATATTTAGTTTTTCGCCATATAAAGTGTTGAAAAATAAATTGGAATAGAAATATAATTTTTAAAATTAAGAAATGAAAATTGATTTCTGAAATGTAAGATAATTCAATATAATAATCACTACTAAATTTAAAATAATTTGAATCTAACTGTTAGGATGATTATCCCAGGAATTGAATTCTTAAGGTTTCTTTCTTGTTCAAATCACTATTACAAAATTTTAAATCAAGTTATCTTTTATCTGTATTTTTGAAAAGATAGTAGAGATGTATTAAGAAGTATTTTTGACAAGTTTTTGAAAACAATATACATTTTATTAAAAAAAAAAATATTTTTAATTAAATAGCGTCAATAAACTCCAGTAACTGACACCAATCCTATTTTGAAGAAACAATAGCTGACACAAAGTGAACCAATGTTTGACACTTTATTTTCAATGTTATTTTATAAGTTAAGGAATTTATGTTTTACAAATATGTTAATATTTTAACCTTTATTATAAAACGTGAAAAAAAAAGAGAAATATATATTTGTCATTATTTGATGTATTTTTTATTTTAAGAACTGTGGCCTTACAAAATTAATCTTTTGCATTCAAGCAAGCATAAATGTGTATATTTAAATGTTATAGAATGAAAAATATAAATCATTGTTTTATTATTTGGCGATAGTCTGCCTTTATCGTCCTAATTATAGTGATAGCAACTGTAAAAGGATCAATACATACGGGAGTCAAAAGCCCATAAAAATATTTAACAGCTTTTTATCACAGCATTGTTTGCAATCTATGGTATAGGATGTGTAGGAATTCTCCTTTATTGCTTGTAGAAAGTTTACAGTACGACATTCTTTAATTATTTTAATGATACGTCCCATGTAAATGTTCTCATCATAATAAACAGGATAATAACATTCTATCTTTAGCTGAATGAGACATATTATTTTAGCGTACGATTTTTGTGACTTTACACAGATCATGATTTGAATGAAGGTCCGAAGATTCCTCATATACCAGTGTTCTTTGTAGGGCTTTTTTAAAGGGCGCAACCAACCATGCAAAATACATTTTGCTCTTTTTAAAAGTAGTGAAATGCACCCGCAGAGATTTCTTATAAAAAATTTTTCCTTACCACAGAATTTATAAAATTGTGTTCCCAGAACTTGCAAAATAACAGAATGCCCTCATTTTTTAAGGATAACGTGAGGAAAGTATTCAAAAGCGTTGTACAGCTCGTGTTCAAAATATTAGAATAATTGAGAAAAAGTAATAAGAAAAAAATATTTTTCATTTATTTATTTTTGATACTAAGTAAATGCAATTAAATTTCTTATAAATTAAATCTGAAATATTTAGATAGATTTTAACATTTACAAAATGTAAAATACAGTACAGTTAATTAGGTATACAGCTTTCTGAAAAACATCAAAATATTAGAATAAAATTTAGATTGGTTCAAAAAATTAGAATATTTTATTTTACGCAACAGTATTACCTTATAAATAAGAAGTAAATGGTAGTTAATATTTTGTAGCATTCCCTTTAGCTTTCATAACAGCAAACAATCGATCTTGCATACTATATACAAGGCGTTTACAAACATTTCTATCAATATGAACCCAAATATACTTTATACATTCCACTAACTCAGTTTTACTTGAAAGAGAATTTTCTTGGAATTTTTTCTTCATTATACACCATCAGTTTTCGATGGGATTAAGGTCTGGTGAGTTTGGTGGCCAAGGGAGAACCTTAATGTTGCGTTGGCGGAACCAATTCGCAGTTGACACCCAGTTATGCGGTGACGCTAAATCTTGTTGAAAGTTGAAATCATCTTCAAATAAATCTTCTGATGATGGAATCACGTAATATTTCATTATTTCTTGATATATCTGAGAGTTAACCTTTTCGTAGACTGTGCATAACTTTTCGGGTCCTTCTGCACTCATGCAACCCCAAACCATGACACTATCAGCAAATTTTACTGAACGTTTAAAGCATTCTTTATCAAATGCTTCTTGCTTCATTCTCCAAACTCGAATACCTCGATTACCATATAAAACACAAAACATACTTTCATCACTAAATAATATATTTTTCCAATCTTCTTCGCTCCATAAACGTCTTGATTTCCACCAATTTAATCTTATACGCTTTTGTTTTGCAGTCATGAGAGGTTTTATTTTCGGTACACGAGATTTAAACTTAAATATTTAGAGACTTCTTAATGTTATCGATGTAGAAATTTCAACTCCTTCTTCTTTCCATTTTTGTTGCAAGAATCGCACAATTTTAAAACGGTTTTTCATAACTATACGCTTCAGTTTCTTGTCATCTCTAGCAGACGTTTTTGGTTTTCGGCCTCCATTTTGACGATTATTTTGAAATTTTCCATTCTTTGAATATTGTGTTAGTATTTTGCTAACGCTTGGTTGCGAACAATGTAAATAATTCGCTATATAACATTGATTTTTACCGTGCCGATACAAACCAATCATACGAAGTTTAATAGATTCAGGATCACTCACATGACCCATTTTAAGACGAAAAAGCAAACAAAATGCAAAACAAATACTGATTTTGAATAAAATCATCCAAATTTAATCAGTGATGCCACCAGTTATGAATTGGTGATAATCAAAAGAGAATTAATGTGAAATATTCTAATATTTTGAACCACTTGAATACATATTCTAATATTTTGACTTTTCAAAATAATTTTTTTTCAATTAATCGTTTCAAAAGTGTTATTAATTTTAAGATAATAAATAAGTTTAATCAACAATAAGTTCTTTATAAAAATATCGTTTGCATATTTGCATTAAAAGACATTAAATTACCAAACGATATTTTCAATTTGTAAAAAAAAAATAATTATTCTAATATTTTGAATATGAGCTGTAACTGTATTTTTAATTTATAATTCTAATTATTTTACATTTTAGTCTCTTTTATCACGTTTTAGTATATTTTCTCCCTGTTCAAGAATGGCTTGCCATTTCGAGACATGCTTTGTTATTATTGTACTTCGAGGAACTCTAAATTGCTTACTTCCATGTAATACGCTTATTCCTACTACTTGCACAGCCCGTATGTTATTATCCACATCTTCAATAGAAAAATGAATTTTGGCTACTTCCAAAATTCAGTAGATGATTTCAAATTAGATGACACTTTTTTACTTTTAAAAAAGAAAAATTTATTATAACTTATTCTGAATAGAAAAATTATAATTAAAAGAAAGATTATTTCTAAAATGGGTTTTAATGACTGCTTATTCAATTTACTTTTTCACTTTGGGGCATTATTTAATTTAATAGTATTTGGTTATTTAGATTTATTGCGAGAGTGCTCAGCACACAGCGAGTTACACCCGCAAACCCCCGTTCAGGCTTCGCAGCCTCTGAAAACATACTAATGTGCCCTATCTAAAAAAATATTACCATGTTACGAAATATTGAATAATATTATAAGTATAACAGCGGCTATCTTCTGCAGTTGCGTTGCCATGCTTTTCCATTTGAATGGGCATATTTCGGTTACCATGGCCTCATTTATCACTGTCGTAATAAATGACGTCTGATTTCGGGATTGATAAGTAAGATCAATTACACATTTGAAAATTAACTTGTATAAAATGTTCAGTTTAAAAATGACGCAATCTTCCTGAGTTTTATAACGACGCTATGGAGAATATTCTTCTTTTAGATTTGAGGTTAAAATTTTCCTTTGCTTGGGAATAGCTTTCAGATCCACGTATTGAAAAGCATTGTGTTTTGAAATTTTACGCTTATATTTTATGTCTTGATCAAGTTTTAGATATTTCAAGAACAGGTATAGTTTATTCTTGAATTCTTCTGTTTATTTTAATACGCCATCATGGATATTTTCAAGTTATTTTTAAAATGTATATTGTTTGTATGGTACTACTTGATTATCCCGTCGACCAAAAGACTATCGCCAAACTGTAAGATTAAATGCCAATAACGGATAATCATAAATGTCACATTCACTTGACACTTAAACACGAAAAACGTGCTTGTTACGTAATCAACTGGTTTTTAATTCGATTTTTTATTGCTATTTTTATTAATGTTTTACTAATTTATTTCTTCTTTCGTTATTTAAAATAAAATTATGTTGTAAGTTTGTATAATTTGGCGAAATTGGCCACGGACTACTCAAGTAGTAGAATTCGTATTAATTTATAAGAATATCCGAATTTTCTAATATGTAATTATTGAATAGTAATTCGTACAAAATAAATCTAAGTATTTTGCGCATACAGTTACGTGTAGTTATGCTGCATGAAGTGATGTAATATATAAATAAATTTCCTTGACGCACTACAATTATACCATGTGACGTCAGATTAAAAGTCTCCGGAATAAAAATCGCTTTAAATGTATCGTTTTATGGAATGACTTAATTTTCCCTATAAAACACATGTCTCATGTAATATATATATATATATTTTCTGTTTTAAGATTGACGGGTACACATTATTTACTTAAAAGCATTTGGAAATATTATTTTAGCATTTAAGTACGACCTAATATTCACTATTAAAAGTTGTTCACGTGTAACAATTTAATTGTTTTAGGCACTTTAAACCTACGATATTTACTGTTTTGGCCTTTTACAAATGACGTAATTATCACCTGTAAATCCGTTTCGCGTGCGATAATTTTATTATTTTAAAAATTTCGCACTTTTTTTAGTATTTATGTGTAAATATTTTGACGTCACTTTCCTTGTTTTCTGCTTTTAACATGTGATGATTAAATTCTTATTATAAATTTCTTTTTGTTTTTAAGATTATTGATGTCATTTTCTCTTTAAAATTGAAAAAAAAAAACTTTTTTTCCGTCTATGGAATTTGAAATTGTCAGATGATTTTTGTTTTTTAAAATAAATTGATTCTGAATGAATGAAATGTGAAAAAATGTATTTCTTTTTTTTTAATTTTCCTGAAAAACATAGTTTAATCTCAATATTGTTTCCCTATGAATTGAAATAAAAGGCATTATTTCAATTATCAATTTGAAACTGGCGAAAAAGAAAAATCCTAATAATCCCTATAGTTTTCCCCCTGTTCTCTCCTTTAAAAAAAAAAAAAAAAAAAAAAAAAAAAAAAAAAAAAAATGTTGCCATTACAGATTGTCACTTCAGAAATTTAATTAAAAGTTGGAAAAAGATAATATTTCGAAAATTAATTCAAATTTTAAAATTCTATTACCAGTTTTGACATCTGTGGATGAATACGGATAATTGGTACTACCCCCCCCCCCCCCCAAAAAAAAAAGAAGGAAAAAAAAAAAAAAGAAAAAACATCCACATTTTAGGAGAACTAGCTGTTAAACGTAATCGGTCGTTTCTTAAATTCGTTTCAGTAAAATTTTATATATACGAGTTAGAACCCGTCGAAATTCGACGAACTGAAATGTTAGAAAGGAGCTGTCAGATCGAATTTATAATAAACCTACAAAAAACAAATAATATTTTTAACCTAAAATTACCAAAATATTGTTTCCACAAACTTCAACTACTTAAATTATTGAAAAAATAATCTGTATTATTATACGTAATCAAGATGAGTAATTATGATGAAGTTATCGATTGATGCCTTTATGTTTGTTTTTACGGGATGAAAAATTAGTAAAAAGGATTTCGCATTGTCACATCATAAAATTTTCCCCCATAAAATCTAAACTGTACGTTATTTTCACATTCTCATAATTTACATACGCACCACTCAAATTCACAATTTGAAAGTATTTTAATGCGCAATGGATTATTAATGAATGTATTTCCAAACTTAAAGTCACGTTTGTCCGATACAACTTTTCATGTGAAAATTCAAACAAACTTTAAGTTCTAATCTCAGTACCCGCGAAAAAAAAAAATCAGAAATTTGCCTTTAGTTGTCATAGTATTGGCCATTTAATATTGGTCAAATGTTTAGTTTTATCAAAAAAAAAAAAAAAAAAGATCGTTTTGTTTCTAATATGACATCATTTTTACTCACTGAATCATTTTACCTAGCGTCTCAAACTCCGTATCAACGTAATGAAACAATATTGAAATGTAACTGATTTATGAAGAAGAATGCGTATTTTTTAATTGTCTAACGTCATTTTCTGTTCAAAAATTATAAAAAAGTTACTTTTATTTGTAATGTGAAAATGGCATCAATAAGGATGTAATCAATAAAAATAATAAATCATGACTATTTTCCCTATACTTTCAATATAAAAGGAGTATTTCAGTTGCCACAATTACAAAATTTATATTAAAAACTACAAAAAAATTAATATGTCAAAAATAAATTGAGATATAGCTTTCAAACAAATTACATTTAAAAGCACATTTTTTTCCCTGTACGAAGGTGTAAAAAGTCCTTCCGGCCAGTGCCGGGAGGAAGAGGTAGCTTTCATATCCCTTATTTAAAAAAAAAAAAACAACTTATATTATTCAAACACACGAAGCTCAATTTAGTGGGAACCGAATATAGGAGATTCAATACTAATTTTTATCAATACTAAATCATTATGAATGAGAATTTCACGAAATTTGTCAGCTTTATCCAAGCTGCTTTTATTTAAAGTAACTTATATTTCGCTGCCAAATTCGGCGATTTCTTAAAGTGCCTGCCATTTTAAGACAACATGGTGGGTAAGGCTAACCAGTGAACTTGGTCGAGACCTTAGTAATTGCTCTGCACATGCTCACTTACAATCGGTTGATATATACAAGTGCTGTCGCAGGCAAAAAATCAGTTTTTTCAAAATATCACCCACATTAGAAATTGAAACTGCTATATCTGAGCCATTTTTTAAGATAAAGACAAACAAAAAATGCTCCTGAATCCTTATATCAAGGTCAAATACTTAAGAAAGAAACCTTTTTCAATTTCTAATTTTTTTTGCACCTCACTTTAAATATAATTTTTTTTTTTAATTTAATGACCGCCATTTTGAAACACGATGGATGATGAAGTTGACCAGCGAACTTGGTCGAGATATTGATATATACTTTCCACATGCCTTCTTACATCGAAATAGGGAAATACGTGTGTTATCGCGTGACAAATAAAAGATCGTTTCAAAATGTTAGCCATGCTAGAAATTCAAAGTGCTATAATTCAACCATCATTTTTAAGAAATAAACAAAAGAACAAATTTTCAGAAACAAAAACTGCTCCGGAATCTTTGTATCAAGGCTAAACACATAAAAAAATCTTTTTCATTTTCCAGTTTTTTAATACCAAATTTTAAATTTTAAATTTAATTTTTTTTATTGGCAACCCTTTTGAAACAAGATGGCGAATGAAGCTGGCCAACGAACTCGGTCGAGACATTTGTATGTACTATGTACAGACCAAGTTACATCCAAATCGGTTCATAAATACGCCTGTTATTGCGTGACAAAAATCAGGTCGTTTTAAAATGTCAGCCACAATAGAAATTCGAAATGCTATAACTCAGCCATTTTTTTAGATATAGACGAAACAAAAACTGTTCCGGAATCTTTGTATTAAGGTCAAACACATACAAAAATAAATATTTTTCATTTTTCAATTTTTTGGTATCTCATTTTAAATTTTAAATTTTTAAATTTTTTTAAATGACCGCAATTTTGAAACAAGATGGCGGATGAAGCTGGCCAACGAACTCGGTCGAGATATTTGTATGTACTATGTACACACCAAGGTACATCCAAATCGGTTCATAAATACGCCTGTCATCAAGTGACAAAATTCCGGACGTTTCAAAATGTCAGCCACGCTAGAAATTCAAAATGCTATAACTCAGCCACTTTTTAAGATATAGACGAAACAAAAACTGTTCCCGAATCTTTTTATCAAGGTCAAACACATAAGAAAAAAATATTTTTACAATTTTCTTTTTTTGGTACCACATTTTAAATTTAAATTTTTCTTAAAAATTTAAATGGCCGCCATTTTTAAACAAGATGGCGGATGAAGCTGGCCAACGAACTCGGTCGAGACATTGGTATGTACTATGTATAAATGAAGTTGCATCCAAATTGGTTCATAAATACGCCTTTTATCGCGTGACAAAATTCAGGACGTTTTAAAATGTCAGCCACGCTAGACATTCAAAATGCTATAACTGAGCCATTTTTTAAGATATAGACGAAATAAAAACTGCTTCGAAATCTTTGTTTAAAGGTCAAATACATAAGAAAAAAATATTTTTCCATTTTCAATTTTTTGGTACCACTTTTCAAATTTTAAATTTTTAAAAACTTTTTAAATGGCCGCCATTTTGAAACAAAATGGCGGATGAAGCTGGCCAACGAACTCGGTCGAGACATTGGTATGTACTATGTACGTACCTAATTACATCCAAATCGGTTCATAAATACGAGAGTTACAGTGTGACATAGGTCAGATATATATATATAGGATATATATATATATATATATACTAGCTGACCCGCCCGGCGTTGCCCGGGTCCGTGGTGATATTTAAAAATTATCCTTAAATTTATATGATTTCATACTTTAACTCGATTTTGACTGAAATACGTACCCACTCACTGTGTGGAAAAGGGGGAGAAGCTGTTAATTGTTGAGATTTGCTATGTAAATTTTTGGAAAATTGTATGCGACAGTCATGAACAAATTAAAACTTTAAAACACCCTGTACTGATGAAAAAATGAGTTAAGAGGAGAGGAGAGAGTGCTTAGTAATGTACAGGTCAAAAGCTTTAAAACGATATATCACATGAAAAAATCCATTTCCACATCCCCTTGGGGGAAGGGCCCCTAATACCTTCGGATCAGAAATAGACTCCACCAATTGAGGGGCCGTGAGGAGTTTCACCTTCGGTCAAGCCTTCAAATGAGGTCGAATCTTGCTGTAACTAATTCGCAGCGGCGACAGAAAATTGACACCTCGGGAGGTCATTTAAAAAAGAAAGAAATATTTTTGAAAAGAGGTACATATTTTACACACAAGAAAGTTTGAAGGACTCAAAACACACATTTTTTTTTTTCATTTTAAAAAGATAGTGAGCTATTTTAATACATTTTATAATTTCTTTCTTTCTTGAACACTTTCCAACAAAGTTGAAAGTGTTTATGCATTCAGTTTGTCTGTCCGTCTGTGCACGCTCCAACTCTGGTAAATATACTCGGATTTTTACGCAATTGATAACGGTTATTTAGGATCACTAAAGCTTGTTTTGTGTTGTATATGAAGTATGTAGGATTAATAGTTCATTTACAGGGGCAGTCAAAAATATTCCATTACAATATGGTATATGGGGGGGGGGAATTGTTTGCAGAGTATTTTAATAACATTGCGCTATTTCAAATGTATTGAAACTTATATAAATCACTGAATTTCACTACGATCACGTTAGAACAATGCATTCATAGCATTTTTTATTCATTTGCAGGGACACACAAAATAAATAGGTTACAGTACTGTTTTTGAGTAATAATTGCTGGAGTGTACGTTTTAAAATTCGGTATGCCCTTTTAAATTTAACTAATTTTTTTCATGTTACTCATATATAAATGCTATACCTCATATACAGGGGCTGCACAAAAGTATTCACGTACCATTCTCCTTATTAGAGGAGCTTGCTGAAGGGGAATTTTGAACTGAAGTATATGTATTTCTTAAGTGAACTAAATTTTGGCATGCATCTAGTTAATAGATAAAATCTCTATATCATATACAGGGCTGCTGAAAAAAATTCAGATAATTTTCCGATTGTAGATGGAAACAGCTGAAATTGGGTTTTGAAATGTGTTATGTGTTTGAATAAGACGCTGTTACTAATCGTAATTAAAATCTCCCGTACGAGGGCGCTGTGTCAGCGCCGTAATTTTATTTATTATTCCAATCGTCTGCGTGTTGACGATAGATTGTAATTTAGTTACGAGTGAGTGGAAACACTGAATTTTTTGTTGTTGTTGTTATTGAGATAATGGAATGTTTGATTTGGAAACGGCCAGAGAGACTGTTTCACTCTTAACAATTATTGTTTTAAAATAAAGAAATATACAGTTCACTGCGAAGAGTTCCTTAAAAATGGTGTCACTGAGTAACTTAGTGTTTTATTCTTAACAAAAATTGGTCCTTCGAGGCCAAAGTAAACGGATTTATCGTTTGCTTTTAGAGTCAAGAATCAGCTACGAGACTTGGTTTCTTCGAATAAGGTAGGACTTTTTCTTTAACATGGCTACTGAATTAAAAAATATTTTGACAAAAAAAAGAGTTTTAAAATGTAAAATTACTAAATTTGTGAGTGAAATTAAATTAAGTGACTCTGATGAATGTTCTTTAGAACTTGTAAATACGAAATGTGATCAATTCAATACAGAATTGAAAGAAATGTTTGATAAAATTTATTCATTGTGCGATGAGGAGGAAATTGATAAATATATCGATGAACAATCATCGATTGAAAAAGAGTTAGATGAAACTTGGTTAAAAATTAAAAGAGCGAAACAAAAACAAATAAATGTTCTTAATGAATCAAAACCGAAACAAGAGAATAGTGTAACGGAAGTTCGACTTTCCACGATTAATCTACCTTCTTTTAGTGGAAACGTACAGGATTGGATATATTTTAGTGATCTTTTTAAATCTAGCGTTCACAATAATAGCGCACTTTCGGGTGCTCAAAAGTTATCATATTTGAAATCTTCGCTTCATTCTGAAGCTGCAAAAGTTGTACAAAGTATAACGATTTCAGATGATAATTATCAAACAGCGTGGTCCTTATTAGAGGAAAGATATTCCAATAAAAGACAACAAGTGTTTGCTCACATTAAAAAATTAATGTCCATTAATTCAATACAAAGTGAAACACCTAGTGCTATTCTTAATTTGGCAGATACCGCCAGTGAATGTATCAGATCTCTAGAAATTCTCGATCAAAAAATTGAAGGGTTTGCGGATACAATAATAACTTATATATTGTGGCAGAAATTAGATGGGTCCACAAAATTATGGTTTGAACGTGAACAAAAAAAAGACGAGCTACCAAAATTAAAAGAATTAATCGAGTTTTTAAAAAGACAAGCGAGAACACTGCAAGTTTCCAAACCTCTTATAAATAATGTAACTCCTAAACGCAATGCTCAACAACGAATCACTAGTATGGTATCTACATCTAATGGTAAAAACTCAAAAACATTTAAATGTGTTAAGTGTCAGAGTAATGAATTCCACGGTTTGCACAAATGTCCAGAATTCTTAAATCTTTCAGTGGCTTCTAGATATGAATTCGTAAAGAAAAATAATATTTGTTTTAACTGTTTAAAATTCCACTCGGTTAGAAATTGTAAATCTACTTATTCTTGTCAGAAATGTATGAAAAAACATTCGAGTTTACTGCATTTCGAGAATGAAAATGAAAAGCAAATTCAAAACAGCGATAGAAAAAATGAATTTATTTCAAAACCCGAGGTCAGTGATTGCAATACCCAAAACCAGAATCAAATCGTAGCGCATTCAAATCTAGACCCGAATGCTGCAACATTTCACATTTCTAACGAAAGAGCATTTTCAGGTACATCTGTTTGTGAGATGAATTATTTAAGTTCTGGCATCTTATCAACTGTCATTGTTTATATTAAAAATAAATTTGGTGAATTTAAGCCGTTAAGAGGTTTGATTGATGCTGGATCAATGAGTAATTTCATTACGATTCAGTGTGCTGATTATTTAGGAATTAAGAAAGAAAAAATAAAAGTTGCGGTTTCAGGATTAAATGGCATCTCCGTGAATATTAACTCCAAGGTAAAAGCATTAATTTCGAACAATTCAAATTTTAAGGCGGAAATAGAACTTCTTTGTGTACCAAAAATATCGGATACTATTCCAGTAAATCGGATTAACGTTCCAACAGAACAATACCTTAATAACATTAAATTAGCGGATCCAGAATTTTACAAACCTGGAAAAATTCATGTTCTTTTGGGAGCTCAAATATTTTATGATCTTTTAGAAGTCGGTCGAATTGAAGTCCCCAATTCTAATTTAAAATTCCAAAACTCGGTATTTGGATTCATTGCCTGTGGAAGCGTATTAAATCCTGACAATCAAATCACGCAAAATACTCATTGTGGGCTTGTTTGTAACTATGAAGATTTGACAAAAGAAGTTCAAAAATTCTTTCAGTTAGAAACATTAGGGATAAAAGACGATCCCACATGTACTGACGAAGATAGAGCATTAGAAATATTCGAAAAATCTGTATCTTATAAAAATAAACGTTACGAAGTTACCTTACCATGGAAAAAAGATTGGCGAGAAATGAACGACAATTTCAAAATAGCCAATAATAGACTGAACTGTCTTAAAGTGAAAATGAAGCGAAAATTAGAGATTCGCGCTCAATATTGTGAGACTTTGAAAGATTATGAAAATAAAGGAATCATAGAAAAAATAACGGAAACGCACAAGCCAGTGGAGAAACCACTTTTTTATCTTCCACATCAACCTGTCTTTAGACAAAGCCTGACAACAAAAATGAGAGTAGTCTTCGATGCCAGCTCACACGATGTTGGCGAATTATCGTTAAATGATTGTCTTTGGCCAGGTCCAAATCTAAATCCAAACATATTCGATCTACTTATCAATTTTAGATTAAACAAAATAGCATTGATAGGTGATATAGAAAAAGCCTTTCTGCAGATATCCCTAGCGGAGAAAGACAGAGATGCAGTGAGGTTTTTATGGATTGGAGATAGAGGTATAGAAATATATCGCTTCAACCGAGTTCTTTTTGGTATGAATGCTTCCCCGTTTCTTCTTGCTGCTACTCTAAGAAAACATATCAAGAAATTTCAAGTTAGATATCCTACAACAACAAAGTTATTAGATAGGTGCCTCTACGTTGATGATTTCATCGCTGGTGCTGACAACTTGCAAGATGCGTTAGAAATCTCTCGAAATGCTGTTTATATTATGAGCGAGGCAAGTATGAAACTCAGAAAATGGTCAACTAATGATAACGATTTGATGGAGCGATGGAAACAAGAAGGGTTTGATACTCAGCCTCTACACAACCCAATTGAATTAGGATTTGACTCAACAAAGGTTCTAGGAATGTCTTGGCATACGAGTGAAGATTGCTTCATCGTAGATGTAAAAGGCTTATTAGAAATGTTATCAAAAAGTGAAAACACCAAGCGCTTCATCCTGCGTGCTATTGGAAAAATATTCGACCCTCTTGGCTTGCTCACTCCTTATACTATTCGCATGAAATGCCTATTTCAAGATCTGTGGTTGAGGAAAATTGCTTGGGATGAAGATGTACCAATAGATGTTAAAGAAAAGTGGCTTCAATGGTGTTCTGAGATCCCACGCTTCTCCGACCTAAAAATTCCAAGAATTGTGCTAAATTCAACGAAAGAAGAAAATTCAGATGTGGTAGAGATTCACTGTTTCTGCGATGCTAGTAAGAAAGCCTTCGGCACTGTCATATACCTCAGAATTGTAAAAGAAAATGCTATTGAAGTTAACCTTGTGACTTCAAAAAGTAGAGTTACACCTCTTAAAAAAATCACTTTACCAAGATTAGATCTATTGGGAGCTTTACTTGCTGCCCAACTAGGTAATGCAGTCAAGAAAATAGTAGATCATAAGAAACCATCAGATGTGTTCTTCTGGACAGACTCGAAAATCACTTTGTACTGGATTAGAGGTTCTAGTAAAAGATGGAAATCATTCATAGCGAATCGTGTCAACGAGATTCAATCTTTGACTGACTCCAATTCGTGGTTTCATTGTCCGGGAAAGTCTAATCCAGCCGACCTCCTTACCAGAGGCGTCAGTGTTGATATGCTCTTAGAAAAGGATTTGTGGTTTAAAGGTCCCCCCTTTTTGAGAGAAACTGTTCTCCCAACTAATGACTGCAACATCCAAAATTCGCCAGATGACTATTCTGATGAACTAAAGAAAACAGTTAAATGTGAAAATGATAACTCTTTAGTTACTCTAGCTATTTATGATCAAAATTATTTATTAGATTATATTATTAGTGTTAGTAATAATTATATAACTATCATTCGTATTTTATGTTATGTGCTTAGATTTATTCATAACCTTCGAAATGTTAATAGAGTGAAAGATCATCTTACTTCAAAAGAATTGAATGCTGCAGAATTATCACTGATAAAGATGGTTCAACAAAGTGAGTATCAGGAAGAAATAAAATGTCTTAGGAAAGGTAATTCGGTACCAAATAAAAGTAAACTAAATTCTTTAAATTGTTTCTTAGATGAAAGTAATATTTTAAGAGTTGGGGGTAGATTGGGTAACTCATATTTGACAACAAATGAAAAACATCCTATGGTTCTGCCAAGTAAGCATCCCCTTACTTTAATTATTGTAAGATATTTTCATTTAAAGTATTTACATGTAGGATCACAAACATTGTTGTACCATATTCGTCGTAAATTTTGGATAACTAATGGTAGAAACATCTGTCGCAAAATAACATATGAATGTGTCACTTGTTTTAAAAACAAGCCTGTATTAGCGAGTCAAGTTATGGGTGACTTGCCCAAAGAGCGTGTTACACCTTCATTTCCATTTTCCATTATTGGAACTGATTATTGCGGCCCTTTTTACATTAAATTCAAAAATCAAAGGAAAGGTACATATAATAAAGTGTATGTATGTATATTCGTTTGTCTCTGCACCAAAGCTATTCATCTAGATTTCGTTTCAGATCTCACTTCTGCAGCCTTCATTGCTTGTTTTAAGCGCTTTGTTAGCAGAAGGGGAAAGTGTTCAAAAATATTTTCTGACAATGCAAAAAACTTTGTAGGGGCAAACTTAGAATTGAAAAGGCTTCACAATTTGGTTAGACACCCAGATGAAGCATTAGCTGATTATTTTGCAAGGGAAAATATCGAATGGAATTTTATTCCTCCGAAAGCGCCGAACTTCGGTGGTCTTTGGGAGGCAGGGGTTAAATCATTCAAATTCCATCTAAAACGTGTAATTGGTAACGCGCACCTCACTTTAGAGGAATTTCTGACAGTAATTCTAGAAATTGAAAGTGTTTTGAACTCAAGACCTCTGTCCCCATTATCATCAGATTTCGACGATTTCGAGACTCTGTCACCGGGTCATTTTCTTATAGGTAGGCCCTTAACGTCTATTATTGAACCCCAGCTCACTGAAATTTCGGAAAACAAACTTAGCAACTGGCAAAAAATAACAAAATATAGCCAGCAAATATGGAAATTATGGAAGCGGGACTATCTGAACACCTTGCAGCAACGTAATAAATGGCAAATAAATAAAAACAATATAAATGTTGGTTCTCTCGTATTGATCAAAGATGAAAATATGCTCAGCACAAAATGGGCAACAGGTAGGATTTCCGAGATATTTCTCGGTAAGGACAAAAAAGTTCGAGTAGTGAACATTCGTCTGCCTAACGGTACGATAATAAAGAGAGATGTGAGAAGTATTTGTCCTCTTCCAATTAATGGAAACTAATTTCTTTAATGTATATATTTGGTATATTTTGAATATATTTTGTTGTTTAATTTCTATAGTATGTTTTATTGTATTCAAATGTAAAGTAATTTTGCCATTTTTCCTTTGTTATTAATTATATCTTTGGATTGTTATATGTAGTATTATGTAATTTTATTTTATATATTAGAGTAGTTTTGAAACCTGCAGGCTTCAACGGTCGGGAGTATGTTACTAATCGTAATTAAAATCTCCCGTACGAGGGCGCTGTGTCAGCGCCGTAAATTTATTTATTATTCCAATCGTCTGCGTGTTGACGATAGATTGTAATTTAGTTACGAGTGAGTGGAAACACTGAATTTTTTGTTGTTGTTGTTATTGAGATAATGGAATGTTTGATTTGGAAACGGCCAGAGAGACTGTTTCACTCTTAACAATTATTGTTTTAAAATAAAGAAATATACAGTTCACTGCGAAGAGTTCCTTAAAAATGGTGTCACTGAGTAACTTAGTGTTTTATTCTTAACAAAAATATTTTAATTTTTCAAACGGTGCAGTTTGTTTACATTATTCTGAATGTGTTGGAGTTTTATAATCTATGCTTGACGCATTTTTTCTGTGTGTTTTTTTTTTTTTTTTTTTGTCTGACTTGTTATGGTCACTACAATCTAAATTCTTTAAAGGAAAGGGGGGAGACTTCCCTGTAGCCCACCCAAATAGTACCACTCTAACAACATACACACTTTTTTTTTTACTGTCACAGAATGAAAAAGGTCTAGAGTTAAAAACAGAAGCATATTCGATGATGAATTAAACTGTTTATTTACCATGATGAGAAAAGTAGTAAAGAAAAAGAAAAGTGCACAGTTAAAATAATGTCATTGACCTCACAGGCTATTCACGCTTATTGTACAATATACACTTATTTCAAAGAATAATGCCCTTGAAAAATAAATTAAGGGGGATAACCCCCCCCCCTTTATACTTAACTAATAAACCTCAAAATCTAATCAGGGAAGCGCCTTATCAGAATAAACCTATATACCAAATTTAAGCAAATCAGATAAGTCTGCATGAAAAACCCACTTAGCTAAATAAAGGGGTATTAGCTTCTTTGTTTCCCCCTTTATACTTAACCAATCAACCTCCAAATCTAACCAGTGAAACACCTTATCAGAATAAACCAGTATACAAAATTTAAAGCAAATCGGGTAATTCTGCATGATAAACTGATAAACCCATTGATCTAAATTAAGAGGGGTAACCCCCCCCCCATAACCAATAAACCTCCAAAACTAATCATGGAAGCGCTTTATCAGAATGAACTTAGAAAAAAATTTGAAGAAAATCGAATAATTCTGCATGTAAAATCCATTTATATAAGTTAATTTGGTGGATTAGCCCCCCCCCCCCTCCTCCCATTATACTTAACCAATGAAACCCAAAAAGTAATCAGGGGAGCACTTTATCAGAATGAACCTAGAAAAAAGATTTGAAGCAAAGCGGATAATTCTGCATCACAAACACATTTATTTAAATTAATGGGGGAGGGTTAGTCCCTTCCCCCCACCCTTTATACTTAACCAATGAACCTCCAAATCTAATCAGGGAAGCGGCTTATGAAAAAAAAAACCGGTATACAAAATTTGAGGCAAATCGGGTAATTTTGCATGATAAACCCATTGATCTAAATTAAGGGGGTTAACCCCCTCCCCTTGTTCCTCCCTTTATACTTAACCAATGAGCCCCCAAAACTAATCAGGGAAGTGCTTTATCAGAATGAACCAAGAAATAAATTAGAAGAAAATCGAAAAATTCTGCATGTAAAATCCATTTATCTAAATTAATTTGGTAGATAAGCCTCCCCCCCTCTCTTTATACTTAACCAATGAAACCCAAAAAGTAATCAGGAAAGCGCCTTATCAGAATGAACCAAGAAAAAAGATTTGAAGCAAATCAGATAATTCTGCATCAAAAACGCATTTATTTAAGTTAATGGGGGAGGGTTAGCCTCTTCCCCCCACCCTTTATACTTAACCAATGAACCTCCAAATCTAATCAGGGAAGCGGCTTATGAAAAAAAACCGGTATACAAAATTTGAAGCAAATCTGGTAATTTTGCATGATAAACCCATTGATCTAAATTAAGGGGTTAACCCACCTCCCCTCGTTCCTCCCTTTATACTTAACCAATGAGCTCCCAAAACCAATCAGGGAAGTGCCTTATCAGAGCGAACCTAGAAAAAAATTTGAAAAAAATCGAATAATTCTGCATGTAAAATCCATTTATCTAAATGAATGGGGGGGGGGGGAGAGAATAACCCCTGTCTCCCTCACTTTATACTCAACCAATGAACCCCAAAAACTAATCACGGAAGCATCTTATCCGAATGAATCTAGAAAAAAAAAATTGAAGCAAATCACATAATTTTGCATGAAAAACGCATTTATCTAAATTAATGGGGGAGTATTAGACCCTTTAAACTTAACCTATGAACCTCCAAATCTAATCATGGAAGCGCCTTATCAAAATAAACCGGTATATACAAAATTTGAAGCAAATTGGGTAATTCTGCATGATAAAGCCATTGATCTAAATTAAGGGAATTAACCACTCGTTCCCCCTATATACTTAACCAATGAACACCCAAAACTAATCAGGGTAGCGCCTTATCAGAATGAAGCTAGAAACAATATGTGAAGCAAATCGGATAATTCTGCTTGAAAAAATCATTCATATAAATTAAGGGGGGGGAAGGTGGATTAGCCCCGTTCCCCCCTTTTTATACTAAACCAATGGACCTCAAAAGCTAATCAGGGAAGCACCTTATCAGAATGAACCTAGAAAAAAATTTTGAAGCAAATCGAATATTTCTATCAAAAGTTACATATGTACATACAGAACCTGCGGACACATTAGATCTCAGGCTTTGATAGCCTGTGAGCTAAACAAAAAAAGGGGGGGGGAAATATATGAGAAATAAGGTGCAATTTTATTCCTTTTTCACTTTTAGATTATAATAAAATTCGTTTAACATAAATGCTGACATTGATATAGTGGATGGAGAAGGATTATTAAAGTATTATTCAACTCATCATTTAAGTATTTTTAATTAATTACAAAATAATAATAATTTAAAACTAAAATATTTCAATATATGAAAATTAATTTTTGATCATAAGAGTGCAAAAAAATATAAGCAAAAAATAGATGAATTTGGACTTTAACCATGACTTTTTTCTTTTTTCAGACATAATAGTGAATCAATTTCATTAAGATTTGCTTAAATCACATCCTGCTAAATCGATTTAACACCAGCTTGCCATGTTTTTCTTAAATCGGAAAGCACTGAAGCTTGCAATGTTTTCTTAAATCGGATCCTGCTAAATCGATTTAACACCAGCTCGCCATGCATGCAGAAGCTGCATCAATGTAAATAAATCAATTTTCCAATGTTAGATCTGAATGGGTATTTTGATTTAAATCGATTTAAAGCCAATGGATAAATAAATATTTCTGATGTTATCTTTAAATCGATATAAGACTGATGGTTAAATCGGATTTTTGATGTTTGTTTTAAATTGCGATGTAAGGCTAAAAGTACAATGGCTAAATAGTAATTCAAGACATTAGCTAAATCGCGACTTTCGATGTTAGTTTAAATCGATTTAAGACCAATGGTTAAATCGGATTTTCCGATGTAAGCTGTAAATTAATTTAAGACCTAGGCCTACGTAACGGTAACTTAACCTAACCATAACCTAACTAACCTAGCCGTGCATATGCTTCGAAGTACTTTCCACCGCCACGGGCACAATGTTTTATACGAATATCCGACACAGGTCACCACCGCCTGCAGCCGGGTATAGCAGGCATGCTATGCAGACTTTGCAATATCTTTTAGTTTCACTTTTCACCACCAGGATGCACACTCTCTCATAAACAAACCTATATACGAATGAAACTCAAAGTTTCAACCTATCCATAGATATATTACTCGATGGGGTGGTGACACAAATAAGAATTTAAGAAATTTGCTGAAATTTCTATTCGGAAATAATGGTAACCATCACTCAATTAAGACCCCAATATCACCTATAAGAACCTCGGACAGGGGTCACTGCTGCATGCTTCACCGTATACTGAAATTTTTGTCATGTGTAGATGCTGTCACTGAGAAGTGCACTTCGCAGCTGGATTTTAAAATTTCAATGTAGATTTTTTTTATTATTATTAAAATGTGCACATGGCATTGTGACGGCAATGAAGCAGCCAGCCAATGAGAGCAGGCGGTAAAAAATATGGGATCCAGCGACCGCACTTCATAGCTTAAGAGTAAAGATAAATTGCACTATTTATGTCTCATCAGCTTTATTTTAAAGAAAAATACACTTTTGCACATTTCTTTCTATAAGATTTAATGTTATTTGCATTAATTGTGATATTTCATAATGTTTTTTTACTTTTTATGCAAAATATACAAATCACATAAGTTAGTAACAGTTGTATTCGTTCTTCATGTTAATGGCGATTTATATATGCATAGTCGCCCAAGGATGGAATGTGTTTCTTGAACTTTACTTTCTATGAAGTAAATAATTTCCGTTCTTGGGCGATTAAGAGTCCATTCATGAGCGATTCTTATGAAACTCGTAATATATCACAAAATGTTCATTGTATAAGTATTTAGCGCACTGAGAATTTTTCATTCAGTTCTTTACCTTTTGTTAATCTTTTCTCATCTTAATGAAAACACATGCTCTATTCTTTAGTGACTAAAAATATTCTTAAATGAAATAAAATGAGTTCAATAACAAATCTGAAAGAAAACAAACCGTAGACCTCACTGACAGATTTTTCCATCCAGTTCTACAATTTCTCGCATGTTACATATCATAATTTTGATAAGAAAGGAAAACATTCAGTAAAGCAAATAAATATGTTTTCATTGGGATTTCTTACGAAACTCATAATATATGGGTAAGTCTATGTGGCGAAAAAATATTAACAAAAGGAAAACCCAAATAACCTCATTCATTTTCCCTGAAGTCAAAAGTTGTTGGGTTTTATTTCCCCATTCTTGGGCATTCGATGACAACTTGACAACATAGCATAGCATTAGAGTCCTGCATTGGGTCGGGTCTATATTTTCCCGTTGCGAATCTGGTTCGGGTTGACTTCAACTTCTTTTGTTGCGGTTCGGGTTGGCTTTCATTGTTTCGGGTTCAGGTTGGCTTTTTGACGTTTACAGTTCGGATTCGGGTTGACTCGATTTTTTAAAAGAATGTCCAAACTATTTTTTCACATTAAAATTCTATAAAAACTGCAGATCAAAGTTTCACAAAAACAAAATGCGTACCTGTCAGTTTTGCATAGTCTTAGAATTCGTTTCTGGAAATTAATATAAACATACTTTCTCAATTACTGATACGATAATGATTATAACGAATCCAGTAAAAGACCTATAGATGGCCCGAAAGAATTCTTGTAATGCGAACCCGACCTGCAGAAAGAAAATTAGATTCATTCCGAGCCGAAAAAACAAAATTCAGGATAACCCGATTCGATGTTTGACTCTATACAATGATCCCAACATGCTCAGAGGTTTTACTATATTTGAATGTTAAAGAATATATATTTGTTCATTCTTCTGTGTAAAACATAAAAATTGTATTAGAGATACATTGTAGATTATTTTTCATAGTGGCATTAAAACATAATTTACTTTTTTTGCATTGCAGGTTCAGGACGGGTTGATGGAAATTATTTTTGCGGGTTCGGATCGGGTTTCCGAAAATTATTTTGGGGGGTTTGGGTCGGGTTGCGGGTTGACTTAAAATGGAATTTGTGGGTTCGGGTCGGGTTGTACCCGAACCGCGCAGGACTCTAATATACATCTTATACCAGACTGCATGTCTGTTCTTGGGAAAAGATGTATATTGTCATGAAACCATTTTAATTTGCAAAAATGAAGTCAATAAAATCACCATTTTGTGACAAATTGAGTTTCATAAGAATCGCCCAAGAACGGGCATTCAAATCTGGTATTTTCGCATCATTGAATTGGGCCTAAACTTTGAACTCATATGCTTGGCACTATGAAAACATTCAATAAAGTGCAAGATATAGGTTTTTGGTAGGATTACTTACCAAACTCATAACATATGGTGTTTTGTATATAAAATAAACTAATTTCAATAACAAATCTTAATTAAAACATACATCTCATACTATATTCACAGGATTTTGCATTCAGTTGTACAATTTATAGCATGTTATGATTTCACCGTTCTTGGGTGTCTAAAAATATAGTCAATATTAACAGGAAGAAAGATAACTACAATAAATAACAGTACTCAAAAATTTCTTTCATTGAATTACGCCTAAACTTTAAACTGATATGCCTGGCACTATGAAAACATTCAATAAAGTGTAACATAACAAAAGGAAAAGAACTGAATTTAAAATCCTAAGGGCGTGAAATACTTATATGATGAAATTATATGGTGATATATTATGAGTTTCATAAGAATCGAACATTAACTTCACTTTTAATTGCCCAAGAACAGAAACTATTTACTTCAGAGAAAGTAAAGTTCAAGAAACACATTTCATTCTTTCGCGACTACGCCATTAACACAAAGAATAAATACAATTTAAACTAACTTACGTGAATTGTATACCTTGCAAAATAAGTAAAAAACGCTTCGAAATATCACAATTAATGTAAACAATATTAAATCTTATAGGAAGACAAACGCAAAAGTATATTTACATGCAGCTTACGACACATAAACATTGGGAGTTGCGAGAATGAAGTTTGCCCTTTGCCGCTGCCGCTACGATAGATCCAATATTTAACGCCTGCTCTCATTGGCTGGCTGCTTCATTGCCGCAGATTGGCGGAAAGTTGTAAATAGCCTCTAACGCATAAAGTTTTAATTTAAAACAAAAAATCTAAATTGAAATTTTAAAATTCGGCTGTGAAGTACACTTTCCGAGGACAAAATTAACACATGACGAAAATTTCGGAGGCCTAGGTGCTATAATTTCGGCGCTTGCCTCGGTCAGGCAGGCAGGCAGACATCTCTTGTTTTATATATATAGATATCAATTTTGAACGGAGGGTGGTTTCGGGGTCTGGGGGTAATGATCTATGAGAATATACCAAAATTTTTTGAAATCGCTTTCCTCCGAACGGCTGCAATAGGTAGCTTTTTGTAATGAAAGCTACCTAAAATGGAAAATATGCGATGTTTAGAAAGTTAAAAATTTGTAGTAGCGGAAATTCCAAAACCGAAATTTCATTTCAAATATCAAAATGTTGCCATACACAAAATGACGTATGCGTTACGCACAGATATGTTTGTCCTTTATAATATAGATAGGGTAGATTTATATTTCATATCTTACTACATATGCCAATGTCCCCCCCCCCCTTTTTTTCATTTTTTTCAATTATTGGTGTTACAGAAATTCAGTAACTGGCATTTATGAATCAGTAATTGACAGGTGATGTCAGACACTAATAGGAAAACTTAAATTTTAACAATTTTTATTTCAGCGAATTACAGCAAGATACGGAATTGCATTCAAATTCCTTTGTGCAGCTTTGTAAATGATTTATGAAATTTAAGCATACAATGTTACATGCGAATTTTTAGTTAAATTTAGAAACGAGTGCCACTATTGATTATGCACTCCCAGCATTTATTTCTCATTGATAGTACTCTAACGGGTTTACATTTTGTACCTGTAAAGGAACGATAAATGTTATACACACAGTATTCTGTAAAATGAAGCTTGTGGTGTACTTCAGTCTCGTAAACTACTTTCAATTTGTTTGAAATAGTGTAACATCTAAAAACACATTGCAAATGATTTTCACCGATAGACACGAATGAAATGGAATCCTTTTGCGTGATCCTGTAAATGAACCATAAATGTTAGACAATTCATTTTCAATACCGAACATTTATTAATTACGTGTCAGTAATAGATTATTTTGGGAATTATAAAACGGTCAGATAGACAGCTAAAAAACTCCTGAATACTTTTTTACAATATTAGAAAGTGTTAAAAAATGAAATGGGATCCTTGATATGAAGATAAAACTAATGTGTTAAATCCTTTAAAATTAATTTTAAAAATTGTTTTAAGGATCAACATCATTTTATTTTCGATTCTTAAATGTAATAATATTTTCAAAAATGATATTCAAATATTCTCAAAAATGAAGTCGAAAGCTCTTTTGAAGTTTTCGAATCGTGCGATATTACTTCAGTGTAATATTAGATAGTGGTATTATTGGAATTTAATCTGGTAATATTCATAAAAATTTATCGGAATACTACATTAATCTCTCTGTGAAGAAAAAACACGAAATATTAGTCCAATAAATTATTTAAGCATTTATTTGAAATAGAAATGTAAATTTGACATCTTACGAATCGAAAACTAAATTTTTATTTCAAAATAATTGAATACAATGATTTATTCAAAATAATTGAATACAATGATTTATTCAAAGTAATTGAATACAATGATTTATTCAAAATTTACAATAATTCGATTTAAAGAATTATATAGATTTTAATTTCTTAGAAATGTTCGAAACAATTCTATATAGACCTAGTAATAAATAAAATGTTTGTCTTTTCTGAAAATGATTTGAAAATTGGAAAAATCGATAATATATAATTTATTTAAGTAAAAAAAAAAAAAATAATAATAATAATATAAGTACGTACCTAAATTAACAGGAAACCTAAATATAAAATTTAAAACAAATGTTGTTAAATGCTTTAAAAAAGCGGAAATATGCATATTTTTCGACATTACATGTTTAATAATAACATTCCTGATAGTTAGTCAAATGGAAAATCCATTCAGGTACTCATAGAGGAATATTTATGATAGCATTATAATTCGTAAAAATCATTCCTTTTAATCTGTTTTAGAAGTTTTGTAAATGCGTATTATTAATAAAACTTTAGACAGTGCTTTGTTGAAATTTACATATAAGTTCTATCGGAGAAACATAATCCTGTCGTATTTTAGAATATGACTGGAATTCAATATTAATCTTTCTCTGAATCAAAACAGAGAGATATTACTCTAATAAATAACTGAAAAATATTATTTGAAATAGAAATGTAAATTTCACAGCTTAAGAGAAGAAATAGGAATTGTGTATTGTAGAATAATTCAATACAGTGATTAATCCTAAATTTAAAAGCATTATGCAGACTTACTATGCATGTAAGGGTTAATGTAGCACTTAAATTTAAAAATGAAAAAACGTCTGCTAAAAACTATACAAAAGGATCCTGATATAAAGAAAAAAAAATCGTTTTAAATGCTTCAAAAAAAAAAAAAAAAAAAAAAAAAAAAAAACAAGATGCCATTAAATATTGTTCTCAGGATATTCAAGGAATAAAAACTCATATCATAATGTAATAAAATACTATTTTACTCTAGCATGAAAAGTTAACAACAAAATCACCTACGCACTAAAGATAAGAAAATATGCAAGAAAAAAATAATCGCTGCTAATTTTCTTGTATGATACATTTCAGGTGTACATTTTAATTACCTTTCCAAATCCAGTATTCTTTACAATAATCTTCTACGAATACTTCTCTTTTAATTAATATACACGAAAAATATTCATCTTAAACTTTTTTAGAAGTTTTCGAAAAGTAGGATATTATTAATAAAACTAAGTGTAGTGTAAATTTTATGTTTAAATCTTACACTAGTAAACTAAATTAATCCTTTTATATTTCTAGACGTTTATTGTAATGCTGTGCTAATCTCTCTCTAAAACGAATACAAAATATTAGTACGATAAACCATTCAGAAATTAGTTGGACAGATATGTAGATTTGTCAGTTTAAGAAAATTATAATCAAGTGTAAATTTAAAATTGTTGTATAATAATTACTATTGCTGAACGTAAGTCTTTTAAAATCGAAGAACACATTAAAATATCCTATAATAAAATTAAAATTTATTGCGAAAAGATCAATTTTAACAAAATATTTTATCATAAAATTAAAAATTTATTGCGAAAAGATAAATTTAAACAATTTTAACATTTAGTACAAGAAGATTTAAGTAATAGAAAAGAAATATTTTTTGCATCCACTGTAAAAAATTTATGTAACGTTACTCCATACAATTCGTTGCAGCCTTGCTGTCTCCATTTTATTGAGAAATTTAAAGGGGCCAGGTAAGCGAAATTTGGGAAAAAAACAGATTTTTACTTTTTTATATCATTAAAAAGTTTAAACTTTTATCTTTCGAACGGTGTGTCACACATGTTTATATATAAAAAAAGAATAGTTGAAATTATTCATTCTTTCTATGAATACTTCACAGCTTAGTGGCCATTTAAATTTTTAATTGACTTTTTCTGACAACTTGGATTTTTCATGTCTGTGTTCCTTTTATTCAATATATATTAAACTTAAGAACTATTTTTTTAATACTTATATTATGTTATATTGTATACTTTAACACGGGGATTCAATGATTTGTTGAGAATTATTTATTTTATCCAGTGAAATCTTACCAAAAATGCCAATTTAAAAGAGACTTTCAATAAATAATTAATAATTAATTTTCAGTTTGACATAGAAAGAAAATGGTCTGTTAAAATACTTAAAACATGTTATTCTAACTACTCTAAAAATTTAGACCCCTATCTTCACCATTTCTTAGAAAAGGGTACATAAAATTGGTGAATTTAACATGGCAGAGACAGAGCTTTCCCGGTCCCCTTAACCCATATGATTGGTGTTACGTTACACTAATATGAAATATTACACCGGTTATATTAGTTTATAATACACCATTATATAAGTTAAATTAGTCCATAAATATTTTACAGTGTAACGCCAACAGAATTTAGTTGCCATAAAATATTAATATATTAATAAGTTTATTCATTATATTTTTTATAAGTAAAGGTCACTTGTCAAAAAAATATTAAATAAATTTTAATGGAAATAAGAAAAAAAAAATAGTTGAAATGCCAGTTTTTAATAAAAAGAAAAGCATTGAAATTGTGAATCTGTAAATTTGTTTCGACCAGCTTTTACATGCAAAATTTAGAAAATAATTTTACGTCAAATTAACCTTTATTTAAATGCATGGTATACTATTTTCAAATTACATTATATTAGAAAAAATATTCAACTACGGGCTACAGCAAAGAAAACAAAAGATGAAGTATAGAATCAGGTGTTAAAGGTTTTTAAAATAATAAAATGTAAAATCTTTTTTTTTTTTTCGAAAAATGTAATTACGTTTACGATCGATGTTCATATCTAAGATTCTTTCAAATATTCTAAAAGGTTGGATCTTCTAAGATTAAAATCTATGGCGACATTCATCTTAAGTTGTTTTATGTGTTTTCGAAATTCGTAATATTCTAAATAATATTCAAAGCAGTCTTGCACATAAATTTACTTCTATCTTAGAATTTAATTTATATATACTTCTAGAATATTTTTGGAATAATATATTAACCTCTCCTTGAATGAAAACATGAAATTTCAATACAAGAAATAATTTAAAAGAAGGTGGAACAAAAATGTAAATGATAGCTTAAGAAACGAAAAATGAATTGTGTAGTTCAAAATAATTCAGTCAAATGATTATCGATAAACTTACAAATTGTTATTCGATGTAATATATTGACCTGAAATTTCCAAAATTTATTTCCAGGTATTTTTACATATAATATACTACTTTAAGAACTCGTGTGAATCTGAAAATTAAATCATCGAGTAACAAAACAAAGGGCATAATACAATGAAATAATCAGGTGTTAAATGCTAGAAAAAAGGAAAAGAAAAATACATGTTTTAGGAACAAAACAAATTTCATTTCTGATCGATATACTGAACGATCCTTTCAACTATTCTCTTAAGAATAAATCTCTCTAAATGATATATCCTTTAAAATATTCTTGGAAGATTAGTTCGGTTAAGATTAGAATCGATGAAAAGCAGCCAATCTAAGTTCTTTTAGAAATTTCCGAATTATATTATTATTGAAATTCCATGCAGTGTTAGATTATTTTTTTTTCTTTTAAGACTAGCAGAAGAATTCAATACAGGTGCATTTCTAATATTGTATCGCAAAATTTACTAATCTTTTTTGTGTAGAAAAAGAAAAAAAAAAACAGTCCAATAAATTATTGAACAGTTATTTGAATAGAAATGTAAATTTCACAGGTTAATAAACGAAAAATAAAAGAGTTACTAAATTTGAAATAATTTAATGCAATGACTTCAGTTAATGTTAAAAGAATTCAATTAAAATCAATATATTGATAGTTTTATTGATAGTATTGGAGTTTTAAGAAATATTCAAATATGCTTACTTCGAACTTTAATTAAAATAAGATTTTATTATAAAATATACAAACTAATTTAAAATTTATTTAAATGATATATACTTGTATATTTAAAAAAAACATTTTAATAATTTTTATCCTTTTCTGTTTTAAGCAAGAAAATCGAAAAATACGTCTTTAGCAGCATGGCAGAATAAACTAATTTTAACTTAATTTTCGTTATATAATGTTATTCCTAAACTTACTGGAATATGCGTTAAAGACATCAATTGCAAAAACCATAAACTCATTAGTTTAATGATAAGGTTTTCCTAAAACATAACTACAGTGTGGGGCTACTAAATACTGTAACACTCCAAAAAATAAGAATTAATTTTAATCGTTTGAGAAAACAATTTATTTCTCTATTTTAGTGTTTGGCAATCTTCTATTAGTGCAGACGAATTTTGTTATAAAGCAAATATTTAAAATTATTTTTAAAGAGGGAAGCCAAAAGAATGAGGATTAAACAGCTCTTTGATCGCAGATTTTCCGCAGGTAAAATCTTTAAGCAATTAAAATGCCTTGGTTTTAATGGAACATTTATATATAGAACTATAAATCGATTGTTGGATACTAATAGCTATCTAAAGATCGATCTAGGTCTTTCAATTCGCACGTTAGGGCGTATCAAAAGAATTTGTGAAAAGGTGTGAAGAAATCCACAACGTTCTGCAAATAAAATGGCTCCAGAAGAGAAAGTGCGTCGCAGAACTATGCAAGTTATAATAAATGAGGAACTGGGTTATTACCCTTATCGCAAAAGAAAAATTCAAGGTTTGACGGCTGCACAAAGAATAAAAAGATTACAAAGAAGGAAGAAATTGATGAAGCGGCATAGTAGGAAAAGTGTTGACAGAATAATACTTTCTGATGGGGAGCTATTTTGCACTAAACAGTGTTATAATGCTACAAATGATGTCGTATATTCAGCAACCCTCGAGGATATACCTGAAACCTTTCCGAATGTTAAACGCTTTCAGAACAAGAATTTTGTTATGGTTTGGGCTGCAGTGTCAAACAATGGAAATTTGCCTTTTAAGTTCATAGATAAAGGGATAAAAATCAATGCTAATATTACATACAGGACATATTCGCTACACATTTATTGCCACATGCTGACAGGTTGTATTTAAAAAAGAATTGGACATTTCAGCAAGATTCTACACCGTCGCACCGAGCTAAACCAACACAGGCTTGGCTCCCTGTCAATTGTCCGAACGTTATCATACAAGACGATTGTCCATTTTCTTCACCGGATCTAAATCCTTTAAATTATTGTGTCTGGGGGATTTTAGAAGCTATAGCAACAAACACAGAAGTTTGGACTCTCCCAAAGCTTCCATATTGCGTGAATGGTACTGATTACCCCTTAAAATGATTTGTGCCTCAGTCGGACAATGGCATAAAAGTTATCTTTGGTAATCGATATAGATGGCGGTCAATTCGAGTAAAATTATTTCCCGGTAAACTTTCATCTCTGATGTTCATCATATTAGTGTAGTACTCATTTTCTATTTTATATTTGTAAAATAAAATGACTAAATATTTGTAACAGTATTTAGTAGCCACCCTGTAACAACACTAAACACAACAAATAAGACACTAATCGTATGAAGAAACCTCTTAGCCACTTTGCGTGCAAAATACAATTTACTATACATGAATATTGTTTAAGCAGCAACTTTTAAAAATCTGTTCTTTGAATAATGTTTTCAAAAACAAACTTTAATTTTAGTAATTTACTATCAATGAGCCCAAAAATTACTACGTTGGAGTCTTTCGTCGTATTCAGAACCTGACCCAAACCTATTTGAATAACGTTAGCCAAAACAAACTTTACTTTCAATAATTTACTATGAAATAGCGTGAAAATTATTATTAAATTTTTAAACAAGCGATTCATTCTACGCCATTTATACTGAATTTACAATCTAACATTCTTTTGTCGTCTATGTTGCCCGTCTTGTTCTTAAATATACGCACATTTGGCAGCTTTAAGATCATGTTAAAAAATACAACTTAAAGCCGTTTTAGTTGTTCGACGTATTCAGAACCTGACGCCAACCTATTTGAATAACGTTATCCAAAACAAACTTTACTTTCAATAATTTACTACGAAATAGCGTGAAAATTACTCGCAATTTTTTAACAGACGATTCATTCTGCTTCATTAATACTGAATTTACAATCTAACATTCTTTTGTCGCCTATGTTGCCCGTCTTGTTCCTATATATACGCATATTTAGCAGCTTTAAGATCATGTTCAAAAATTCAGCTTGAAGCCGTTTTAGTCGTTCGACTTATTTAAAGCCTGACCCAACCCTCTTTAAAAATGTTTACTAAAACAAACTTTAAACATAATAATTTACTATCAAACATTGTGAAAATTACTCGCAATTTTTACACAGGTGATTTATCTCTACGTCATTAATACTGAATTAAGCGTTTTAACATTCTTTTGTCGCCCATGTTGTCCGACTTGTTCCTAAATACACGCACATTTGACATCTTTAAGATCTAGTTCAAAAAATTAAGTCTGATGTCGGGTTGGTCGTTCGACGTTTTCAGAGACTGAACCAAAGCTTCCTGATTTCCGATGTACTTAATTTAACGAAATTGTCTTTCATATTTTCCAGGTGTACCGGTCAGAGTTTTAAAGAAATGTAAAGGACCTCGGAATGGCGCGTAGTAAGCCGTGAATTCGCAGCGGTCTTCCAGCCTAGTCCCCTCCTGGTCACCTACCGGGGAGAAAATTAAGCTTGACGCCGCATTAGTCGTCTCACATATTCAAAATACCGGGCACAACCCTTCCCTTCCAGCAACGATGCGAAGGGATTAACCGAGGAGCCCGGGACCTTTGTCCGCCTGGATACTGAACAGGATTGGTGATTTAACAAGGTGTGATTTCTTTAATCAGTAGCAAAAATAAAAAAATGGGGGGGGAGATGCGACATAGCTTTTTGAATTCGGGAGAAAAAAAAGAAAAAAAGGAAACTAGAAAAAAGAATTTTGCTTTTTCAGAATTTGGTGTCGCCCCCGATGAAGAAAAATATATGAATATATAAATAGTACAAAACCTATTTCAATTTTAAGATTTAATGCACAAACTTTTATTTTATGTAAAATGACGTCATTCGTATCCGCTTAAGAACTCCACATTTACTATCCACTCTTAAACATCTGCAGTAAAGCATGCATAGGATGTTACTATCTCAAAATAATACACAAATGCAGCAAAATGATGCCGACATTAAAGAAACTGGACAAAAAAATTGCTAACTAATGATTCATAGGCATTCATTTGTTTGTAAAATTAGTATAGACGATTTCAGTCGTGACGTCAGTCATGACGTTTTCGTTGGAAACTGACACCAAACAAACGGTTGCTATGTTGTATTTTCTATTTTGTTTGTTTGTTGCAGCTATATCTTATATCTATATCTCACATTTAAGTGACTTAATACTTGATATGTACTGGTAACATTTTCCACGATTTATATTTAAAAAGAAATGACGCATAGCAACCGTTTGTTTGGAGTCAGTTTCCAACCAAAACGTCATGACTGACGTCACACTGAAAAGGTCTACAGATACTTAAAATTAAATACAGTTTATAATAGTTCCATGTTTTATTATTCGTAGAAATTATTCATTTTATATTTTTTTCAAAATAGCACATATTTTAATTACATTTCCTTTCGGTTGTTATGAGAAAATGACAACAAAAAGATATAATTGCTATTTTTCAACTATTTTCCTTTCATTTCTATATAAATGGAGTACTTGAGTTACCAAAATTAAACAAATGGTGCTAAAAACTACAAAAAAATTAATATTTCAAAAATAAATGGAGATACAGTTTTCAAACAAACTGTATTTAAAAGTACTTTTTTTTCCCAATACGACGGTATAAACATAGAAAATGTGCGATGCTTAGAAATTAAAAAAAAAAATGCTATAGAGCATTTAATTGTACAATGATACATCTGCTTTGTTTATTGCCAGCTTCTGTAAGGTAACGTTATTTTTTGGAGACAAAATAAGCTGGGAGAAAGAAATAGCATAGCGTTCCGGGGGCTAAAAAATGTAGAAAAAAAAATCTTTAATGTAACAAAAATTTAATTTATAAATGCAAAAATATGATATTAAAAAATGGGCTAAGATAAATAAAAAAGGTCTTTGCCTTGTATTCCTAAGCAATCAAAGTTTCTCAGAATGGGCGCAGAACGCGGCTTTTCTGCAACACCATTACACGTCCACAATGACTGAAAGGGAATATTTCATCCGTGGAGAAAAAATATTAGCTTTAAAAGTAAAAAAAAAAAAAAAAAAAAAAAAAAAAAAAAAAAAAAAAAAAATGGTGTAAATTGGGGAAAGTCTAAGCGGCACCTGCACACGCGGGCTCAAGCCAGATGGGGTGAAGCACAGGGAGGAGTTATGGCATGACGTCATAAAGATCTGCTAAAATTGGCAGACAAAAAAAATAGAGATTAAGATAAAAATAATATCTTTATTTAATAAGGTTAACTTTAAAAATTCCCCTGTGTACGGTCAGTATTTAAAACAAAGTAGTCAGAGTTTTAAAAAAGGGAAAAGGACCACGGAAGATCACGCAGAAAGCGGCATTCATCGATCCATTATCACGCTATTCGATCACGGATCCAGATTCCAGCGAACATATACAAAAACAAGCACATATTTTTATAATTACCGGTCAGAAAAAAACCTTTATTATGTAAATTATTGTCTCCTGAAAAAAGCCTTTATTTTGTGTTGCTACACTCAATTACTATATTATTATTTAAAGAAAAAATATAATTATTCTTTAATTTATAATTACACATAACTGGAAAGTATATTTTCTTATTGAATTAAAAGAGATCAAATAATGATATTTTTTTGTAGATCACCTTTTAATTAGTGAATTATATTGTTGATTCATGTTTGTAATCGGAATAATAATTATTTATTAATTTATTTTGCAGTGTGGTGCTATTACAATATTTTTTTTCATATGAGAATAATTTAGCGAAAAGAGCGAGTAGATTTCTGATTTCCAGTTGAATAAAACATACTGCTCGCGGTAACAAATAGATGAAAATTGGATTTAATTCATAAATAGTAGATTTTTTACATTTCATTTATTTTCTTTAATGCCCACATACTTCACAAAAAGAATTTTAATATAAAAGATATCAGTTGTGTATTGAAGTAATGGATATTTAAATATTTAAATGATATCTGCCCCCTGAGTCATTATTTCGTTTATAATCTTTCCTTATACAAAGTTCCAAAACATTGAATTGCCTTTTTGCAATTTTAAGAATGAATATTGAATATACACTTTTTTCCCCTTATGCGAGGAACAAGAAGAGTACACTTTCTCAAAAATGGGCAATTATTTGAGAGTTGTGGTAAAACTGCCACGTATCCCTTAATTCTGCATATTTATTTATATTGTTTCTAATTTTACTTTAAATTATTATATAAAACAAATTTGTTTTTGCTGAGAAAGTAAAAAAATAAATCACGCTTGAAAATAATTTTAAAACTTGTAATAAAAACCATTAAAATGGGGTACAATATTCAAAGAAATATTATTTAAAAGATGTTTTTCCACTTGACAATTGAAAAAAAAAAAATGCAATATTCAGAAGCGGGTATATGTGCGATAAAAAAATGCCAAATCGAGGATACCATCGTTAAGACATCGTTAAGTATTACTGACACGCACATTTGTTGTTTATGCTAAAACTATCTAAAACAATACTAATCCTAAATAATTCGATAGAAAAGTAATATATATATATATAACATTACCATAAACTAAAAAAGCTTTCACTATTGAGCGGTCAAATTCTCAGATTTTTTACAGAACTATTGTTACTTCATTTCCAAGTCTCATTTTCCTTTCTTTTCATGTTTTGAAATTCATTATCAAATTTTAAAATATCAAATACTATTTTTATTAAAACAATAAAGCTATATAATTGTTTTTTTTTCATCTTTTAAATTTTCTTTTCTAAATTACGTTTTATAAAAGTTTAGAATTAGATTTAAAATTCAGAATTGATGCTATAATTTAAATTTCAAATTCAAATTTGGAAAGTCTGAAAATCATTTATCCCCTCATTCATGAATAACTTTTAATTGGATAAAAAACTTTTTTTTTAAATCTAAAATAAGTTTAAAACGTTAACGAAAAAAATTAAATTTATATAAAAAAAAAATGCATTTATTTCAAAATAAAAAAATAATTATTTCTAAACTTTTCAACACTAAAAAATATTGTTCTTGGCTATTACAGCTTGTCTTGCCATTACGAGGTTCACCCCGATTGTTTTAGAATACGAAATATAGGTGGACTGGATGACATTAACGACGGCATTTTATTACCCGACTGCCAAGAACGGTTATGTGTTTGGCGCCTATCTGGGTATGTAGATTTCTTTGTATCTTTGAAACATCCCGACGGCTGGATGGATTTTAATGAATGAGGTCTCTATCGATTCGTCTTAACCATCTGATGGTTATAGACTAGGTTTATTTTTATAAATTTAAAATGGCGGCCGTAAAATACAAAATGGTGGTAGAGAGGTAAAATGTTTTATACACACCCTATTGAGTGCCATATCATTGGATAGGTCTTTCAAAATGAAGACGATGTTTCATTGACTATTTTACAGTCAGAAGCTCCGTTTAAATATCACACAACCTGGAACTTGTGTAGGCAGGATCTCTAGCTTTACTACAGCTATAACCTTCATAGACATCTACAGGCCTTATCAAAATAGTGTTTATAGATAGGAACTAACAGTTAAACACAACTTAAAAGTTACCAAAGTTACCAATACAAGAAAAAAAAATAAGGTAAATAATATAAAAAATAGTTCAGATTGATGAGAAATAATTAATTAGTTCGCTTTTTACGAAGTCGGGTTTTTTGATTTTTTTTTAAATTTAATTTTTACTTGTCAAATATGTGTCTCACTGGGAGGCTGGGAAATTTATTCTACCAACTCCTGTCATGCGGTTTCCAGGGCTAGTTGAATCTTATTTCCACGTTGGCTCAATCTCACTGAGTATGTTGATCTCGTGAGAACAATTCCGCGTAACGATTGTTTGTAATTTTAAAGTTGTGTAACGCGAAAAAGACAGCTTTAAAAGAATATCAAAAGCTTTCCCAACTCCGCATTCTTTATATGCAACTATGTTTAGATGGTTTTAAGAATTGAACCCTTTATCTACTGACGGTACTTATAAGTACCATTCAAATGACTTGTTATAAAAGTCATATAATGCATCAGTTAATCAATTAGTTGTAATATAGCTTAGAATGAGTTATAGATACATTAATTTATCTTGTTCCAAAAACATTGCTTGTTACCCAAACCAAAAATATTTTTAAAAGGATGATTTCTTTTGCCTTTGCATCTTTTTAGCTTTCTTGGTGTTGGGGAAGGAATTTTTCAACTATATTTTTATTGTAAGAGCATCATATTTTTACATTTCCTAATGCTACAAAATACTAAGAAAATATTTAAAATAAATGATTTGAGTGGGGTTATAAATATTGCACAAAATCCCTATAATTTCCAATTTAATTAATCTTCTAAATCCTCCAATCATTCTAATATTTATTAAATGACTATGTAAATCACCTAATGGAGTTTAAAAAATTCATGAAAAATGCTTTAGACGATACAATTTTCAGGAATTTATAATTCAGTACATAAAGGTTTAAGCGGAAAATGTGATTTCAAAGATGACGGGCGACATGGAAGGTCCTCTACAAGTTAGGAAGATGTTTAGCTGATGGATGCTTCATGAGCTTACGGAAGAGAAAAAGCAGACAAGACTGTCATGATGCCTTGACATCCTGGTAAAAATTCTTTCTGGTACCTCCGATCATCTTTTTTAACTTGTTAAATGAGAGGAAATATGTAAAGGGGGTGTAGGGGAAAAACGTATCTACAGGGGGTCTATCTATTGGTTCATTTTTTATAATGAAAGGAAACGCATATTTTATGAGTTAAAATCGAAATACTTTATTGAACATGGAAGGTGGGTCTATGCCATTTATGTGTGGAACACAATATCGCACATGTGGCTTTTCTTACATGCCATCTTCCGAACATCAAATTATCGATGACTTTTCCTAGAATGAGGGGATTCATGGCCAAAATTTCAGCCTGGATGTTACGTTTGAGGTCTTGATTTGAGGTGGGTGGGTGGCATTGGCATACACTTTACTTTTCAGAAACTCACAAAGAAAATAATCCATCGGGGTTAAATCGCACGATCTTGGAGATCAGTTCGCATCAGAATTTCTTGAAATTACGCGATCTGGAAATATCTCGTTCAATAAGTTGAGGGTTTGGCGAGCAGGTGTTCCGTTGCACCGTTGTTGTGTTATTGCTGAGTTCATAATTAGAAATGGCATACATTTGACAGTTCATACATGCATTACACATGACAGCTGATACAAATAACCTGTGAAATATTCATAGTTCAGAAAAAAAAAAAAAAAACAGATGGACCGCCCTGTATTTACCAATTTCATCGGCAAACTAAAATACAATCTTCAGTTCAAAATGAAGATTTGCTAGCAAAAGTCAAGCAGCCGAGGATTATCGACAATAGTAACCACATTCCCCCCCCCCCCCCCAAAAAAAAAAAAAAAAAAAAAAAAAATTGGCCTTACTGTCCAGAACCTTTGGAAGAGATAAAAATCTTTTCTGCCATTTGTACATAGTGATGGTCCCGTTCCAATATGATTGGAAAACAGTATTTTACAGAGCCCCCCCCCCCAATTTGGAGCATATATGAGCAGCATTCTGAGCAGCCAGCGGTTGCACCAATGTTGGGCTTTCCTTATCTAACAGTAATGCAAATAGGACATTTCTTAGAATGGGACAACATTAGACAACGATTAGTCAACGTTGGCCCATGCATTTTGAGCGGGAATAGTTTTAACCTCAAAAAATTGAGTGCAGACGCAATTAATTGACAGTAAAAGGCTTCAGCCCGTTGCGATTTTGGATTTCTGCTCAATTGAAAGCTTTTGGCGGCATATGATATAGACATTGGTGGTTCAATGTTTTTCCAATTTCATCTTTTCAACAGAAAATAGCAGTTGGTAAGTTTATAAATGTTTATTTGATCATTAAGCATTTATTTATATATATATTTAACATATTTATATGTCCATTTTTAATGTAAAATACCTGTATCTTTATGTCTAATTATTTTAAGTGTTATTGAATCAAGAGAGAATGCAGAAGAGTCATTTTTTAATACTCTGAAGCTAGCACAATCGAACCGTAATCTATAAAAAATTAATGTACTAATTTATGCTTTTTAATGCGCATTAATTATATAAAGTACGTTTCCATGCGTAATTTCATTTTTGAATTATCAATAAATATGTGAATAATTTCTGCTTTCTTCTATTACTTTAAATTAAAATAAACTTGAACGTAAGCAAGGAAGACTCGCACCTACGGAAATGGACAGAAACTTCATTTTATATAGCAACTTGCCCAGTCTTGCTGACTAGCTTGTACTGTCTGTCCCTTTTTCTCCTTCAATCCCCCCTTTTTGGTGCATTCACCCCATTAAGTGTTTTGACATTTTTATCCGTCGGCTTATGGAATGCCAATGAGCTTAGAAATAAAGCTAATGAGTTTAAGGATTTTATATATAACAATGACTTTGACATCGTTTTAGTTTCAGAGACTCATTTTTACCAGGGTAACTGTAATAAGGTTAGCAACTATGAGTTATTCCATGTAGACCGGTCTCCTAATGGCAACCGTCCTTCTGGTGGCACCGCAGTGTACGTTAAATTAGGGCTCAATGCTACTCTTGCTATAATTCCCCATTTAGATTGCATTGAAGCCAAGCCAATTGTTCTGTATTTCCACTCCATTTCCCACCTTCTGATTGCAGCTGTTTACAACCCCCCTGTTAAAAATCAACGTCTGCTAGAAAAAAATCTATAAACCTCGCTTGCCCTTTTTCAGATTTTATTATTGCGGGTGATTTTAATGCTAATCACTTCTCCTGGTGCTCTCATCGTTAAAAAAAAACATGGTTTTAGAATTCGCAGGTGGGCAGATCGAAATCATGCAGAAATTATTGCACCTACTGAGTCCACCCGCCACGATTCCCATTCTATCATTGATTTTGCCATCTCCCGCAATTCCCCGTTCCCGCACACTTTTCAAGCAGTGAACGATCTGACTTCCGATCATATACCTGTTGTGCTCAAATTCGACGTGGGGACTTACCATCTTGATGTCCCACAGGCCTTTTCGGTCAGTTGTGACGAATACTGATTGGGACGAATAATTCTCAAGTATACTGAGCCGCCCGCCACTGAAATACACTCTGCCGATGACATAACGGCTTCAATTCATGCATTTGGAGAAACCCTCCATAAAACTTTTAAAGAAATCGCCAAACCTCGACAGAGAGTGGTCGATCGTTTTCAACTACTTGAGCACATCAGGAACTTGAAAAGAGTCAGAAATAGTTTAAGACGGGACTGGCAGACGTCTAGGGACCCCTTCTAAAACCCCAAATTAATCGTTTAAATCATGATATTAGTGCTGCAATCAAGGAGTTCAGTATATCATGCTGGATTGCATATGATGAGTCTCTATCGACTTCTGACAACGCAACTTGGTCGGCGACGAGTCAATGACAAAGTTGAAGAGTTTCTTAACACAAACCATAATAATACTCTTACTCCTCCAACCCCTTCTGAGGTTGTAGCTTATATTGGGAATCTGAAAAAGAATAAATCGCCTGGCCTCGACTGCATTTCTACTAACATGCTAAAATATCTCCCCATAAATTTTATAGTTTTTCTTACTATATTAATTAACACTATGCTTAATCTACGCATATTTGCCGACTGATGGAAGCGAGCGGTGGTAGTACCAATCCCAAAACCTGAGCAGGACCGCCACGCTCCTTCTAGCTTTCGTTACTATTTCTTTACTTTCCTGTATTTCTAAAGTCTATGAATACATACTTTCAAACCGTCTGAAAGAGTTCGTTACTGCCAGTTCGATTATTATCCCGGAGCAGTTCGGGTTTCGTCCCAAACTGTCTACACAGCACCAGCTTTGGAGAGTACCTGAACTCATTCACGAGGGTTTCCTCAGTAGGCAGAAAACTGGCGTAGTATTCATAGACATTGCAAAAGCCTTCGATAGAGTTTGGAATGAAGCTCTAATCTATAAATTAATTCTCCTTAACGTTCCCCCTCAACTAATTCTCATTATTTATAAATATTTAAAAAATAGATTATCTTCTATCAGAGTTCATCATTCTATCTCCTCTTCTCGCATTATCGAGGCGGGCGTAACCCAAGGGGGATTAATTAGCACCTGGCTCTTCAACCTTTATATTAACGACATACCCAAGATTCCCTGCATCCTTTTAGCATTATATGCGGATAACACGGTCATACTCTTCAGAAACATCTCATTAAACATTGTCATTGAATAACTTCAATCCTACCTCCAGGCCCTTTCAATCTGACTCAGGAAATGGCGTATTAAAGTGAATGTTGCGAAAAGTGCTGCCATGATTTTCTCTAAAAATTCTATCACCCCAGACATTAATCTTTCTCTTAATAATGAATATATACCCTGGGTTAATGATTATAAATATCTAGGAATATACCTGTATTCTAAATTACTCTGGACAAGGCAGATTCAAGATGTAATTTCTAAAACTACTGCTGCCAAATCCTCCCTCAAATCTTTATTAGCTAGACATAGCGTCTGTCACTTTCTAACAAGTTATTGCTTTATAAATCCTTTAACAGATCTACCATGACTTATTGGTCAGTTGTTTGGGGATCTGTTTGTGAAACTAAGATGCAAAAACTTCAAATTGCTCAGAATACTATTTTAAGGCAGGCTGTTAATGCAACTTCGTTTGTCCGGAACGATGTCATTCACAAGGATCTCAATGTTCGATCTATTTCGCAAGTTATTAAAAAACTCGCACAGAATTTCCGCAAAGAACGTATTCTTATACCCAACGAAGCGTTGCGGTCAATAAAAACTTATAGTATTAACAATGCTGTTGGTAAAAAAAGACCACTTGTCTTCCTTAGTCCAGATGACAGTTTTGCCCCACCTTCCAAAAGAAGGGGGCATGAGCCACCTTAAACGCATCGTTGCGGTTTTTCTAAATTCTAACCATGTTTTTAAAATTTTCCCTTTATTTTTAAACTACATCCTCTTATTTTTCAATTTATTTCCTTGACATCGTTCCTGCCTAAGCATTTGGCACCGATAAACATCCACTTTCTATCCAAATTATCTTAAATTATCTTGTTTTCATGTATTTCTCATGATTCCTGCTCCTCATCCCCCACACATCCTCATTTTTGAACAAAGGACTTTGATTCTTTGCACATCGCTTCCTCATTGGCTGCTGAAGTTTGCCGTCAAATCCGAAGGAGATTGTCCCATCCTGACCCGCTCGTCACCTGTTTCTGACGTAGTAATGCACAGAACTTGCTGATTGGAGGAGCGCTCTCATAGTTTTCTGAGACATCCAGTTCTCTGGTGTTTCAATCCTTTTTCTTTATTGACATTTTTAGGCAGTTTTTATTCGTTGCACTTCGCTTCCTCATTAGTTGACGAAGTTAGCCGTCAAATCCTTGCCGTTTTCTTTTCAAAATTCGTTATTTTAACTGCAAACTTCTATTTTTATTAACTTTTTCTAATTCCTATCATATTACTTTTTGATTTAACTAATTTATGTAAGAAAAAAAAATGTATGTTTCTGGGGCCTTTTCCTCTTTCCCCACGATCCCTGGCTACGTCTACCATCCCAATGCTCATGAATTCGTAAGGAATGCAACTCTGCTTAAACATCGAAGCACTCTGACAAATAGACCTTCCTACTTCGATGCCTACTTCGATGCCTACTTCGATTCCTATTTCTATGCATTTATAGATATAAAGAGTTTTTGATTCTTAAAATAATGTTTAGAAGAATCATATTTAATAATCTGTAAGTAAAACACTGAATATGAAAATTTGAAAAGGGAGTAGCTTGTAGCCTGGTACTGATTTCTATTGTAAAATTCTTGAATTATACATGATGAACAAGCAGAATGCATGGCAGAAGATGCATCATATCTTTATTTTTGGTCAAAGTGATTTTCCTATGATTCGCGTATCTAATGCCATCTTGACTGACATTTGACAAAGAAAATAACTTGCGCCCATGAGCCCGTTTTTCCAAATTTATTTTGCGAAAAGGTTGATCGTCATTGAGTGTTTCTTTGAACAGTAACATGAAGGGAGATCCTCTGTTATAACTCGCTGTCATCTAATATACATCCAACTAAAACAAGCTCCCTCGGTATCCTTCTTTCTGTTTGTGATACTTCGTTCCAAAGCTGTCGAAGAACCAAAGTCGGAATTCTTAACTTCAGTGACATGAAATTTATTATATTTCCTCTTTGCATTCATAATCGTTTCCTTCCAGTCTCCAAGAGCATAGACCTGTCGTCTCTTGCGACTTGCTGCTTCAATCAGACCAAATTTTGCGTCATTCGTAAGAAAAGAGTGGCCGAACACCATGAATTTGCGGTCAATTGACTCTGCTGTTATGTTTGTACTATTAACTAGTTTCAACAGCGTAAGAGACATTTTGATGTTCCTATTTTGGTCACCATCGCCGAACATATAATATTTTTTTTATGTTTAGAGACTTTCTCTCTTAAGTATCTTGCAACAATGCTAGAAAGGTCTTGAGAACCTTTTCCCCACTTTATTTCATCTCAGAGGTACATGTATCCAACATTATTATTAAGGGAATGCACCTCAAAGTTATAAACATATAGATTGCGTTTATAATAAGCTATGGATGTTAAAAGCTTAAGGAAGGGAAGTGCTTTTTGCAAGTCGAATGTATAGCAATAAGTTTCATCTGAGGTTTAATTTTATCAGTTTTCATTTTCTCTCTAGCCTTTTTAAGCCGAAGATCGATCTATGTGATTAGAGTTGTTTTGCCTTGTAATAATTAAAAAAAAAAACCCGCTGTCGGTATGTTTACTGTTTGTTTACCGAGAGGAAAGGGGGTTATCAAAAACAATATTACTTTCCATTCATAGTTTATCCATCTAATGATTCACGAACGTTCATTTCTCATCAGAAGTATTGAAATCGCTGCTTATTTAAACTACAATGTTATTTTATTGCAATGAGGCAAGATGTAGACAAGAATGAACCACAGATGAAGGAGTAGCACACGAATGAATTGACTTGATTCAGTATGATTGTGAAGGTTTCTTGTAATACTTCACCAACTCTGTACACAGATGCAATCTATGAGAAAGTATGTGAACTGCAGACTTGGTGCACTATGGCATTAGATAAAACACAGTTTATTGCACCTTCTACATGGACTATCCCATTTTTTAAGTGGATTTGGTCTACTATTGTTGTGAGCCACTCATATGTTAGTCCGTGCACTACGTTTTCTAACCTTAATAGTATTTGATTACTTAATTGTTAAAGAAATTAAATCATACCTTTACATGGAGATATTTAATGCAGTTTTAAAATAAAAAGAAAATAATGTTTTTTCATTATGACATTTTACTTATATTTTATACGGATACGTTGGAGAGTTAATAGTATAATACCTAGGTATAATGGAAATATTTTATATTCAATTTGCGGCTTTATTTTACAAATTTCTTTCATCTAACTTTTTTTTCTTATGCGTAGTTATTTATTCTTTTATTATAAAACAAAGAATGTTCAAAAGAAAATTATGTTAATATTCTATAATAATAATAATAAAACTCTTTTATATTGTAAGATAATATTATATGCTGACAAAATTATAGTAAGTGGCGAATATTTTTATAGGTATTGGTACCAGAATTATTTTAATAATATTTCCAATTTCGAGTTTATTTACACCATCTAATTCTCACCTGAACTAGTTGATTGTGTTATCCTGGAATTTCTCCACCCTCTCTAATGAAATTAGTGAATTCTGTACTTTTATTGTCAAAAACACCATTATTGATGTTATGCTTCTGCACGAGGATTCTAGCCCTTCCTGCAGCATCAAAATTTCTGTCTATAAACTTTACAAATTCTCATGCTTCGGTAAATCCTGGGTCTGTACTTCCATCTACGTGAAACAACACATTCCACATTACGCTGTCCAAAACACAGCATTCACTAGTATTGATAATACAGGAATTGTTGTACAATTATCACATACAACTACTAACTTTGTTTCATTGTACGCACGACATTCACGATATTTGTCAATTTATGACCTTTCACAACTGCTTTCACAAAAAGCACATTGTTACATCGTCGGTGATTATAATGCTTACAATCGACGGTGGAACAGATGGAACTGTCACTCAAGCACCCGCCATAGCAGTTCACTATAGAACCTAATTTATCACCTACAACTTAGTCACCATGCACCTAAAACATCTACACTCTTTGGGTATAGTAATGCTCTGTGAAGGATATTTACGTCACATATTCTTTAATAACTTTTCTCGTCCCCCCCCCCCATCCTTTCAAAATAGGGTTATTTTACTAAATTCTTATATTTTAAATCTGTCTTAAACCATAAATTAAATTTATTTTCATCGCTCATTTCCTTTAGAAGAACATTCTCGTTGCACGCTTTATTTCTCAAAACAGTAATAGATTATGTGAGCCATACTATTTTTATCTCGCATTGAAACAATTTACCCGTTTCTTTTGCGCGCTTAATTCGGTTGATAGGCGGATACTTCTCATGTTTACATTCTTTAAATATTGAATGTGGTTCTACAGTTGCATCATTTTTTCCCTAACGTATAAATTCTTGTCATAAATTTAGCCTGCAATATATTTTATTTCTTAATTTCACGTGCTCTCATTCAGCATAGCGGCGCCTATTTCCATGGGTTGCCACCCCCATGTAAAATGCGGCTTTGTGGCTCTTATCGCTTCATATTTTGCTGTTTATCCGTTTGGCGTTAAAATTCTCATGTTGACCTTTCGCCCTCCTCATTTACAATCCATTAACGGAAATAAACACGTGTCTCATTTTAAGTTAATTTTCGCCAGATAGCTACTGGTTTGCTATTTTTGTAAATTGCTGCTCGCCATTAATTCAATCCTCTCAAAATTATGTTATGACATCGCTCTCTCTTGATCTTGCATCAGTCAGAATAAATGTAGATTGTCCTCTCCAGCACCGGCTGTCTTTCGGACGGTATTCTCGATTTGTACGGACCTGGAAAATAAAACTCCTGTTTACTGGCTTATAGGTATTTCAACTGAAAACTAGCTACATATCTTTTCGCATGCTTAAAAGTAAATATAATCCTGCTTCATGATTCACCGATGCTACGAGTAAAATCACATTAACCTATTTCAGATATATCGAGTAAAAGACTAGAAAGTCTTTATATGAATATGTGATATCGTTTGATATCACATATATTATTCTTTATAGGTAATTCATATGATCCCTACATAGTTAAAATTTTATATTAACTATCACTGATAAAGTTAAAGCAGAAATTCTTGCTAAAACATATGCCAAACAGTTTTATCTAACGCTTTTCTTTCTATGCCTGAATATTAATCAATGTTCACGAAACTGTTAAAAATTTCTGAGCTACATCTCCTACCGAGCGCTTCCCTGAAATTCAATATTTCATTATCTCTAACGTTATCAAAAATACCAACAATCTTAAAGCCCCTATGATAGTTAGTGATATGATAATATCACTAACATTGCTTAGGAACTTAACTTTAAATTGTATTATTTATATTAATAACCTCGGAAATGCTATTCTTGAATTTTTCTATTTTCCTAAACCTTGGTAAACTCTACGACATATTAGACAAAAGAATAATCTCATATCTGAGCAATTCGGATTTAGAGATACATATTCTACTCAACATCAACTTCTTCGTGTTGCGGAATTCGTTAATGAAGACTTCAAGTTAACCATTCCAGCTGCTGCTGTTTTTCATCTATACACTCTATATCCTGGTTGGCGAACCTATGGCACGCGTGCCAGAGTTGGCACGTAAGACAATTTCTCTGGCTCGCGAAAAAATAAATTTTATAATTATTATACAGATAACATTTAATTTCTATTATAATGAATAACATTTTGTTTCATACGGACAGACTATCACAAATAATGCAATTATTTTTGCGTGAAAAGAATTTTCTTTTCTTATGATGTTATGCAGCGTTTGCGATATGTATTTTGCCTTTCTATATGATTTTATAAAGCTGTATTTTTCAAATTAATTTTTTTAGACAGTCCCTTCAGTAAGATGGCACATAAATAATACGGTGAAAAATTTCTAAAATAAAATTTCGTATTTTTATTTCCTAATTATAGTGAAAATTATTACATAAATGAATCATATTTAAATTAAAATTCCATTTATTTAGTGGCTTATTCCGGTATACAGAGTAATAGCATTTGATTTTTTAACTAGTGTTTTGTATAAATATCGTACTTTCCAACTTTATGTCAAAGTGTGGCACGTTACACTGTTGATAGATGTTGTTGGTGAATTTTTGGCACGTGCATGTAGAAAGGTTCGCCGATCCTGCTCTATACAATAACACATATTACATCCGCACACTCTGCACATCATACATACACTCTGTGCAAAACTCTTGAAAAACACAAAGACTATTTCATTAGCTTGCGATTTCACACAATCTCGTGTTAAACTTAATGAACAGAAAACTTCTGAAATCGATTTCTGTAAAAAATAATTTATCCTAATTGTATTTTACTATTAATAATACTACTAATCCCGGGACTAATCATACTAAATATCTGAGCGTGTTTTATATGCCTTTTTAGAGACTTACCTGGGATAAACACTTCATAAATATAAGAGAAAAATCGCTTTGACCTCGACTCAAAAGTAACACCCTCTCTGTTAAAAATACAGTATTTCTCTATAATGCCTGTATTCGCTCTATTCTTACTTATATTCGACTAATCTGGGCCTTTGCAAGCAAAAAAAATATGAACTATTACCTCTACAGAACACATATTTTAGCCCCCGGTATGCCATTTCTTTCTCACAGCTATTAATGTGTCGTCTCCATTAAATAACTTCTATTGTATAAGCCAGCCGTAAAACAAATCGGATCTAACTGTACTGTTAAATACTCTACGCAATTTTTTCAACTTCTAAGAATCACACATTTTCAATTTTTATACCGTCGTATTGGGAAAAAAGCATTTTTAAATGCAATCTGTTTGAAATCTGTGTCAAGATTTCTTTTTTAAATATTAATTTTTTTGTAGTTTTTAGCACCAGGTTTTTTATTGGCAACTAGAGTACTCCATTCCTGTAGAAAGTAAAGCAAAAATATTTGCAAAATGGTAATTATATCTTTTTGTTGCCAGTTTCCCACATCAACTGAAAAATAATATAATTAAAATACTTTTTTGAATACTATACTATGCTATATAGACACAAATAATATATTAAAATGCTATTTTGAAAAAATATAAATGAATTATTTCTGATAAAGCATGGAGGTATAATAAAATATATTTAATTTAAGTATCTATATTAATTTTATAAACAAATGAAGGCATACGAATCATTAGAAAGCCGATTTTTTTGTGCAATTTAGTTTCTTGAAGGACGACATCTCTTTCTTGGATTTGTGTATTATTTAGCGATGGTGACGTCATAAGCATACTTTTCTGTAGATGATGTTCAAGACTAGATCGTAAATGAGGAATGCAAGTGACATCATTTTATATAAAATAAATGCGTTTGATTTAAATATTAAAACTGAACGATGTTTTGTTCTATCTATATTTATATACATATATATTTCTTTTTCATCGGATGCGACACTAAATTCTGAAAAAGCAGAATTCCTGTTTTCTAGTCTTCAGATTTTAATTTATCTTCTTTTTTATTTAATTTTAAAAAGTTAAACTATTCAAATAATAAAATTTACTCTTTTCTATTTGTTATTCAAATTTTAAACTTTCCTTACATGCATATAGTTTTTACTACAGATAAACATTTTTCTTTCTGTGGCTCACAATTACCTCTAAAAGTCGATTACGTTATAGCTGGATTTTAAACTGCATTGCAACTACGTAATCCGCAAAGATTCTTACAAATTTTTCATCAATTGTTCTTAATAAAACTCTTTATTTTGGAACTTTCTTCCATAATATTAATTATTTCACAAGATTTTAAGAAAACAAAAATAAATAAATCATAACAAGAACAACTAGAAAAATTAATAAAAATTTTCTAGAAATTGAACTTTTGACGTTAACAAAAGGTTTAATGTTTTAGGATATTTCGTTTATTTTAAACTGGTTAAAAGTTGAATTCGGATTATGGTGTTATTACTATTGCACGTATTTGCTTTGAAATAAAGAACAATCTTTTTGTCTCTAATGCATGCAATTTCAGAAACTATAATGATGGAATAAAAATCCCATTTTCTAAGGCACTTCTAAAAACTTTCGAAAGGTGTAAAGATTTCGTTGCAAATGGTTTTGAAACTTTGAATTCAGCTTTAAAAGTTTACATTCTCAGATTATGATGAGAATGTGCGTGGGGTTATATTTATTATTCCTTGCTAGAAAAATCAACCGTATGTTGTATTTTCAGTTCAAATGTAACTAAACTAAATCCTTTTTTTAATTTAAGGCAGAAATAGATAATAAAATGAAACAAAAAACTTCCTTTGTATTTGAATTTTTAGTTTATTCGAAAAAAAAATGTACGATAATTTTTTAATTTGTATTTATAGTTTGGCTACTTTAATTTTTATCTCTTAATCTCTCGTTTAAAAATAAATAAAAGTGCTTTTAAAAATTGAGAACTTTTTAAGAAGAGGTGTTTATTTTTAGTCATTCTTATGTGATTCCTGATTAGGTTGATGTTTAAAGATAAATGTGAACGTTTCAAAAAATTCCTAGTAAGGATCTAAGATAAATAATTACTCATATTCGTAACTTTTAGTAACAGCTTCTTAGTGTTAAGTGTGTACCTGTTTTCGGTTTGAGAATTAGTTTCTTGTTTATTCTAGCTTCATTGTTATAAAAATCGAAACAAAAATTCCGAAAATACGTTAATTCGAATTTCAAAATTCAAGATTTGCACGTATTGACATTTTCCACGCGTTTATATAGCGTTTCTAGAGAAGTTGATGAACCCTTGTTTACGAAGGGATCATAGGCTATAGCTTTTTTTTCCAATTTTAATTTTGAAGCAAAAATCTACTTCTTAGATTTCAAGGAAATTTGAAATAGAAAACTTCTTTTTTGGCAATCGTGGTATTCAAAATGGTGACCTCAGAGATTTCTGTTTCAATCGTGTCATCACTTTGATGAAACACATTAATAAAAGGGTTAAATCACAGTATACAGATGTTTTATATCAGTGACATTTATTTAAAAAAATGGCAGTAATGTAATATGAAAAATAATAGGTAATGCACTATATAATTCATTTTTTTAAAACAGTAATAAATGCAAGGCAATAAAGACTAGGGCTCTAAACTCTATAGGTGCTCTATGCCAAGGGAACGTTAAAATATATCACTTTTGTGTATGTAAATTATTTTGGAAATATTAAAATAATATCTATGAAATGTGCGTTTTAAAAAAATAAATATTAAAACACTGATAGTACATAATAGTTACACAAAGCCTCTGCAAGTTTTAATTTATTAACGCATATTCTTTCCTTACTATTCTCTGCGCGCATAATCTGTAGAGAATCATATAAATTGCAACAAAAATATTTACTTTATATGAACGATAAACATGAAAGAATAAAAATAAAAGTCGTACAAATTTTCAAATATTTCAAAGAAAATTAAACTTAAAACGAGTTTTAAAAGAAGATAATTTCTTATTTCTGATGATAGAATTTGTCGTTTACGATATTTTTATAGAAATATTTCTAAGAGAAAAAAATACTACAAAAGAAAACTTCTTGAAACAATTGAGCCGCTGTTACGTTAAAAGTAAAAAAAAAAAAAGTGCATGTCTACGGGAAAGTTTTTTTTTTCCATTTCCTACCCCATCAATTTTTCTTTCTTGCGGGATCGCTGATCCATGCATAGACATATATCTGAAGCCACCTGGTACCAAATGTCTTATTATAATCCAAATAATTTCAGAATGTGACGCTGGTGCTTTTTGGATATATCTTTGTCATCAAGATTTACAGACAAGATTTTTTTTTTTTTTAGTTTAATCAGTTTTTAAGAGTCCAAATTATTTTCTTTGGTAATTCGAAAAACAAATTTAATTAAAATATTGTAAATTATATTTTATATACACATTTTTAATAATATTTCAGAAAGTGGAAACATTTATTTCTTACTTAAATTTTATCATCATAAATTATATTTGAGCATAGAGAAGAAAATTCTTCAAGAAGTTCAATAGTGGTATTTTTCATATACCCCTTTAAAAATACGAAAGAAGAAGCTTTATCGCGAAAAAATATATTAAATGATAAATATTGGAAAGTTGTAAATGACAAATAGCTGAATAAGTTTTATACGGAAGTAAATACCGAGTAAATGCCGATGTTTCCCGTAAAATGTTTTTATATGGTTTATCTTTACGTTTTTATATGGTTTCTTGACTTATTCTATAAAACATGTGATTTTAATTTTTTTATGATAAGAATTAGGAAGGCGGTACCTATACTGTTATAGTTTAGTAACTTTTTTATCAAAACTTTAATATCTTTAGCTACTTCTTATGAAACAATTGTATAGAATTTCTCATTTTAAATTATCTATATTCCAGACTGAGGGTATCTATCTGCCTTGTAACTGATCACATTTTTAGATGCGTTTTCGTAAATCTATTAAAATTTGTAAGTGATTTTTGTGAGAATTCTTGAATTAAAAAATATACTAAATTTTATATTTAACGTATCTCCATGCTTACTTATATACAAGAAAGACTAGAGTAAAATTTTCTGTAGTGAAGTAAAATTTCTCCAATACTTTAACGTTATGCAATTGGTTCTTCCATTCATCGGCCCCAGGCTGGAAACGCCGCCACAATATCACTTCAACACTGATGAATCAGAAATATCCATATTCTCTACACTTTGTACTTTGTCTTTTCTTGTTAGTTATACAAATTTTCTTCTTATCAGTATATCAGGAAAGTTTTGGTATGTTACACAGTGTAACTTTTTTTCTTATTTTTATTTCAGCATTTTACAAAATAATAATAATAATAATAATAAAATTACAAAATAATATAATTTCATCTGCAATTTTATTCATCAGATATCATTTAAACAATTACTTACGTATTCTCTTAAAAAATGGCATGGATTTTCTATTTTAATGAAATGAGTTTCGCTTCAGTGAATAAATTAAAGATAAACGAGTCTTTAATTCCAAATTAAGGTAAAACAACAAATTACTCGCTTGATTTGAATAATTTGGTATCCAATCATCCGTGCAATTGTTAAAACTAGTACGTGCTTTCCTTTTTCTCATCCTGTTTTCGTATAAATTACATCTTGTATTATTGTTTTTTTTTATTAAATTGAATTTGTAAGCGATATGTATATAACACCCTATATTGGATGAATTAAAAAGAAACCTCGGAAAATTTTATTAACTGATAAATGTTATTTTTATTCAATAATTTAATTTTAATGAATCTCAAATTGATTCATCAGATTCCCTTGATAAATAAATCTTACTTATAAATAAAATAGATTAATATTTTAAGATTTGGAGTAGAAGTTTTTACTAATTAAAAATATTTATTAATTAAAAAATAATGAAACATTACAGTGTCTAAAATCCTTTAAAAGTGTAAATATGAGTTCACTAGTTTCTTATATAAGTATAATTGTTAGTGTAGTTAAGTATAATTATATTATGTACTCCTGTATAAAACATCATATAGGGGAGACTGGAGAGGGTTGGCCATATGGGAGGCTTGAGCCACCCTTCAGCTTTTATATTTAAAAGAATTTCAGGGTTTTGCCAATAGATGACAACCAAAGCTACTGACATGTTCAAACAATAGTCTTTGTTTTAGGATGATAATTGAAACAGGTGTGGAAATTCATCTGTGAAGTGTTCTTAGCTTAAAAATTGTATTTTTTAGAACATTTTAAAGATTTTCTCAGACAAAATATATCATAGAAATTTAAGTAAGTAGGTTTTAAGTAATGTAGAAGTATTGAGCTTCCATTCAAGGTATAAATGTTGTACAATAAATTAGACAAAATATAACAGTGTGCTATACTTTAAAAAGTGGCTATGTGGGGAGGCTTGCACCAATCAAAGTAGGAAGGGTTGACGAGATGGTCAAAGCCTCTTAATTAAGTGTATTTGAAATATTTTTATACACATTGTACATAATGAAGGGTTTGCTTAGATTTCTAAAATAACGTAAATTTATTCTGTAAAGCTACAGTAAGATGTACTGATAGAAAAGAAAATGTTTAAAACTGATTAAATGAAGATTTGAAAAATTGCTATAACAAGCCATAAAAAAATTAATGAAATATAAATTGCAAAGTTGATAGAAAATTTTATTTCACTTAAATAGTACCCATTGTAGGTAAATAGAAAGAACAGAAAAGAATAAAAAGGATGAAAGCAGCAGCTTTAATAATTGTTAGGTATTCATTCCTTTTCAAAAGAATATAACATTGATCAAAATATTTTAGGAAGGTGTGCAGACAAATTTCACCAAGAATAACACAATAAGATGAAGCCACACAATGTGGCAAGTAGTGTTGCAGGTCGAGAGTAAAAAAAAGTGTGTGTTTAAAACGGAATTTATAACCTGTGCCTTGAATTCCATCTACGCAGGTTTGTTTACACATCACATTTTCCAAAATATTTTAAAATAATAATTAAACCTTATAAAACAAAGTTATTCTGTTTTTCTTTTAACTGATTTTATTTCCCTTAACAAATATTTCAATGTAAAATAAAGGGAGCCAAGCCTCCCATATGTGGGATGCCTTGACCCATTATTTTCTCACGTATAAAATCAATCATTTTTAGAGTTTCTTATGTGGTACATTTATGTCGCAATTTTACTTTGATAACTGGTTGTATAACGAATAAAATGATATATAAATCTTTGTTCTAAATTCAGTACTTAAAAAAAATCATTTAACAAAATGGTTCACCTCCTTTTCCCCAGTCTCCCCTATATTTAACAATACACAAATGAAATTTTCTAAATATATATATGAAACGATTTCACTCGTATCATATAAACATGTAGATCTTAAGCACCAGCATACCCACATTATGTACTCAATGAAGGAATCATGGTTTTTTGCAGTCGTACAATTGTGATGGAAGAGTGGAAGGTCAGGCTGTCGTCCATTGGAATGTTTCCCGAAGCATAATAATCGAAGCCTAGAGATGCACCAAAACGTTTATTAATCGACCATATAATGCACCAAATTCCACTAGTTATAGGTTATCCATGTGCGGGCAGTTGCTACGTAGTAAAATGTACCACTGGATGTTACTTATTAGAACGAATGACGAAGATTCAGAAAAAAAACCCACTCCAGATGGCGTGGCTTAATTAAGCAACTCAATAATCGTAAAATTCTACCTCTCCTAGCCCATGCAACGGGTGTTACATACTTGCGAAAACTGCATGCGTATGAATACAATACACGATAAATAACAAATCCCGTATAAGTAGCCGCAAGGACGCGATAAGAGCAGAATAGGATAGGAGTAGCTCCAAGGGAAGAGGAAAAGGCACGCGTGACGGCGATGCGATCGCTTTAGCTTCCGCTTCAGAATTATTGCGCAAACAATGGTTGGCGGGATTTGCAAGGAATTGTGGGAAAAAGAACATCATCGAACAATTCTATTAAAAAACATTCGAAAGAAAAATAATTTATATTTAGAATAAAATGAAAAAAGTAATTTAATGGGATTTATGAGATGAGGCGAATGGATTAAGGTTTTTATACTAATAAAGAATACGCAGGTTTAAATGCATGAAATAAAAGACAAAATATATTAAGATATTATTAAATGTAGGTAAAAAAGGAAAAATGTTAAGAATCTGGAATATTTACTAAGATAAAAGGGCGAAAATTTTTATTATTACATGTATATATATAATCTGGTTTTATTATATTTTGCAAGGGTTAATTTGAAGATAAATTCGTTAAAATGTACATGTAGAAGTCGGAAATACATTGTCAAAATAGTTAATAAATAAAAGCCATAAACTTCAAATTTAACGACATATGTATTTCATTGGATAAATGGAATTTAAATGCGTCTATATTTTGCTTACATGTTTTAACGTTCAGTTATATATTAAGGATAATTTCAGAAAAGTAAATATAAATAAAATTAAAATGTATCCCTTCCCAGGAAGAAAAATATAAATAAAGTGGATATGTTTCTGAAAACGGAACAGAGAATACTCGAAGCTATTAGAAACTGAGAAAATATTAAAAATGAGTACAAATACCTTATATATAAAAACACATTTTTAACAATATAACATTCCACCCTACGCCATCCAAAAAAAGAAAGAAAGAAGAATCAGGGTTCAAGAATAGGTTACGAAATAATTTTCAACACTATTAGACTATTTAAAAAAAATTCATTTGTTCATACAATGAAATTATATATTTAAATACATAATTTTCAAAACACGAAATGCAGCCAAAATCTATTTGCAGGAATTGCTGTACATATAAGATAATATGCGCGAATTTTTCGTGAGTTTCTTTATATAAAATATATAAAAATTATACACACTGCATAATACATCAATAGTGAAGTATGTTTAAAATGCATAACACAGCTAAAAATACAGTTTCTGCTAGAACTCTTTTGCGAGTTTCAGTAGACAAACTACGTTACGTGTTGCATAAATGCTCCTATGATATCCAAAGAATGCATTTCCCAGCCAAACTCAGCTATCCACGTCAATTTCATTATGTTTGAAATATAGTAGTATTCTTAAAATGCACCAGCAAAATTTTCCTCCATAGCTAATAATATAATGGAATTATCTAGTGTGTAAATGAGATATAAATGCTATACACTTCATTTTCAATAGAGACCATTATTCAGTAATTTTTTTACTCAATGTACAGACATACTGCCGACAAATGTAACTCATAAACACTTTTCGATTATGTTTTAAAGTGTTACAAAATTCCACAAAGAGATCATAATAACATCATCTTCTTATTTTGAATCAGATGTATGAATTTATGTATGAATGGAATCATTCAAGTTCCTACATACATACTGTAAATGCTTAAATAGTCGATTACACCCACCCCTACAGTAGCAGGCCACCATAATATAAAATGCATAATGAATAATTTATTTTTGTTTTGAAAATAAATATTATAATTTCTCTATATAAAGCTATCTTTCAAAAGTCGTAAGTTATCAGCAAAGAATTTGTGTATTTTATTTTGCATTAGTAATCAACCATTATTTTTCTCGTTGAGGTCAGAAATTCATTTTTTTCTATTTTTAACTCACAGGCTATCAAAACCTGAGAGCTAATGTTTCCACAGGTTCTGTATGCACGTATGTAACAATATACGTACATAAGGCGATAACTCTTGATATAAATATTCGATTTGCTTCAAATTTTGAATGTGGGTTCATTCTGATAAGACGCTTTGCTGATTAGTTTTGACTGTTAATTGGTTAAGTATAAAGGGGGCGGGGTGTAATTCCCCCTTAATGTGATTAACTGATGAAAACATTTACAAAAGGTAAGGATAACATCATTTTTATTTTATTTTTTTCGAAAATTATATGACTCTAGTATTAATAGGATAAATAAACTAACGTTTTTGAGTATAAAAATAAATAAATTTGTCAAGCTTAATAAATTCAATCGGACCGACAATCGGGTGTTGTCTTTCACTTAACGTGTTCGGTAGTCGACCACTAGGGTTCCTATAAGTTTGTTGAAAATTTAGATTCAATAAATAATTTTTTTCCAGCAGTAACATTCGACTTCTGCTTTCTTTCTGCTGAATTATTAAAACTTTTTTTTGTTATTTTTGGTCACTTTCGTGTGCAAATTATTTTTGTTTCTTGACGGGCATCACCTCATCACCTCCAGAATTGTTTAACAATTAAGATGAACAGAACGCATGGATACTTCATGATATATTAGACTTTTTTTAGGCTTTCTTCTTCTTTTATTGGATCTTTCAACTTCTTCAATCAATGCTTTTATATTAGATTCGCATTCCTTAGAATGTCCAATGTTTCTTCATCCCTGTCTTTATTTTTCTTCATGAATATGTTTTGTTTTTGCATTGCAAAAACTATGCTCCCCAGTGCAGATTTTAAATAACAGAAGTAATGTTTGAAACTATTTATATAATGCTCATAATAAAATCGTTTTTAAAATGGTAATTTTCAAGAAAATATAATATTTGTTTATGTTTAATAATTTTTGTTGCAATGCGGTGTTAAACACCTTCATTTTAATTTTTATTTTGACATTCGATAGCCACAGAGCAAAATAAGGTTAAAATAAATATAAAAATAAAGGCAGGAGAAGTAGATGCATTGTGGTTCCATAAAAATTGTAAGGCATCTGATTACTTTCGGAGCATAGAAAACAAAATGAAAAGGAAACAAATTAAGTTTTTTTCAATTTATGTATGATTAGCTTTCATTAAAATACTTTAGTTTTAAAAACAGGCTATTAACGGAAATTTTGAAGAATATTTTGAAATACTTTTAAAATGCTACATGCAAATATCATCAAACAATTCAATAAAATTTAGTATAAAATATATCTCACTTATCAGTATAAAAATACACTGCTCAAAACAATTAAAGGATATTTGAAGTTTTATATAAAATAAAGATATAAACGAATTTTTTTTTTTGCCAAAAATAGAAGAAGAGAATCACAAATGCAAATTTTTCTGGTTTTCAAACTGTGGAGTATGCAAATTTTGAGTTCGACGTCAAAAACGTCGCTTCAGCGGCAGCTGAAATTTGACTTTCAACTGGATAAAAGAGAATGAAGACAAGGATGATCGGCATTCAGTGATTGCTTTGTTTCGATAAGTACGATGTCTCAGCGAAGACATTTGACAGATTCAGAAGCTTTGAGAATTGTTGGTAGGTTAGAAGGGGGCCAAACTCAAGCCGAAGTAGCGCAAGCCATTGGAGTGTCACAAAGTGTCATTTCCAGGATCTGGAACCGTTTTTTGGAGAGTGGATGTGCAGGCCAAAGACCAGGGCAAGGTCGTAGACGGGCAACAACGCCCAATGAAGATCGGTATTTAGCGTTAACAGCTCGGAGACGCCGAACCATGAACGCTACTCTTCTCCAACAACACCTTCGCTCGGCTACAGGCACCACGATTTCAACTCAGACTGTCCGAAACCGGCTCCATGCTGTAGGTCTGTATGCTCGCCGACCGATGGTATGTGTTAGATTAACATCAAGGCATCGTCGCGACCGCAGGGAGTGGGCAACCGAGCATGTCAACTGGAGGAGAAATGAATGGAGCAATATTCTGTTTTCTGACGAGTCCCGTTTTTCTGTGCATCCGGATAATAGGCGTATTTTCATCTGGAGGGACCGTGGCAGTAGGAATAATCCTGCGTTCGTGCACGAAAGTGTCAGATTTGGCGGTGGAGGAGTGTTGGTGTATGGTGGCATCTCCATTGACGGGCGCACTGACCTCTACATCATTCGAGATGGAGCTCTGACTGGTCGCCGATATAGGGATGAGATCCTCAGACCTTTTGTAGTCCCTTACGCTGCAGCAATCGGAGATAACTTCATTTTAATGGACGATAACTGCAGGCCACATCGTGCAAACCTGGTGGAGGATTTCCTTTTCGAGGAAGGAATCGTTCGAATGGAATGGCCAGCGTGTTCTCCAGACATGAATCCAATCGAGCACGTTTGGGACGCTCTAGGAAGACGAGTTTCTGGCCGCCAACAACCCCCACAAACTCTCCAAGAACTGGAAAGAGCTCTTCTGGAAGAGTGGGACAGAATACCCCAACTCGTCATTAATAGCCTCATTGAGTCCATGCCTAAAAGGTGTTCAACGTTGCTGGCCGCCCGTGGAAAACATACCCCCTACTGAAAATGATTTTCTTTGAAGAAAACACCTTTTCCTATTCTGTTTTTCTCATATGCACAAATTGTGTTTTTTTCCTTTAGTACACAAATGCGCAATAAAATGCATTTTTTTCTGCCAAACATGTGTAATTTATTCTCATATAACCTACTATGTCTGTCGACCATGTATCAATCAGCTAAACAGTTTACCAGATACAAAATCCACCTAAAACTGCAATATCCTTTAATTGTTTTGAGCAGTGTATATCTCACTTATATAGGCATTGAACTATGCTTTTAGGCTACTTCTATAAATAAAAATTTTAGAGCTAGCCGAAATATCAATATTACTATTGACAAATTTTACATCATTGTTTTTTAAATATTATTCCATAAATTGAACAATATTCCTAATGTGAACATTCTTTTAGTCCATCTATGAAGGTGATTCCGTGTACCCAGTTTCACAATCACTGTAAAAAAAACTCGAACACAAAGTTTCAGAGGACTTGTTATGGTTGTCAGAGGGATGTTAAATGTTGATTTTTTGAGGGGAGGAAATAATATATGATGATAAATGAATGAGTTATAAATGAATATATAACGGGAAAACCATTATACCATCCCCAAGAAAAATGTATGCAGAAAAAAACATATCAAGATTGATAAAGATTGAATAATACATTTTTGAATTATTAATGTCTGTTTCCTAGAAATCCGCACAAAAGCTATGAAAAAACGAGACAACGAACACAACTGGGCACTGTAAGGCAACTTTAATAACAACATTACTCCGTATTACCGTAATCGGTTTTCAATTATACCATTCCGTCAGACATTATTGATTTTAATTTTGGTGGTACTTGATAGATGCTGTACAAACTTTAGGACATTAATTTTGAGACAGTACTTGATTTAATTGATCAATTTCTGGATGCTACATGCTTTGTAGTTTTAGCATATACTTTGGACTTGAGATAAGCTCAGAACTGTTCAATTGGTCGAATTTTAGGACCGTTAACCGGGTTAAGGACTTCTTTACGAATGTGATGTTTTGCTGGTGAAAGTGGCTAAGAACGATTTTACAGCAATGGTTGCTGGTCACAACTGGCCAGAAGTCGTAATCACCGCCATTGCTATGAATGTAGGGGATGAGACGCCGACGAATGCACTTATTCACATGTCGTTGCCCATCGACAGCGAACTCAGACTTACGGATGAACGGACGACTAAAGACTTTTAGACCCAAATGTAATCTAAACGAGGATCTTGTCTTCGAATTTCGCTTTAGTAGTGAATTTAATGATAGGTGATGTCGAGGAGAAGTCAGATGTGTAGTAGCCACTATTATCATTAAAAGTGTAAAGAGTGAATCTGAAATATGACTCGTCATTCAAGATGAATGATTTATTAGATAATTTTCTGAACAAATGACCACATTTGGTTTCTCTGCTACCAGTTTCTTTTCTGTTTGTTTTGGTATGGCCCTTTTCTTGTGATATTTGGTGTTAAGCTTCTTGGTGATTGTCTTATGTAAGTGGCCGAGTGAAACACTGAACTGGGCAGCCGCGGGATCGATTACTATTCCGTCCGTTTTGACAAATACTCATTTGAAGTGCTGTAATATTCGCTTGGTGAGGTTTTGGGCCTTCTTACATGCAAAATGTTCTTTTTTGGACGGATATCCGTCCTAGTAGCATTGTACAACTTTGTATACAGTTGGTTTGTTGATATTTTCTGCCAAAAAACGTTTCACGATGAACTTATCCCATGATGAATATTGCCTTCGTAAAACTTGTATACACACGTACGCAGGCACTGCCCTTTTGACTCCATTCACTAAAATCACTGATTATTTAATAAACTCTCGGTTTACGATTCTGTCCTTATATACAATAACGCAACACTTCACACGCAGGTTTAGCTTGATTCGTAATCCTTTGCTATTTTGCACAATTGCAAAGTTTGTGCGGATTTCTAGGAAACAGTCCTTATTCTATATAAAATTAGATATAAGAGAATAGTGATGTGAACGAAAACGCAATTTTAGTTAACATGACACAACAAACGCTGACGGATTTATATTATTTATATTTATTCTTGATTTTTAGATGCTTTCATACAATGCTAATTACTTTTAAAATATATATTTTTTGGATAAGCATGGTATTTAAATTTGGTTTGAGAATTTGACAGTTTTACAGGCTTGCTTCCTGCTATGACCACTTCTAGTTTATGGTGCTTTGCAAATTCTTTAACACAGTTGAACGCGGTTTAAACCTGTTTCATGAAAGTAGAAAAAATTCGCGTATTAAGCGGAATCGCGATTTAGATTACAATTTATTTATAATTTGTATTCAACTTTAATTCATTATTTCTTTTTATAGTATCAACTGAAATGTAAAATGAAAATAAATATGAATTCAAACTTGACAATATTGTCGATTAATAGGTTGCAACCAGAACAACAAAAAATATTTTCCTGCTATACTATTTGTTAACACAAAGAAAAAATACTAAATCTTTTGAAACACAATGTATTTATTAAAATAATATTTAGTACTTGGCTAATTCAAACGTTATAAACTATCCTTTTTAATATAAGAAAAAATATCCTTTTTAATATTTGTGTAAAAATATTCTTAACATAGCAAAAAAAAAAAAAAAGAAAAAAAAACATAAAATAATTATACAATCGCAGACGTATTTGTTTATTCGAAACAAGTTTAAGAACGACTCAGTAACTATTTCAATAAATATATATATCTGACTCGCTTCATAAATTAGGTAAATATTAAGTTTTTATTTCTTTCATCAAACTATATTCATTACTCCTTTTTCATTCTGCGTATTCGAACAACAAACCTATTTCAATTCCACCTGTAAACTGGACGGTTGACGTTACAGACTGGCGCGTTTATCGCCCGTTGGACGAAAGCAATTGAAAGGTCAACACAGAGTATCCCCCAGTGAACAAGGTGAACGACAGTAACATTAGTAACATGCAGAAAAAATATATATATATATACAAATACAGTAATATAGAAATACAATTATATAAACAAAATTAAATAACAGTTACAAGTCTTTTGGGAAATGTACATGACGACCACTACGCGTGACATAGTTAGGTGAATTGCTGTCATCCTTTTTAGTAGAAATTGGAAGTTGAACAGAGTCAGGAATTTTAATATCGTATGATTCTGATAACAGATAAGCAGGCTTGACACGGTCGATTTACACTCGCATTTTTTTCCCCTTAATCATTATGGTAATATTTTTATTACTGCGAGAAATAACAGGATGTGGACCAGTGTAGGGCTGAGATAATGGCGGCTGCACTCAGTCAACTCGTGAAAAGATGTGCGAGCAAGTTTGTAAAGATGTGTTAATGTAATACTTGTCGGTGCAATGAGCAGATGTTGCTACTGGAATTAAAAGTCGCATATTGTTACGAAGATTCGTAATGAAATCATCAGTACAAGGTGGGATCACTGATGTAGATAACATGTCACTAGGAAGTCGTAAAGTCGTGCCATACAGTAGTTCAGCACAAGAAGCATGCAAGTCTTCTTTAACGGATGTTCTGATACCTAGGAGAACTAGAGGAAGTATCTCGGGCCATCTACTATTCTCGTGAGCTTTCAGAGAAATTTAAGATGCCTGTGAAAACGTTTGATAATTCCATTGGAAATTGGATGATATTATTCGTGCCTAACATGCGAGTAAATTCGGCATATATAGTCGATCGCATTTGGGGACCTTGATCTGATGTGATGACTGAAGGAAAACCAAAGCGGGAGATCCATGTATTGAATATCGCACTGCATACAGTCGTAGCTAGCGTATCTTTGATAGGAATGGCCTCTGGCCATCTAGAAAAACGATCAATGATCGTTAAAAGATGAGTATAGCCATCAGATGAAGCTAAAGAGCCTACGAGATCTATATGTATTTGATCGAAGCGTGCGTCCGGAAGAGCAAATGTACCCAAATGTGCTTTAGTGTGCCTCTGTATTTTAGAGCGCTGGCATGGTTCACAACATTGAACCCACGTTTTAATTTGACGCTTCATGCTTGGCGATTCATATCTGGCACATATGAGTTAGTGGTAGCAGCTATACCAGGATGTGAAAGCCTTTCACATGCCGAATATCAGTCGAATATTGTGAAATTAAATCTGGATGGCGTAATTGCCGCGGGGAGCATTTATGTGGATTTTGTCGAAATGCATAAATTAGTGGCTTTTCATACATGTATATTTGAAAATGTCGTCCTTCTAACATATACCTGAATTTTTTTATAGCAGAGTAAATAGCGAATCTATCACACGTTGACCATTTACGTTGACTCGAATTAAGCTTAATTGAGAAAAAAAGGTATTTGTTTCCAATTATTCTCAGAAATCTGCATCAAAGTGCCCCCCTACTGCAACATCGGACGCGTCTAACCATAGGCTAAGTTGAGCGCCGGGAATTGGATGCTTCAAAAGAGTAGCGTTAGCAATCGCATTTTTAGCAGCATGAAAGGCTGCAGCAGCTTGATCATTCCCTTCAAGGTGTTCAGTTGGTTTGTGAACACAGGAAGGATGTTTTTTAAATATTTTTATGCCCTTCTAATAATTGCACTAAGGGGGAAAGTATATTGGCATCGTTCGGAATGAAACATCTGTAAAAATTGAACATTCCTAAAAATCGACGTAATTGGCTTAAAGTGGTTGGTTGAGGAAATTTTATTATACTCTCGACTTTATCAGGAAGAGGTGAAATTCCCTTTTCGGAAAGATTAAATCCCAAAAAATCAATTGTAGATTTTCCAAATACGCATTTTTAAACATTAATACAAAGTCCATATCTTGTAATTTTGTAAATAAAAGTTTTAAATGTTCCAAATGTTCATCAGGGTTTTTAGATGCAATAAGAATATTGTTAACAAAGGCATAAAAACCTGGCAAATTACGGGTGATTTCATCTATAAAACGTTGTAAAGTCGCGGATGCGTTGCACAATCCAAATTCCATTCGTGTACTTCATATAATCCAAAGGTTGTACATATAGCAGTTTTATGAATATCGTCTGAGTTGACTGGAATTTGGTCGTATGCCTTTATAAGGTCAACCTGACTGAAAATTTTTGAACCATGTAATGAACTGGTAAAATCTGCTATACAAGGGATTGGGTATTTATCTTTAATTGTTTGAGAATTAAGAGCCTTGTAGTCACCAACAGGTCGCCACTCACAAGTACCATTTTTGGGTACCATATGCATAGGAGATGCATAGTTACTACTAGAATGTCTCAGATGTCCTAACTGCATCATGTTTTGAAATTCTTGTTTTACAATTTGGAAGCGATCAGGAGGTTTTGCGGATTCGCGGTTTTGCGACTACAAGAGGACCTCTTGTTATTATATGATGTACCGTATTATGTTTAACGGGTTGATTGGGATCTGGCGATTTCGTGATAAAAGGAAATTGCTGTAGGAGTTTATGATAAATAGTATCACTAAACACAGATTTTACTGAATGGCAATTTGTATGTTTTATATGGCCAATGGATTGAAATTTAGTTTTCATGTCCGGAAGACGTTTATTACGAATATCAGGCACCAATTCAAAATAATGGAGAAAATCAGCTCTAAGAATGGGTGTGCTGAAATTGGCAATTAGAAAAGTCCATGTAAATTGTCTCCTTAATTTAAAGTCCAATGTGAGTGCTTTTTATCGATAAACATTAATTGTTGATGAATTTGCTGCAAAAAGCTTTTGTTGGGAGGGATTTATCTTTTGAAAATTATTAGCACATAATAATGACACGTCTGACCTACTGTCGACAAAGCAGGAAATGTTTGTCTTCTGATCTTTAATAAATAGGCGACGCGATTCTTGGGGCAAAGAATAAGTCGACTCTGTTCTTTGATGTCTGCATTTCCCGTCCATGAACAAGGTTTAACACATTTTTCTTCCTTACACTTGTTTCCAAAACGACGATGAAACCAACACACAGGTCACTTGTCATTTATTTTGGAAACTGCTAAATTTTCAACAGGTGATGGGGTAACTTCAAGTATTTTATCAGAAATTTCAGCTGCTTTATCTAAAGAAAGATTTGAAATACCGTTTATACTCGCGTATAAGTCGAGGAATTTCTCACAATTTTGGGTAAGCAAATTTGGGGGGTCGACTTATACGCGAGTCAGTTAAAAAAAGCAAAAACAAAAACTTCGAACGCTGCAAAAATATGGCATTTTATGTGTATGAATAGAAAAATAATATATAAAATATACAAATAATAATAATTTATCATTTAAAAAAAAATCAATGATTTATTTTTGTTAACTTACTAACTTTTTGCATTGGCAAGTGAAATCTTTGGTTTGATTTTGTGCAAAATTGAAGCAAAAAGTTAGGGGGTCGACTTATACGCGGGTTTTTGATTTTTTCCAGAATTTGCATTCGAAAGTTAGGTTGTCGACTTATACGCGAGTCGACGCATACGCGAGTATATACGGTAGTAGCTAAAATTGACTGTACCGAAGATGGTTAACGTTGAAGAAATAATTCCATCATTAAATTTTCTGGAACGCTAAAAGATTCGGCGCGACATTTCATATCGCGCAATAATTCGGAGGATCTGCGGCCTGCTACTTCCTCTCCAGATAAAAGTTTACGAATTTCCTGCTGAGAAGATTCACCTGAACGATTAATTAATTCAGTTTTCAATTTAGTGTAAGGATCAGTAGTATCATGTTTTATAAGAACATATCAAACTAATGATGCAATGTCGGGCGGGAGATGGGATACTAAATAATTATATTTAGTAATCGATTCAGTAATTGGTTTTGGGGTGGCGAGAGCAAAAGTGCTTTTGCACATTATAAACCATAAAGCAAGGTCAGATCTGTTATATACAGGAATTTGTACTGCGTTAACTTCCGACATTGTATGTTTATGCCTCCCAATAAAATACAAATAAAAATTTCAAAATTGAATCAAGTATAAAAAATATAATTCACAATTCATAAAAATAAAAATAAAGCGTGTTCACATAAAATTTTAAGGGGATAGGACAAAGAAAAAAGCTTAAAATGAAAATCGAGAACAAAATTAAAAAGAATTATAATTTTTTAAACTTATCTGGACATCGTTAATCCTAAGATGAAGTCGCATAATTCTCCACAATATGCAGGTATAGGCACAGATGCAGCATTTCAGCATTTAGCTGATTACTCCGCGATTCATTTTTAATTCGTAGAATATAAACCATTACGAATCACCTTGGTTTATTTATTCGAAGGCGCGAAAATTGTAGTAAATTTTCTATAGAAAATCACAAAATAAATATGTGTGCAAACATCGGGTCACCATTAAGGTGATTACTCAGTAACTATTTCAATAAATATATATATCTGACTCGCATCATAAATTAGGCAAATATTAAGTTTTTATTTCTTTCATGAAATAATTCACTACTCCTTTTTCATTCTGCGTATTCGAACAAAAAATCTATTTCAATTCCACCTGTACACTGGAGGGTTGCTGTTACAGACTGGCGCGTTTATCATCCGTTGGGGGAAAGCATTTGAAAGATCACCACAAGTTTGATTTTCTTTCCTTTTTGATGATAATAAGCGTTATAAAAATAGTAGTGATATAACGTACATTTAAAACCTCACTAACAACAGGTATATTCATCTGTAATCATAATAATTTTTATGACTTGTATTTAAGCATTCTGAAATTCGCCTATCTCACTATATTACAATAAAAGCATACATGATTCTAGAGGCAAAAAGTGATAGGACGCGGATGAAAGAATTACAGAGCTGTGAATTTAGCGTGTTTTTGTCATTCAAATACATACCACCAATTCCTATTAGTAATGTTCGCACTAATTAATCTAATTAATCTGTTATTAAATGTTAAACATTACTATTCGGAAACACTGTTTTTATCTGAATAAAGAAATCCGCTAAATTGCCAACACTGGATATAAGAGAAGGAATTTGTGTCATAAGTGTGATTTTTATTTTATTTTATTACTTTTTTTTGTTTCAAATGAATGTAAATCTATCCCCTACTAAGAAAGATCGCTTAGTAACCATTCGCTTATTAAACGTAATATTATTGCATTAGACTTTAGAGCGATGTTCAAAAGATCGGAAAAAATTCGTGTATTAAGCGGGGTCGCGTATTAGAATTGAGAGTTATAACCGGGTCCGACTGCATTTCAGTTTCTAATTTAAAAGACACAAAATCAAAACAATTGTAAATCTAAAAAAAGTTCTATTCCATATATAAAAATACCACAAAAGTAATTTTTTACGAAAATTAAACATTTAAACGTTTTGTGATTCCTTGAATAAAAGATATATTTTAATCAAATAAATCAGAAAAAAATTAATAAAATTTTACTGTTTACATTTTCATATAAAAATGAAACATATAACAAAGTATTTTTGCATATTGAATACACAACATAATCTACAACATAAATATTACTGTCTCTAGAATTATTTATGTTTATGAAATTTGGTAAACTAAAATGGGTTGAAATATGGATCTTTCCATATGATACTTTGTGTGGAAAAAGGACGTTGACACTAAAAGCATTCGGCATGTTTCCAAAGTACGCAGTTTTATTTGCTTCTTTGATTTTTTATCATTACAATAAGATTTGACATCTGTCAAAACGATATCTGCTAGTCGCCAGACCAGAAAGTCATGTTGAATGTTTCAAATTCCTATAGAACATGAATGAAACAATGTAGTGTATGAGTGATAGTAAACAAATAGAAGAGAAAAAGGTGGTTTTTTTGTGTAACTGTTTAAATATTACTTTGAAAAAATATGAAAAGTTATTCGCAGTTAGAATAAAGATAAGAAAACACTTATACAGGGTGTTTCATAAAAGATGGGCAAAATTTTAACAGGTGATAGTACACATCCAAGCAAACAACTTTCATCCAGGAATACATGGTCGGAAATAAAACGCAAAGGGGCTAGAGGGTGCCAAATGTGATGTTACGAGGCAAAAACACACTAAGAACGATTAAGTGATAAACGCTTGTTAGGAAATTGCTCTCCGTACAATCAAAAATTGTGTCTAAATTTATACAGATTGAAATCAAATATTGAATTAACTTATTGCACTATTATTTAGTAAACTGATCCCCCAAAAATTGTGTAGTTTAAATCTTTTGGCTTTCAAAAGTACTTATAGCAAAATTAAAATATCAATCTCTTGTTAAGTAATCTACTGGCAAATTTTTCATGTGCAGAAATTGTAAATTCTTTTGACACCGAGAATATTTATTGTATGCAACTAAATTTAACTTGTTATCGTTGAACTCGGAATATAATAGTAATTTTTTTTTATTGGTACCCTAAAATTGTTTGGAACTTTCCAGAACTACTGATTATGCTGCCTCTTGTCGGACTATTGGCAGCCTGTCAACGACCACAGTTTGTAAATTAATTTTAACTTGAATGAGTTTTTAATTGTTTTGTAAAATTTAGGTTCATTCCCCTTCTGGGTGGGCTGGATTTCTGTCTGCGAGACCCCCGGTTGGAGCGTAAATAAGCCTAAGGTGGATCTCTGATCATTCGATCTTGCTCCACTCAGGTCGTCCATCGTTGATCATCTGTGCCATTTCCATTTGCAGTTTTGGAGATAAAATGCATATCAACTATTCCCTATTAGTGAGGAGCAACCCCACTAAAGAAAATCTGTAGAAAATCTGTAGGTAATTGGCCTAACAATCTGAAGGTAATTAATCCATTTCTGCAGATATTTCTACGAATATTTGCAGATATTCTGCAGATATTTTGAAGGTAAAGCTAAATCTGCTAAATTTCTTCAGATTCTGGAGAATTTCTGGAGAAACTAGAGATTTCTTCAGATAAACTTAAGATTATTTTTAGTGGGGAACATCTTCCGATAAGTTCCTATTGACTATGCGCCATTGACAGTTGCATGCTCAGATCGGAGGAATTTATGTATTAAAAGAGGCGAAATTTTGCAAATGCGTTCTTCTTCCCCATATCGCATTTGCATATTATTAGTGTAGTTCTCCGATAATTGGCAACTAGGATGGAGCTTTAACGTTTGTATGGACGAAGTATCCGAATGCGCCAGCACCTTTCTTTTTTCTTTCCGACCATGCAATCTTGGATGAAAGTTGTTTGTTTGGATGTGTACTATCACTTCTTAAACTTTTGTCCATCTGTTATGATACACCGTGTATATCAGCAAATGCGCATGAAGTAATTTACCAAGTATTATTTAATGGAAACCTTTTATTTTAGGAGTGTTACTGGTATATCGGTATAATATGCACTGTTCCAAATGTGACAGATAAATCCAACCGTACTGAAATTCAATGTTTTCTCATCTTATAGCAGTGCCCTGTATTTAAATATCAATCGAAAAAATACACATAACCATATTTTTATTATGTACTTTGTACTATATAGTTTTATTTTTTACGAATATGCCTACGATAATTTTTTACGAAATAAAACTAGTCATGAATTGGGTATATAGGGGACACCGGGGCTAGTAGGCGCAGTTTTTAGTTATTGATTTTTATTATTTTTTTCTTTAAGTTTTTTATGAAACTTTAACTGTACTTTTAAAGAACAGGCATTGGGCTATAAATACCCGGAGTTTTGAGTTTCTAGCTTTTGTAGTTTATATTTAGCGGAAGCCAAAATAAAAGGAAAATTGTGCGCCAATTTACCCCGTCACGGGGCAAGTTGCATGTACCTATAGGGTAAGTTGGCACACGCTTTATAAAAATTTAAATAAGACACGCAGTTAAGAGAAATCAATTTCCTTATTACCAGTAGATTTAATCAAAGGCGTTATCGCCGTACAATGTAAATTCTAAATTATACAGACATAAAAATAATGAATAAAACATTAACATTGAGTAACTTCTATCCTTCTCGATAACATCATCAGAGTTACAGTTGTCACAAATAAAAAATCGAGTGTCTCCGCTTGGGCAAGCTCCATGTGCCCAAAATCTTGCATTGCAACTACACTGTTAAAAATATTTCTGTAAAACAACAGAAAATTTCTGGCAGCAAAGAGTTGCCAGAAAATACCTGTTTTCAGAAAATATCTGTTAGCGAAAGAATGCGTTATTAGACGACAGAAATACGTAGTCATACAGGCACTTCGTGTTGACAATTGATGCTTTTTCCAACAGTCAAAATCTGTAGGTCGATTCCTGTTGGCGAGGGGGGGAGGTTCCATTCAACAGAAGAATAACGTATTATAGGGGATAGGTACACGGGAAATTTCTATTTACCGATCGACTTGTTTATATTAATAATAATAAATATTTCTTTATAAAATTAATTTAAATAGCTTATTCGCAATGCAATATTCAAATGCATTTATATAGATTTTGTAACATAAACGCATTAAAAATTGGAATAAGTGAAAGAAGTTATCTTAAACATTTTTTGCATAGAATAATAATAAAAAATATATATATTCGGTATCTCCCCCCCCCCTCCCCCGCCATAAAATTTTTTATTAATAAAGTAAATATGAATGTGTTGAATATTATTTCGCATTAAAACAGCTTTACTATTTATTTATCCAATATTTCAGAAAATTTATTAGGTTAAGTTAGTGATGCTTGTTAATTACGTAAATAATAGCTGCCAATTTTTACATTTTTCCCGAATAGCAAGAATTTTATTCAATCGAAAAAATTCTGAGAGACGATCTCCATTAGTAAAAAGTGATAATATCAAAGTTGGTAGCTAAGAGCAAAAATGAAAAACGTAAAGGAAGAGCCACTAAAATTTAAATAAACGTCACCGTAAAAAGACATATATATATTTCATTTCAGCTAAAGTAATAAAATGAGTTTTCATTCTTCTTAAAAATATATAATGTTTTTCCGTACATAGTAAATGATAATCAACTAAATAAGAAAAAAATATTTTAATATAATTTAAATTAATTTTTTAAACAAAATTAAACTTGCTGATAATATGAAAGGAATGGTTACAACTTAGGAATAATTTTGAAAATAATTCAGAGTTGTAGTTCAAATTGTTATTTAATTAAATGGAACAAATATGATAAATTTAAACAGCAAAAATATATGAACGGCGATCAGATCTAATAAATATTATTCTGGTTAATATTAAATGAAAATATCGGTTATCTATAACTATAATAATTAATACAGCTACTGCGTGTTTATTATTTAACCTATCACTCCAAAACTTATTTATGTCAATCGCTGACAAAGTTAATTTAAAAACTCAATATATATGAAGTAAAATTAAACTCTCTTAGTCATAAAAATAATAAATATAATAAGTAATCATTCTACAGCTATTTAAAAGTAAAAAATCAAGATTTGTAAACTAATCGTAAAACTAGATTATGAATTTAGCATAAAATAAACAATTAATCAAAAAATAATCTTCAATTATTAACAGAATTATATGAATTCGTTACTAATGCACATAAATAAATTATAAAGTATAAAGTAATACTAATAATTTAAGTAAATCATACATTATAAAAAAATAAAAAATAAATAGTATTGCTTAATTAAGGTTTTTAACAGATTGAAAAAAAAAATCATACATATTATTATGTTTCGGAAAAACATTGTTAAATATTTAAAAGAAGAATTAAAACATACCTTGTTATTTTTGTGTAAAAAAAAAAACAGAATAATCCTTTTGCTGGCTCTTCTTCTCAATATATGAAGGCAGTATGTATTTGACTTTCAACTCCAAATCCGTTGTAAACAATCTCATTTACACGTAGAATATTTATGACAAGTTTACAGGTTTACTATAAGGCAATTTTCATTACAGAAATCCCCTTGTACATATTACTCTTAACATTCTACATTTTAATGGGAACTTTTTTATTGTGAATTTCATTTGTGAGATCTTATTTATTCTTTTTAGATGAACAACCCTGCCATTTTACAACGCACAACACACAACAGATATTTCAAGATAGAAGCTTCAAATTTTCCTACTGAATGAAAGCGTCAGCATGGGTTAGATGATACACCAATAGTAACTGGTCATTCTAAATGACCTTGTAGACGTCAGAGGGGACAACTCCCGCGCAAAATGTTTCTGCTGCTGTATGACAGACTTTTCTGTCGAAATGGAAAAAAAAATAAGGCTTTTTTGTTGTTCGACAGGAAAATAAGCCATATGAAGATGAAATAACATAAGAATTCTGTTAACGTAATTTTTACAGTCGGAATTCGATGAATTTTTTTTGTTATCTTAAGATTTTTTTTTACAGTGTACTTTTTTCGGTGTTTCCTGTTTTTCAAACTACCACCATACACCAGACACCGAGCCAACTTGCGCCGTGTTCAATGCGCTTACTAGCCCCATAATAAATTTCTTCGCAAAAGGGACACGTAACCATCTAAGCATAAATAATTCAAGTAAATCACATATTTGGTAGGTACAGTTAATCATATACTGAGAAAAATTGCACAAGATAAATCGCAATTATAAAGATAAGCATTAGAAATTAGAAAAAGAATGCAGCAACAAAAAATTAATTATGAGCGCAAAAAACAGAAAAATCGTAATAAATGTCCAATGCACGTAGGTAACGCTGCAAAACTACAATGAGGATTGTAAAACGCAAGAAGAAATGTACTCTGTGACTGATTGCACAATCTATCAACTAACAGGCGATTTATGGGGACTGCGCCTACTTACCCCTATAGCCAACTAGCCCCGGTCTCCCCTATGCCATGACATATAACGCTTCAAACTTGAAGATTGGTGTAAATTTTATTCTTGGTATTTTTTGCGCTATATGCTTTGAAAATATATCTGAATTTTATTTATAAGAAAATTGCTTAAATCTTTAATACGCAAAATAGAGTAATATGAGAATATGGTAATATATATCGACAAAGTTATTACTTATCGTTAACTATATGTGAACATGCAATGAAATCGTTTATGATTAAATTGAACTTAATGATGTAGATTCCGGTTCATATTTATCTAGTTCCTATTTTGTAAAAGTTTACAGAAAAAAATTCGCTAATTCAATTAAATTATCAGAATAGTATGGAGCAGTGAAGTAAAAACATTTATATGTATAAAAATATTCATAACCTTTCTAACTTCATATTAAAAAATATAAAAAATCGTTAAAAATTAATATTTTAGCACATTTTTTTATTTACATCACGTGAATTTTTCCATGATAAAATAATTTATTTTTACAATATTTTTGAAAGAAGAATGTGATGAAAGATAGCTTTTTCTAAATATTTTTTTTCTTTATGTAGGAAAAGTACGTAGACTAGAAAGATTCTCGTCGTACATCCAAATTACACACTCATTCTTGCCTACATAACGAGGTTTGACATCTGTCAAAATGATATCTTCTGCTATCAGGCTAGAAAATAAAATAATGCTGAATGGTTGAAACTTTTATTCGCAACTGATTTAAAAGCACGAAAATGCCACTGTCAAAAGGGAAGAAAAGGCCATATCAGTAACAGGACTTCATACATTTCATGTACAAAAATTGGAAATATTAAATAAATATATTTTATCTGGTCATTATTAGAATGCATACTTTTTTATGCCACATATTTTTTAATAAATTATTTTGGAAGTTTTATTACATATACGCATGAGAATATTCTATAAATCTTTATTAATCAAATAGTGTAATTAGATACTGATACTTAAAATATTTTTGAGAATTATTAACATATTAATTAATACAAACTTATAAAATATAAAATAATACTTTTCTATTATCTATTGCTACATCGCACAAATATTTGTATCTAAGTCTAAAACCAAATATGTCTAGAAATGTATTTAAACAAAATGGGTAGCTTTTCCCATGTATCGAAATCTTTTCGTATGGAAAGGACGTTGATCAAAAATATTTTCGACATTTTCCAAAAATACGCAGTTTTATTTGCCTGTTTACTTTTGTAATCATTCTTTTCAACAAGTTTTGACATCTGATAAAACAATATCTGCTATGAAACAGACTAGAAAGTAAAATAGCGCTGAATGTTTCAGATTTCATTAAAATTTCCTGTATAAACGAATAATGTCATTGTCAAAATGAAAAAAGGCTTTTTTAACACTTTCCAACAAAGTTGAAAAGTGTTTATGCATTCGGTTTGTATGTCCGTCTGTCCGTCTTTCCACGCTCTAACTCCCGTATATATACTCGGATTTTCATGCAATTGATAAAGGTCATTTAGCATGTCCAAAGCATGTTTTGTACTGTATATGAAGTATGTAGGATAAATCGTTCATTTACAGGGGCACTCAAACATTTTCCATTACATTATGGTATATGGGAAAAAATAGTTTGCAGAGTATTTTAATGACATTATGCTATTTCAAATATATTGAAACTCATATAAATCACTAAATTTCATTATGATGACGTTTAAACAAAACATTCATAGCATTTTTTATTCATTTACAGGGACTCACAAAGTAATCGTTACAGTACAGTACTTTCTTTGAGGAATAATTGCTGGAGTGTACGATTTAAAATTCGGTATGCGCTTTTAAATTAAATTAATTTTTGCATCTCACTCGTTATATATAAATTGTATACCTCAAATACAGTGCTGCACAAAAGTATTCACTTAACGTTCTCCTTATTAGAGGAAATTGCTGAAGATAAATTTTCAACTGAAGTACTATATGTATCTCTTAAGTGAACTAAATTTTGGCTTGCATGTAGTTAATAGCTTCAAATCTATATATCATATAAAGGGCTGCTGAAAAAATTTGCATAATTTTCCGATTGTGGATGGGAACAGCTGAAATTGTGTTTTGAAATGTATTACGCGTTTCCATATGGTTGAATTAGACATAATATTTTATTTTTTTAAACGGTGTAGTTTTGTTACATTATTCTGTGTTGGAAAGTGTTTCATAATCTATGCTTGATGCATTATTGTTTTCTTACTAGTTTCTATTTGTGAATGCGTTAAAAAAACCCCACTATTTATACAGTGAAGAATTTATATCATCATTGAAACAAATGTTGGAAACTATAAATAAATGTATTTCATATCACTGCATAAATATAGAATACATATTTTAATACGGTATTTCTATGCGGTTCGGAAAGTTTTGTCTCAGAATAATTAAAATAATTATAACATTGTATGGAAATCTACCCTATATAATCCTAATGAAATGAATTTATATAACGATATATGAAACGACTGAAATGAAACGAATTTCTACCCTATATATATATATATATATATATATAATCCTAATGAAACGAATTTATGAAACGAATTTATGAAACGGATATATGAAACGAATTTGTGTAACGATTATTTGAAATGAAAGATTAAACAACTGATTATGTTTCACGGCAATTTCTCCTAAAATATGGAATACTTGCGATGAAATTAACACCAAAAATCCGTATTGATCCACAGATCTCAAAACTGGTATTAGAATTTTTAAATTCGAATTAGTTTTGGAAATATTAATTTTTTTCTAATTTTAAATGCTTTTTTATAATGATGGCAACTCAAATTTTAATCATAACAGATATTTTTCTTTCCATATTTCAGAAAAAGTTATTAATCTAATTTGGCGACCAGTTTGGCCTCCCTTAAACGTATGCTAAGAAATATATCAAGTTACATTTATTCATAATTCAATTTAATTGGACAATCTTTCGCCAAATCGAAAGATTCTGTTAGAGTAATCAAGAACTCGGTATATTTATGTTAGCGAGACGCAGGTGATAAATCGCCAAGCATTTTTCCCGTCGCATTTTTTTATATTTCATTAATTTCTTTTAAAATATAATCCTTTCATTCATTTTATTTAAAATACAAAACTTTCATTTAAAACTGAAACATTGATAATTGATAACTTTCACTTCTTTCTTAAAAAAAAAAAAAAAAAAAAAAAAAAAAAAAAAGGCAAGAATGTCATATACGCACCGGGGTACCTAATTGGCGCCAAAATGGCATTAATTTGATTGGCATGGTAACCCGGCTATTGTTGTTTATTTAATAATAAATATTTATTTACTTTTATTTCTTTCTTAAAATTATATAAATTATTTTGTTCCATATATTTTTTTTTCCTTTTGAAAATAATAGAAAATAATCATAAAATACGGTACTACTTAGTTATTCCGTCGACCAATTTCGCCAAATTATATAAATCGTCAAACCACCCGCCAAATTATGCAAATTGACATAATTTCTATTTTAAATAACGAACGAACAAATTAATTAGTATAACATTAATAAAGATACAAATGAAACGTCGAAATAAAAATAACTTGATAAATAAAAATCAAAATATAAATAAAAATCACTAATCGAAATAAAAATCACTTGTCAAGTGAATGTGACATTTACGATCAACCATTATTGGCATTTAATCTTATAGTTTGACGATAGATATTTGGTCGACGGGATAACTAAGTAGTACCAAAAATACATATGTAACCGGTATTCGAAAACGAGGTTTTCGCCAAATTTTCGTAAAAAAAAAAAATAAAATAAATAAAAAATAAATAAATAAAAAAAAAAATCAGGCCAAACCTGCGGTGCGTATATGACATCTGGCCAAATATTAAATAACTAGACACCCTTGGTGACCAGTTTTGTCTACTTTAAATCTATGCTTAGCATTATATCATGTTACTTTTATTCATAATTTAATTTACTTGCTCAATCCTTCACAAAATCGATTCTAATACAGGAATCATGAACTCGGTATTTTTATGTTAGCCAAGTGCAGGTGATAAATCGCCAGACATTGTACCCGTCGTATTATAACTTAGGCTATTATTATAGAGATGCAACAAACCATGACATTTAATTTCAACTTCAAATCAATGTTTTAATTTACCACTCGAAAAAAAAAAAATGCTAACGGACGAGTGGAAAAAAAGCTATTGGCGAGATTTGCACCCGGATAGCGTAACAGTACCAAGAATTTCTTGCAACCATGGCAACTTTTATGTAGTTTTATTCGAAAAAAAATTTTTGATTTTTTAATCAAAATGGAAAACTTTCGGCACAGATGTCCCCATATTGGCGCGATTTTGTTTCTGACGCCAATGTCATATACGCAACGGGTACTTAACTTGCGATAAAGTATCGTTATTTTGCTTGATATGGTAATCCGGATGTTGTTGTTTATTCTCTTGATGCTTTCGCCAAATTGGCGTTGAAAAAAATCGCGCCAACATGGGGCGTATATGACATTTGTGCCAAACTTTCATATGAAAGGCGAAGGGATCAGACCATATTTGTTTATGGCAGTTGGTGACTTGAACTATTATAATATATATGAAATGATGACGATAAAATAATATTTGGCGTCTTATCACCTGTGCCTAGTTCACATTAAAGTACCAAAATGGCACCTAGAGTATAAAAAACGAAGTGGTGCACCCGGAACTGTTGACGATAGTCGCATGACTTAGGCTATTGTTATAGAGATTGTTTTAAAATAACGGCAGTCAAAGACTCTGCACACTTAATTCATTTTATTTTAGCTTCTTTTCAAATGTTTAACTGGTCCTCTTTAATTAAAAACGAAAACGACCGTTGGATGTCTTAACAGCAACTGATTCGCCCTTAAATATTTGCAATCAAAGGGAATTAAATGGAAACCCGTTTACAGGGAGATCTGCACAGCTTTTTTCAGTATAATTCAATCTTCTGTAATATTTTTAAAACCCATCAGATTAGCGTGTTTTTAGTTTATGCGGTGTCTGAACAGGGTTGGCGAGCATAGCTTGCAGGAGGCAGAGCCCCCTAGTATCCTTAGTAAATTTTTAATTGAAATTCTTGTTCTTGAAGTGGATATATATAATATATATATATATTTTAATTATGGTTGTTAATTTTGTTAAATTTAAACAAAATGGCGTTTTTTGGAAAGTGCAAAAAGGAGGATCTACGTGTCCTTTGCGATGAGTTAGACTTAACTACTACTGACGAAATGAAAATGTTCGAATTACGTAGTTTAATCACTACACACGCTGAATACGAGGAGGACTATACTAAGAACTTGCTTACAACTATAAACTAGAATAAAAAAACTGAACAAGAGCGATTAGATTTAGAAAATCAGCGTGTTTTCGAACAAGAACAGCGTAAAATCAAACAAAAAAATTTAAAGCGCGAACGGACTTTCGAACTCGAAAAATTACGTCTCACCCATCCAACTTCGGCATCTGCTTCAGAGGCAGAAAATAGTACGAATAGCGCTTACGAAAAGCCGCGAATCAATCTACAAAAATTGATTCCCCGTTTTCGCCCAAACAAAGACGATATGAACATCTTCTTAGTGCTATGTGAGCGACAGTTAAAAGTCCTAGGGGTTCCGGAAGAAAATTGTGTTGCGTAGCTCATAAGCGCTTTACCTAGTGATATTGCTAGACTCATTGCTAGGGAACAGGAAGAAAAGGCACAGGACTACCAACACATCAAAGCAATGTTGTTGAAACGATTCAAATTGACCGCTGAAAAATTTAGAATTATGTTCGTTCAGCACAAGAAAATTCCAGAAAGTACCTGGAAAGGGTTTTTTTTCGAGCTTAGAACATACTTGGAAGGTTGGCTCTCTGAGCTCAACCTATCTTCGTACTAAGATTTGAAAAGTCTTATTTTATGTGACAAATTCAAAGGAAGATGCTCCCCATAGCATAGAGAACATTTTTTAGACGTTTGAACTGATTTAAATGATCAAATGCATTAGTAGAGAAGCTATATGGTGACGATGTTCTAGCGAAAATCCCGTAAAATCCAAAGTAGTGGAAATCCACCAGAAAAATAATAAACGATCAAGTGCGAGTATTACTCGCGAAAAGAGGGTTCCGTACAATAATATATGAATTAGTAAGTATATTATTAAAAAAAATACCGTTGCTAAAAGAATACTAAGACTTTGTAAAAGCTATACAACAAAGGGTTGGGTATAGCTGTATAGTAAACAGAATGCAAAGGAAATTCCCTTTAACCTGAAAATACTTGTGAACGGAGAGCGCTACAGCTATACAACGGAGGTAACGGTACAGTAAAGCGACTACGCCCAACCTAATGCAAACGATAGCAGCACCCCTAGTGGAGAAACGGGGAAGATAGCCATAGCAAATCGAAAACGAAAAGAGGTGAGCAAATTTTCCAATTAGAAAGTCTTAGAGCATCCATTAATTAGTACACGAAGCGACATTTGGTTCACACGAATAAGATAAATCGTCGCTGCATACCCAAAAATGTCCGAAATCGATAAGCGACGATTCTATTTTGCCTATTCACATTCCGGAAATGTAGCAGTGCACAATTGCAGATTGTGACATTGTACTGTGCTGTAATGCCTGTAAAAAATTAATTTACAATTGCATTGAAAATTTTATATTAACCCTTTCAGAAGCAGAAGAATTATGTTCGTAAGATTGATGAAATAATTGACTGACACCAGAATATTCAAAAGAATTTCTCAGAAAACAAAAACCCGCTAATTTGCACTTTCATTACAAAAGCAAAATTTTATTAAAATATTCTTGGTGCCATTTGTCAATTTTGGAACTAAAATAAGGTGGCCAAACCGTCTAGCCACCACCTTTGAAAGTGTTAAATCTATGTTATCGTATTGAAGAGACTAGCAATTTCAGGCTGAGAAATGTGCATGTTGAAATACTCTCACGAATACAAACGTGCATAGTGAGCGATAGCAAACTTTTCGAACATACTGAATATTAAATTTTTATCACTGTGAGAGGGTTTGTCGTTTTTTTTGTGTGTGTGATGTTATCAAAATGTATTGAGATAAGTACGTATTTATAGCATAAATTGTGCGTATTTCTTCATACTTCTGGATATTCCATTCAAATGTTTACACAAAATGGAGTGCATCGATTTTGGATATTTTTGGATAAACAAAGAAGATTTATCTTATCCATGTAAAACAAATGTGTATTCTACTAATTAATTGATGCTCTAAAACTTTCTAACTGGGAATTTTGCTCTATCTCTTTTCGTTTTCGATTGCAGTGGCTATCTTCCAAATTTCGCCACTAGAGGCGCTGCTGTCGTTTTCATTAATTTGGGCGTAGTCGCTTTACTATACTGTACCTCACTTGAATAGCTGTAGCTCTCTCCGTTCGCAAGTATTTTCAGGTTATAGGGACTTCCCTTTCCACCCTGTGTACTAGAAAAGTATAAATGGATATACCATGAAAGTTCAAAGTTATATGGAACCTAAATAATAGCAAATATAGCTATTCTGTATATGTTTTTTCCACATAGGTTTTTAGTTGACCTTTAAAGACATAGTAGAGTATTGAGAGAGCCACTCAATGGAAACTAGTGGCGAATACCACAGAATTTATGTGATTAATTTTCATTAAATAAGTCTGTTTTTAACAATTTGACGTTTATTGCTTTTATACTGCTACTGGGTATTGCATTACACAAATATATCCTTAAAATTTGTTATCTAGGCTTTAAAAGCCGGTGGAGCATAGAATACTCCGTCCCTGTGATTATGTATGTCCAAACCGTCCGTGTCTTTAAGTGTTTGGCAGCCTAAGAGAGACTGCTCAGGGCCGGCTAGGCCTGCCCCTTAGAGCTTAACGTCTCTCCCGGTATGTTCCCCGACACGTTGGGGCTCGTTAGTGAGTACAGCCCTGTCCGGCCGTATGCAGACGGAGAAACACAAAATGCTCAAGGGGCGACGCTCACCCGCTAAGGGCGTCTATGCACCACCGACCACAGACCCAAGAATTTATTTTAAAAAGAACAAAGTGGGATTACAAAAATTAGACGAATGCCTTCCCGCCAGGAAAACGCCTACTCGCGACAGAGGGCGGGAGTATGAGAACATTTAAAGTAAAAATAAAATAAAATAAATAATAATAATAATAATAATAAACATCACTGATCCTGGCCGCCGGGGTAGGAACCCCTCTCGCGACAAGGGGCGGCAGGAAGGGAAAAGAATGGAATGCGTGGCACAAGTAAAATGGCACGAGCAAATACTCAAGCGTCCATTGGAGATGTAATGATTTGCGTGGCACAAATAAGATGGCACGAGCAAATACTCAGCGTCCATTGGAGATGTAATGCTTTGTGTGGCACAAGTAAGATGGCACGATCAGATACTCAAGCGTCCATTGGAGATGTATCTCTTGATAGAATGGTCAGAAGCACGAGCAGAAGCTCTTGCGATCGTAGGAAACCACACATTGATGAGTAGAAGAATTTGCTGGAGCCTACAAAGAGGACTGGATTCTGGTGCTGTTTGAAGATTGATATGGTGGCAGTGAGACTGGATAAGCAGAACCAGGGCTTAAGTTAAGTTTGTTAAGTATGTAAGGAAATTGTGAATGTGTTTTAATTTGTTGAGTAGGAGGGTGCGGGAAAGGACGTTTTGGAGCCAGTTGACTGGCAGTATGTCTGGACGCCTCAAGTGCCAGCGTTGCGTGAGAGTACAACTGTAGTACGGGTGACTTATAGTGCCATCTTCACCGCAGACGCAATTGGCAGTGGATCTTATTTTGAAGCGGTCCAGATATGCCATGAAAGGGCCATGTCCTGTTAAGAAGCTAGTGGTGTAGGGTGTTAAGTTATATAGTGTGAGAGAAACTTTAGGAATTAGCTTATATGTGTGCCTGCCCTTTTTTGAAGTATCCCAGTGCTCCTGCCATCGCGTCAGTATCCTTGCTCTAAGGACCTTTTTGACGTATGACTGGGGCACTGGGAGGTGTGTGTCTATTGTTTCTTTCTGTGTGGCCTTCTTCGCTAGGTTGTCTGCTAGTTCATTGCCAAAGATACCTTTGTGAGCCGAGACGTGACCTAGTGAGATACGATGTAGGAGATTCTTAACACTAGAACGGCGGTAGGGGTCATTTTGACACCTGGGTGCTTTCGTCCGTTGATTACTTTTGTTTGCTTGGATGAAATCTTTTGAAATTTTTTGACTTTTCCTAAATAGATAACATATATTTCTAAAGAAAAATTCAGCTTTCTAGATTTGTTAGTTTTTGAAATATGGGCTTGTATTCCTAGAACGGCGGACGGGGGTCATTTTGACCCCTTTAATAAAATACTCTTTGTACTCGAAGCTGCTTTTGTTGCTATACTATATGTTCGAGGAGCAATAAAAAAAAGGGTTTAGATTTATATTCATTGTCGTCCAAGGCATGAGGAATACTATTTTGCAAAGAAACTACCGCAAGAGATAGATTCAAAGAATGAAAAAGATTTTTTAGGTTTGATGAAAAGACAACAAGATCTAGCAGACAACAGACTGTTAAATTTGCTCTTGCATCTAAAATGTGGAATAAATTTATTGAAAATTGCAAAACATGCTACCGACCAGGACAAAATATTACAGTTGATGAACAATTGTTCCCATCTCAGGATAGATATAAATTTACGCAATATACGCCAAATAAATCGGATAAATTTGGAATAAAACTTTGGTTGATCTGTTGACGTTGATACTAAATACCTCTTGAATGAATTTATTTATCTAGAAAAGGATGAAGCAGCCAATCCTTAATTACGTTTATCGGAAAATGTTGTCATGAAATTAACAGATCCCCATCTAAACGAAGGGAGGAATATTACGACAGATAGCTATTTTACTAACATCAAATTAGCAAAAATGTTAAAAGCTAAAAATACAACTTTGGTTGCACAATGAAAAAGAACAGAAGAGAAATTCCTATATCATTGAAAAATATGCGCAGTACTCTTTATTCATCGAAGATAGTGGAATGTGATAATATGACACTTACCATCTTAAAAAAAAGTGTTTTTCTACTTAGCTCATTACATTCTACTGTAAAAACTGAAGACGGTCTCAAGAAGTTGCCCGATTCAATAGAATATTACAACGCAACGAAGTATGGTGTGGATATCCATGATCAGATGTGCCGAAAATACTCCATGAAATCGGCTTCTAGACGATGACCTGTACATATCTTTTTCAATATTTTGGATCATGCAGCTTTAAACGCCTGGATAATTTATAAAAGTGTCACAGGCAAGCCTATCAGCAGAAGAGATTTTCTATTAAATTTAGGAGATGTGTTCAGAATGAATCTTATGGTTTCAAATCTCCCAAAGATCTTTCCTGAGTCTTCAGAAAAAAAAGAAAAAAAAAAGCAAACACGAAAATAAAATAGATATCAAGAGAAAAAATGTCAAGGACAGACATGCAATGGAAACAAATCTCAAGAATTTTGTGCACCATGTTTCAAAGTTGTGTGCGGAAAATGTACTGGAAAAATTGCTTTTTTTTTATACAACTGAATTAATTCCTAATACGTGCGTGCAATTTGGAGTATTATAAGCATTAAATAAAATTGAAACAGAATGCTTAACATATTAACCATTCAGCTACACTTATAATGAAATAACGGAAACAAAAGAACATATTTCTCATTTATGGATTTAGAGAGTGAATCATTCGGCGAGTAAGTAGATGAAAATATAAATATATATTATTTTATAAATTGTGTTTTATTTTAGTTAACATTAGTTTTAATTTGTGAAAACATTAATTTTAAATCGATTTTTATATCAAATTAATGAGTTTTTTGAGTAGTCGTAGTATGATCCAATTAATCGCCCTGTAGGCGTTACGTATACAGTACTTTAAAAATTCAATAAATTATCGAATAATATTAAATATAAATTATGAAATACACGTAAATTACATATTTTTGCCAATGTATGGCTTTTAAAATTATTTTAGCGTTGTTATTTCAATAGTTTCATCGAGGGGTCAAAATGACCCCTTCCCGCCGTTCCAGTAGGTAAGATTTTCCCGCCGTTCTAGTGTTAAGTTTTAGTTTGATTTGCAGTACTAGAGGATGTTTTGTCCTGTGTGCCTGTATTGCCTGCAGGCCAGAGAGGCAGTCACTGTAGATGATAATACTATTGCTAGAGTGGGATTCCACCCACTCTAATGCGTTTAGTATTGCGAACAGCTCCGCTTGGAATACGGAGTTATTATCATCTAGCCTTGCAGACCACTGATGGACCACCACCGTGCCCTCCGTGGCGCAGAAGGCTGCGCCCACGCCAGTCTCTGTGCCTGAACCATCAGTGAAGAGTGTGGTGCTAAGGGCAGGTGTGTAGCTGTTGCGTGTTGTGTTTACTTGAAAATGTGAAGTCTCCTCAGTGGGGTGGAGCTGCCAGCTCCTGACTTTGTATTGCAATGTTGTGTTTGGAAAAAGAGAATCTATTACTGTGTCACGTTTTAGCTGTAGGATTGAGGATTTGGCGTGTTCGTATTCTAGTTGAAGTGTGATGGGTGGAATACCTGTAAGTATATGTAGTGCATCTGTGGAGATTGTGCGGTAGCCTCTTGAAATTTGTAGGAGAAAAGTGCGTTGTATTGATTTTAGTTTAGGTTGTGCTATGGATGATAAATTACCCCCCCAGATACAGGCCCCGTAAAGTATTATTCTTTCGATTATTGTTAGGTACCAGATCTTCAGTGTTTTGTTGTCTACCCCTGCCAATTTAGAAGTTAGTCTTAATGAATTATTATGATATGATGTCAATTTAAGTTTTAGGTCGTTAATGTGTGGGATCCAGTTAAGATTTGCGTCAATGGTTATACCTAGGAGTTTTATGAATTGTACGTGTCGAATGGAGACATTATTGATCCTCATCACTGGAGGGCGTTTTGGATCATATCTGTGTGGTTTGGTGAATACTAGTGCTTGAGACTTTTGTGGTGAGAGTGTGAGGTGCAGTAAATCCAGGAGCCGGCAGAAAATAGGAAGAGCTACGGCAAACTGTTCCTCCAGATGACGTCTGTAACGACCGGAGAAAATGAAGCTGAAATCATCGGCGAAGGCAAATAGTTTAAATCCCAGCCGATTTAGTTCTGTTAGTAGCACATTTGCTACAAGCAACCAGAGGATTGGGCCAAGGCACGAGCTCTGGGGGCAACCCTTCTGTAATCGGTGGGTAGATGTGCCAGCACTCCAGTTAATCAGGACGCTCCTCTGTGAGAGGTAGGAGCCGATGAGACCAGCTATGTTCCCCGGACAGTTGAGTGCTTGTAGTTGTAAGAGAATGTCTCGCCATTCTACGTTGTCGAATGCGCCTTGTATGTCTAGTGAAACGAGTGATGTTGCGTTGCCCTGGGCTATGCTTTCAGTACAGGCAGTCATTATGGCATGAAGTGCGAGCTCGCATGAGTGGCCCTCGCGGTACCCGAATTGTCTGGGGTGGAGAAGGTTGTTTGACTCCAAGAAGTGTGTCAACCGCATAACCAGAAGTTTTTCCAGAAGCTTTCCCAGAGTGGGAAGAAGGCAGATGGGTCTGTATGACTTGGGTTCGGAAGGAGACTTGCCTTGCTTCAGAAAGTAAACTACCTCTCCCTGCCTGAGTACTAAAGGAAAGTACCTCATGGTGAGGCAGAGGTTAGCCCAGCGCGTGAATATGTGTGGAAGTTGTTTGTGAGTGAGTTTTAGCATCCGAAAGTCAATTGAATCCGGCCCTGGGGCCTTCTTGTCATTCAATGTGTATAGTGCTGTTTTTACTTCTGCCTTTGTGAAGCGTTTGTCTTCGTGTGCTGTGAAAAGGATATCCTGGTTGTCTTGTTGGGGATAAGCCGAGGGGCCAAAGAGAGTGTGTGTCAGGAATTCCAGGTTATTTTGTCGCGAGGTTTCGTGAGTTGGTCTTTCTAGACGTATTTCATCCGGAGTGAAGAACTTGCCGGTCAGAAATTTTTGAGTGATGCCGAAAGGGTTCTCATTGTTGCTGCAGAATTTCTTCCACGCCGCCCGTCTCGCCGCCAGAATCTCACGTTTGTAAACTGCTTTAAGTCTCGTACGACGTGCTGCAAGGGTCTTTACTTCAGGGGGGATAGGATTGAGCAGGCGCAATGTTTTAATCTTGCGTCTGAGGGCTGTCAGCTGGTTCCTCCGCTTTCTAAGATCCTTGTTCCAGAATGAGAAAGTGTGTGATTTTTGGACTGTTTTCAGTCGAAAGGAAGCCTTCGCCGCAGTCTGCATGGTTTCGATTAAATTAGATGTGAAAGAGTTGAGTGTGTCTTCGCTGTGCACCCCTTCGAGTTGTGCTGAAAGGGATGACTTATGACTTTTGATGACGTTGTTAAATTTGCGAAGGTTTCCGCGAGTTGTGTTGTAGCGTCTACGTTGCGTGTAGAGTGGAGAGGTCATGTAAGAAAAGTGTATGTATTTATGGTCTGAGCCACTGTGTTTGTCTGATACGGACCATTGTGATATTCGTGGTAGGGTGAAGGAATTTGTAATTGTTAGGTCAGGCCAGCCTTCTGCTATGACTCTGTCTTCTGTATCTCGTCTTTCGAAAGTGGCTTCAGAGTTGTGCATGTTTGCAAGTGCCAAGTTATGGATAATTATGTGTCCTGACAGCAAGTCACCCCGGGCGTCTTCACGCGGACATCCCCAGAGCGATGAGTTCGCGTTTAAGTCGCCACCACAGATGAAAGCCTTCCTGTTTGTGATGGTGTGTTCCCATTCCGAGAGACAAAGGCCAAAGTTTGCCGAGGGGGCTGCGTAGCAGGATCCGACGACAATCTCGCCCTCCTTCGCCGTTACGGAGATGAAGACGCTATTGTCGCCGGTAAAGAGATGGGTACATACAAGACTCGAGCTCCTGACAACGATGTGGGCGGAGAGATTCCGAGAGGAAAACCTTCTCCAGTCCTTGCTGAAGATAGCGAGGTTTCCATCGGAGCAGTAAGCATCCTGCAGTAGAGCGATGTCAATCTCGTTCTCTTCCATGTGGTTGATTGTGTTTACACTGGCTGCTATGCAGTGATTGAGGTTTACTTGGAGAAAATTTAGACGGCCTAAAGGAAGGGGTGGGTGGGGAGAAGGTGCTGAGGATGACATTGTATTGTGTATGTTATAAAAAGTTTAAAACCTCCTACCTTGAAAGCCCAAGTTCTGCTGCTGGCTGAAGTAGTCCTCCTGGTAGTAAGGTGAGTAGAGGTTCGGAGGCGGAGCATGACTCGGAAAAGGAAAATAACCTCGATGTGCAGGAAGATGTTCGCCCAGGAGTCCCGGACCAGAGTGGGAGGATGGAGCCGCCGGGGGAGGTGCTTGGGGATTTCGAAAGGGAAGTTGGAAGAGATCGTTCAGTCTTGCCCGCTCTCTGTTATACTCGAACTTGAAGGTTGGACAGTTGGAGGCAGAGGCTATGTGATCAGTTCTGCAGTGTGCATTGAAAAGGTTATTTGCGCGTCTACAGTTCACGCACGAGGGGGATTTGTTGCAGGTTGAGGATGGGTGGAGTTCTCCGCAAATTTCGCAGGTTTCATCATTATGGCAGTACTTTGCTACGTGGCCATACCGCTGGCAATTTCTGCACCTTTGGACTGTGGTGTGTGGCCGCAGTCTGCAGAGATTGTATCCCAGTGGTATGCCTCCATCTTGGATTACTGCCATGGCTAATTTTTCTGACAGAATGAGGTGCCAGTCCTTGCATGAGGGTCTTTTAGAAGGAACGGCTTTAATGAATCGGATTTCGTCTGGGTGATAATCGTAAATTTCATCCAACGTCGAGGTAATATAAGTTAGTGTTGTTCCGTCGGGAACTCCAAACAGGATAGTTTTGTGAAATGGGAGGGTTTTAATGCTGAAGAATAGATCTTCAGCAATTCTAGCATGGGATTTTAGATCACTTAGGACGACTTTCGTTTCTTCGGCGGATCGGCAGAAGAGTTCCAGTTGTCTTCGAAGGCATTTGATTTCCAATACTACTTTTGGACAAGCGATATTTTGTTTTTCGAGCAGGTTTCTAATAGCCAGTCCGGACATGGAGCGTTTCTTGCCCCTGACCACAATTGTTCGAAGATGCCTCTCCTCTCCTGGCCTCCGCTGTGGCTCCGCCGGTACTACCTCCTCTGTCGGTGAAGGGAACTCTTGAGACTTGCCGTCCTGATCATTATAGAGCAGGGAAGGTTGTTGACTACGAAGGTATGCGTCCCTATCATTATCAATTCTTAATTTGTCTAGTCTGCTATGGAGACTTTCCTCAAGCCTGGCTACTATTTCTTCAGTCTTTGGGATCTGTTGGATCTGGCTGGCAATGTTCTCGTTTAGTGTGGTGAGCTGTTCCTTAAGGAGATCTGCTTTTAAGCGGAGCTTTTCAAACTCCTGTTTGGACTCCTGTACTGATTTTTGATTGGCGTGGTCTTGTTTTCTGATCGATTGGAGGATCAGTTTCACATTTTTCAGGTGGTCAGCAGATTCCTCTGTGAATGAATTTTCGTCCTCTGACAGGACTAAGGTAACGAGGGATTTAGCCTTGTTTGCAATTCGGCAATGGAATATGTTTGGCTTTCTCCCATTGTGAGCAGCGATGGTATGTGAGAAAAAATAAAAAATGGCTTTGAGAACTAGAATGGCAGATATAGTTTAAAAAAAAAATATTATAAGTCAGAAGAATGATCCGCGGGTTGTGGGAACCCATCTACAGGCCCCTGTGCGCCGTCCCGGCCTGTTGCATGTTTTGGTTTGGAATAGTGGGTGGGAAGGTAACGAGGCATTTAGTCTGTGAGCCCCTGCATCTGCTCAGCACTGTAATTAGATATGTTAGGAGTTGTTTTTGGATAAAATTGTTGTAATTTTATTTTAGGGCGTGGGGGTACTGGACAAGATGAATTTAAGGTGGGTTTGGACATGAGTGTCGAAATATTCTAAGTTTCCAGTAAAAATAAAATTTATGCAAAAAAAAAAAAAAAAAAAAAAAAAAATGAAAAAGAAAATTAGAGCTCGAATTAAATGTGTATTAGGAGATGAATAAACACGTTTTTTGTTGAAAATAGAGAATTTAATATTTTTGCTGAGTAAGTTAGTCCAGCAGAACACGGGAACACAGGTTAAAGTTTAAAAATTTGCTGGACACAGGAACATAGGGGACTGGACATTGAAGAAAGTATGGGGGGGGGGGGGGTTGGACTTAGATGAATTTTGAAGTGGGTTTGGACTTTGACGAAATTTAGGATATAAGGGCCGAAATGTTCTAAGTTCCCGTAAAAAAAAAAAAAAAAAAAAAAAAAAAACGATAGTTAAAGTTCGAATTTAATATGCATTGGGAGATGAAAAAACAAGTTTATTGTTGAAAATAAGGAATTTAAAATTCTTACTGAAAATAAGATAAGGGTCCAGCAAAACACAGGTTAAAAATTTAATAAGTTCTGCTGGATTCAAAGTTCCTAGTGATTTTTTTTTCTTTTTTCTTGCAAAAAGGAAAAAAGAAAGTTAAAGTTCGAATTGTTGTATTGTTATTGCATTGTAAAGTTCGAAAGTATGTATTTGGAGATGAAAAATCATGTTTATTGTTGAACATGAGGAATTTAGTATTTGTACTGGAAGTAAGTTAAGAGTCCAGCAGAACACGGGGCAATGAGGGAAAAATCTTTAAAAGAGGGGTGGGAGAATGAAGCATTTTCGAAATATTGTTGGATTTTGACAAATTACAGGCAGAAGGGACATACAAAAAAAAATGACATGTAAACAAATTGGCCCGTCCAGAGACCACCGCCGGACACGGGGGAATTGAACAGAAGTGGCTGAGTCTCTAGAAAATCAAGTCTCAAGAACAACTTTTTCTAATTTGTTGAAATGGTGAGGAAAAAAAAAAAATAATAATACAAGCTTTATTTGCAATATGGGAATAATTTCAAAGTTCAGTAATTGAGAAAAAATTTCAATAAAATGACAAACACTTTTAATTTAAATAAATATGTGGTTAAATAAAATAGAAAATAAAGTCAGATGGGGAGAAAAAAAAGAAAAAAAAAGTTTTAAGTTTTGAAAAATAAATGAAAAACTGAGAATAAGTTAGAGTCCGAAATGAGCTAAAAGCTTGTAGAAAAAAAATGTTTCTTATTAGATAATTAAGAGTAAAATTAGACAACATTGTCTCGATTGAAATCAGCAGCAATTAACCTGCATTAGGCCTGCTATTAGAGTTAGGATGAGACAATGAAGAAGTGTAGCAAAACCCGAACCATGTGCTCGCTATGGGCCGCGAAATTCCAAAATGGAGGGCGAAAACCACAGCCAGGCGAAGCCCAGACACCCCACTGGTCACCAGGTCGCGTCCCCTACAGTGAGCAATCTCTAGTGGTATGGGAAACATCCAATACTCCATTTACGGAAGAAAACAAAAATCCACTTCCCTTTCTACCCTTCTTTTTAATGAAAACAAAATTCCCTCTTTTTCTTCTCTCCCCCCTCCCCTTTTTAAAAGAAAAAAGCCGGCAATTTTGAAGAGAATCCCACCGCCCCATTCAAAACAAGCCACCAAAACCAACCCTAGACACCCCGACGATTCCCTAAAAAACTTGAATTAAAGACTCCGAACCCAAGCCGCATTGCACAATTATCCCAGAATACTATAAGCTTTCAAAAAAAAAAAAAAAATGCAATTTCTTTTCTCCTTTCTTTCCCTTCTTTTTCCCTTTTTCCCCCCCTCCCCTTATTTGGCCTAATAGAAAATAATTAAAAAAAAAAAGAAAAATGTCAGTTTTTTAAACCAATTTTAATCATTAAGAATATAAAGAACATAAAAAAAAGAAAAAATACAAGAACTATTTTGAAAAAGTATGTACAATAAGTTATTTTTGTTTATGTTGCGCTGTCCATCAGAAATAAAAGTTTAACAAATTAGGAAGAAAAAAAAAAGAAAAGTCTTAAAGTTCCCCCCCCCCTTTTTTTTTCCTTTCCTTCTCTTTTTTCTTTCCTTTCCCTTCCTTTCCTTTTAATTTTTCCCCCTTCCTTCTCTTTCCCTTTTTTTTCCCCCTTTTCTTTTTCTTAAAAAAAAAAAAAAACAGATTTTATTTACATGCAGTCCAAAAAAAAGGTTATGTTATTTTTACTAATCTGCTTTAAATAAGTCATTTGTAACGTCATCTCTATAAACGCTGATTTAACATGAGTCTAGTGGTAATTGAAAATTAAAAGTATTATTTCCAAACGATCTTGTTATGCTTGGACATACAGAAAAGTGTGCAGTGGAAAGCTAAAGACACTCTGAGTATTATGGGGGGAAAGTAAGATTAATATATATATATACATATACACACATACATACTGCATGTATACATACACATATACATGCGGAGGTAAAATTAATATTTAAACACTGATTTTAAAATTGTGATAAAGCCGGTTACTTGAATAATTGAAATTAGATTGTAGAAGGTTTGTTATAAATCATCCCCCCCCATTATTAAATTACATTAAGTGGCGTGAGTGTAATCTTATTTGAATGCCTTTTTGTCTCACAAACACTACTAGTCATAAACACTGATTTCTTAGGTTTTCTACTGGCTTTAAGTTTTTAAAGTTAATGATGTTACACAATAAAAGAAAATAGATAAGAAAAAGAAAATAAAAAGACCTTAGCCAAGATAATTACTCTTTTTAACGTGGTTTATGTATTTTTACATGGACTTTTTTTTTTCCTTTTTTTAAAGATATTTCATTCACTTCCTGGTAAGCAAAGGTTATACAAATTGTGCAAGCTTGTGTGTTTTCGATGACAAAATAACATTTTAATATTTTGATAATTTAATTTAAATTGATAATGTCTTTCCTAAGGTGGTTCCAGGTGAAAAATTCTAAATAACGCTTATGGATAAAATTGTATTAGAGTTACAAGAAGAATGCAATTAATTATATGCCAAATCATGTACGCTAAAATATGCCAATTTGCTATGAAACTGCAACAATACAAAAATGTAAATATTAAAATGTAAAAAAATAAAGTATAAAGTATGTAATATATATTTCTTAAATGCACTTATTCGACAATTATTTAAAATTATTTATTTATTAATGATTTTAAAATTTAAAATGGAACATTTAAAATATCTTGGGAGGTAGTTAAAACTGTACTTTTAACTTTAGCAAATAATAAAGAAAGAAGCAGAGGGAAAATTGCCTTTTAAAAAAAAAAAAACTAAGTGCACTAGTTCATGCTTCTAATCGTAAATTAAAAGAAGGAGATTATAAAGGATTTAATTATTTATTTATTTATTCCCCTTTAATGCCTAAACATTAAATTCTGTATTTTAACTTATTTGAATAATTTTTTAAATAATAATCATGTGTATTTACGCTGATTTATATATATATATATATGCACATATACATTAATGGGAATTGTAATTTTTAAAAGTATATTTTTACATAAACGATCCGAAAGTAAAGTCTGGAAAAAAGGGCTTTACTATACATCTCATAAACCAAATCCCCCACCCCCGCTGTACAATATCCCAAGCCAGTCCCGATTGATTGCCCATTGCAGACAAGATTAGAAGGTATCAATCGCTTCCAAATTACTAGCCCCTCACTCCCCCCAAAATTCAGATGGAGAAACGGAGAAAGAACCAAGTAGAGGTAAACCTCGCACTTATCTCTCTCTCTAAAAGAAAAGAAAAAAAAAAAACACTCACACACACGACCAGTAGGGCGGATACACCCCACCCGACTGCGACCCCCGCCCCCCCTTCCAGAACCTCGCCTATGGCCCAACTAGCTGCTGGCAGGGGTGAGAAGACGCCAGCATGGGAAATAGTTATCTTAATAGTCATCCCAAGGAGGCTGGACTTAGGGTAAATCCAGCGAATTCGAAGCACATGGTCCGGGTTTAAAAGCAGCTATAATAATGATTTAATCTTAAGTAGGAATGAACATTTTAATAAAAAACATGAGAAATTAAATTAGAATAATAACTGCTGCTTTGTTGTTGCTATTAGATTAGATTGTCGGCGATTTAGAAGGTGAAATGCCTAATATTAAGTTATATTTTAAAATACTAGCAAATGCAAGGGCCAGCAGAATTAAATGACTGAGGAATGAAATAATAAATTACTTATAACTTAATAATTAAAAGGCCGAGAAACATGCAACATACCTTAAACTGTAGCAGGGACATTCACACATCAGAATCCATAGAGGGCCCCTGGCCCGCGGGTCTTGGGACGCCTTTAGCCAAGCATTTTTTGCGAGCGCGTCTGGGACACGTCCGCACACAACCAAACGAAGGCCGATCTCGTCTTTAAGTGTTTATATTTCGGCTAATTACCGACGATTTATTTCAGAATTCATGATTAACAATGCTTTTTTACTTCTGCTACGATAGGTACCTCTAGCGCTGCTCAACACTTTTGCTGAAGCCCGTAAATCGAAATTTGAGTGCAACGGAAAAATGCGATTTTCTCAAAAACTATGTGACCTAAATCACTATAATTTTCCTGTAAGGTTTAAATTAATGTCTACTACCTCTATTTTTTTCATAATTTTAGTTTCAATAGATTCGGATTTAGATGGGGGGAGGGGGGACATATATTTGTACTACATTTCCCACCATAACTTTGAAAATATAATACCTAAAATTAAATGAAATATATTTTTGATTTCAGCGTTACGAAAGCTTTCACACGATACCCCACACGATATACAAAGAAATTTTTTTTTCAAGTAACTTAATTTGACCCTGTATATTTTTTCTAAATAAATGTTTAATATTCTGGAAATATTTGGGTCAATATTCTTTATTACTTCCCTCAATTTGAACTTTCCACGTCCCGTAGTTTACGAGCAAAATGGCTGTGACAGACAGACAGACGGACAGAGACAGGAGTGATCTGATAATGGTTTCGTTTTCACTTTTTAAGTACGGAACCCTAAAAACTGGTCAAAACCAAAAGAGACCGTACCATCTTCTCAGTTTGAGCAAATCCAGATATACACAGGCTCAACCACAACCACACCTTTAACCACAGTAAACCTGAAAATTAGTGGGGTCTATGGCAAAGACTGCGTAGATGGCGAAGCCTGCGGTCTTTGCGTTAAGTTTTCCTCGCAGAGTTTATATAAGAGGCTGAGTGAAGAAGGGTGAAAATGTATTTCACCGAGAGATTTCTTCTGTCATTTCTTAAATCTGTACATATGTATTATAATAGTACATAGATGTGATCCACGAGAAAACCTTGTATCTTTTATATCATCTATTAATCATTTTTTTTTATTAAATCTTAGAGTGGCGGATCTAATTTGAAGTGATGAGTTCGTTATTAATTATTGTGGCGCCTACTTATGGAAAGCAGGTAGCTATACTACATCATTTCGAAAGTTTTGTTTTTCTACTTATATAAAATCTAAGTGAAAGAAAGTGTAGATAACAATTCTGGAGCGAACCGTGTCATCTATATATTTAAAACACAAAGTTGTTTTTTAATCATCTGTCATGAGCTTTGTAGTGAACCGATTTAGCTAATTATTATTATTTTTTTTAATGAAAGTTGTTCATTGGTAGTTGCGCCCGCATAAGCGGTTTTTTTTTAATAACATTCCCATTTTTAGGTGCGTTCGTAGTTATACAAATACGTAGCACCTATAGTCGTCGTTCAGTCCGTCCGTCTGTCTGTCCGCATATAACAGATCAAAAACTACCCAACCGAATGGTCTGAAATTTTAAATATATGATTGTTGCAAAATTTTTTCGAGCATTTCAAATTTTCTGAAAATCGGATGTATAGCTTAATGACAGGGACAGTCAAAAGTTTTCCTTTACATTACGGCCAATGGGAAAAATTATTGCAAGTGCATTTTAATGATGTTACAGCCTTCCGAATGGTCTGAAATTTTAAATACATAGTTGCTGCAAAATTTTGTCGAGCCATTTCAAATTTTAGGAAAATCGGATGTATAGTTTAATTACAGGGACAGTCAAAAGTGTTCCGTTACATTACGGGGAATGGGGAAAAAGTTATTGCAAGTGCATTTTAATGATGCTACAGACTGTGCACTTTATGAAGTGCAAACAATTATACATTCAGTACAATATGGGGTGTAAAAATAATTATAAAACTAGTTATAGTACGAACGCACCTCATTTACCACGTTTGACGAGCAATTTCCAACTTGTTATATTTAAGTTTTAAATTTAAAAGTTTTTTTATGAAATTTCTTCAAAATGGTGGCAATCAGATAATAACTACCATTGTTTCAGATAAAAGAGAAATAATGAGAAATATTCCGACACGTTTTGCTTTTTCGACGTTATTTTTCAATTCCTACTATTAGCTCACAATCTCCCTATATTTATTTATATATTTATCTTGTTCAAATTTTCAATCGTTAATAAAATATTCATTATTCATCCTATTAAGTTGAAATAATTTTTTTTAAACTTTTACTGGATAACAATTGATGTTAATACAGTTTTTTCAAATATTAATTTATTAATTAAATTTTAATTAATTAATATTAGTTTTGCATTGGAAACAAAATGGCGGCCAAGATCAATGAAGATTATTGAAGATCAATCAAAGTATTTTCACTAAGGGGTTGCCATAGGGGGGGGGGACCCTGTTCTGTCGCCAAATACCGCCAATTTGTCGCCAACTTTGCGATATATCGCCAAATTTGGCGGGTAAAATGAGTCGCCAAAAGTGACACCAACATGGCGATATCTCTAATATTTCGCCAAATTCCCATAGACTTCCATTGTAAACCTACTTGCTTATAGAAAATCAACAAATTGAGATATTTTAATGCAACACAAACTAATATTAGCTTAAGGGAATATATTAATTTTTTCTTTGATGGCCTAAGTAGGACTTGACTTTAAAAACAAAATTTTTATTTTACTTGTTCATTTGCAAGTTATTTTTTGCAGAAAAATTTACGCACGTGTACTTTACTATTAAAAGCGAATAAAAATTCATTGCGACATCACGAGAATATTTTCTATTGGGTTTATTTTATGTTTATGCATTATGACTTTTTATGAGTTTTTTCATTACAATTAATTAGAAAATATATTTTTATTTGAATATACTGTGGTTCAGCATAAAGGTACGTATATGAAGAAGTATGTATGAAAAGTTTGATCCATAGACGTTATGATTAACTTGCAATGTATTTTTACATTTATAAAGCTAAGGACAAATACTGTTATGATTGTTTCAAGGTGTGACGTAATTTTCATTCATTTTTCATTTCTTAATTCTAAAGATTAGAATTGGAGACTTTACTGATTGTTGGACTATTTCAAAAATTGAATATTAAGTAAAGGAATATCCTCATCATTTGTCTTTTTAGAAATTACTTGTCATTTTTAAAATGTACTTCTTACAATACAGACCTTTCAATAATAAAATCTTTATCTTGTTTGCTTGTATGAAGTTTGTTAAAACGAAACGTCAATCGACATTCTGTCCTTTTTGACGGGTGATATATACGGGTAATAAATATAACCATGATGTAATTTGAGCTTAATTTGCGCCGGAGCTCACCGGCACTTAGCTCCGGTACTGCTTTGTTTTTAGTAAATATTTTAAAATTGGTCGCAATTTACCGGAACTCAAAAACACTGTGCTCCGGCGGCCAGCAAAAACGTATTAAAAAAAAAAAAAAAAAAAAAAAAAAAAAAAAAAAAAAAAAACGAAGCCTAGATTATGATTATTTGCGTTCTTTTCTACCAAAGAACTTGCATATGTGATGCAACGTATCCTGCACATAAGAGCGTAATCTTAACACACTCGGAAACGTAGGATCAATCGTTTTCTGTCTCAGTGAATTTCGAACGGCGACCATAATGAAAAAAATAGGAATTTATCGTATCTACTGATTTTACTCGTGGTCGTGTTATATTTACTTGCTGCTTTTGCACATGTTTTAAACTATTCTTGCTAAGCTCCACGCTGTGCTTAATTTTTTCGAAGCTAACGGGAGAGCAGATCCAGCGCATCTTTAATTTTAGTAAATGTATAAATATTACATTTAAAATAATACACTTTGTAAAAACCGCCATAAAATCAAAACAATGCATGGAACGCGTTTCGAGCTTGAAAATTAATATCCCGTCATCAGCTGCTGCAAATATGTGTCTGTAAGGGGACAAGGTCATAAATGAACAGAAAGGGAATGGACGAGAGATTACAAAGAGTGCAACAGGTGGTGTTAGCAGTAAGGTAAAAACCAATAAGAGAGGATCATATGCCGAATTGGAAAGTGTTGCCGCAATGATAGAAAACATTTACAAACGGGGAAAAGGAAATTAAAAAAATTAAAATAAATAAAGAAGTAAATACAAAAAAAAAATTATAATAATAAAATACCGAAAAATTGATATAAATAGAGCAGCGTTATTAAAACGCAGGGTTTAAGGTCCTTTGCTGTGGCGTCAAGTATAAATCACATCGATGAAACAGTTCAATTGAAAATAACAGTTCATTTATTAATTCAGCTTGAATTTTAAAACTTAAATGAGAAAGACATATACACACGCACTTCCAGCCACTGTGGGAACTTGGTTATGTTGACATAATATTAACATAACTGAAACAAGAAGTAAGTTTAAACTCCATCGTCCATCCATCGCATCACCTCACACCCACTCCATTGAATTGTTTCTCAGAAGATGTACTTACTCAGAATATCAAACTGGAATAAAATATGCATACAGTTACAGTTGTGAGAGAGTGCATTTACGACCAAAATGGAAAAAGAAAAAAAACCGGCTCGGAACGATAGAACTTCCGAACAAACCACACGACAAATTTTGGGGGACAAGACTTTGTCCAGATTTCCAACATGCGGCCCCATCGGTCGTAAATACCTCCTCTTTCTATTTATAATCAAAATAAAAAAATATTACAAATAGCTCTTTGAGACTTTATATACAGAAGAGGTTTTGTTAGAAAGTCTGCCATATTATATTTAGAACTTACATGTTTTAACTCAAAAGCATTTTCAACAAATAATATTAATAATAAAAGAGAGAGAGAGAGAGAGAAACAAAAGAAAGATTTTCTCTTTTTCTATTTAACCAAAAAAAAAAAAAAGAAAGAAATCAAAAGTGAAAAGAATTACAAAAGTAATTTACAAGCTGCAGATAGAAAACGAGATGACGAGAGATCATTGACAAGTTTATCAAAATTTTTGAAAATAAAATAATCTTCGTGAATATTCAAGTGAGTGACAGAGACAGGAAAGGAAATAATTCTGTCCATGAGATATTAAAGTCCAACAGTGAGAGGCAATATAATATTTAAATATTAGTCCAAACCCACCGGCACTTATAACTACTGTGCGCACCGAAGTCCACCGGAATAACGCTATGTGATGTGCTTTGCAAGTTTTTAATGTTTTTGCTCAGTTCATTTATTAGACTTTATTATATAAAAATGCATATCTAGTCAAAATATGTGTAAAACTTTTTTTGTCTAAAGACAAATTGCTTTAATATATTTCTCATAATGTATGAAATATGAATATGATGGTGGAGGAGACTATCGGATACACTACGGTTATTATTACTTAGAGTTCCGGTAATGTTTTTTCTAAAAATTTAAGCCCTTGTTGTAATAAACTTTTTAGAGTATTCTATATATATTTAGCTTATATTATATTTATACTAACAGTAGTATATACACATTTTTTTAAACGAATATTATAAAATGTTTAGCATTTATAGGACAATTAAATACTTGTAAAATAATATTTTTACAGTATTTATAGCTACAATGCATAAACAATTCTGCGTATGTATCTAAAATAAAATGTGTGCGCTATTTGTAGATGAAATGCATAAAGGATTATACGTATGTATTCTTATAAAAATCGATAACAGACTTCGAAAAAATTTATAGACTACTTCGATGGAAAAAAAAGCAAAAAATAAAAAATTTCGTTGCATCAAAAATCATAACAATATCAAAAAAAAAATTCCCCTCCACCTAGAGATATCTTACGATATCGCGGGCAAGACACTCTCCCCCCTAAAATGATAACGTTATATATGTATAGTCATGGGGGGGGGAAAGTAAACACCCCCTACTAACTCCGCAACAAATTACTGTAGAAGAAATTTACTGTTACCAAACGGTTGGAAATAAAGTCTACTTTTAAATGATGTATATAAAATTTCCTTAGGAGGTCATATAAATATCAATATGAACCCAAACTTTGTTTTTTTAAATAGCAATACCCAAATTTGACGCCATAAATATATTCCAATATCTTCAATTAACCTAAATCGAAATTTTCATGAAATTCATACGACTAGTTTCCGAGAAATTAATTATTTTGAAACGAGCATATTTTAGGGGCTGTATCCAAATTGAAATGTGGTACTCGATTCTTGAATGTTACAGAATGACTATGTCACTTCTATTACTGTATTATTTTTTAGCAATATGAACATCTCACTCGCTTAATATGTTTCAACTATTGCGAGTCCAAATGTTTCATTAAAATGAGTAAAATATATATTTTTTTAAATTATGATTTCTGGACATCATAAACGGCGCCTTTAAAAGTCATTTTGAGGTTTTTTACTCATAATTCAAAAACTATTTGGAAGAAAAATTTGAAATTGAGAATTTGCATAAAGCAGGGCATAATAAATATAAATCTATCAAAAAAAAAAAAAATTGTAGGTTACGATTCATATTTTTTTCGAATATTAATTTCATACTTAATAATACGTATTATAAAATTTTAAAATTACAAATTCAATGTGTTTATGTTTGGATTTTTTAATATTATAATAAAACAAAAAAATCATCACATTAGAATTTTAATTTCAGGAGATATTAAAAAAATATGAAAATGTAATTTAGCATTAGACGCTCCAAGTTTTAAATATTTAAAATTAAGAAACTTTTCATCCAAATTACTTGAAAATTCATTTTTAGGCATAGTTTGAAATAAAGATTTGCAATATATTGTAAAAAATTGTGTGTTGCTATTGAGAAAAGCAAAGTTTGGTCTGGTTTTGATTTGTAGATGGCCCCATAAGCAAAGTTTATATGCATCATTTAAAAGTAGACTTTATTTCTAATCGTTTGGTACCTGTAAATTTTTTCTATTATAATTAGTTTCAGTGTTAATAGGAAGTGTTTACTTTTTTTCCCACGACTGTAAAGCTCCTTAGACGTTGATCGAAACGTTTTGCGTTTCGTGTATGCCTATGAGCTTCATTTCGAATGGATATTCCTTCAATAATATCGTCCACAGTTCCACCATGTGCATTATACACGTCAAGCTGTAAACACAATTTTGAAAAACAAATAGCAAAACTTTAGCAAAAATTTAGGGATTTTTACACATCAACATGTCCCCTCCTCCGATCAATGATAATGAAATCATGCATCACTACACATCTTTACATCAATAAAATCATAGAAACATCATCAAAAAATCATTGTATTAAAATATTGTAACTATATGTAATTCATTTTTTGCGAGAAATAACGGAAATATTTCTCACCACAAAAAATAACGAAGCCGGCTAAATAGTCCAGGCAATAGAGACCGTATAGGGACTCTACCTAACAAAATTCGTCGTAATTCTGTAAAAAGGCTTACTATATGTTTTTTGGGTTGCTGAATCCGAATTTTTAACTTCCCTCCAAAATTTCCCCCCGGCAACGACCCCAAATTCTGGTAAAAAGACCACCAAAAAGATTTTTATTAAAAAAATCATTTATTTTTATTGTTTTAGGGAAAAGGTATCTAGAAATTCAGAAAGTAGACCAAATTTGCAACAAATTGGATATATGACATTATGACTTAAGATGAAAGGGAAGGGGGGATCTGCCTCGGAACATGCGTGCAGTGCTGCGTGGGCTAAGTTGCGCAATTCCACTTAACCACTCACATCGTTTACATTCGCCCTCCCGTCTGCCCTCCGACCTATCCCTATAATGTTTACTTCAAGTTTTTTGGGCCGCTGAATCCGAAATTTTGACTTCTCCCCAAAATTCAGCCCACCGCACCCCCCCCCCCAAAAAAAAAATGTTTTTAAATTAAATATTTTATTGATTTACGGGAAAAGTATGCAGAAATTCAGAAAGTAGACAAAATTTGCAACAAATAGATGTATGGCATTATGACGTAGGATGAACGGGGAGGGGGAGGGCTGCCTCTGAACATGCACTGCGGCGCTACATGCACTAACATATGTCAGTCCAGGCATTGGGGATTTTACATGGCGAAATTAATGCTAGTTCCGGATTTCCACTCATTTTATGTTTTTTGGGTCGCTGAATCCGAATTTGCAGCTTCCCACACAAATTTCCCCCGGTAAACACCCCCCAAAATTGATTTTTTGAAAAAATTTGTTTTTTGAGAACAGCGCGTGGGGAATGTTCCGAGGCAGCCCCCTCTCTCCCCATTTATCCTACTTCATAATGTCATCTATCCTATTTGTTGCAACTTTTGGCTACTTTCTAAATTTCTACATACTTTTCCCCTAAAACAATAAAAATTTAATTTAAAACAACTATATTGGGTGGTTGGGGGGGGAGATTTTGGGGGGAAGTTAAAAATTCGGATTCAGCAACCCAAAAGACTTAAACTAAACCTTATAGATAAAGTTCGGAGGGGAGACGGGAGGGCGAATATAAACGATGTGAGTATTTAAGTGGATTTGCGCAACATAGTCCACGCAACACCGCGGCGCATGTTCCGAGGCAGATCCCCTCCCCATTCATCCCTCGTCATAATGTCATATATCTTATTTGTTGCACATTTTGTCTACTTTCTGAATTCCAAGATATTTTTTTCCCTAAAACAATAAAAAAATTGATTTTTTTAATAAAAACCTTTTTTTGGTCGGGCATTTTACCAAAATTTGGGGGGGGGGGAGGGAGGGTTGCGGTGGAAATTTTGGTGGGAAGTTACAAATTCGGATTCAGCGACCCCAAAAACATAAAGTAAGCCGATCTCCAGAGCTACCATTAATTTTGCCAGGTAAAATCCCCTATTGCCTGGAGTAAAAGGCAGGTTTATGATATTTGATATACTAAACAAGTCACTTGTTGGAATCGGATAAAAATAAATGACGGCTTTTTCGCCGCCACATACCTTAGTGTTTATTTCACACCACAACAAATAACATAGCCGCCTCTGGTGATAATGTTGGTCTCCTTTTGATGTAGGATAAGAATTGCAACAAACTACCGGGTGCTTATAATAATCTTCCCTATAAACTACATCCTACAGCGCAAACGAGTGAACGGAATGCATGGTTATTTCGAAAAAAAAATTAGTTTCAAAATGTTCACCTGGGGGCGTCTTTTCCGAAATAAAACATTAAATTTAACACGATAAACAGCCAAAACATAATGCAGAAACAATATTAACATTATTTGCCTTTTTCTGATCACCTTTTGATCGAACCACATTAAGAAAAACGTAAGGAAAAATTAACAGTACGCTGTCTGAGAAAAAAAGGTCAATTTGCAGAAACAAGAGCAGGTTCGGACGAAATTGAACAAGAGGAGCAGTTGTTACTCGAGTCCAGGACGATGTAGTGAAAGATGTTCCATGTGACCACCCTCATTCAACTGCAAAATTTAAAGTCGATGTCCAGCAGCAGATCGTAACTGATCAGTTGTGATGCTTCGCAAATGAAGTGTTATGGAGCTCCTTAAGTCATTCATCGTTGCAAAACCTCCACGATACACCAGACATTTTAAGTGGCCCCATAACAGAGATCGCACGGATTTAGATCCGGCGAACCCGGTGGCCATGAATTACGAATGAAGCTACTAAAAAAACATTCGTCTGTGAAGTGTTGGAGCAATAGAGCATTCAAGGACTCATGGATGTGTGGGGGCGCACCATCCTTCATGAACATGGTTTATGTGGGGACCCGCCTTTGGCGCATTTGTGGCACAACAAACGTCTGCAGCATGTCATTGTACCGACGGTTCGTAGCGGAACATGTGACAGGGCCACGTGCAGTTATTTCCTCAAGGTGCAAATTCCTCAATGGCCCAAAGATGAATGTCGCTGTGAATCCACACCAGACAGTCACCCATTGAGAAACTACGGGCATTTCAGTGTACATCCTCGGTTTTTCCTGAGCCAAAATGCGGCAATTATGTGTATTGACTGTCCCATCGAGGTAGAAATGAGCCTCGTCGCTCCACAGATTATTCCAAGGCCATGACAGATCAACAATAATTCTGTTGAGAAAACTGTCAGCGAATGAGAGATGTTGTGGGTTGTCTCTATCTAACAGTTCTTAGAAATGGTGGATCTTTTGTGGGAAGTAATCAGTTACGTTTATGAGCACTTTTCAGACGGTGCTGTAAGAACAGCCTGTCTTTCGAGAAACTACACGTGCGCTACTTCCCCCAAACTCTGATATCTGTGACTGTGCGGCAAAAGCTGTCTTGACGGAGTCAACAATTACCGGTATGACAGGATTATGTGCCTCTTCCAGGTTGAACTCCTATTTTCCCCGTCTCTTCAAATCTCTTAATCATGGCCCGGATACCTTTAGTAGGCATTGGTCCACGTCGCAGGTTCTTTATACGACGAAATTCAAGAACTGCAGCAGAATCATTTACCTTTTTTACGTAAAACATATTCACCAATAACACACGTTCAACAAAAGATACCGTCATCATTACAGCCGGAAACATCGACTTAAAACATAACAACGTCTGAAAATGTTTTATATCCTAATCTGTTTTGCATAAAGCTTCCTCTTCTTCGCAAGCCCGCAAATCTCAACATTTTTTCCCTAGAACTGGCAGCTCTTCCCGGTTTTACACTTTATTACTCATAATTCTTGTTCTGAATTGTTACTGTATTCAGTTTTGGTCGTTTATTGTGTTAATGTTTTTCCAGAAAAGGCAACCTCTGGTGGACATTTTGTATCTAAATTTCATTGCATTCCGTTCACACGTTTGCGCTGTAGGATGTTGTTTATAGGGAATGTTTAATTGTAACCACCCTGCACTTTTAGTCATAATTAAACTGACTTGCTTAATTCTTCGCCTAATTCGAGGATTCTGATAGAGAAATCAAGGACTTTTTGAGATCATGGCAACATTTCGAAAAATGTTTTTGTTGTTATGTACTTAATATTTCTTGATAAAAATCGCTTAACTCAATAAGGCATTTGTGGCATCACTTAGTCATTTATCTACGTTTGCTTATCAGTTGCAATACGCTGGCTAATGCGGAGATTTTAAACCTATTAATCGATCTTCTGTAATTGGGACCGCTGCGGAATGGCTTGTTTCAGCTAATACGATTCTGTGCAATGAAGTGTGTTTTGAGAAAAGCCTTTAAAGACACCACATTTACATTAAACCATATAGCGTCTAATATATTCTTTGTTTCACGATTACCTTGGCTGCACACTAAATTATATAAGAATAAAAAGTCTGTTATTATTGTCATATAATCGAATTGGATAATATGTCATAATCGAAGTGCGTACTAATTGACGTAAGGTTTGGTGAAACATAAAACTTTTGGATGTCACATAAGATAGATACACTTTTACCAGGCATAGTTTCTCATACAGATTAATACTTGTCAAAATATATATATATTTTTCACTGCATGGATATTGGTGAAATTGTTATAATTTTTAATGTTACAAACCATTCGTTGGCATCGACAAAATAGAAATAACTGCGCTTTCGCCGCTACATGCCTAAGTGTTATATACATACATACGAAGTTTTACTTTTTCCTTTTAACAAGATTTGGCAACTTTCAAAAATATGCCTGGTATCATCAGACTAAACGCAAAATAATGTTGAATGTTTCAAATTCTGTTGATACTGTTTCAAAACATAAAATACCAATGTCATGTTTTTTCTTTTAGAGGAAAAGGGTTATTGTATCTCTAAAAAAATAGTAATTTTGCATTTATGGAATGTGAATATATATATATTAATTGAAATATAATTGCATCATTATTTTTTTCCTCATGGATATGGAATTAATAATTTCATATAACATTTTCGAATGATTATTTATTACAAATGTACTACGTAAATTTGAATATTTTGTTTACAATTATAATATAAACATTTATCATGTTTCTGTAATTATCTGAGAATATTCTGCAAACTATCATCAATATTGATGATGTCAATCTTTACTGACATTTAAAATGCTTTTTTCGAAATACATGTTTTTCGGAGTTTTAGAACAAGTAACATACCACTAAGAAAAGCTTAACGTAAAGAAATAAACATAAAATACATATAGAATAATACTTTTACAGTATTTGTAGCTCCTTTGATACATATGTTTACGTCTAAAATAATTTATTTTTACAAAATTTTGAAACAAAAGAAAGGTCCGTGAGATAACATTTTCTTTTTATCCTACATATACATAAAAAGAAATACAACCAAAATGATTCTCGGTATATAAAAAAATACACAGTTTTGCTGAGCTGTTTAGTTTTTAATATTTTTTTCAACGAAGCTTGACACCTGTCAAAACTAAATTTGCTTCCATAAGACAAAAAATAAAAAAATGCTGGGTGTTTAAAATTTCTATTGATACTCTAAAACATTGAATGCTAATATCAAAACGGGGAAAATATTTTTGCTCTATTTCTGAAAAATGTTTCATATTGAGATATTTTAGATATTTGAGAAAGTCTTGACACTTGTCACGAAAACATCATACAAAGCAGGCAAAGCGGGCCCACCGTGGCTGGGTGGTCAAGGTATCACACCGCTAATCGCTTGCGAGTGTAGGTGCTGTGGGTTCGAATCCCGCTGGCTCCGTTGCACACTCTTTGTGGAGCTCCCGGCTGTATTTCTATGTGTTGTAAATTTCCTTGTGTGCGCTATCTAGTCCCTGTATATATTGACGATGACTTATAAGCGGGGGCTTGACGCCAAGCACACAAGTCAGATGTATGTTAATAAAATATCAATGTCAGCAGGCAAAGCAAAGAAACAAAATCATTCATTTGCTCTTGGATATAAACGAGCCAATGAATGATTTTTCTTCTTTGTTTCGCCTGCTTTGTGTGACGTTTTCCTGTCACTTGTCAAGGCTTTCTCGAATATTTAAAGGGCGTTGTATATGCCGGGATCAAGGTAGATTTTTCGAAGTTAGCGAGATGAGATTGATCAATCAGAAGGTTACATTTTTGCGAACTTTTTTATGTTTGCAGTAAACACCGAAAAGCCTGCAAGGATGGAGGCTACTGATTGGTCAATCTCATTTTACTAAAAAAAAAAAAATTATCTGGATCCAGGACATTAACTTTGGTTGGTTAAGACGATTTTAAATAAAATCAAATCAGGAAGCCAATGTTTGTTAACTTTTCTAGCTAGTTTAATCGAAATCTCTCACGTCTATTACTGAAAACTGAGATCCCGTACTTTGGACAAAATCTTGAATATGAGTACACGACTTGTGCATATGTCACCACTCTTACATATAAATGTTTTCTGTTATGAGCATGATTCTTAGCGCAGTTGGTTAAATTTGAGTATCTGGGTATTAGAGAAAGCAATAGTGTCCCACCGTGGCTGAGTGGATAAGATACCACGCCGGTAATCGCTTGAGAGCGTAGGTGGGGGCGGGTTCGAATTCCGCCGTGATCTCCCACGTGATCTGATGTATGTGTTCAACAAAACAAACAAGCAATAGTGAAAGGTACAGTTGCCATGGAAACAACTACTTCTTTAAATCGTATAGAAAATTAATGAATAGTTGTAAATGACTCAAGTTTAAAATGTAGGCAAATGCTCTGGAAATATCAATGCCTCCCATCTAGTATTTTACAAAGTAATTTAATAGATTCACATGATGTATAACTTGATGTAACTCTTAGCTAATGGAAATTCTACAAGACTTATGTAGATCTTTTCAATGATTAATTCAGAATTCTAAGAACAAAACGAAGTTCTTATGTGCCCTTCCTCACCCCTCTCCCCCTCAAAAAAGGAAATACGATAGAAATATATAAGTATTTGGTTAATTCAGTGTGTCTGTGATCTTTTGTCAGAGTTTAGAAAAAGTGTCTGGGTATTAAAAAAAACATAAAACAAATTTGACGAAAGATTTCAGACAATTTTCAACCGGAAAAAAATTTAATTCTAATGTATATGCGGCTTTAATAATAGATTATTAAAGCCGCATATACATTAGAATTAAATTTTTTATATATAAATATTATTATATATAATAGATTATTAAAGATAATCAATTTAGGGGAATTTTTATATGAAATTAATATTCTCACATTTATGCAAATAGGTATGGATAAACAGACTTGGGTAAAATTACATATTTATTCTTTCTTCTCTATAACACGATCTAAATGAAGATAAAGTTATATGTATAGTTTATATCTTTAAATTTTTAGATTTTTTTAATCAAAAATGTTCCTTCATTATGTCTAGAATTGCTAGATTTACAGATCTTTAAACAGATCTTCGATTCTTTAGATGCCTGCGGGGCTTCATTCTCGCTTTAGCCGTAGGTATTTGTAAAGGTAAATTTATTTTGCAAAACCGTCAGCAAAAAAAAGTTAGAACAAACAATTAACTGGCAGACTAACTGTAAATATATATTTTATATCTTCTGTATGTTTTTTACTAAATTTTTATCCTGCATAGAAAATTTTAAGGAGATATAAATTGAAAAAGACTCATACTTTGAAAGAAGAAATTTACTTTCCTTACTTTTAAATTATTAATTACTCTAAAAAATGAATGATAGGTAAACAAAATGTATACTATTGTGTTTGCTCCCTGCTTATAAGGGCTAAGCAAGGACTAATTTTAGCGAGTAGAATTATTTCAATTATATATAATCTTATAAATAAAAACATACATTTATTTTACTTAAAAAAGTGTCACAAATAAAAATCAAAATATGTTGACATGTTTCGGTTTAATAGTAAAAACCGTAATCATAATAGGTTATTATTACGGTTGTTACTATTAAACCGAAACATGTCAACATATTTTGATTTTTATTTGTGACACCTGTTTAAGTAAAATAAATGTATGTTTTTATTTATATGATAAGAAATGGTGAAGTAACATTTGTTTGAGTTTTTACGAAAACTTACAACGGTTTTTGACATATATATAATCTGTTTAAAAAAAAGAACTGATATCTACTAAAAAACAACATTTCAAAAGTAAAAAAAAAAAAGCCAAGCAAAAAAAAAAAAAAAAAAAAAAAGAAAAGAAAAGAAAAAGGTGAAAATTGTGGCTAAATAAATAGTGTGATATCAAATTTCAAAGCTTATATTATGGTACTTTTGACATTTTCCATTAAAAATTTACCATATGTCAGTCGAGTACCTAAGTATGCGTTGATAGAAAGCCTGTTCTCCTTTACTAAATACATCATAACGTGTTTCTGAAAATTATTTTTTTTAATTATGCATGATGGGCTTGGCGGCCATCTTTCCATATTTTACACAAATTTCTAAGCACACAAGCTCGTAATATGTTTGTATTATTAAGAATTTCGAACTTCTAGTTTTAGCTACAGACAGATAAATTAAGAAAGTCTTTTATTTTGAAAAAACAAATTGATTTTTACTGCTTTTACTAATAAATTAACCCCCCCCCCCTCAGATAAAAAGAGTCATAAAATGAAACCTGAAGTTACTTCAGCTTTACTTTAAGACACAGATTTATAGGCACTCATTTCCATAAATTAAAAGCATAAAATGTTTGCTTTAGTAGCAATTTCGAACTTCCGATCTTAACAACGAACTTGTGTGCTTAGAAATTTGTGTAAAATATGGAAAGATGGACGCCAAGCCCATCATGCATAATTAAAAAAATAATTTTCAGAAACACGCTATGGTGTATTCAGTACGCGAGAAAAGGCTTTCTATCAACGCATACTTAGGTACTCGACTTACATATGGTAAATGTTTAATGGAAAATGTCAAATAAGTACCATAATATAAGCTTGGAAATTTGATATCACACTATTTTTTAGCCACAACTTTCACCTTTTTTCTTTTCTTTTTTTTTTCCTTGGCTTTTTTTTTTCTTTACTTTTGAAAAGTTGTTTTTTTAGTAGATATTATAATACTTGACAAATGAAAATTAAGAAGAACATTCCAAGTATTTTGTTTGTTTGTTTCAGTTACAAATGTTCGATGTGCGAACCTTTCGCAACACGAAAATCACGTAATCTGTATTCAAGTTCGCAAAATGCATTTGGCAGTTTTGCACAGCAAGCTGTTCTTAATGCATCACTGATGCATTAAAATACTAAATAATGCATCACTGATGCACCGCGTTTTATTTTTTTATTTCTTCATACTGTGTAAATTATGAAAATTTGAAATAGAAATATTTTTACGCTCAATTTTTTCTATTCAATTTTGAAACTATCATTACTAAAAGAAGCAGCAGGTAAAATGTATTGAAAGAAATATTTCTACTTTAATTGGAATTTTCGATTTCAAACCAATATTTTATCCTGCTTGAAATATGCAATTCAATCTATTTCAGTTAATGTAAAATCCTTTTTCAGCGAATTCCTTGGTTTTTATTTGATACTGTCTTTATCTTATATTCAAATATAGTCAATTTTAATTCAGAAAATATCTATTGAATTTAGCCTAACGAAATAAAAACGAAGAAAGTGAAAAGCAAAAGCAAAGCCAACATAATATCACATATCAATTTCACAAATTAATTCCGATTCAATTCCACAGTATTATTTTAAATAGAATTTAAAATATTCAGAAAGATATCTTTATTTCTGTGTATTTGTGCGTTATGTTATTATAATGAAATGAAAAGATTTATTAAGAAAAGAGGTAATATCTTTCACGGTGATCCTTTTTCAAAAATTCTTTTAAAGGAAACACAACTAATGTATTATGATATTCCTCTTATTTATTTATTTCTAAAGCGGAATTTTGAATATATTTTTTAATTATTAATTGTTGTTAATTTTGATCCTTACAATAAATATGATTATGAACAAGTTTTACATACATAGCGTTGCATTTATTACTCATGAATACATTTTCGAAAATACGGGAAAATAAAATATTAATAATAAATACTTAAAATATTTTACCATAATATATTCGATACTAAGATTTATTTTTATGTTTACTATATTACTTATTTTTTATAATACTATTTAATACTGTATTTTAATATATTTATTATTATATATATATTTTTTTAAGATTAATATTTTAATATATTATTGATAGAAAATTCTTTTAAAATATTCGTTTTATAATGCAAAAACGTACCCTTCAATAAGGTTGGCGAGAACAATATTTGCAAGTATGCGAGATTTACAAGAATCCACTTATTTATTCTGCACGTAAATTCGATTATAATTGTTATATATTTTTTACGCTAACGAATAGAACAACATATGCACTATTAAATAACATTTATTTGAATACATTATATGTGGTATTAAATGACATTTGCTTCATTTGTGGTAAATCAATTTCCTCAAATTTTATTATTTATAATTTTTTTCAGCATAATTTTTTTATTGTCTTACCCCTTAAAAGTGTTTTTTTACGATCATGAAAATAACTTTTATAGTAATAAAAATGAATTTTCTAAATTTAACTATAATGTGGTAGCTATTCTACAATTACCAATATAATGCTCAATCTTTGTACGCGGTCTTTCTTCATCTTCCGCACCTAACTGAAAGAAGTCTATGTTCTTTCATGAAATGGATAAAATGACTGAAAAAATTCCTTTGAATGATTGGATATGGATTGATTATATCGTAGAGTAGGACATAGACTGTTTGTTTTAGTTAAACTAGGAGAAATGACCGAGCTAAGCTCGGTCAAAATTAACTCTGTGTTTACCTGGATATATAATTCCCACTGAATCATTCTTGTTGTTTTAGATACAATTAGCTTGACCCTGAACCATAGTGACTCAAAAGGACCCAATAATCGAATTTTTTCGAACATGCGACCTAGCCCAACGCTCTTCTCGAGACTGAAAACGATGGTATATAAAATATAGTGAAAATTGTTAGTCATTTTCTAGATAAAATTAGCTTGACCCACGTTGATTAAAAAAAATGTGACCTTGTTAATGTTGTTATTGTTTAAAGTGTCGTTTACGAATAAAAGAAAAGCAAAGTGCTAACTAAAATAAGTTATTTCGGTTTCATAACAAGTTCCGGTGTATACCTGGAACTATAGTGTCTAGAGGGTAAAGTGTGGAAATAGGCTAAAAAGAGTATTAGAAAATTGTATGCCATACATGTTGAATGATACAGACGATATATGGCGATTGCAGCGACAACTGGTAGTTCAAACGCATTGTATGAGGATTCAATTGAGAAAGCGTTTCGGCCAATGAAGAACTAGCAGACGTCGCTACGATCGATATTTGTCCTGCAGCATCGTTCAACATTTATAAATACATTTTTTTTAGCAATTTTTAAAGCATTACTGGAATAGTCGGTTTCCACATATTATCATCTAGGCACAGTACCTGGCAATTACACGTGTGGAATTATTTTTTTTATGTTTAGGTATATTCACCGTATAAGATGCACTTCTTCCTTTACAAATAAATCTGCATAACATATATAGAAAAAAATAAAGTAGATTATTTTAAAGTATAATAATTATTACTTTTTCGTGTATATGGTTAGTAAATATTATTTTTTGCCCATTAAGTAGCTTATTCATTAAATTTGAAATCCCACTTGTCATGATCATAATTTTTTCTGAATAATTTAATTGTTCTTTTTTATATCTGACGTATAACTTGAACCTGTACATTTCATCGACTTTCTTGTATCAAAAGTACCGGTGATACTATAAAATGTACGGTATATAAAATCTTGATGCCTTTACTATGTAATTAAACTGCTAATGATTTCAACTTTATTTTTCATAGTATTCCATCTCTCATCACAAAATGAAATAAATCATTTCGTTTCGTTGAAACTTAGTTATCAAGTAATACTTTCTTTTTATGTATGATTTTATATTTTAAAGTTACATATGGGAAAAAACTTGTCCAAGCGTGACATATATCTGTTCACATTTCAAAAATTCATTGAATGAATTCAGAAATTGCCCTATCGGGGTGCGATTTTCACCATAAGGTTTGACGGATTTTTGCGGTAAAAGGAAAAGTCATTCAGGTTTTCATGGTTAACTGATAATATTAAGGCCTACAATATAAGACATTAGAAATATTGAGATTAAAGAAGAGTTACTTATTTACACTTGAAAATATACTTTGTTTGAATAAATACATGCTGTATAATGTTCATCTTTTTCATGTCTTTTAGTAATCTTAGGCAACTAATAGTGAATCTTAGGCACCTGATTAGTGATTTTTTTTTTTCTTTTGCCACAAATATATATATATATATATATATATATATATTTAGAAAAGTCTTATCACAAATATTAAGATTAGAGGAGAATTATTTATTTGTATTTGAAATTACTTTTGTGCGAATGAATACATATTCTACAATCTTAATCTTTTTCATGTTTTTTAATAATGTGAACATTACGACCACTGATTGGAGAAGGAAAAAAAATGTTTTTTTTTTTTTTTTTTTTTTTTTTTTTTCCATAGAAAATACAAAATTATCGGCAAGTATTATGATGAAGAGCACTCTTCGATACACACTTTTGTAATGGGATCTAAGTAAATTTAGTATAGATAACATGTGGATAGATAGCCTAACATTTAGAATGACGAACGGGATAGGGAAAAATTGGACAGATATAAAAAGCAAAAGCCATAGTCACATTTGAAGCATTGTGGAACGTAATGAAAAAGTGAAAAATTATAATTATTTAGTAGAAGTTTCAAGGATATTAATCTGTTAATTTTTACTATATATTTAATTACAGGTATAAATGTTAATCATAAGCCAAACCTAACGGAATAAAATTTAAAGCAAATAATGAAGTGTGAAGTGCTTTAATGAAATAAGGAACATCTGCTAAAGGATAACGTATAGTCTCATTTTCGATTCACTCTCAAATAAAAAACTATCACTGGCAGTCTCAGAACAACAACTTCCTTAAGATTAAAATTCATGGAAAGCAGTTGGTACCTATAGTGTGAGGTGCCACATTTTCGTCCCCATTCACTTTTAGGCCCTTGAAAGTTTTAATTTTCAGTAAGAAATACCAAATTTGGATTTTACATAGACTAACTACATACGCACGTAGAAACATAGGCAAATATCGTACAAAAAAATTTTAACAATGCGAAAAACTATTTTTTTCAAAGTATCTATATATGGCAAAAAAAAAAAAAAAAAAAAAAAAAAAAAAGACCCAATTTCGTTCCCTTCAAAAAATTCAATACGCCGAGGTTTAATTTATAACTAAATCAAAATCTATTTGTAAATGAATAAGTAATTTAATTTACAATAAATTAATGCACAAAAAATATACTAATTATAAGCAGAAGAATGAAATATCGAAACAAAAGCCATGCAAACATGATAAATACGTAAATTCTGTATTGCTTGTGGCTCCTGAGCATATTTCATGTGACCAAGTGCAGCACTGAATGCACTGAGCCCATTGTTCTCGATGTTTGTTTATCACCAGAAAAGGCTTCAAGCAGATAGGGCCCTCTCAGGTCGCCATCATTGCCACTTGTATTATCACTATAAGAAATAATAACAGAAGAGCCTCGTAATCAGAGTCGCTGGGTAGGTCACGTTTGGACATTTTACATTTAGTCCAGGGGAAATGTACCAAAAAAAGGGTGTTACCTTGCAAAACGATGCAAAGTGATGCAAACATGGAAAAACCAAGTTTTCTAACAAAAATTCTTACGACTAAATTTTCTGTGGCCAAAAAAAACAAGATTTTCGGACATTTTTTGATTTTTTTGAAATATCTCGAGACCCGTTGCCGTAGCATATTATTTGTTATTTACAATATTAAAGCAGATAAAATTCTCTACAACTTTCATATTTACAATTTTTTTATACACCCAATAGCAAGCACAGTACGCCATTTCAAAAATAGAACATTTTTTTTCAATTTTCTTAAGAACTGTGAAAAACGTAGTTCTGTCCCGATTATTCAAATGTTTCCCACAGATTTAATATTTTATGTCAACTTCTATATATTGGTAGCATTGAATTTCGTGTTTCAGGGCCAAAACTAACCTTTTTTGGACCCGTGTCAAACATGGATTTTGGCGCCCCCCCCCCCCCCCCACCCCTTTAAAAAGGAAATTTACCACGAGAATTTTAATAAACTTCTAATAGCCGGATTTTGAAAAAATTAAGTGTCTAATCATTAAATACGCAATTCTGAACTACGTAATCAGCTTTGTAAAATAATGATTCATTAAAACCTTGAAAACCGAATTTAAAAAAAAAACAAAAACGAAATATATTCCGCTTTAAACAGTTTTCCATCTTAACAGGCATAATTGTTCATATTCTTTCTCTTGAAAATATATATTTTTTTCTTTGAAGACCGCATTCCGTAGAGATTTCATTTTCAAAGATTTTACGGTCGTTATTGTATTGAGGAGTTCAAAGTCAGAGTTATATGAATTATGAGACTAAATTAGTCACACGAAGACATTCGCAAGGTAATATTAAATCTATCGAAGCGTTCTTGACAAATATCTCGATTCTATTTTATTGCTTTTAAATATTTTTTTTTTCGTGGGATACCTGAGATCAATATCTAACGTTGTACATTTTCGGGTTTGGTTGCATTCTTTTTTAATGTTCGGACACTTTCATTTTTGGAAAACTGTTTGGAACCCGTTCTGAAATTTAAATTATATTCATTAAAAAAATGCAACCAAATTCGAAACATTAAAAACGCACAAAGTTAGATATCGACCTCAGGTATCATATGAAAAGAAAATGAAATATTGAAATTCAAGCAAGAATTCTGAAAAGAATGCTAGCATAGGTTTAACATTAGCGTGAAAATGTTTTCGCGTGAAACTACACTAGTCACGCGAAGAAAGTGCAGGAAAATGCTGATAAATGTGAAGTATTAGGCTTTATACATCGAGATGATCCAGATATCTGTTTTATTCATGATAAGGATATTCCTTTGAAACAGGATGCTAATTATCCTACAACAGTGCCAACAAAAAAGAAAAAAAAATATTGTTAAATAGCCTGTAGAAATTATTATTATTAAAATACATTTTTCTATTTAGCTTATGCAGTCATATTGCGTACCTTACTTCGTGTTGGGAAAATGGAGTTGAATGAGTCAGGGGATCAATGCGAAAACAAAATGGCCTACAATCATAAATAAATTGGTATTTCATTTGATAAATGGTATTATTAAGATCATTAAACAGATATAGTTTCAAAACAGTACATAATACAGAAGATTAGAATATCCCACAAAAAATATATATTTTTCAACAACCAAAGTTTTCTGTATGAGCTTTAAAGCAATTAATAGATAATCTTAAAGTTTTATATATTTTTGCATGCTAAAATAAACTCTTGCTATATTTATTGTTATACGTGGAGAAAAATAATTGACAATATTTTTAAAAACTAATCTTTTAAATATTTATATGAAATTAGTGATCTCAAATATTTTATTGAAACAATTTTTTTTATTTATAAGTGCATAACATTAATGCATAACATTAGTTAATGAAATAATCTGTTGTCATATTAATAAATGGAAATTATTCCATACAGAAACATTCGCCTTGCATACAATATTTCAAATGAAAATTTGCGCCTTTTAAGCATTTACTTTGAAATTTGATTTTCATTTGAAATCTGTCGTCATTTTCATGGTAGCTATAAGGTAAAATTATTTCTTACATAAAAGATATTTCTTTTTTCGCGCCCTCCCTTTTATATGGAACCACAATCCAATGTTTACTATCTATAGAACAGTAAAACATTAAGACATATATTATCAATAATTGGTAAATAAAATATGCCATTGTAGCGTGGAATAAAATATGTTTTTCACAAATTTTTATACCTATCCAATTGATACCTGGAAAAACATATATGCATTATAAAATTTATTAAAGTAAAATTATTAAACTTAAGCAAACATTCTTTCTTAATTGAAAGTATCGTTCCAATAGCTTACTAAATGTTGAATTATTCTTTTAAACAATGCTTTGCAGTTAACATTGTATACACTTAAAGTTATTGTCTAAATCGAAAAATTGTTTAATTCATCTACACTCTGCCCTACTTTTTAAAATTATGTAAATTTAATTAATATAAAGTGTCTGTTGAGATGAAAATAAAGACGTGAATGTACAAATAACAGATAATTTGCTGCTACCTATTTTTAGAAGTCAACATACACGATTAAATCCGTGGTGAATATTTGAATAATCGGGTCAAAACTACGTTTCTCGCGGTTTTTAAGAAATTGAAAAAAAAAATCCTTATTTTTGAAATAGCGTGCTGCGCTTGCTATTGAGTGTATGAAAACGTTGTAAATATGAAAGTTGTAGAGAATCTTATACTCTTTAATGTTGCAATTGACAAATAATATGCTACTGAAATGAGTCTTGAGATATTTAGAATAAATCAAAAAAAGTCCCAAAATTTTGTCGTTTTTTGACCACAAAAAATTTAGCCTTAAGAAATTTTGTTAGAAAACTTGTTTTTTCCATGTTGGCATCATTATAATCAATTAAAAAAAAATCTTCTACCCGACCTTTTGCAAGGTAAAATGTACATTTCCCCTGGACTAATTACTGATTCTTCCCCTTTCCCTTGTGAATGGTGGGTGACAGAAGTTTTTTTTCCTCTGAGCGTTTGTTTTTCGCATCGGAATATTTCACTCTGTTTTTATGTGGAGATACAGTGCTCAATGTCGCTGAACATCTTCGGGAAGAAGTTGCTGATGTGATAACTCGTACTTCCCTGAACTCTTTAGGACTGATAGCAACAACAACTTAACCATTTAATGATGTTTGATCAGGCGCGCTCGTAGGCTTCATTGAAAAGTTGAGCGATTTGTAAGTTCTCATCTTTTCTACCAGGATAGTTTTGGCAGCGAATTTTTCTATTGCTTTAGCATAAAACTTTTTAAAGAAACATAAATGCGACACCAATAAGTTGCAGTTTTGCTGTTGAATGGGGAGAAAAATACACAAATATAACTGAATTCTCCCGTGCAAGCTTTATCTCACTTCTTGTGTGGCGCCAACTGCAACGGTCAAGAGAGACAATATTTTTTTTTTCTTTTAATAAAAATAAAAGTACAGTGGAACTTCCCTTTAAAGAAGTTTTCTGCTTAACGAAATTTTTTGCTGAATCTTGGTTTTATACACCATTAGCATGTAAATTAATTTCCATATTACGAAAAATATATTCTCCATAACGAAGTTTATTCCACTTTCGTGCGGCATTCAAACGAATATGTTGCTGTTGTGATGGATGTATGAATTTATTTCCGCGGATGGTATGAAAATCAAATTACAAACCCTTTACGTTCTTCTTGATGCTAAACAAAATAATTTTTTTCGCCCTAAGACAAACACTTGCTATTGTCACTCTCCAAACAGACACTCTGGCGCTGACAGCGTGGGGGAAGCCTTCGATACAATAAGAAGGGGATTGCAGTTTCACGAAAATCTTACAGATGAATTGTTCGGATACCAGAAAATTTTAATGAAAAGTACAATTTTTTATAAGTAACCTGTACAAGGTAATATTACAGGCTTTTTTAAAAGTTAAGAATCTGCAATGCTGCGATAAAAAGTGAAAAGGTATGCTACGCTTCAGTGTTTGTTTGCCGTTCTTTATTATGTGTTTTTTTAGACATTATTCTAATTAAAATTTATCATATGGCTACATTGCATTAAAAAAGTTACTGCTTGAATTAAAATACGTTTTTCAACATTTTTATTTTATGTGTATTTTATTACATAAATTTCATGAATTTAAGTTGATTTTTATTTAACGAATTTTCTTCAAAACGAAGTGTTTAGGTGTAACGATGAGCTTCGTTAATTAGAAATTTCACTGTATTTAAAAAAAATTAAAGTTTTTTTTTTTAAATAAAAAGATTTTTTTCGTCCTGAATTTTATTTTAAACGTTTTTCATTTTATTGTATTTTAGTTTATAACACATTTTATTTTATTTTAGTTTATAACACATTTTATTGTATTTTAGTTTATAACACATTTTATTTTATTTTATATTAAACTTTATTTTCATTTCGAATTTTATTTTAAACTTTTTACATTTTATTTTATTATACATATTTTATTTTATATTAAACGTTATTTTCATTTTGAAATGATTGTCATGAAAAAGCATTGCTAATTTCGACCCGGGAAGAAAATAATAACTGCCAGTGGGACTAAATTGGGACCACGCTACTTCCGAATATGGTGGAGCTTCAGTTCCCGTAAGATGAACTGAGCATTCCTAAAAGTCACTGTATGCTATTATGAGTACGTTACCTACGTAAAATACATGCAATGAATAAGAAATAAATACTTATAGTACATTAAATAACATTCTAAAAACAACGTAATAAGAACTGAGGTCTTCTAAAAGTGGGAAATCTGGCGTCTTTAATATATGTATGCGTCTTGGAAAACGAAGCTTTCACTACTGACCCCTTTTGCCTTCCGTTCCCCGTGTCTTGCATGATTAGTGGTGCCACTTTCGCAAAAGCTTAGAAGTAAAAGTAATTAGGGCACTTTACCCTATTGAACACTTTTAAGAGTTTTTGGAATGTGACAGATTATTAATAAGACATAATATACCATTACAATTAAACTTTTTTCTTATGAAAGGGAATGTATTTGAACTATTTAGATTCTGTTAATTTTTAATACGAACTAATTTTACGAATAAATGTTAATCAACAGCCTACGAAGCCAAATTTCAAGCAAATAATCAAATGTGACGTACCTTAATGAAAGAAGTATCCTCTAAAAGAATAACGCAATATTAGTTTCGATTCATTCACAAATAGAAAACCATTATCGGCAGTTTCAGAAAGCAATTTCCTTAAGACTAAAATCCATGGAAAGTAGTTGGTACTTATTTTGAGACTTTTAAGAATTTTTTGGAATGTGAGAGATTATTAATAAGACATAATAGAGTAGTAGGCTTAAACGTATTTCTTAAGAAATGCAATGTATTTAAACTAGTTATATTCTGTTAATTTTTACGGCGTATTTATTTCATGAATAAATGTTAATCATAAGCAAAACCTAACGGAATTAAATTTCAAGAAAAGAATCAAGTGTGAAGTGCTTCAAAGAAAGAAATATCCATCTAGTTTAAAAAATAACGCAATCTCATCTTCGATTCATTCTCAAATAGAAAACCACTAATGGCAGTCTCAAAAGAGAAATTTCTTTAAGATTAAAATCCAAAGAGAGCAGTTGATAGTTCTTTTGAGCTCTAGTAGGAGTTTCAGGAATGTGAGAGATTATTAATAAGACTTTATATAGTATTACATTTAAATTTATTTCTAAAGAAAGGCAATGTATTTGAAATATTTAAATTTCCCAAATCTATTAGAAAACTATATCAAGATCTCTGAGATGCAAAACTTAATATTGTAAAAATAAATTTTGCGTATCTAATATAAAAGTGATTGAAATAGAAATATAAATTTCTCAATGTTATTAATAATTAATATGTAGACATTTGAATTTAAAGTTGCTTTCAATAAGTAATGACGATTTATGTGAAATCCATGGAAGAGGTTATACTTGCTTCTACACTTTTTTCAATGAATTATATTAAGTCTTATTTATTTACTCTTAACAAAAATCAAAGACAATTTTTAAAAATCAGATTTATTTTTTATTATTAAATCTGATTAAATAAAAAACAGCTTTATCCATAAATTCCTTATTGCTTTAATACTAAGCTGTTAAATATCTAAGGATGTCACTGACAAAGTTACGTCGTATTCAGAAAAGATTAATAAAGAAATTAAATTCATGTAATTTTACTTGAACTCACTCTTGTAAAAATACCGGTATATATACTGGCAATTGTCTGCTTGTTAACGAAAAACTTTTTGTTTTGGTAGTAATCGTACATTTAAAATTTAAGAATCAAGTAATTGTATTTGAACATACTGTAGGAACGATACCGGTATATATACTGGTAATTGTCTGTCTTTTAACGGAATCTTTTTTTTTTTTTGGTAGAGATCGTACATTTAAAATTTAAAAATAAAATAATTATATTTGAACTCACTGTAGGAAACATACCGGCATATATATTGGTAATTGTCTGTCTTTTAACGTAAGCTTTTTGTTTTGGTAGAAATCGAAAATTTAAATTTAAAAATAAAGTAATTTTATTTGAACTCACTATAGGAAACATACCGGTATATATACTGGTAATTGTCTGTCTTTTAACGGAAACTTTTGGAGTTGGTAAAAATCGCACATTTAAAATTTACAAATAAAGTAATTTTATTTGAACTCACTGTAGGAAACATACCGGTATATATACTGGTAATTATCTGTCTTTTAACAGAAGTTTTTTATTTTGATAGAAATCGTACATTTTTATGGAATGAACGATTTTTTATTTATTATTCTTACTCTTCGAATGTTGAAAACCAAAATGTTCCTTCCAAGAAAGACAAACTTAAAAATTCCTTTTCAATTGACAGAAAACGGAAAATAGACAGTTAAATTTTTGCTATGAATGTTTCGGCCTATAACACAGTCGTTGGCTGAGATCAGTTTCTGTAGAGAACATAACATTAATCTTCTAATGGAGGGTACAGAGTTTCGAATCCCGAGAAAGGAAAGGCGAAAATAAAAGTGTGAAAATATGCGATACAAATACCCGTTCCGTATAAATTTGCATCAGTGTATATAATTTACATACTTTTTTTCTCATATAGTGTTATTGTTCATATTTATTTATAAAAACAATTTTTTTCTTGAATCGAGGGAAATTTCCAAATTAACCCTTAAATGCCTGGTGTTGCTTTTCGGCAACATACCCAATTTAGGCTCTAAAATACTATTAGAATAATATTGAAGCTATAATGCCTAATGTTGCCAATAAAATGCATTCTGAAAATATTATTAAAGTGTAAATTGAACTAAAAACTTACTATATTAAATAAACTTTCATTATAAATCGTTCATGACATCGGTAAGTTTCCCCTTTCACTGCACTTATCAAATTATCCTAAAAACTTCATATATTTGTATCAAAAATTAGTTTGATATCACAACTTCATTTTAGAAACTACGTCGAGTCAATTTAAAAACTCTTATAGTAATTTAAAACATAATTGTATTTACAATTAGTGGAGAAATTTTTAGAAGAAATCAATCTGCTTTTTTAGTGTAATTGTAGCCTATCGTAATTGTTAATAACAAAATTTAGTTTAGGCATCACCAACCATGAATAGTTCTAAAAACATAGCAATACATTATAATTATTCTAAAACAATGTTATATCTGAACATTAAGTTTGAAAAATTGCATTCAAAATTTTTTATTTATTTATTTATTTATTTATTTTATTTATTTATTTTTTTTTTTAGAAAAGAAATGATATAGTTCATTTAAAGTTTCAGTATCTTCAACGTTCTGATTAATTACAGTTTTTTGATATAAGACTTAGCACTGAAGATTCTAGCTCTGTAACTAAAGATTTTATTTTACGTAAGGGATATGTATTAGGGTGGGTCGAAAAAATATTTTTTTTTTTTTCGGAACGCTTTAGTATGGAAAAGTTACATATTGTAATAAGAAGAAAAACTGCAAGTTTTACCGCTGCAAATCAAGTTTTAAAATCGTTTAACATATTCCATTCGCGCACCGTACTTAAAGTTGAAGAAAAATCGCAATAATCGCGCCTTTTCCCTATTATTTTTAAGTTATTAAAACTTTAAAAATAAACACGCTAGCCTTTTATTCTTGTTTCATGGTTTACATAACCCAAATAAATTAAATTCTAATCAATAATCTAATTTTTCCGTTCGCGCAACATCATCCTAGAAAAAAACATAAATTTAGCAATTTTTCGCAATTTTCACCGTGCAACTCTTCGCTCGTATCGCAAGAACAAAACGACCCAGAACTCACCACGTCTTTGTTGTTGCATGTAGAGTTCCACCTCCAAACTATACAACCAACCATCCAATTGTTATGTGTCGTACTTACATTATATTTACAACGATTTACAATGGTTTTCCAAAGAGTAGCATTCTTTGGCTTACTATGTTTTTTACGTTTCCTTTTTTATATCTACTACACATTTAAAGTCTGATTTTTTTGAGAAATTAGGCATAACCGAATTAGACTTCAGTGTTGTTAGGATATAGTTATCTCTAGCTTCATGTCCATATACTTTATTCGAGGTCTCTGTTCACAGTCTCAGTTTGACGCACCTCTTAACAGTACCGGTGTGACAGGGAAACATTTGTATTTCTCTGATGAGAGTAGTGTCAGAAGTGATGAACGATTTAACATCATCTTCACTTAGGTCCGATGTCATTGGGAAAGGATACACCGCAAAAGAATTCCAATTAATAATTTCTATGTAATCGGCAGCTTGAATGTTTCCATTCGGTGGCATTACATTTCTAACAATCTTCTTCTTTGGGACGGTTTGTCTTGCTTTTACGATCCTTCTATAACAAATATCTCGAATATGTTTTCTTTAATCGACAATCATTGCCAACAGAACATTCTTTGAGTGCGCAAAAAACGCATTTTCTTCTATCACTGCATCGACAGCTTGTAGTGATTCGTCGGATAAATAGCGTGATGTTTGGATCGCTTGAAATACATGTTTTGGTCCTATAGTAAAATATTTGCTTATTTTATGGCAAATTACACAGGCATGTATGATTTTATGATGAAGCCAACTATTTCTTTTCGGATGAATCTGTTACAATCAGTTCTCGATTGTTCTCAAAGGGCTCGGTTGGTCACAGTTAGTCATCTGGAATCGGACAAAGTACCAGGGTCCCAGTTCGCCAAATCTTCTGGACAATGTTCCAAGGCGATTGCATTTAAAATGTCCCAAAAATACTGTTGTTCTTTGCTCAAAAATGTCCTGCCTACATCAGGAACCGAACAATCTGCGGGTTCACAAACGGCCGCAGGAGTTTTTTCACAGCAAGTGAGCTGCTACCCGATTGAAGCACTAAAAGATTTAGGCCCTTCAGTTTGACCGAGAATATGTTGGAAAATTTGGCGATAAGAAACCTCATTAAAATGCCGGATGCATATGCTCCACTTTTTTTGATTTTCTAGTCAGTGGAAAGCTCTGTTATTCCATCAGTGTTTGTTACAGTACCATCACACCCTGCTACTTCTAGTTATTTTAGTGATATTGATAGTTAATAATGCTTTGACTTATATTATTTTATGAACTCGAGGAAGGAGATACATGTCCAATATATGTTGATCCACATTCCTGGATAAGACAATAGTGTTGTTATTTCACATTCCTGTGAAATTGCTTGGCATTAAATTTCTCGACGAACAAAGTATCTCATTTTTGTCCGTCAAAAAAAAAGATCCGAACTTTCCTCAAGGGGTGTGAATCGGTTTAGCAAATCCGTCCTAAAACGACTCTTGTCTCATTTTATTTTATACTTATGTACCACATCAGAAGAATCTGTGTTCTGTTATTCAGAGCACTTGATACTATGACAGCTTTTGGTCAATCAGTAACTCCGAAACGATCGCTGTTTAGAACTGTTGCGCTAATTTTAATTATGAACTGCCATTTGGGCTTTTCGTCGATGTACTCGGCTTGTATTTCTTTCCCTCATACTCCGTGTATACAGGGTCAGCTAGGTGGGGAGGCCTACCAAATGGCTTAAGCACTCACAAGCCCCACCCAGCGGTTTCCATCTACTACCGCCGTCACCACACACACACACACAATAATAATAATAATAATAATAATAAATAAAAGGCCCGAAGGGACCTACAGGAAAGCCAATTGAGAATATTAAGATTGAATACAATATAAGTACAATATATACACGATGGAAAGCCCAATTTTTACTGGGCGTTTACGAGAGAAATTTAGATATTTGTAATTAATAAGATCATGAGATAATAGATAATAGGATTTTTAAACTTGTTGGAGCGGCAAAAGCTCAATTACTCTGCAAAGCTGGGCGTTCTGCAAAAATAAAATTAAAAGCTACGTATATGTATACTAAATTAGAAAGAGATTCATAATTTTAAAAATAATGTAGAATATAAAAAATATGTAAAATAGTGAATAATTATGATGAATATTATATAATTATATACACACATAAAAGTTCAAAAGTCTATTGTTCTTGCAACAGTTCAATTATAGTTCAATCGTGTTGTTTGTTGCTAAGAGTTTATTTTGAATTGGTGGTATCTGTCTATTTGTTAAGATATGTTCTCATCATCATCTATAAATGGCAAAACATTTTGAAACAAATAATGGTTGTTTTCTAAAATTTTCATACATTCAATTATCTTTTGACAAAATGATGGATTTGACAAAACCACTGAGAACCACTGAGACAAAGAAATTTTTGGAGATTTTCTTATATGGTAATATGATGTAAGGGTACAGTTAAAGATATAATGCAATGATGTAGCTCGCTGACCGCATACACATAATGGAGAAGGAACCCTGTCAAATTTATAAAGATATGATAAAAATGGGCCGTGGTTAGTGGCAAACAGAAAAAGATTTCTATGCAGCAGGATTCTCTTTTCCGAGACTTTTGGGGCTAAAGCGTATGTGTACCGTCCTGTGGTACCATAGTCCCAGTGAGTCTGCCATTGTTCGTGTAGAGATGATTTTAGAAGCTTCTTCAAGTAAGAAGGAGGGTTGGGAAAGAATTTGTATTTGGCATGTAATGTGGCTTTGGTTGCTTCTTTTGCCAAAGAATCTGCATGCTCATTCCCCACATTACCCACATGTCCACGGACCCATTTAAAGAAGATCTTTTTTCTTTTTTCTTGGAGTAGTTTGATAATTTGTACTGCGATGAGATTTAAAAAAAAAAAACATCTTCTATTGCTAAGAGACTTGAGAGACTGTCCGAGTGTATTAATACTTCTTTATGAGGGGAGTTCCTAATCCACAGCACAGTCTCTTCTATGGCCAGGAGTTCTGCCTGAAAAACAGTATTTTCTTTACATAACTTAGTTTGATCCTCGTGGATTAAATCTCCTCTCTGATACACACAGAGGGCATATGCCGTTTCATCTTCCATCTTGGAACCATCCGTATAAATGTTTATTTCTACATGTGGAGTATTTTCTGGATCTATTTGAAAGAAATATACTTTAAATGGTTCAACTTGATCTGACTTCAATTTTGGTTGGTAAAATATTGGTTCTTGATTTCCTGTCGGGATTCCAAGACGTAAGACTCTTCCTGTTGTTACTATATATTCAAGTTGAAGTGCCAAGGGCGGAATACCTGTTAAAACACAAAGGGCATCCGCTGAAGTTTTTCTGTAGGACTCCGTGTATACATTAGAAATGTGTTTGAGTTCATCAATTTCATAGCACACTGCCACTTTAGGAACTTTAAAACTATTTGAGGAACCACTCAGTGCTTGCTGAAGATCACGAGCTTTCCGCTTGACCTTCACTTTTAATTTCGTTGTAATTGTTTTGTAAATACATCCGATATTTTCCCAAATTGTAATTCCTTTAAAGAATCATGAACCTCAAATCAAAGACACGAATTTTCTTTGTTTATTTTTACATAAGCATTTAATTAGAATTGCACATTGACCTGCGTGAGGTCTTTTTAATATAATATAAATACCACACCCAACAATTGGACGTTTGGTTGCGTAGGATGTGGGTGGAACTCAACATGCAGCTACCACCACGTAGTGAGTTGTGTGTCGTTTTGTTTTAGCAAAACGAACTAAGAGTTGCACGGTGAAAATTGCGAAAAATTGATAAATTTATGTTTTTTCTATGTTCTCGTGCGATTGGATAAAATTGGATTATTGATCGGAATTTAAATTATTTAGGTTATGTAAACCATAAAATAAGCATAAAAAGCTAAATCGTGTTTATTTTTAAACTTTTAATTAACTTAAAAAATTAGAAAAAAGACGCGATTTGCGCAATTTTTCGTAAACTTTAAGTACGTTGCGCGTATGGAAGATATTAACCGATTAAAATTAAAATATGCCGTTTTTCTTCTTATTACAATTGGCAGATTTTCCGCACTAAAGCGATCCGAAAATAAAAAAAATTCTTTTTTTCGACCCACCCTAACATGTATTTCAGTTTCTAAATATATTTATGTCAAAAAAATATATGTAGTTTAAAAATATTTCAGAGAAAAACATATGATAAGAAACATTTTACAAATTCCACATTTCTTAGCATGAAAAGAACTTTAACCAGAAAAAATTTCGATATATATCCAAAACACACTTTTTATTTCCCTTTTAACCCTTTACCATTTTTTTCAACGACTTTTGACAGATGTCATAAATATATTTTACAACTACCAGACAAGAAAATAAAATAATGTTGCATGTTTCGAATTCTTTTGAAGGACGTTGAATGTCTGATATTTAAAAGAGACATTTCGTTGTGTTTGAAAATAAATTTTAAGAAATTCGAAATGAAATTAATTAAAATGAATAATTATTAGAAAGAGGGAAAAAAGAAATATTGAATAAGAAAGGAAAAGATGTATTGAAATCATTAGCTATATATTATTGTTATTTTTTTAATTAAAAATAAGATTTAGTAATGAAAATTAACCAACATAATTAGCGTTTGCAGAAGAGTAAGTTGGGCAAAATTTTATCAAAAAATATACCTATATTCTTTGAAGAATCACATAATCATATCATGGTTGATGCTAAGACCAAGCATTCTCTGAAACAGTCTCGAAAAAGCAGTTCAATTAGGATCTGAATATCTCCAACAAATCTTTTCAGCTTGTTCAAAAATATGAAAGACTATAACTTCCACTTTATGTTTTATATATGGCTACTAATGTTCTGTATATATCTAGCTTTAGACAAATATCTCATTACATTCAAAATATTTATTATAGGATATTCAAAATCCCGCTTTGTTCTTTTCTGTTTGTTTAAGAGGCGCTATACTAATGCTTTAAATTTAAGTTGTGTGAGGTTTAAAAAATGCTTACTAGTATAGACTAAATATGACTCATTAAATAAATTTAAAAATAAAATTTATTAAGTAAAATGACACATCAATCTCAGAGTATCCTTGCGAGTTATTAGGTCAAACTTTTATCAGAAACTGATACTTCTATTTTTTTAGAATCATCTAATTATATCTTAACTGATTCATTGATGCAGAATCTTGAGAAATTGCCGCACGAAGAGTAGACTTGTGATTTGAATTTCTCCTCAAATATTTTGAGTTTGTTGAAAGGTGAAGGCCTATATTTATATTTTTAATTTAAATTAAATATACTTAGAATTTCAATACCTTACTTTAGGAAAATGTATTTAATCACATTGTAATCACAAAAAATATTAAAGGCTATTTAAAAGGTTTGTTTATTCTTTTCAATTTGTTTAAAATGTGAAGTACTATTACTTTCACTTTAAGTTGATTGAGTTTTAAATAAATTATTAATAGATTAGAAGGGATTATTTCAAATTAACTGAATATAAGTGCACATTAATTAAAATTTAATAATGAAAATAACACATCATACGCACAGTTATCTAAAGACTTTTTTGGGGAAAATTATATCAGAGAGTGATACACCTGTTTTTTTTAGAATCCTCCAATAGTATGTTGGGTAATTCAGAGATCAAGCATGGTGAGAAGTAGTCAGCAGAAACAGTTTCCTTAAGTTTAAAAGGTCTCCAACAAATCGTTTAAAGTTTGTCAGAAAGATGAAGGGCTTTTACTTCTCTTTCAAGTTGTTTTTAATGATTTTCAAGTCTAAAAGAACTTTGCAAAAGGACTTTTGCAAAATAACTTTGAATTAATCACATTACATTCACAAAATTTATCAGAGGGTATTTTAAATGCCCGCTTTATACTTTCCATTTATTTAAAAGGTTAAGTACTATTGCTTTCATTTTAAGTTGCACGGGGTTTTAAAAAATTCCTATTAACAATAAATTTCTTCTGATTACATTCAACAAACATTCTTAGGAGATATGTAAAATATCACTTTATTGTATCATAAATCACTTGAAAAGTTATAAATATGAGCGAATTAATTTTGAAATATAAAAATATGCATTAGATTTTTTTTAACTATTGAATTTTATAAATGTAATAGATTAATTTATTACTCTGAAAAGAATAAAAGAGGAATATTTCTTTAAAATAAAACATAAATGAAACTTTAGTTTAGATGTAGAGGGGAGACTAGGTAGTGTTGACCCACTTTTTACAAATTGATTTATTATTTTTTAAATATTGAACGTAGAATAAAGTTTTATATATTATTCTATTTGTTATACAATCAGTTATCAAAATAAAATTGCTACATAAGTGTAACATATAAGAAATTTGAAAAATGATTGATTTTAATCATGAGAAAATAATGGGTCAAGGCTACCCACATATGTCAAGTTTGACCCGCTATATGGAAGGCTTGACCCACTTTGTTTTATATTGAAATATTTGTGAAAAGAATTAAAATCAGTTTAAAAAAAAGCAAAATAAATTTATGCTGCATGCTTTAATTATTATAAAAAAACATATTTTTAAAAATATAATTCTTAAAAAAACCTGTTTACATGCAATTGCAAGTCAGAAGAGAAAAATTTTGTTTTGAATATGATTTTGTCTTTGCAGGTATAATTGTACAGCAGGGAAAAAGAAATTTTAAGATTTCAGTCAGTATTCCGTTAGAGACAGGTACCGTTTTCCGAAGATTTCATGTGTTATTATGTCCAGATTTAGGAGCTACTGTCCCCCTTTTTTGAACCCTGACAACTCTAGTTGACACATAGGTTGGCTTCATCTCACTGTATTCATCTTGGTGAGATTTGTCTACATACCATTCTAAAGTTTTTTGATCAATGCTATGTTCTTTTGCAGCCTCAAGAGCTCTTAACTTATCATTAACATATTTTAACCCTTTCAGGAGCAAATTACTTCCAGTACTAAAATGTTGAAATAAATAACTGGCCCCGGAATTTAAAAACAAATTTATTTGGAAATCAGAAAAAGGCTATATTTCACATACATATTAAATAGAAATGATTTTAGCCAAATTCTGGTGCCGTTGTAGCGTTTGGGAATTCAAATTAAGCGGTTTAATAAGCATATCACTGCCCCTGAAAATTTTAAGACTACTGCTTTCATACATTCCAGTCTTTTTCGCTGTTTCTATTTACTTATTGTAAGTAATATTTTAATGGAAAAAAGTTCCTATCAAATTTCCCGTTCCATTATTTTTTTTTCTTGCAGTGGATACTATAGCAATTTTCGCATCTTTCTTTAAACAGTTTTAAACATTTTCTTTTATATCACCCCATTTTACTGTGGCTTTAGAGAATAAATTTACATTATTTTTTATATATAAGCATTAACCTTTCATTACACACAGTGAATAATAGAAATATTTCCAAAACCACTTATTTAAGGGAGCCTTGAGCATCTGGTCAACCCTCCCCACATAGCCCTTTTCTAAAGAATAACACACTGTTATGTTAATCCTAACTTACTGTACAATCATTATGTCTGGAATGAAAGCGCGATATTTATACATTATTTAAAACCTACTTACTTAATTTTCTACGATAAATTTTATCTGAAAAAAGCTTACAAAATATTTCTAAAATACTTCTAAACTTTTGCGTTGAAACACTTCACAATTGATTTTTCCAAACCTATTTCGATTATCTGTATGAAACAAAGACTGTTGTTTGAGCATTCCAGTAGCTTTGGTTGACACCTATTGATAAAACTCTGAAATTCTTTAAAATATGAAAACTGATGGGTGGCTCAAGCCTCCCGTATGGTCAACCCTCCCTAGTCTCCCCTATGTATATATAATTAAATTTACATATTTTAAACATATTTCGAATGTATTTAAATAATTCTACTTCTAGTAGAATTTTTTAGAAGGACTGTGTAATATATTTTGAAATCTGCCTTAAATGAAGCATGTTTAATTCCACTAGAATATGTAGTCCTACTGTAATGTACTGTCTGGTATTTTAAGGCTTTATAAAGGTGAAGTTTTTAACTTGAACTTGTGTAACCAACAGCTTCTGTTATCGGTTGCATCTGTACTTATAAGGAGCTTGTATAAAACTTGAAACGTCTACTATAATTGATTTCTTACTGTGTTATAAATGTATTACTTTTTTCAATTTAATTAAATGTCTGCATTTCAAAGTGGTTTTTAATTTTCAAATTTAGTTTCAGACGTAACACCTTTAGTTATTTAAAAAACAAAATCTTAGTTTACCTGATTCCATGTATACTCGTCATTTTACAAAACGCGTACTAGGCAGCGGGCCACTGAAATATCTGTTTTAAAATCTTGTCCTGAATATTGTTTTGCCACGCCTACGGCTATGAGAAATAATATCCTCTCAGCAGAAAGTTTCTGTGTCATTACCCTCCCAACGTTCCTTTCTGGAAACATAATCAACGATATCTTTGAGATGGAATCTATGAAAGAGTGTCCATTTTACCATTATACTAAAAACTAGTTCATTTATTAAATAAAAACAAAAAAAGCATATGCTGATTGGGAGATGGTAATCTATCTCTCATACAATCAGCTCTTGAAATCAAATTTACTGACTCTTCAAAACTGTTCTAACTTTTAGTATCCCAACTCCTCATATCATAAGTCTTCTGATCGCGAATGTGTCTTCGGTGTCAGGATCAGTTTCCGCAAAAGAGCGGTTGAATGATCAGAAAACATTCTTTGGAAATGTCTGAAATAGGAGAATACCTTGCCGGCTAAGAATCAAGCTAATGTTACCACGCTGTTTTTTAATGAGTGAATTACGGCATGTTCTATCTTTAGATCTAGGCTCTTTTGATTAACTCGGATCATGAACGCACATGCGTATTCTTGATTACTGATTACTGAAAATGGAAATATGGTATCATTTCTTTCCGCGGTATAATAATTACTTTTACAATTGCAATTTTCTTTCAGTTTCTACTATCTCTTTTTTAACACTTTTCAACATAATTGAAAACTTATCAAGAAGGTGCTTGGTGAAATATAATGGAAGCGTAAAACTAACAACATTAAATCATCAAAAATTTTAAATTTTAAGCATACCTTCCTCAATGCTAAGGATGGCGGAAATTTGCTCACATATATAGGAGAGGTGGGGATTCAAGTTAAAGGCTTAATGACTAATAGGAAAACAGAGGATTGCAGGTGACAGCCAATAGGAATATAGATGAGAAAGGAGACCGAAGTAGTGAGGAAAAAAAATTAAGAGAAATAAGTTTTTTTGTAATATTTCAAACAATCTGATAATGGGGGAATAGCGAATTCACAATTAACAATATTTTTTAAATCTTTATAAACATGAAAGGAAGTTAAGCTTCAAGGAAGTTAAGTTCGTGTATAGAAGTAGGTTTAGAGATTATTTTAATCGAACTGAAGTCAAAAGTATGATTCATCTCCCAGAAATGTTTTGCAATAGAGGATTTATTGATTTCTTGTTTTTTAATATATTGTTGATGTTCTTTGATACGATTTTTAAGCAACGTTTGGTTTGTCCAGTATAGGAAAGGCCACACCGGCAATTAATACGGTAGATATCCCATGAATTGGATAATTCAATAGGGTCTTTGAGTTTGGAGAGGGTGAGTTTATTTGTAGGGGAAAAATTATTTTGAAGTCATATTGTCTAAGAATTTTAGGACTGGGAAAGCTTGATTTAGGAAAGAAGGGTAACACGATGCGAATATTGGAAAGAGTAGAAGACTGAGGAGAGTTTGAGGAACGAGGATGCTGAAGTTTAAATAGAGCAGTATCAATTATAGAAGGATTGTAACCTCTGTCAATCGCAATGGCTTTATTTTATTGAATTTCACTATTAAATGACTGAGAATCAGAGCAAACATGTATGGCACGATTTATATAGGCATAAAAGGCGGCCATTTTTTGGATAGGCGGATGACAAAAACGAACATGGGGTGGCAAAGAAACAGCGAAGCTTTTGCGATAGACGGATGTAGTGAAACCGGTTTCAGTGCGAGTGACAACGGTATCCAAAAATGGGAGAACTATTATTTTCAGTTTCATAAGTGAATTGACTATTGCTATCAGTAGAGTACATAATGTTAAGAATATTATAAATATTGCGAAGAGAAGTGTCAATTAAGGTGAATGTGTCATCAACATAGCGAATCCAGAAATGGAAAGATAATTTATTGAAAAGGGAGCATTCAAAATAATGCATATAGATGTCTGCGAGGATGGGAGACAGGGGGGAGCACATAGCTAAATCGTCAGATTGTTTTTAAATATTTCCTTGGAATGAAAATGTAGTTTGAGATAGACAAATGCGAGTAAGGGATATAAGTTGTTGGATTTCAAAATATGAATAATGAAATTCATGAAGTCTGTGTTCAAGACAAGAGAGGACGCCACTTATCGGGGCATTCGTGAAAAGTGATTTGACGTCAAAGGAGACCATAGTAAATTTAGTCGGGGATAAATTCTGAATTATTTTAGCAAAGAGGATGGAATTCTTTACAGTGTATAAATTTTCGGACAGGAGACTAGAAAATATAGTTGTTAGATATTTCGCTGGGCGGTAACAGGCCGTGCCAATATTTGAACTGTGGGACGAAAAGGTATATTGAGTTTATGAACTTTCGGAAAAGCATAAAATCTTGCGCAGTTAGCGACTGAAGGGGAAATATAGGTATGTGTAGACTTAGGTAGAAGAGGACAAGACTTAACAATGGATTTAATTTGTGATAATTCTTTTTCAGAAGGGTCCCGAGATAGAAATTTATATGGACCGTTTTTAATAAGATTTTCTACTCCGTCAATATATTGCTTTTTATCAAGGATGACAATCTGGCCACCCTTATCGGCTTTCGTGATTACAATACTATCATTTGATTTAAGATCTTTCAAGGCAGTTTTATCAAGAGAGGTGAGATTAGATTTAGTATTGGAATTAAAATTAACATTGGCCATAATGAGATGACGTAATTTTCTTTTCGTATTCAGTCAGACGACTGTTTTTGAATGCTTTTTGAACCGAATCAATTAGCTGAGGGAAAGAAGCTTTTTTAGAAATTGCAAAATTAGAATTAAGCTTAAGTACTGAATATTGTGTTTCCGAAATATTTGTACTAGAAAGGTTGATGACAGCATTCTGATTGACAATAGGAAGATCAGTGGGTAGCAAGGAAACTGATGAATCAAGCAGGCGGGTAAATTTAGCATTGAGTTTGTGTGAGAATTTTCTGGAAAGATTTTGAGCAAAATGCAATGAATTTATATCTATGGACTTAAAATTAGAAAGATTAGCTGCCAAATTTAAATGTAGATCAAATAATTCCTTTTCTATTTTGGAAACGGAGAGACGAGTATCTTTAATAACAGCACGAAGAAAGGCGAAGTGAGATCTGTATAAAGCCTTTTTGACGAAGAACGAACTAGAAATACTGCATTTTAAATTTTTGAATTTAGGGGTGATTCGTTGACGTTTACAGCGGAGAAGGAATCTTAGTCGATTGAGTGACTTCAACTTTTAAGCCCGTAGGCGGAAGAAACGATTAATTAACTCCATATTATCCATATCAGGAATGAAATTGCTGACCCAATCTCCCCCTCTGATGAGGCTTTGCTGATTGGGTTGCTCAGCAATATAATGAACAAAAATCCTATAATACAAAGCCCGTTACAGCTGGATCAAAATTATCAAGAAGGAGCTTGGTGAAATATAATAGAAGCGTAAAAATAACAACGTTAAATCACCAAAAATTTTAAATTTTAAGGAAGGTATACTACATGCTATCGAAACCCGTATTCTTAAAATTTAAAATTTTTGGTGATTTAACGTTGTTATTTTTACGCTTCTATAATTGAAAACTGTTTATGATTTTATTTTGTCAGGCCGCACAGTGGAATGAATTTTTGTGGACATTGATGCAGATCTCCTAAAAGAAGTCGAAATTGCATGATATTTTTAAACTTTATATTGCTAATGGTAGAAAATGCAAATCTGGAGTCGCAAGTGGGTAGCTTTTATGACAAAATAGAGAAAATGAAGAATCTTATGCTTAAAAATGATATTTTCAAATTTGGACTGCAAATTCAACTTTTAACGTGTTAAGGAGATTTTTTTAGTTTCGTGGACCTACCAAAGACGGTCCGATCTTGACGGATGTGATTACTTCGAATTTCTATCAATCAATACTTAGGAAAAAAGGGAACAACACCCGTTTTCCAGAACAATTTGGAACTTTTTTGAATAGCTAGCTGTCTTTTTAAACACTTCAAAACATTTTACCTTTTTGAAAAACGTTAGTTCCACATTTCTCAACCAGAGAGGGACACTCAATTCTATACGAACCTCCATTCGAACGAAATTCCGTTTTGTAAACTATCCGTAGATATTAGATGTAAATTTCCAACTGGGCGAAAAATGTCCGGACCAGGATTCGAACCAGGAATCTCCTGGTTGAAGCCGAAAGTGCTTTGCCATCTGAGCTATCCCGAACGAATCTGGTGGAACTTTCTCACCCAGCTAACCTTAATGATTATGGCATCGGTCTGAAACCTGGTTCAGCTCAACAGAATAAATCTCAGGTAATGGACTCCAGAAAACGCTGGATACGAAATGACACTAGATTAATTTTAACACAATTATTCTAATTGGTAAATAAATCATATTAGATGTAAATTTTTTCGTCCAGTTGGAAATTTACATCTAATATGATTTATTTACCAATCTGAATAATTGTGTTAAAATTAATCTAATGTAATTTCGTATCCAGCGTTCTGGGTGAGAATGTTCCACCAGATTCGTCCGGGATAGCTCAGATGGAAGAGCAATGGCGGCTTCAGCCTGGAGATCCCTGGTTCGAATTCTGGTCAGGACATTTTTCGCCCAGTTGGAAATTTACATCTAATATGATTTATTTACCAATTAGAATAATTGTGTTAAAATTAATCTAGTATCCGTAGATATATTATTCGAGGGGATCGGGCCCGAGATAGGTAGGCGCCCCTGGCGGTAAGAATTGGAACTAAAATATGTACTGCTATGGTGCGGCATAATATGACAGAGTGGTCAAAGGAGTGTCGACAAAAGTTAGAAAAGTGCTCCCTGGGTAAAAAGTGTGGAGGTTCGAAAAATTGCTAAAAATACAGAAGTTAGAGCCCGCGGAGGGGGGGGGGGGCAATAAATAATATGAGACTTTCCGAATTTTTTTTTTTTTTTTCGTGTGATTGCAAGTGTTTCGCTATAGGTATGCAAAATTTCACATTTCCAACTTAATTAGGGGCTGAGCTAGAAAAATTGCTTAAAATACACACGTTAGAGTGCAGAGGGGTAAATATAAGACTTTTCAAAATTTTATGATTTGCCGTTTGATGTGGGGTGTTCAGCTATAAGTATTTAAAATTTCAATTCTTCAACTTAATTAGGGACTCAGTTAGGAAAAAAAACTTCAAATACACAAGTTAGAGCCCAGTGGAGGTAAATATAAGACTTATTTTCAAAATTTTATGACTTGTCGTTTGATGTGAGGTGTTCAGCTATAAGAATTCATAAATTTCAAGTCTTCAACTTAATTAGAGGCTCAGTTAGGAAAGAAAAAATATACACAAGTTAGTGCCCAGAAGGGTAAATATAACACTTTTTCAAAATTTTATGATTTGTCCTTTTATGTGAGGTGTTCACCTATATGAAACCAAAATTTCAAGTCTTCAACTTAATTAGGGCTCAGTTAGAAAAGAAAGCTTAAAATACACAAGTTAGAGCACAGAGGGGTAAATATAAGATTTTTTTTTTAATTTTGAGATTTGTCATTTGATGGTATTTGATGGCATTCAGCGGTAAGAATCCAAAATTTCAAGTGTCTAAGATATATAGTTTCTGAGAACGGGCTCTGTGACGGATAGACAGGCAGACTGAAGAGCGAGACGAATAAAGTTTCGTCAGATGAACGAAACCCTAAAAAAACATATTTTACAACTAAATTGTATTTGACTGAACGACTTAAAAGGACAAAAACAATACTTTATTATTTTTTAAAGGAGAGTATCAACTGACAGCTCCAACTAAATAGTTAGCCAAAACGTTAAAATTATGCAAAATTTCATAAAATAAATAGGTTTCTTGAAGGTAAATGTCGTACTTTTTATCCCATTAATTAATATCTCGTAAACTGTGCAATATACAGAATTCCTTCATCTATTTCTATGCCATTTTCGCGGATTTTTTTTCAGTTTCGTCAGACTGTAGGCCACCTGGACGAACCTGTTTGTTCGTTTTGTATGTTTACACTCTAACTTACGTAAATTAATTCGTATTATCATGTAATTTGTGTATGTTATAGAGCTTTACTAAATAATGTTTGCTGTTGAGAATGAAGTGAGTATTATTTTTATAGTTTGTTTACAGAAAAACACAAAATAATACGATTACATTATGGTCTGCGGTCATAAATCCAGAATAATTTTTTTTCTAGCTGACATTTGTTATTATATTTAAATCAGAAATATCAATTAACGTCAAATTTAGAATTGCCTGTTGGTCATGAAATCTGGATTAAGTCAAACATGTTGCCACACAAAACCGCACCAGTCGAGTTCCTAATCTAATTAAATCAAAGATCCCACCTATTTTGACTTGTTCACCCCCAACTGTAAAATCGGAAATTGGAGCATAAAGCAAGGTTCCAAAGCGTACTTGTTAGCATTTCAGAAGTCTGCTTAACCTACGACGATGTAGATCCCCAAAATAACCGCAAATAGTTCGCGGGGCCTCTGATTGAATTCGCGAAGATGTCTATAAATTTAAGCGGCGAAGTAAATGAGTTTGATATGTCAAAGAGTTTGCTGAATAAAATTAATATGCTTAACGTATCTCACTTCAAGATGTTACACACACACACACACACACACACATATATATATATCCATACACTAAAGAGGAAAACCAGGTATAGATTTTCAATAAATTGATTTTTTTGTTTCATTTTGTAAATGCTCAAACACGATTTTTTTTTCGTTATATTTCAAATAAATTCAGCACTAATATGTCACTCTAACTAATTGCAGTATAATCAAACTTCAAACTTAAACTTTAAAAGCATTTTTCTCAAAACTACATTTTCCATCATGTGCCTAAAAATCTAAATTTTAATTTATACATGTAAATTTTCCAAATCTTCTTTTATTTAGTTACACATTTTAAAATGTTCATGCAGTAATAACAAAACAATGCTTTTAGGATATGTTCTATCCTGAGAGTGTTAACATACAAAAGCTTTTCTGATGCATTTTTTTCTTCATTTTGAGGTGTTATAAATATGGGTTACATGCTACATTTTCACACAGGATATTTTTACGTAATATGGATTATATGCTACATTTTCACTCAGGATATTTTTACGTGGATTTGTTTTACATGCTGTAGTGTTATTTAAAAAAATGGAGGGTAAATATAAATAATTAAATGTAACTGTTGATAAAAAATAAACTAATCTCATTTTGAAATAAATGTTTATTATAATGTGCGTGTAAAACCTTTAAAATTATATTACATTTGTCTAAACAATAAAACATATTTATTTCATCTCAATGTCCTCACTTATTGCCGAAGTACTTCTTCTTATAGGGTGATACTAATAAGAATATCAAATATTTGCAGTAAATTGTCCAGTCTTTCGACCGTTTTAAAATATAACAGTTACTTGACTATATTATTAAGCGTATATTCTCCTATTATGATCATAATAAAGTAAAATTACGGTTATTAAACAGTTAAAAAAGAAAAGAAATTGAAATACAATACTGTTTGATGCAAATGTTTAGCAGCGCATTAATCAAATACGTTAAAAGTTCTGAAAACAACTAAGAAAATGTACCGGGTGTCCCAAAAATGACTGATAGATTTTAAAATTCAATAACTTCCAAACGGAGACAGATATTAAAAAAATTCTTGTAAGACGGTTATGTACGATGTCAGGAGCTTTTGTACTGTGATTCTTGATTTTAGTTAAAATTTCAAACAATAGATTCGCTGAGAGCAATAAGCGCACAGTCCAGACCCAATTTTTGCTACTTCGGAATGCATTCAGTACATTTTAATGTCCTTTTTCGTATGGAAGAAGAGAGAGGCCAAAAAATCGAGTCTGGATTTAGCGGTTATTGCTTTCAGTGCCATCTATCGATACTATTTGTAACTAAAACTGAAAATCGCAGCATAAAAACTCCTGACATCTTACATAACACTCCTGTATGATTTTTTTTAATATCTGTCGCCGTTTGCAAGTTTTGGAATTTTAAAAACCATCAGTCATTTTTGGGACAACCGGTAAAAGGATATGTATAATAGAGTATATAATTATTGGGTTTTTTGGTAAAATTCCCAATGAGGACCCAATTTGTGATCTTTATAAGAGACAGTCTTTTCAAGAAATTTATCTTTAATTTCTTCATAATGTGTAAATTAGGAAAATTTGAAAGAGATATATTTTTACGTTCAATTTTTATCATTCAGTTTTTAAACTATCGTGACTTTAAGTAGCACCCAGTGAAATGTCTTGAAACAAATATTTCTATTTTAATTGTAATTTTTTATTTCAAACCAATATTAGATTCTTCTTGAAATGTGCAATTTAATCCATCGTATTTACTCGTGTATACCGCGCATCCGTGTATAACGCGCACCCCGTACTTTACAAGAAAAAATGGCAATTTTTTTTATCTCGTATATAACGCGCACCATGAAATATTGAATTAAAGATTTTGCGGGAACGTCGGCTAGGTGTTTTGCGTTCGCCATCGATGCTGATCCTGGACAGCTTCCGTGGACACACTACACCTGGAGTAAAAGTGAAAATTCGTCGCTCAAGTGATTTGGTTGTGGACTAGCTGGGGTGACGAAAGTGCTGCCGCCCTTAGATGTTGTCATCGACCGAGAATTTAAGGTTGCATTTCAGCATGCTTACAATCGGTGTATGACAACAGCAGATCACAACTTAACTCCAAGTAAAATAATGAAGCGTTTCTCTTTCTTAACTGCATGTGAGTGGATATGTGACGCTTGGAAATAATTCATTTCAGCCGATGTGGTAATAAAAAGCTTCAAAGTGACTAGAATTCCCCCTCAGATGGATGGAACTGAAGACGATGTAATTTACGAGGATATTGACTGCGCCAGTGGTGACGAGGATAACAGCGGTAGCGGCAATGAGAATTGCTAATTAGCATTTAAAAAAAATGTTACTAGCGCTGTAGTATAAAAATGTGGAAGGAGTGAAATAAAGATGCAGCAATACTTCTATTAAATAATATTTTTCCAGTTTGTAATGTAAATCGTGTAATTAAATGCAGAAGTAAAAAAATATTCTGTATATAACGCGCATCCGGGGTTTTCCCTATTTTTTTTTTAAATAAAGTGCGCGTTATACACGAGTAAATACGTTACTTCATTTAATACAAAATTCTCTCTCAGCAAATTACTTGTTTTTTTTTTTGTTTTTTTTTCTTTTTTTTATACTTCGTTTATCTTATACTCAAATAAAGACAATTTTGATTCGGAAAATATCTATTGCCTTCCTAAATAAAAATGAAGAAAGTGAAAACAAAAGTAAGGCTAAGAAAATATCAAATATCAATTTCACAAATTAATTCCGATTCAATTCAACAGCATTATTTTAAATAGAATTTAAAATATTCCATAAGATATCTTTATTTTAGTGTATTTGCGCGTTGTGTTATTATAATGAAAGGAAGAGATTTATTAAGAAAAGAGATTTTATCTTGCACGGTTATCATTTTTCAAAAATTCTATTAAAGAAAACACAACTGATGTATTATTTCTCTTCTTATTTGTTCTCTTCTTAGTTTTCTTCTTAGATCCCTACAATAAATACGCTTATGATCTAGTTTTAATTATAGAGTCTAATTATTCATGAATAAACTTTCAAAAATACTGAAAAATAAAATGTTAATAAACAAAATTTCGAAAAAATTTAACATGATATTCAATACTAGTAAGATTTATTATCATGTTTACTATATTATGTTTTTGTTATAATACTATTTAACACTGTATTTTAATATATTTCTTTTTATAATGTATTTTTGTTACATTAAATTAAATATTTCAATTCATTATTGATAAAAATGTTTTTTTTTTAAATAACCGTTATCATAGCAAAAATGTATCCGTCAATAAAGTAAATGTTAGCGACAACAATATCTTTGCAAGTGTGTGAGAGTTACAACAATCGACTTATTTATTCTGCACATATTTTCCTTTCTAATTGTTATATAATTAATTTTTTTTACGCTAATGAATCGAAAAACATATGCACTATTAAATAGCATTTATTTGAAAACATTATATGTATAATTAAATGACATTTGTTTGAATAACTGAAAATTAAAATTCTTGTGCTAAATTCACCTTTAAGTAAACAATTAAAATTCCTATAAAAAACATACAAAACATATTTTATTACATTTTTGTGCTTTTTGCATGAATTTTGATTAAGGCATTCGTTTGATTTGCTATAATTAACATTGCAGAATTTTACGATTTATAACTTTTTTTTTCAGCATGATTTTTTTCATGTCTTACAACGTAATAGAACAATGAACCTTTATTTTTTACAGTGATGTAAATTGAAATTTCTTGCAATAAAAAATGTACTACAAAATTAAATAAAATGTGGCACCATTTCTACTATTACCAATATTCTGCTCAATTTTGGTACTACTAAAAAGAAACCCTACTGGCGAAGGGGTTTCTTTTTCATAATGAAAAAGAATCATATGAAAAAGAAACCCCTTTGCCAGCAGGGGTTTCTTTTTCATAAAACAACAAAAAGTTTGAAAATAGACGTTCGTCTGTCATTAGATTTAACACACACTGTGATAGGCTCGAAATCCGATAATCATCAAGGTGTGTATTCATTTGTAATATATCACTAGCTTTTTCACAACACTAAGTTTATTTACAGAGTATACAAGGACGTTAATAGATGACACCACATTATATACAGTTATATACAGATTTTAAGTTTCAATTTCCAGTGCACAATACCTTCATACTATCCAAAACCTCCATTTCACTATATTGTTAAATTACTAACTACTAAAATTATAATACTTCGGTGCTCGCAGCACCTGACACTTTCGTTTTCATAAATCAAAATTCTCGCCGCCAAAAATGCACGGCCTACGTCTACACTTCTCAAAAACCTCATCTACTCTCAAAAACAATGTCCCCCTTCCTCTCCGCGCGCCACGTATCACGTGGCATTGGCGCCAACAGAAATTAAAAGAGAAGTTATCCAGACATTTCCAGACATTACACCCCCCCACCCAAGATTGAAAATAGGGGAGGGGGTCTTACAATTTCTATCTTACATCTAGTCTGGAGGAGTCCTCATACTTCATTTTTTTTAATAAATTACCCAAACGAAAATACAAATTAATAAATATATATGTATAAAATACAAACTAAAATTTTGAAGTAGTCTGGGCACACCGCCTATAACTCTTCTTACCTACTAATACAAAACAGAATTAATACTTAATAATAACAATAATAAATGTAATAAACCAAAAACATATACAATATATAGATGCAGGAACAATTAAATTAATAACACTTTAAAGTCTTTTAAAAAAAAAAAAAAAAAAAAAAAAAAAACGTCCAAACAGTTTGGAATTATTTTCAAAGTTTGTTTTCTCATGCAATAGTCTCAAGTCTAGACAGTGTGTCTACATTTATCAGCATAGCACCAGGTCGGTGCCAAATACTAATGTCATATTTCTGCAGTGCTAATGCCCATCGCTGCAGTTTGGAAGATTGAGGGGCATTTTTGTTGATGAAAGTTAGTGGATTGTGATCGGTGATAAGTTCCACAGGTGAACCAAAAAATCCACGTTTCGAACTCCTTTAGACTCCAGATGACCTGCCTTTTGATCGTCGGCCAAGCCTGTTGAGTTTTGGTGAGCTTTTGACTGGCATAGCTCACTGGGTACAGTACTAAGTCTTTTCGCTGCGATAAACACGCGCCGATGCCGACTGCAGATGGGTCGCACTCGATGACAAATAGCACTCCTATAACGGGAGAATGTAGACTAGGTGCTTGGATAAGACCTCTTTTCAACTCATTAAACGCCGGATCATGGTCTTCTGACCAACTCAACTGTTCTGGACTGTTCTTTTTCGTCAGTTCTGTTAGAGGACATGCTACTTCAGCATATTTGGGAATGTAATCTCTATAATAATTACACAAACCAAGAACACTTTTCAACTGTTTCTTCGTTTGAAGCACAGCTAGCCTTCTAATGGCCTCCACTTTTCCGGGGTCGGTCCGATGGCTATCGGACCCGATGATATGTCCTAAATACTTGATCTGACGTTTTGCGAATTCACATTTTTCAAATTAACTGAGAATCGAAACTGCAATAACTTAGAACATATCTTTTCTAGATGCATCAGGTGTTCAGAAAATGTTTCAGAAAAGACGGTTATGTCGTCTATATATGCTCTAACGAACTCCTTGTAATTGGACAGTGCTTTGTTCATCTCCCTTTGAAAAGTCGCAGCTGCGTTCCTGAGTCCGAAGGCCATTACTTTAAAGCGATATATATGAGTTTTAAAGCATGCGAAATTTTGACTATATTCTTCTAATGGTATGCCCCAATACCTTTTCAACAAGTCTATATTGGTTATCACATTGGCCATGCCAATACTGAACAACACATCGGTGGCATTTGCCATTGGGAAATCATCTGTTTTCGTAATAGCATTCAGTGCTCGAAAATCTACGCATTGGCGCAAGGCCCCATCCTTCTTCATCAGACACACTACAGGGTGTGGCCCCTCTGCCTCACTCTCTTCATCAGACCTAGTTCCAATAACTCCTCAATTTGTTTATCTATTTCAGGTTTCAAGGGATTCGGTAAACATAGGGCTTTTTCTTTTCTGTGTCATTTATTCGTATTTTATGATCTCCTACATTAGCTATTTGCACTATTCTGGAAAATAACTCTTTATATTTATTTAATAAATCTAACATTTTTTTCTTTTTCCATCTTTCCTAAATGACTTAGATCAACTTGTTTTATATTGAATAGGTCAGAGTTATCTTTTGTACTGGGGGAGGGATGGACCTCCCGTAATTCTTCCTGATTTTCGAAGATCACCCCCACCACCTGTACCGTATGAGTAAATTTTCTGATATTATTTACTTGGACATTTATAACATTCCCGTTTATTAATTTCACTTTGTAAGAATCAGGGTTACAACGCGCCACTATTTCGGCTAGCCCTTTCCACCTTGCGTAAAGTTTGTTCGTGGAGTCAGGAATTAATAAATATACCTGGTCCGCCTTCCTAAATTCCTTGTAAATTACTCTTCGATTAGCGTTCTTCGCATACAAGCTTTCTTAACCTCCGATACTATTGTCGCTTGTTCCGCCGCCCTTTCTAAATTAATTTTTAACTCCTGGAGGTAATCGGTCGCTCTCTTTCCTAGATTTATAGGTAGTGAGATTTCGCCTGCCATGTAGATTTTAATACCGCTAGTTGCTCCCTGGCCTCCCTTCCGTACATTAATTTGAATGGCGATACGCCCGTAGTGCTACTGGGAATTTTTATGTACGCAAATAATAGATAGGGGATGTGTTTATCCCAATTTTTTGGGTCACTAGGAATTATATGGTGTAACATACGTTTCAATACCTGATTATATCGTTCAACTAATCCCGAGCTCTGTGGTGCCCGGCGTAGAAAATCTAGGAGTCGCCTCCAGCCTAGCATGAAACTCTTATATTAAACCAGATAACAAAATTCTGCCCTGATCACTGCTATTACGCGGGGTATTGCTGTTCGCTTAAATATCTCTAACAATGCATCGCACGTTGCTTTAGCCGCATTTGTCCGCAAAGAAACTGCCTCTGGCCATCTCGAATGTCTGTCTACCAAAGTAAGTACGTATTGATGCCTAAGCACTGAAGGAGGTTCAATTTTTCCAATTATGTCAATATTTACAACGTCGAACGGAAGTTCCTGTCTCTCAATTGGGACAATGGGTATCTGATCGCTGCCCTTTTCCCTGCTCCGTAGTTGGCAATCCTTATACGATGCACAATATTCTTCCACATCCCACGACATACCTGGCCAAAAAAATGAATAACGAATTCTCTCTTTTGCTTTTTTCAAGCCGAGATGATTAGCGAAAATCGATTCGGGCACAATTTTTTTTAATTTCCCCTCTCTTCACCTTTGGTACCACTAATTGCATTACTTGATCTCCCGAAATTCTTTCCCTATGTTAAAGCAAATTGTCTACCATAAAAAACCCGTTTTTCTCTTTTTCTGCATCTTTGAAAGCTCCCTGTAGCGGTGGCGTGGCGTCCGGTCATCGCTGGATGCGGCGATGACCAAGCAATATTTTAAAACTCTTAATAAGCTTTTAAAACTCTACGATCCAGTTTTAGCAGAACATTTGGAGTTCATGTATAAGTGAAGGTAAGATTTAAAGTTTCTTTTTTGAACATTCAACCATTGAATTTTAGAGTTAATAATTCTTCACCACAAACTTAAATAATTGCGATGACCACCGGAAATTTTCACGCCACGCCACTGCCCTGTAGCTATTGGCAACTTTTCTGTTGCGCCCTGTAAATACTCGCATCTGACTGATGACCCACATTTAAATCTTCACTATTATTTTTCCTTTCAATACATCTAATGATTAACTCTCTTTCTGCAGTTTTATTTTGACTTAATAAACATAAATTCTCATCATTGATACTTTGTTGTTCCATTTCACTACCCCTGCTTTTTGATATTTAATTTCTCCCCCCCCCCCATTTCTGACTGCATCTCGTCCGTAGACAGATCACATAATCTATTTTCTTCCCCTACACTATGAGCAGATCGTTATATCTCATAAATCGTTGGCGAGATAATACATGACCCATATAATTTATCTGTTGCTACGAACAAAACATCTACGCTGTTAACTACACTATTTGACTGTCCGGAATCTAAAGCTATGGGTAAAGTTATACGGTCAGAGGTTATTGTTTTCTCCAAAAACAGATATCAACTGAATTTTTGAATTTTCATTATTTTTAAATGAATCCGGTATTTGAATTGAATTAATTACTGGAATTTCGGCCGCATTATCAATTAGTGTATTCACTTTGCGCCCCCTAACCACACATCTTGGCATTGCAAAGCTTGCGTATTTATTGCCTCATTCTCAGAGCATAAAGCTGTTACTTTAGCAACTAACTTTTCATCATGTTTATTTTTCTCAATACCAGATTCCTTTTTCGTTTGATTGCGTAAATCCCCCATTTTATTTTTTTCTTTATTATTCGGACAGAAACGCAAATGAATTGTTTGTTTACACAGCCAACAAATGTCATTAGGTTTTCTATCGCGAGAAAGAACACTATTTCTGACATGAGGTAGAATACATTTCCCATGATTCAGACTTCCGGGTTCATCATAGTTACGAAAGGATTTTAAAGGTCTATCATATAATTCCGAAAAAGTTCTACCCAATTGAAGTAAACCAATTATCTCATAATTCCGCGATCTCGCGTGGTTTTAGCCAGTCATCCATTTGCTTTAATTTAACATATCTCCGCGTTTCTGAATCTAATGAACTTAATAATCTATCGGTAACAATTAATTCATTAAGCGTATCAAAATCATTTACTTTCCTAAGCTGACAATAAAAATCCCGATTCGATCGGATTCTGCTTGCAAAATGTAAATGGTTTTCATTTTTCATTCTTTTTGCCGTAATGAAATTTTCTAGCCAAGCTTCCGGGTTAGGTTCAAATTCTTTTAAAATTAAAGCCTTAACCTTCGGATAACACTTCATTTCATTTGTATTTACATAAACTAATAAATGTGCCGCGCGTTCACCTACTAAATTTAGTAAAATTTCAACTTTTAACTCCTCCGCAACATTTTTCATTTTGAATGCTTTTTCGAGCGAACTAAAAAATAAATTCCACGCTCCCGGTTTAGTCGGGACTGGCATGCTCAGAGTTCTAACATTTTTAATTAGAGATTCAAAAGAATTAGTATGGGATTTTTGTCCATCCTCTCCCGAGACAGAATTTTTATCATCAGACTGAATCTTCGCCATTTCGAACTGGGCTTTTATGACTTCTAATTTTGTGCGTTCTAACTCTAATGCAGTGTTTTGTTCCGTTTTCACATTTTCTTTTTCAATTTTGAGTAACTCGGCTTCACGTCTTTCTTTTTTATTCTATCGGATACCGTAGTAATTAAAAATTCTTTTATAAATTCAATACCCTTAGCATATTGGTCACGTCCCTCAATGAGTGTTTTCAAATCTAAAATTCTGTGCTCAGCCTCCACTTTTAAGCCTAATTCAGTTGTGACTACAACTAAATCTTCTTTTCTCAGCCCTTTAACGCTAAAAATTTTTCTTTTTACCTTCAAACACTTTTATAATAACTTCGACATATAACAGATACTATCATCTTAAATAAATAAATACAATAAATAGCATCTTTACTCTGACATGCATAAATGAATCATAATAATAAATTATATACTTTTCTCCCGTCTCCTTAAATCATATATATAAATATACAAACTCATAATAATAAATTACATTCTGTTTCTTTATCTACTTCAATGACCTTCATTTATTTCTTATTCAGATATCTTCAATTAAAAATAAATAAACATGCAGCTTACTTCTTATAACAGCTGTCGTTCTCGTAAATAGAGCGTGTGATACGCTTGAAATCCGCTAATCATCAAGGTGTGTATTCCTTTGTACTATATCACTAGCTTTTTAACAACACTAAGATTATTTACAGAGTACACAAGGACGTTAATAGATGACACCACATTATATACAATTATATACAGATTTTAAATTTCAATTTCCAGTGTACAATACCTTCATACTACAAACCAAAACCTCCATTTCACAATATTATTAAATTACTAACTAGTAAAATTATAATACTTCGGTGCTCGCAGCACCTGAAACTTTCTTTTTTATAAATCAAAACTCACGCCGGCAAAAATGCACGGCCTACGTCTACACTTCTCAAAAACCTCTTCCACTCTCAAAAAAAGTGTCCCCCTTCCTCTCCGCGCGCCACGTATCACGTGACACTGGCGCCAACAGAAATTAAAAGAGAAGTCATCCAGACATCTCCAGACATCACACACACATTGACAACATTTCAAGAGAAATAGTATACTTCAAAATTTATATTAGAAAAATACTAGTAGGAACAGAATAAAAAAATAGTTGCCCGTGGCATCCCTAACATAGCTAAAAGACATGCCACATATATAGATCAGAAAAGAGTTTTTTTATTTTCATTTGAAATTATACTTTGTGCGAATGAATACATGTTTAATAATGTCAATCTTTTTCATGTCTTTATTAATCTGAACAATAGCCCACTGATGAATTAGGAAAAAAATATTTTTTTTTCCTTTTGCAGCACAAAATTCAAATTATAAACAAGTCTTTCCATATTTCAAATGAAAATCAGATTTCAAAGTACAAAGTAAATTGCTTATGCCCTCTGGAACAATTTCCATGTATTAATATATAAACAAGTCTTATTGTGAAAACCACTATTCTATATGACACATTTGTTGGTGGAATCACAGTACATTTAAAATAGATAACATCCAGATGGACAGCCGAACAGTAAGACTGACGAATAGATGGGTAGAAGAGGACAGACAGAAATACAAAAATCGTAATCACTTTTGAACCATGGAGGAACATGATAAAAATGTTAGAAATTATAATGGTTTAGTAAAACATTCAATGATTTTAATCTGTTAATTTTTGCTATGTATACATTTCATGAATAAATTTTAATCATAAGTAAAACATAACGGAACTAAATTTCAAGCAAAGAATCAAGTGTTAAGTGTTTTAATCAAAAAAAATATCCTCTGTTTGAAGGAATAACGCAATCTCATTTGCGATTCATTCTCAAATAGAAAACCATTACTGGCAGTCTCAGAAGAGTAATTTTCTTAAGATTAAAATCCATGGAAAACAGTTGATACTTATTTGGAGATCTTTTAGGAGTTTTTGGAATGTGAGAGATTACTAATAAGATTTTATATAGCAACAAGCTTAAACTGATTTCGAAAGAAAGCCAATGTTTTTGATGTAGTTAGATTTCCCAAATTGTGTTAGAATATTATATCAAAATCTCTGAGATGCAAAATGTAATACTGAGATTTTTTTTTTTTTTTTTTTTTTTTTTTTTTTTTTTTTTTTTTGCGTATATAATTGAACAGATATTGGGATAGAAATGTAAATTTCGCAACGTTACAAATAAGAAGTAAATATTTAAATTTAAAGTAGCTTTCAATAAATAATAAAAATTTATTTGAAATCCATGGAGGGGACAATGCTTGCTTCTACACATTTTTCAAAGAATACAAGTTGGAAATTGCACATCAAACATGGCAAATGGGGCGCGTTCGTACTATAACTAGTTTTATAAATATTTTTTGCACCGCATATTTTGCTAAATGTATATTTCAGTGTACTTCATAAGGACATATCAATTTCATTCTGTTCGAAAGGCTGTAACATCATTCAAATGCCCTTAAAATAAATTTTTCCCATTGGCCATAATGTAACGGAAAACTTTTGACTGTCCCTGTAATAAAACTATAGATCCGATTTTCATAAAATTTGAAATGACTCGACAAAATTGAGCAAATATTATTTATTTAAAATTTCAGACCATTCTGTTGGGTAGTTTTTGCTGTGTTATATGCGGACGGACGGACAGACAGACAGACGGACCGAACGACGACTATAGGTGCTACGTATTTACATAATTACGAACGCACATAAAAATGAATTATATTAAGTCTTATTTAAGTACTTTTAAGGAAATAGTATTTTTAATATTCAGAGACTATTTTTTAAATTCAGTTTTTATTTTTGTTATTAAGTCTGCTTAAATAAAAAACATCTTTACCCATAAATTGAATTTTTTCTTTACTTATAAGCTGTTAAATGGCTAATGCTGCCACTGACAAACTAATGTTGGGGTCAGTGATGACTAAACTTTTATCTACTGACAGTACCGTTAAAAAATACTATTAAAAAAACTTGTTATAAAATTTATTTAATACATGGATTAGTAGTAATACAGCTGACAATGAGTTATAGATACATTACTTTATCTTGTTCCAAAGCATTATTGGTTACACAAAACAAAAATATTTTTTAAAAGGATGATTTATTTTGCCTTTGCATCTTTTCAGCTTTCTTGGTGTTGAGGGGGGGGGGGTATTTTTTCAATTTTGGAATATTTCTGTGCTACTATTGTAAGAACATTATATTCCTAATTAATACACATTTCCTAATTTTTAAAAATACTAAATAAAATATTAAAAATAATAGATTTGTGTGGGATTATAAATATTGCACAAAATCCCCATAAATTCAAATTTAATTAATCCTTCTAAAATTTATTAAATTATTATGTGAATCTTCTAATATAGTTTCAAAAATTCACGAAAAATGCTTTAGAAGATAAAAGTTTCAAGAATTCATAATTCAGTAAATACAGGTTTAATTGGATTTTTTTTTTATAATTTTATTTGAACTCACTGTAGTAACAAAAACGGTATATGTACTGGTGGCAATTGAATGGTAAATTTCTATATTTTAAAGTAAGCTTTCCGTTTTGTGTAAAAATCGTACATTTTCATGGAATAAACGGAACATTTTCCTTTTAACCTTAAAAATAAAATGTCTTTTTAACCTTAAAAACAAAAATATTCCTTCCAATACAGTCAAATGGAGGTACTCCATTTCAATTGAGTGAAAACGGCAAATATCCTGTTAAATTTTGGTAGTAGATGTTTTGCCCTATATTTTGAACCAAGTCGTTGGCTGAGATCAATTTGTGTAGAGAGTAGAACATTCATCACCTAATAGTGGGTACCGAGGTTCGTATCCCGTGAAAGAGAAGGCAGTAAATAAAAGTTTGATAATATGCTATACAAATACCCGTTCCGTATAAGTATATATCAGTATATCTAATTTACATACATTTTTAATATTGTTCTATTGCTCATATTTATTTGTAATGAAAAACAAAGTCGAGTTGGATTATAAAAGGTGGTGCATCCAAGAATTTCATTATTATTTTAATGAAGCTCGTGAACAATGAATAGTTAAGTTATTTACATTAAAGAAAAAGGTCAATATATTAAAGAGGAATATTTAGTTTTTTAAAAAAGGAGGACATTCCCCCCCCCTCTACAGAACCGTGATGCTTGTCGCATCAGATAAACATTTTCAATCTAAACTGAAACTTTTTTGTGGTTGTACAACACTCTTACGGTGCTTTCGAAACTAAAACTTCTAGGAGTGCGCGCGCAGTTCGCGCTAGTCTTGCCATTAGACAAATAATTTTCCTGTAGTAAAAGAAAATTTCGCCTTCTTGAATCAAAGGCAATTTCCACATTATACAGAGAAAAATCAAAACTGATAATAGATGATACTGTGAAATAACTAATAATAGATGGTCACTTTTCTGCCAGTACAGTTTCAGATTTTTCATGAAATAAATTTGTACAGTACTTCTGGAAAAGTGGATCCTGCTCGAGCGCAAGTTGGACGAAAAAGACAATTTCATACTTGTACATTAATAATAATTAATGAAGGGGATTTTTTCAATTTAAAAAAGTGTTGAATGAATGTCTGTAATATATTTAAATTAAAAACTCAGTCGTTTATGCTAAACAGATGGTTACATGAAATTAAAATTACTACAAAAAAATTCCTATTCTAACAAAAAAAAAAAAAAAAAAAAAAAAAAACCTTAACATCTGTCAAAAGAACTACATTTTTTCAACAAAAGTATAATAATGTCCACCAAAGAAGCAGTAGTTTTCAAGAACTAGCTGAAAATTTAAAATTTATTCTCTTCATGCCTTTATGCGTTTTTATATACAGAATCAATCGAAAATCTTATAAAAATTTTCATACATACAGAAAAAATATTTTTCTCTTGTCGACTACACCAGAAAGCATTGACACGTATAAAATTAAAATAAAACAAGGAAAGAATAAAATTAATGATAAATCTACTTTACTAACTAAAATGTAGTTATAAATCGTTCATGATGTCACTAAGATTCTATTTTAAAAACATTTAAAATATTAACCAAAAAAAAAATGTATATCTGATATCAAAACCCAGCATGATTTCATAACTTCATTTTAGGAATTTCGTGGAGTAGATTTAAAAATACCCATAGTAAATGAAAACCTCAAATGCAGGAACGATTAGTAGAGAAATATTTAGACGCAATCAATCTGATTTTAGTTAATACTTTTGAAATAGTTAATTACAACTTTTAGTCTCTAAATTTCCAACCATGCAAAGTTTTATATATATAGCATTACATTTAATTATTGTACAACAATTTTAAATCTGAACATTAAGATCGAAAATCCGCTGTCATGATCTTTCCGTTTTTTTCTTCTTTTTAAGCGGGGGGGGGGGGGGGGGGATATCAAAGTTTTTTTAAAGATTCGGAATCTTCAACTTTCAGAATAGTTTCAGTATTTTGATATAAGACAATCCTAGCGCTATAACTAAATATTTTATTTTTTTACGTAAGAAATAGGTATTTCAGTATCTAAATATATTTATGTCTTAAAACATATGTACTTTAAAAATATTCCATATTTCTAGGCATGAAAAGAACGGTAACCAGAAAAAAGTCTCGATATATGTCCAAAATACGCGTTTTGCTTTCCTTTTAACCTTTTCCTATTTTTTTCAACGACTTTTGACATATGTCATAAATATATTTTAGAACCACCAGACGAGAAAATAAAATAATGTTGCATATTTCGAATTCTTTAGAAAATTGAATTTAAGGACTTAAAATGTTGTGGATTTAAAAAATTATTTCGTGGTGTTCAAAAATAAATTTTAATAAATTTTAAATTAAATTATGTAAAATTTATAATTATTAGAGGAAATAAAAACCAATGTATTGCAAAAAAAAAAAAAAAAAAAAAAAAAAATGTAAACATTCGATCAAGTCACTCGGTGCCTGCTTTTTTTTTACCGGACATACAATTGAATTGAATTAAAAATTGAATAAAGAAAATTACACAACATACCCAGCCTTTGATGAAGAGTTAGCCGGACAACATTTAATCAGAAAATGTTACCTATATTCTTTACAGAATATCCTAATCATATCATTGTTGATTCTAAGATCAAGTATCCTCAGAAATAGTCTCGAAAAAGCTGTTCATATAGGATTCTAATATATATATTTTAAATCTCTTGAGTTTGTTTAAAAAAGTGAAGGCCTATTACTTCTATTTTAAGTTTTATTTATGGCTACTCAGGTGTTAAATATCAATATATCAATAGCTTTAGAAGAATATTTTTAATCACTTAACATTCACAAAATTTATTAAAGTATATTCAGAAGCCAGGATTATTTTTTTCAGATTGTTAAAGAGGTGTTGTACTATTGCTTTAAATTTAAATTGTGCGAAGTTAAAAAAAATTCCTACTAGTATATAATAAATTCGACGTCATTAAGTCAATTTAATAATGAGAATCACACATCAAAACCAGAAGTTTTTTGTGAGTTATTCGGTTATAATTTTATCATAAAGTGATACCCTTGTTATTTCTTTAATAATATAATTATGTCTTGTATGATTGAGTGTGCAGAATCTTGAGAAATTGTCTTGTACGAACAGTAGTCTTGTAATTTGAGTGTTTCCTTCCAATATTTTGAGTCTATTAAAAGGTGAAGAGCTACTGTTTATATTTTAAGTTCAAATTATATATGCTTAGATTTTAAATACCACTTACTTTAGGGGAATATGTTTAATCACACTGTATTCACAGAAATTACTAAAGATATTTAAAAGACGGTTTATTCTTTTCAGTTTGTTTAAAATGTAAAGTAATATTACTTTCACTTTAGAGATGTGTGAGGTTAAAATAAACTATTGCTAGCATAGAATGAATTACATCACAATAACTGAACATAAGTGAACATTAATGGAAGTTTAATTGAGCCATGATATGATTAGGATATTCTGAAAAGAATATAGGTATCATTTTCTGATAAACTGTTGCCCGGCTAACTCTTCATCAAAAGCTAAGTATGTTGTGTAATTTTCTTTATTCAATTTTATTTTAAGCCCGGTAAAAAAAAACCATGTACCGAGTTATTTGATAATGCAAATCACACATAATACTCACAGTTTTTTCAAGAGTTATTCGGTGAAAATGTTGACAGAGAGCGACCCATGTATTATTTTAGAATCACCCAAACGTATCTTCGATGATTCAGAGATCAAGATTTTTGAGAATTAGTCTCACTGAAACAGCTTTCTTAAGAATTGAATGTCTCCTTCAAATCATTTGAAGTTTGAGAGGAAGATGAAGGGCTATTACTTCTCTTTCAAGCTGTTTTTAAGGCTTTTCAAATTTAAAATAACTTTAAATAATGCATTTTGCAAAACAACTTTGAATAAATCACATTTTAGTTACAAAATTTATTATAGGGTATTTAAAAGCCTGCTTTATTCTATCAGTTTATTTAAGAGGTGGAAGATTATAGTTTTCATTTTAGGTTGTGAGAGGTTTTAAAGAATCTCTACTAATGAAGAATAAATTTCATTTGATTATACTCAATAAACGTTATTAGATGGTGTGTAAAATATCAATGCATTGTATCATAAAGCACCTGAAAAGTTATGCATACGAGCGAATTAATTTCTAAATATAAAAATATATATTATTTTTTTCAATTCAATGAAATGAATAAATTTAATTAAATAAATTTATTACCCTGAAAGGATTAAAAAGGAAATGCTTTAAAAATAAATAAATAAAACTTAAGTTTACCAATATATATCATATATAATATATATATATATATATATATATATATATATATATGTTTTAAATATGTAATAAGTAACAGTTTTGAAAAAATATTAATATAAATATATTCAACTGCGATAAATTTAAAAGTAGAAATTTGGCGAAGGCTTGTTTACAAATTTTGAGAAACCTCCCTTAATCCCTTATTGAAAAGCGTCACGTATATGTATCACCTAAGGTTTTCTGAATACTTGATTATTTCTACCAGCAATTTTTAATTGTAAATCTTGCCTTATTTAATCAGACTAATGTTCCGATTAAAGTGGGTTAAAGTTTCTTTTATGGAAAACAGGTGATAAATGATTAAAAATTCTGTAATTGACACTCGTCGCAAAGGAGTTAAATGAAGCACGTCTAATTCCACGAGAATATCTGATCCTACTGTAACGTATACGTCCCACCAATGGCCGAGAGGTTCTGCTCTCGAAGCTGGTAGACGGGAGGTGCTGGGTTCGAACCCAATCGCGCCCGTCGGCCTAATCGTTCGGAATTTTCGTGGATTTTATCAAATCATGGATCTCCATGCATAAATATATGGCCTTACATAGACCACCACGAAGGGCACCCCTTTCCCTATATCCCTCGAGCAGATAATTGAGCGTCAAAAATCAACCTAAGGTATACTACCTGGTATTTTAATATTTTATAATTGTATATTTTTCAACCTGAGCATATGCATATGCAACCTTCAGCTTCGTTTATAGATTTTGATTTGATTCTACGAAGCTTGCATAAAGCTTGAAACGTCTACTATAAATGTTTTCTTTCTGTGATAATATTTTTTTTTTTTTTTTTGGTTTTATTAAATGTCTTATTTTCACATTTTGAAATGTACTTTTTAAATTTTGTATCAGACGTAATATCGTTAACTATTTGAAAAAAAAAATTTTGTTTTTCTGATTCAATGCATACTCTTGATTTTACAAAACGCGTACTAGGTTACGGGTCGCTGAAACATGTGTTTTAAAATCTTGTCCTGAATTTTGTACTGACACGTCCATGGCCATGCCAAATAACTCTTATGAGCAAAAAGCTTCAATGTCATTAACCCGCCCAGTGTTCCCTTCTAAAAAAATTCTTGGATCGCTCGGTCTTCGATCTGGAATCTGTAAAGCATTGTGTCTATTTACCTGATATTGAAAACGCGTTCATTTAGTTATATATATATATATATATAAAATCAGCTCTTGTGAGTAGAAGATTGCGATCTAGCTCCCATATGATCAGCTGCTGAAATCCTATTTACTTAAATAATTATTAAGATGCTACTCGGCTCAGAATGATATAAATTTAAAAGCAGCGTTAAAAACGCCAGAATATACAAACTTTGAGAAAACTAGTTTCGGTAGCATTTAGCGTACCGTCACACAGTGCAAAGAATAACGTAAAATTGCTCAATTAGATAGAGGAGAAGTGGATTCAACTGAGAAGTTCATTAGCCAATGGGGAAAGAGGGAAATACGGGTACCAGCCAAATGGGAGAATAGAATTTGTAATGCCACCAAAAATATGAGAAATACTGGTAGTAATTAAGCAAAAGCGGATTTTATGAAATATTTCCAGCAATCTGATAAAGGTGGAATAGCGAATTCAGTATTAACAATATTGTCAAAATTTTTGTAGATGTGAAAACCTTCAAGAAAGTTAAGTTCATATATTGAAGTGGGTTTAGAGATGATTTTAGCTAAATTAAAATCAAAAGATTGATTAATCTCCCAGAAATGTTTAGCAATTGAAGATTTATTTGTTTCCTGTTTTTGAATATATTGTTGGTGTTCTTTAATACGAAATTTCAAACCCCGTGTCGTCTGTCCAATATAGAAAAGACCGCACTGGCAATTCCTACAATAGATACCCCATGAGTTGTATAACGCAATGGGAGCTTTGAGTTTGGGGAGGGTAAGCTTATTCGTAGGGGTAAAAATTATTCTGAAGTCATACTCTCTAGGAATTTTGACAAATGGAAAGCTACATTTAGAAAAGAAAGCTAACACAATGCTACTTCTGGAAAGAGAAGAGGACTGATTTTAGTTAGAGGGACGAGGGTGCTGTAGTTTACGTAAAGAAATATCCATAATAGGAGGGTTGTAATCTCTGTATAAAAAATGCAGAATAGCATATTAATACAAAAAATAAATATATTCTTAAGCAATTTTTAATTGAAATATTTTAATTTTACACATTTTCGCGCATAAGTCAATAATAATAATAATAATAATAATAATAATAATAATGATGATGATGATAAAACAAAATATTAAGTTAAACTTACAGACTAAAGTTAAAATTTCAAATTATTCATCTGAAAAAACAAACAAAAAAGCTATAGAAAAATTTAATTTGTACAAAATTATGAACATTTTCTGTACACATTCTATATATTACATACGCTACACAACACATCGTATATGATGTATTTTCCAAGTAAACATTTGTCACCAAAATATAATAGTAAGTATACTTAATAAGTAAAAATCAAATCAACTTTTAAAGCAAACTTACTTTATTTATAACAAATATAATTTATTTTTCAACTTAGATATTGGATATTTATACTTTAATTTAAATTAATTGTTCACATAAGATAATTTTGTAATTATTTTGTACTTACGTTTCATGGAATGTTTCCGTATACCATAAACTAGTTTGGAAGAAATATTTTCCTTTTTCTAAAAAAACATACAAAGCAAAAAACATATTATATGGTAAAAAAAACCTTATAGATTTGAAACTGAAAATGAGAAACAGGAATCAAGAACACAGCAGGTAGTTACAGCAATTATCTGTATGATGATCAAACGTGGTAGGATCAGGTGGTGTTCAAAAAATCACATTGCTTGTATAAACTTTTCTTTAGTTTAGTTTTGTAGGGCGTGGTATAATTTAATTAAAAAAAGTAAATTAACATCGATTAAAATATATAAATGGACTTTTTTCTTACAGAATAAATAATTTATTACGTGCTCTTATTAAAAATGCATAAATTTTCACAAAATATATTGCTTAAAATTATACTGATAAGCTCTTTCACAATAAATAGAGTAAATACAATATTAATCTTTTAAAAATAATTTAAAATTAAACAGTCAAAATGTGTTCAGAATTTTCATTACGGATACTTGTAAAAAGATTTCACAAATATGCAGTATATTGAGCTTTTTAATAAGTTTGTATTCCATTAAGTAAATTCATTCTTATTCCTTGATAAGTAAATGAAATCTGAAAATAATATTAAGATATCCAGAACAACATATAGAATAATAATTTGATTTTAGATAATATTTTTAAATAAAACTGATTTAATAAATCGGTAATTAGAGCTATTTTTTTCGAAATATTTGCAAGAATAATTAGATTAATTAACATAAAATACTGTTATGGAAATCTCACAATTCTCATAAGAACAGTGTAAGTAAATGTATTGCGAATCTTTATGTAACAGAGAGGTGTTTTGTAGTTGCAAATTTTCCGAATAACATTTTTTAAGGGGTCTGGTCACTCAGCTTCCGATTTCCCCTCACTAATGTAATGTCTATGGGCATTTGATGCATTGGTATATTTGAAATATCTCCTAGGAAAGTTAATATTTTTAACATCTATTTTTTGTGTACACTTCCTAAAAGATGTCTTTTTTTTTCTTAGCCCTAGAAATATTTCTAAAGTACAGATTTAATTTTGAGTGTTAAAATTTTACTTACAGTTCGACCGCTTTTAACACATAAAATATTAAATTTAGCATAGATTTTAGAGGTATTTTGAAAACTAAAAAAAAAAGCCACATCCTTTAAGAAGAGTACACAGGAAAAATATATTAAAAATATGAATTTCCCGGGAAGATATTTTAAATATTCGAATGCATCAAAAGTCCATAGACTTAACACTACGGAGGATAATTCCGAAGCTGGGTGACCAGCCCCGGATAAAAGCTACACCTTGGTATCTGATAGAGAAAATGACCACATTAAAAAATATTTAGCTTCGACTGATTCAGTGTGCTTTGAAAATATGATTGAGAAAAGTTTGTATGAAAAGTGAAATCAACTTTTATTATTACACTAATTAAATACATTTTACTTTGAATTTTCTTAAATGGTACTTAAAATATCATAGGATATACAACATGCATTGTTAAATGACAATATATTATTTCCTGAGATACAGCTTTCGCGGAAATCTGAATAAAAACAGCATAGGAGCATCATCTGTCAGGAGATTTACAGAAAGACGTATTCAGCTTCTAAATATGTTAAATTCTAACAAAATATGACGTTTGGTAAAATTTGGGATCGCGCATATCGTAAAAAATTCAGCATAACAACGTCACTGTTGTACGATTTGCACCAGAGATTGATCAATACCAATTTATGTCAAGGTCTAACTTAATCTGTTGTGTGTGTACATGCTGAGCAGTAGTTCTTCAGATAGAGCGCCCACAAAAGTTCTGCCCCATACAGACAGACAGACACACATACTTATCAAAATACCTTTTTCCAAAAACAGTTAAATCATGTTCAGGATCTTATAAATACGTCAAAAACTAAAAGTGGAAGCATTTCAGGTATCCAATATTTTCTGTTTGTATAGAAGAAAGTAAAAATTATACTTGAAGTAGTAATCCCTGAAATTCGCTATGCACTATACCCCCCCCCCCCTATTAATTTAATCGCAAATAAGAGTGATAAATCGAGAAGTTTGCTATCAGCTCGAGTGATTATAAGGATATTGATGAAACCTGGTAGTATCAGGTGTTATTCAGAAACACCTTATCAGGTTTTCCAGACTGTGATTGAACGAATAAAGAGAATCAATGGAAAAACGTTGAATTATTTGTATACTTAAATATTCTAGAACGCATCAAATATCTACTGCACAAGCAACTGAAGACAGATGAAATTCTTGTTTTTATTTGCTCCGTTTTGTTTCGAATAAAAATTCAACTTTAAAAAAATCACCATTTTTTGAGACATTTAAATTAATAATAACTTCAATATTGTTAATAATATCAATTATCATAATAACTAATAAAATTTCACAGAAGATAAATAGGTAATAGGTACAAGTCATTTCAAGTTAAAATTGAATTTACAGTTGACGTATTAGTAATGTTTAATGTTCTTTTCAATATTTAGTACACAAAACGTTCGATGTTTTTCAGCTTTTCCATTAGACCTGCGTACAAGGCTAATTAAATAATTAACCCATATATATTAAGAATAAATAAATAAACAAATAAATATATACATATTTTTATTTTAAGAAACAATTTCAGAATATTTTGCAACATTTTAGATTAGATGATTTCTAATAATTTTCCTTTAACTGAAGTTTCCTTGAAAGAAGTATTTTAATCGTGGAAACGTTTATCCAATGTAAAAAGAAAATAAATCTTGGTGTAATAAATCTTGTATATTAATCTAATTTATTTATTTTATTTTATTTTTTAAACCAAAAATGAGATTCACGATTCGAGAAGGCTGCAAGCAGTTTGGGTAATTATCTGCGAGATGATGAAACGCGTGGGATCAGATGGTTTCAGGAAAAGCATCGCTGAGTGTATTGAGTGAGATTTAAGGAATCAAGAGAATCACAGAAACAAAAATAAAATGTCAATCCTAAGAATGTGTGGAATATTTCGCAAACCCTTTGAGTGGGCCTCTCTGAGCCAGAGTAAAAAAGCGCCAGAGACTAGAGAATTGATATAAAAACATTTCTCTTGTTCTTTAGTTTTGTAGTAATGCAAAATTTGAACGCAGTAAGTAGAATGCATTGTTTCTCTTGGCCTTCGGAAAATAGAAGAAATGTTCTTTTAATTTTAAAAATAAAATTTATCTCGAGCATGAAAACGCTAATTTTTATTATGGCTTGTTATCGAAGACTATAGCTGCTGGGAATTTAATTGTATTTAAAATCATGAGTTCTGGATAGAACAAAGCAAGTAAATGTTTCATCTATAAATATGTAAATAACGTACATTTTGTATATAATCGGGCTGCTAATAATAATATTCTAAAGGATTTCTTGCTTTTGATTATTTACAAATGATAAACACAAAAGTAGAACATTTCGATTTATTTTTTTCCAGAATATAATACGTGAAATTATATTGACTTTTAATGTGATTTAAAAAGAAACGTGAATTCTTCAAATAATGCACTCCCAATAACAATATCGTGAATTGTGATAGCGTGAATTTCATGGACTACCTGATTATCTTCAATATTTTGGTGCCTGAAGAACCTGGAAAAATGTAAGAAATTCCTTTATTATTCTGCGTGACTATTGACTCTTGATTTATTGAAAATAACGTATTGTCATGATAATTTATTTTGAAAATTTTATTAAAATTTAAAAATGGATAAACCAAAAATGCTTAAAAGTAAAAGAGCTACTGTTCACGCAGCTGTTACGAAATTAATCACAAAATGTGATACATTTTTGTCAGTTGATATTGATAAGACTGATTGTGATTCTTTAATGGAATCAATAGAGCTCATAAATGAAAAGGAAGCTCTACTCAAAGAATTAAGCTCCGAAATAGATGAGATAATTCAGGAAAAAACTGAATATGAAAAATAACTAAAACCAGTAGAAGAATATTCTGAAAAAATATCAAGTTTGAAATTTAAAATTAAGATGAGGCTTAAAACATGTGAAATCGAAACTGAACTAAAAGTTTTACTAGAAACAAGTAACGGTTCAAAAACAGTAGCAAACCAGTTTCGGCAGTGAAACTGCCTAAACTAAACATAGAAAAAATTTCTGGTGATGCAAGCCAGTTCTTAGAATTTTTCAATTTATTTACTAGTGCGATAGATTCAAACGAATCGTTGTCAAAAATTGAAAAATTCCAATATCTTAAATCTTTTTTGTATGGACCTGCATATAATATTGTAGCTGGTTTTGAACTGACAGATCAAAATTATTCTACATGTTTAAAGTTGTTACAAGAAAGATATGGGAAGCGGAGAAATATAATAAACTGTTATATGAATAAAATTTTAAATCTTGAATCAGTAAAATCAGTAAGTAGTTGTAATGTCACTTCGCTGAGAAAGTTATATGATAATATTGAATCTTGTATTAGAAATCTATATGCGTTAGGAGTAACATCAGGCTCCTACGGCCATTTGTTACTACCGATATTATTAAGGTTATTACCAGAAAATTTGATACTAGATTTCCATCGAAAACGTGACCCCGATAAGGATTGTGAAGTAACTGACTTAATAAATTTTATTAAAACGGAATTAAGATGCCGTGAAGCTACTAATTTAGTACATAATTCCCAAAGCAAGGCTTATGAAAATTCTAAAACCAAACAAGAAAATTCTTCAAGTACATATCAAAATTTGCCTCAAAAGAAAAATATACCTTCAGCTGCTGCTTTAAATACATCTACGAAATAGTTTTGCATATTTTGCAAGTCTTCTGATCGTGCAGGACTAAATTGTTCGAAATTCACGGATGAACAAAAACAATATAAATTAAAGAAAGAAGGTCGCTGTTGCAAATGCTTTTATAAGTCGCATTTATCAGTTAATTGAAAAAAAAATTAACCCTTGTTCCAAATGTGGTGACAACACCCATAGTTATTTGTTTTGTTTTAAAGAAACAACAAAAGAAAATCCTGAAAAAGAAACGAAAGGTGCAATTGTACCTATGATGTCGGAGCAAAAATATAAACAAAATAAAGCTACGTTATTGCAGACTTGCACAGTTTCTGTGTCTGCTGGTAAACAATGCTTGTTGGCTCGCGTTTTTTGTGATAGTGGTTCTGAAAAATGTTTTGTGAAGAGATCTCTAGTACAAAAAATAAATTGAAGCCATTGCGAAGAGAAAATTTATTAGTTTATCCCTGTGGCGAAGATGCCCTTATGAATCATGTTACGAAGTCGTTGCTCTTGAATTATCCAGAGTTGTGCAATCTATCAACTCGATAAAGATCGAAGCTCTTGTGGTTGATAATATAACTGGAGCTTCTGTAAAAACCTTAGAACCAGAGCTTCTAGACATAATGATAACAAGAGGCTATAAGCCTGCTGACACAGGTCATGAATAGGAAATAAATATTTTGCTAGGGTCTGACTTTTTGTGGAAAATATTAAAGGGAATGGAGGGAAAATTGACAAAATATTATTACGTTGCAGAAAATATTTTGGATCATACGGTGCAAGGGCAGATAGAGTCGAATAAAAAAGAAGTAGCTTGTTTGCGTGTTTCAGTTGAAAATATAAATACTCAGCTGAAAGCAATTTGGGATCTCAAAAGCAATTGACATTGCTGAAAACAATGAAAAGAACATTACCGATGTTGAGGTAATGAAAGAATTTAAAGAAAATTTAAAATTCGTAAATGGACGTTATGAAGTAAAATTATTGTGGAAAAATTCTCCTGAATTGCTTAGAAATAATCTTGAAGTAGCAAAGAAGCGGTTTTTCAGTTTAGAAAATAAATTCCTGAAACATGATTCTTTACTGAAGGAAAATAACTCCATTTTGCTAGATCAGTTTAATGAGGGTGTAATAGAATTGTGCACCGAGAAACATTCCAATAATTCCTATTACATGCCAAAGAGACCTGTTATCCGTGACGACAAAACTACAAAAAAATGCATATAGTCTATAATGCTTCATCCAAATATGATGATTCTCTATCATTAAATGAATATTTGAATCATGGCTCTAACTCTAATCCTAATGTGTTAGATATAATTTTGAAATTCCGTTTATATAAAATTGCTTTTTCGGCTAATATTGAAAAAGCCTTTTTACAAATATCTGTAGCCGAAGAAGATCGCAATTATCTTAGATTCTTATATTATGAAGATTTTGATAAGAATAAAAACGTACCCTATAGAATGTGCAGAGCTACTTTTGGTGTCACCTGCAGTCCCTTTATCCTCGCTTGTACTATTAAGCACCATATTAATTGATATAAAAACTCTCTTAATAAAATATTTGAAATCCTAAATTCTTCTTTTTAAGTTGATGATTTGTTTTCAGGAGAAAACGATGTTCTAGAAGCTTTTAACTTAACTAAAGAAGCTGTTGATATTCTGAAAGAAGGGGGGATGAAGTTAAGAAAATTTGAAAGTAATTCTCAGGAACATAGGAAAAAATGGGTTGACGAAAACATACCTATTTCGAGTTCCGAACCCCCAAATACTTCCGTAAAAGTTTTAGGACTTATCTGGAACAATACAGAAGATAATTTGGGACTAGAATTACGACCATTGTTAGCAAATTTAAGCAATGATACTTATGCAAAATGGAACGTTTTGAAATTTGCAGCTATGTTGTTTGATCCAGTCGGATTTATTGCCCCTTTTATCATTCGTATCAAATGCCTTTTACAACACCTATGGTTAATGGGAATACCATGGGATGAACGCTTTTCGGGTGAACTAGAAAATAATTGGCAAAATTGGCTTTCAGAAATCCCGGATCTCATACATTTGAAAATTCCCCGGCACTATTTTAACAACCTGATCATGGAAAAAAAGCACCTCCAATTGCATATTTTTACTGATGCTAACCCTAATGCGAATGGTGCAGTGGCATACTTACGGTATCCCATTTCTAAAGATAAATTTTAAACTAGTTTTCTAATGTCTAAGTCTAGGGATGCTCCCTTGAAAAAGTTAACTCTGCCACGTCTTGAACTCATGGGAGCACTTATTGGTGCCAGAATTGCAAAGTTTATCACAAACATTATCCAAGTAAATAATACTATTTTCTGGTCAGAAATTGTTCTTCATTGGCTTAAAGGGCCAAAAGAAAAATGGAAACCATTTGTTAGTAATAGAATTGCTGAAATTAATAATTTGTCTGATCCTAGTTTATGGAGACATTGTAACGGC